>OX451741.1:750661571-751261571 GCA_948472305.1 Vicia faba
TGGTAGCCTTGTCATTATGCAAGGTAGTTTCTTGTCGAGATTTTTTTTACTCTAAAGGATGGTAGCCTTATCGTTATGGAAGGTAGTCTGTTGTCGATATTTTTGTTATTCCAATGGATGGTAGCCTAGACATTATGGAAGGTAGTGTGTTGTCGAAATTTTTGTTATTCCATTGGATTGTAGCCTTGTCATTATTGAAGATTGTCTATTGTTGAGATTTTTGTTACTACAATGGATGGTAGACTTGTCATTATGGAAAGGAGTGTGTTGTCGTGATTTTTGTTACTCTAAGGGATGGTAGCCTTGTCATTATGGAAGGTAGTATGTTGTCGATATCTTATTTACTACAATGGATGGTAGCCCTGTCATTATGGAACGTAGTCTGTTGTCTAGATTTTTGTTACTACAATGGAATGTAGGCTTGTCGTTATGGAAGGTAGTCTGTTGTTGATATCTTTGTTACTCCAATGGATGGTAGCCTTGTCATTATGAAAGGTAGTCTATTGTCGATATTTTTGTTACTATAATAGATTGTAGCCTTGTCATTATGGAAGGTAGTGTGTTGTCGAGATTTTTGTTACTCCAATGGATGGTAACCTTGTCATTATGGAAGGTAGTATGTTGTTGATATTTTTGTTATTCCAATGGATGGTAGCCTTGTCATTATCGAAGGTAGTCTTTTGTCTTGATTTTTGTTACTACAATGGATGGTAGCCTTGTCGTTATGGAAGGTAGTTTATTGTTGAGATTTTTGTTACTCCAATGGATGGCAGACTTGTCATTATGGAAGGTAGTGTGTTGTTGTGATTTTATTACTCTAAGGGATGGTAGCCTTGTCATTATGGAAGGTAGTATGTTGTCGATATCTTTGTTACTCCAATGGATAGTAGCCTTTTCATTATGGAAGGTAGTCTTTTGTCATGATTTTTGTTACTCTAAGGGATTGTAGCCTTATCATTATGGAAGGTAGTGTGTTGTCGATATTCTTGTTACTATAATAAATTGTAGCCTTGTCATTACGGAAGGTAGTGTGTTGTCGATATTTTTGATACTCCAATGGATGGTATCCTAGTCATTACGGAAGGTAGTCTGTTGACGTGATTTTTGTTACTCCATTGGATGGAAGCCTTTTCATTATGGAAGGGAGTGTGTTGTCGATATTTTTGTTATTCCAATGGATGATAGCCTAGTCATTATGGAAGGTAGTCTATTGTCGAGATTTTTGTTATTCCAATGGATGGTAGCCTTGTCATTATGAAAGGTAGTCTATTGTCGATATTTTTGTAACTATAATAGATTGTAGCCTTGTCATTATGGAAGGTAGTGTGTTGTCGAGATTTTTGTTACTCCAATGGATGGTAGCCTAGTCATTATGGAAGGTAGTCTGTTGTCGTGATTTTTGTTACTCTAATGGATGGTAGCCTTGTCATTATGGAAGGTAGTCTATTGTTGAGATTTTTGTTACTCCAATGGATGGTAGACTTGTCATTATGGAAGGTAGTGTGTTGTCGTGATTTTTTTTACTCTAAGGGATGGTAGCCTTGTAATTATGGAAGGTAGTCTGTTTTCGATATCTTTGTTACTCCAATGGATGGTAGACTTTTCATTATGGAAGGTAGTCTGTTGTCAAGATTTTTATTTCTGTAAGGGATGGTAGCCTTGTGATTATGGAAGGTAGTGTGTTGTCGATTTTTTTATTATTCCAATGGATAGTAGCCTTGTCATTATGGAAGATAATCTGTTGTCGAGATTTTTGTTACTCCAATGGATGGTAGCCTTGTCATTAAGGAAGGTAGTCTATTGTAGAAATCTTTGTTATTCCAATGGATGGTAGCCTAGTCATTATGGAAGGTAGTCTGTTGTCGTGATTTTTGTTACTCCAATGGATGGTAGACGTGTCGTTATGGAAGGTAATCTATTGTCGATATCTACGTTACTCCAATGGATGGTGGCCTAGTCATTATGGAAGGTAGTCTGTTGTCGAGATTTTAGTTACTCCAATGGATGGTAGCCTTGCCATTATGGAAGGTAGTTTGTTGTCGAGATTTTGTATACTCCAATAGATTGTAGCCTTGTAATTATGGAAGGTAGTCTCTTGTGGATATTTGGGTTACTCCAATAATGGTACCCTTGTCATTATGGACGATAGTCTATGGTTGAGATTTTTGTTACTCCAATGGATGGTAGACTTGTCATTATGGAAGGTAGTGTGTTGTCGTGATTTTTCTTACTCTAAGGGATGGTAGCCTTGTCATTGTGGCAGGTAGTATGTTATCGGTATCTTTGTTACTCCAATGGATAATATCCTTTTAATTATGGAAGGTAGATTGTTATCGAGATTTTTGTTACTCTAAGGGATGGTAGCCTTGTCATTATGGAACATAGTCTGTTGTCGAGATTTTTGTTATTCCAATGGATGGTAGCCTTGTCATTATGAAAGGTAGTCTATTGTCGATATTTTTGTTACTATAATAGATTGTAGCCTTGTCATTATGGAAGGTAGTGTGTTGTCGAGATTTTAGTTACTCCAATGGATGGTAAACTTGTCATTATGGAAGGTAGTGTGTTGTTGAGATTTTTGTTACTCCAATGGATGGTATCCTAATCATTATGGAAGGTAGTCTGTTGTCGTGATTTTTGTTACTCAATTGGATGGTAGCCTTGTCATTATGGAAGGGAGTGTGTTGTCGATATTTTTGTTGTTCCAATGGATGATGGCCTAGTCATTATGGAAGGTAGTCTATTGTCGAGATTTTTGTTATTCCAATGGATGGTAGCCTTGTCATTATGAAAGGTAGTCTATTATCGATATTTTTGTTACTATAATAGATTGTAGCCATGTCATTATGGAAGGTAGTGTGTTGTCGAGATTTTTCTTACTCCAATGGATGGTAGCCTAGTCATTATGGAAGGTAGTCTGTTTTCGTGATTTTTGTTACTCTAATGGATGGTAGCCTTGTCATTATGGAAGGTAGTCTATTATTGTGATTTTTGTTACTCCAATGGATGGTAGACTTGTCATTATGGAAGGTAGTGTGTTGTCGTGATTTTTATTACTCTAAGGGATGGTAGCCTTGTCATTATGGAAGGTATTCTGTTTTCGATATCTTTGTTACTCCAATGGATTGTAGACTTTTCATTATGGAAGGTAGTCTTTTGTCGTGATTTTTGGTTCTCTAAGGGATTGTAGCCTTGTCGTTATGGAAAGTAGTCTGTTGTCGATATCTTTGTTACTCCAATGGATGGTATCCTTGTCATTATGGAAGGTAGTCTATTGTCAAGATTTTTGTTTCTCTAAGGGATGGTAGCCTTGTGATTATGGAAGGTAGTGTGTTGTCGATATTTTTGTTATTCCAATGGATGGTAGCCTTGTCATTATGGAAGGTAATCCGTTGTCGAGATTTTTGTTACTCCAATGGATGGTAGCCTTGTCATTATGGAAGGTAGTCTATTGTCGAGATTTTTGTTACTACAATGGATGGTAGTCTTCTCATTATGGAAGGTAGTCTATTGTCGAGATTTTTGTTACTCGGATGGATTGTAGCCTTGTCGTTATGGAAGGTAGTCTATTGTGGATATCTTTGTTACTCCAAGGGATGGTAGCCTTGTCATTATGGAATGTAGTCTATTGTCGAGATTTTTGTTATTCCAATGGATGGTAGCCTTGTCATTATGGAAGGTAGTCTGTTGTCGTGATTTTTGTTACTCTAATGGATGGTAGCCTTGTCATTATGGAAGGTAGTCTGTTTTCGATATCTTTGTTACTCCAATGGATGGTAGACTTTTCATTATGGAAGGTAGTCTGTTGTCAAGATTTTTGTTTCTGTAAGGGATGGTAGCCTTGTGATTATGGAAGGTAGTGTGTTGTCGATTTTTTTGTTATTCCAATGGATGGTAGCCTTGTCATTATGGAAGATAATCTGTTGTCGAGATTTTTGTTACTCCAATGGATGGTAGCCTTGTCATTAAGGAAGGTAGTCTATTGTAGAAATCTTTGTTATTCCAATGGATGGTAGCCTAGTCATTATGGAAGGTAGTCTGTTCTCGTGATTTTTGTTACTCCAATGGATGGTAGACGTGTCGTTATGGAAGGTAATCTATTGTCGATATCTACGTTACTCCAATGGATGGTGGCCTAGTCATTATGGAAGGTAGTCTGTTGTCGAGATTTTAGTTACTCCAATGGATGGTAGCCTTGCCATTATGGAAGGTAGTTTGTTGTCGAGATTTTGTATACTCCAATAGATTGTAGCCTTGTAATTATGGAAGGTAGTCTCTTGTGGATATTTGGGTTACTCCAATAATGGTACCCTTGTCATTATGGACGATAGTCTATGGTTGAGATTTTTGTTACTCCAATGGATGGTAGACTTGTCATTATGGAAGGTAGTGTGTTGTCGTGATTTTTCTTACTCTAAGGGATGGTAGCCTTGTCATTATGGAAGGTAGTATGTTATCGGTATCTTTGTTACTCCAATGGATAATATCTTTTTAATTATGGAAGGTAGATTGTTATCGAGATTTTTGTTACTCTAAGGGATGGTAGCCTTGTCATTATGGAACATAGTCTGTTGTCGAGATTTTTGTTATTCCAATGGATGGTAGCCTTGTCATTATGAAAGGTAGTCTATTGTCGATATTTTTGTTACTATAATAGATTGTAGCCTTGTCATTATGGAAGGTAGTGTGTTGTCGAGATTTTAGTTACTCCAATGGATGGTAAACTTGTCATTATGGAAGGTAGTGTGTTGTTGAGATTTTTGTTACTCCAATGGATGGTATCCTAATCATTATGGAAGGTAGTCTGTTGTCGTGATTTTTGTTACTCAATTGGATGGTAGCCTTGTCATTATGGAAGGGAGTGTGTTGTCGATATTTTTGTTGTTCCAATGGATGATAGCCTAGTCATTATGGAAGGTAGTCTATTGTCGAGATTTTTGTTATTCCAATGGATGGTAGCCTTGTAATTATGAAAGGTAGTCTATTATCGATATTTTTGTTACTATAATAGATTGTAGCCATGTCATTATGGAAGGTAGTGTGTTGTCGAGATTTTTCTTACTCCAATGGATGGTAGCCTAGTCATTATGGAAGGTAGTCTGTTTTCGTGATTTTTGTTACTCTAATGGATGGTAGCCTTGTCATTATGGAAGGTAGTCTATTATTGTGATTTTTGTTACTCCAATGGATGGTAGACTTGTCATTATGGAAGGTAGTGTGTTGTCGTGATTTTTATTACTCTAAGGGATGGTAGCCTTGTCATTATGGAAGGTATTCTGTTTTCGATATCTTTGTTACTCCAATGGATTGTAGACTTTTCATTATGGAAGGTAGTCTTTTGTCGTGATTTTTGGTTCTCTAAGGGATTGTAGCCTTGTCGTTATGGAAAGTAGTCTGTTGTCGATATCTTTGTTACTCCAATGGATGGTATCCTTGTCATTATGGAAGGTAGTCTATTGTCAAGATTTTTGTTTCTCTAAGGGATGGTAGCCTTGTGATTATGGAAGGTAGTGTGTTGTCGATATTTTTGTTATTCCAATGGATGGTAGCCTTGTCATTATGGAAGGTAATCCGTTGTCGAGATTTTTGTTACTCCAATGGATGGTAGCCTTGTCATTATGGAAGGTAGTCTATTGTCGAGATTTTTGTTACTACAATGGATGGTAGTCTTCTCATTATGGAAGGTAGTCTATTGTCGAGATTTTTGTTACTCGGATGGATTGTAGCCTTGTCGTTATGGAAGGTAGTCTATTGTGGATATCTTTGTTACTCCAAGGGATGGTAGCCTTGTCATTATGGAATGTAGTCTATTGTCGAGATTTTTGTTATTCCAATGGATGGTAGCCTTGTCATTATGGAAGGTAGTCTGTTGTCGTGATTTTTGTTACTCTAATGGATGGTAGCCTTGTCATTATGGAAGGTAGTCTATTGTTGAGATTTTTGTTACTCCAATGGATGGTAGACTTGTCATTATGGAAGGTAGTGTGTTGTCGTGATTTTTATTACTCTAAGGGATGGTAGCCTTGTCATTATGGAAGGTAGTCTGTTTTCGATATCTTTGTTACTCCAATGGATGGTAGACTTTTCATTATGGAAGGTAGCCTGTTGTCAAGATTTTTGTTTCTGTAAGGGATGGTAGCCTTGTGATTATGGAAGGTAGTGTGTTGTCGATTTTTTTGTTATTCCAATGGATGGTAGCCTTGTCATTATGGAAGGTAATCTGTTGTCGAGATTTTTGTTACTCCAATGGATGGTAGCCTTGTCATTATGGAAGGTAGTCTATTGTAGATATCTTTGTTATTCCAATGGATGGTAGCCTAGTCATTATGGAAGGTAGTCTGTTGTCGTGATTTTTGTTACTCCAATGGATGGTAGACGTGTCGTTATGGAAGGTAATCTATTGTCGATATCTTCGTTACTCCAATGGATGGTGGCCTAGTCATTATGGAAGGTAGTTTGTTGTCGAGATTTTAGTTACTCCAATGGATGGTAGCCTTGTCATTATGGAAGGTAGTTTGTTGTCGAGATTTTGTATACTCCAATAGATTGTAGCCTTGTAATTATGGAAGGTAGTCTCTTGTGGATATTTGGGTTACTCCAATAATGGTACCCATGTCATTATGGAAGATAGTCTATTGTTGAGATTTTTGTTACTCCAATGGATGGTAGACTTGTCATTATGGAAGGTAGTGTGTTGTCGTGATTTTTCTTACTCTAAGGGATGGTAGCCTTGTCATTATGGAAGGTAGTATGTTGTCGATATCTTTGTTACTCCAATGGATGGTATCCTTTTAATTATGGAAGGTAGTTTGTTATCGAGATTTTTGTTACTCTAAGGGATGGTACCCTTGTCATTATGGAACATAGTCTGTTGTCGAGATTTTTGTTATTCCAATGGATGGTAGCCTTGTCATTATTAAAGGTAGTCTATTGTCGATATTTTTGTTACTATAATAAATTGTAGCCATGTCATTATGGAAGGTAGTGTGTTGTCGAGATTTTTGTTACTCCAATGGATGGTAACCTTGTCATTATGGAAGGTAGTGTGTTGTCGATATTTTTTTTATTCCAATGGATGGTAGCCTAGTAATTATTGAAGGTAGTCTTTTGTCTTGATTTTTGTTACTCCAATGGATGGTAGCCTTTTCATTATGGAAGGTAGTTTATTGTTGAGATTTTTGTTACTCCAATGGATGGGAGACATGTCATTATGGAAGGTAGTGTGTTGTTGTGATTTTTATTACTCTAAGGGATCGTAGCCTTGTCATTATGGAAGGTAATATGTTGACGATATCTTTGTTACTCCAATGGATTGTAGCCTTTTCATTATGGAAGGTAGTCTTTTGTCATGATTTTTGTTACTCTAAGGGATTGTAGCCTTGTCGTTATGGAAGGTAGTTTGTTGTCGATATCTTTGTTACTCCATTAGATGGTAGCCTTGTCATTATGGAAGGTAGTCTGTTGTCGAGATTTTTGTTTCTCTAAGCGATTGTAGCCTTATCATTATGGAAGGTAGTGTGTTGTCGATATTTTTGTTACTATAATAGATTGTAGCCTTGTCATTATGGAAGGTAGTGTGTTGTCGATATTTTTGTTACTCCAATGGATGGTATCCTAGTCATTACAGAAGGTAGTCTGGTTACGTGATTTTTGTTACTCCATTGGATGGTAGCCTTGTCATTATGGAAGGGAGTGTGTTGTCGATATTTTTGTTATTCCAATGGATGATAGCCTAGTCATTATGGAAGGTAGTCTATTGTCGAGATTTTTATTATTCCAATGGATGGTAGCCTTGCAATTATGAAAGGTAGTCTATTGTTGATATTTTTGTTACTATAATAGATTGTAGCCTTGTCATTATGGAAGGTAGTGTGTTGTCGAGATTTTTGTTACTCCAATGGATGGTAGCCTAGTCATTATGGAAGGTAGTCTGTTGTCGTGATTTTTGTTACTCTAATGGATGGTAGCCTTGTCATTATGGAAGGTAGTCTATTGTTGAGATTTTTTTTACTCCAACAGATGGTAGAGTTGTCATTATGGAAGGTAGTGTGTTGGCGTGATTTTTATTACTCTAAGGGATGGTAGCCTTGTCATTATGGAAGGTAGTCTATTTTCGATATCTTTGTTACTCCAATGGATGGTAGACTTTTCATTATTGAAGGTAGTCTTTTGTCGTGATTTTTGTTACTCTAAGGGATTGTAGCCTTGTCGTTATGGAAGGTAGTGTGTTGTCGATATCTTTGTTACTCCAATGGATGGTATCCTAGTCATTATGGAAGGTAGTCTGTTGTCGTGATTTTTGTTACTCTAATGGATGGTAGCCTTGTCATTATGGAAGGTAGTCTATTGTTGAGATTTTTTTTACTCCAACAGATGGTAGACTTGTCATTATGGAAGGTAGTGTGTTGTCGTGATTTTTATTACTCTAAGGGATGGTAGCCTTGTCATTATGGAAGGTAGTCTATTTTCGATATCTTTAATACTCCAATGGATGGTAGACTTTTCATTATGGAAGGTAGTCTTTTGTCGTGATTTTTGTAACTCTAAGGGATTGTAGCCTTGTCGTTATGGAAGGTAGTCTGTTGTCGATATCTTTGTTACTCCAATGGATGGTATCCTAGTCATTATGGAAGGTGGTCTGTTGTCAAGATTTTTGTTTCTCTAAGGGATGGTAGCCTTGTGATTATGGAAGGTAGTGTGTTGTCGATATTTTTGTTATTCCAATGGATGGTAGCCTTTTCATTATGGAAGGTAATCTGTTGTCGAGATTTTTGTTACTCCAATGGATGGTAGCCTTGTCATTATGGAAGGTAGTCTATTGTCGAGATTTTTGTTACTACAATGGATGGTAGTCTTGTCATTATGGAAGGTAGTCTATTGTCGAGATTTTTGTTACTCGAATGGATTGTAGCCTTGTCGTTATGGAAGGTAGTCTTTTGTGGATATCTTTGTTACTCCAAGGGATGGTAGCCTTGTCATTATGGAATGTAGTCTGTTGTCGAGATTTTTGTTATTCCAATGGATGGTAGCCTTGTCATTATGGAAGGTAGATTGTTGTCGAGATTTTTGTTACTTCAATGGATGGTAGCCTTGTCATTATGGAAGGTAGTCTATTGTCGATATTTTTGTTACTATAATGGATGGTAGCCTTGTCATTATGGAAGGTAGTCTGTTGTCGAGATTTTTGTTACTACAATGGATTGTAGCCTTGTCGTTATGGAAGGTAGTCTGTTGTCGAGATTTTGTATACTCCAATGGATTGTAGCCTTGTAATTATGGAATAGTCTCTTGTGGATATTTGGGTTACTCCAATGATGGTACCCTTGTCATTATGGAAGATAGTCTATTATTGAGATTTTTGTTACTCCAATGGATGGTAGACTTGTCATTATGGAAGGTAGTTTGTTGTCGTGATTTTTCTTACTCTAAGGGATGGTAGCCTTCTCATTATGGAAGGTAGTATGTTGTCGATATCTTTGTTACTCCAATGGATGGTATCCTTTTAATTATGGAAGGTAGTTTGTTGTCGAGTTTTTTGTTACTCTAAGGGATGGTAGCCTTATCATTATGGAACATAGTCTATTGTCGAGATTTTTGTTATTCCAATGGATGGTAGCCTTGTCATTATGGAAGGTAGTGTGTTGTCGAGATTTTTGTTACTCCAATGGATGGTAGCCTAGTCATTATGGAAGGTAGTCTGTTGTCATGATTTTTGTTACTCTAATGGATGGTAGCCTTGTCATTATGGAAGGTAGTCTATTATTGAGATTTTTGTTACTCCAACAGATGGTAGACTTGTCATTATGGAAGGTAGTGTGTTGTCGTGATTTTTATTACTCTAAGGGATGGTAGCCTTGTCATTATGGAAGGTAGTCTATTTTCGATAACTTTGTTACTCCAATGGATGGTAGACTTTTCATTATGGAAGGTAGTCTTTTGTCGTGATTTTTGTTACTCTAAGGGATTGTAGCCTTGTCGTTATGGAAGGTAGTCTGTTGTCGATATCTTTGTTACTCCAATGGATGGTATCCTAGTCATTATGGAAGGTAGTCTGTTGTCGATATTTTTGTTACTCCAAGGGATGGTAGCCTTGTCATTATGGAAAGGTAGTCTATTGTCGAGATTTTAGTTACTCCAATGGATGGTAGCCTTCTCATTATGGAAGGTAGTCTGTTGTCGAGATTTTGTATACTCCAATGGATTGTAGCCTTGTAATTATGGAAGGTAGTCTCTTGTGGATATTTGGGTTACTCCAATGATGGTACCCTTGTCATTATGGAAGATAGTTTATTATTGAGATTTTTGTTACTCCAATGGATGGTAGACTTGTCATTATGGAAGGTAGTGTGTTGTCGTGATTTTTCTTACTCTAAGGGATGGTAGCCTTCTCATTATGGAAGGTAGTATGTTGTCGATATCTTTGTTACTCCAATGGATGGTATCCTTTTAATTATGGAAGGTAGTTTGTTGTCGAGATTTTTGTTACTCTAAGGGATGGTAGCCTTATCATTATGGAACATAGTCTATTGTCGAGATTTTTGTTATTCCAATGGATGGTAGCCATGTCATTATGAAAGGTAGTCTATTGTCTATATTTTTGTTACTATAATAGATTTTAGCCTTGTCATTATGGAAGGTAGTGTGTTGTCGAGATTTTTGTTACTCCAATGGATGGTAACCTTGTCATTATGGAAGGTAGTGTGTTGTCGATATTTTTTTATTCCAATGGATGGTAGCCTAGTAATTATTGAAGGTAGTCTTTTGTCTTAATTTTTGTTACTCCAATGGATGGTAGCCTTGTCATTATGGAAGGTAGTTTATTGTTGAGATTTTTGTTACTCCAATGGATGGGAGACATGTCATTATGGAAGGTAGTGTGTTGTTGTGATTTTTATTACTCTAAGGGATGGTAGCCTTGTCATTATGGAAGGTAGTATGTTGACGATATCTTTGTTACTCCAATGGATTGTAGCCTTTTCATTATGGAAGGTAGTCTTTTGTCATTATTTTTGTTACTCTAAGGGATTGTAGCCTTGTCGTTATGGAAGGTAGTTTGTTGTCGATATCTTTGTTACTCCATTAGATGGTAGCCTTGTCATTATGGAAGGTAGTCTGTTGTCGAGATTTTTGTTTCTCTAAGGGATTGTAGCCTTATCATTATGGAAGGTAGTGTGTTGTCGATATTTTTGTTACTATAATAGATTATAGCCTTGTCATTATGGAAGGTAGTGTGTTGTCGATATTTTTGTTACTCCAATGGATGGTATCCTAGTCATTACAGAAGGTAGTCTGGTTACGTGATTTTTGTTACTCCATTGGATGGTAGCCTTGTCATTATGGAAGGGAGTGTGTTGTCGATATTTTTGTTATTCCAATGGATGATAACCTAGTCATTATGGAAGGTAGTCTATTGTCGAGATTTTTATTATTCCAATGGATGGTAGCCTTTCAATTATGAAAGGTAGTCTATGGTTGATATTTTTGTTACTATAATAGATTGTAGCCTTGTCATTATGGAAGGTAGTGTGTTGTCGAGATTTTTGTTACTCCAATGGATGGTAGCCTAGTCATTATGGAAGGTAGTCTGTTGTCATGATTTTTGTTACTCTAATGGATGGTAGCCTTGTCATTATGGAAGGTAGTCTATTATTGAGATTTTTGTTACTCCAACAGATGGTAGACTTGTCATTATGGAAGGTAGTGTGTTGTCGTGATTTTTATTACTCTAAGGGATGGTAGCCTTGTCATTATGGAAGGTAGTCTATTTTCGATATCTTTGTTACTCCAATGGATGGTAGAGTTTTCATTATGGAAGGTAGTCTTTTGTCGTGATTTTTGTTACTCTAAGGGATTGTAGCCTTGTCGTTATGGAAGGTAGTCTGTTGTCGATATCTTTGTTACTCCAATGGATGGTATCCTAGTCATTATGGAAGGTAGTCTGTTGTCAAGATTTTTGTTTCTCTAAGGGATGGTAGCCTTGTGATTATGGAAAGGTAGTCTATTGTCGAGATTTTAGTTACTCCAATGGATGGTAGCCTTGTCATTATGGAAGGTAGTCTGTTGTCGAGATTTTGTATACTCCAATGGATTGTAGCCTTGTAATTATGGAAGGTAGTCTCTTATGGATATTTGGGTTACTCCAATGATGGTACCTTTGTCATTATGGAAGATAGTCTATTATTGAGATTTTTGTTACTCCAATGGATGGTAGACTTGTCATTATGGAAGGTAGTGTGTTGTCGTGATTTTTCTTACTCTAAGGGATGGTAGCCTTCTCATTATGGAAGGTAGTATGTTGTCGATATCTTTGTTACTCCAATGGATGGTATCCTTTTAATTATGGAAGGTAGTTTGTTGTCGAGATTTTTGTTACTCTAAGGGATGGTAGCCTTATCATTATGGAACATAGTCTATTGTCGAGATTTTTGTTATTCCAATGGATGGTAGCCATGTCATTATGAAAGGTAGTCTATTGTCTATATTTTTGTTACTATAATAGATTGTAGCCTTGTCATTATGGAAGGTAGTGTGTTGTCGAGATTTTTGTTACTCCGATGGATGGTAACCTTGTCATTATAGAAGGTAGTGTGTTGTCGATATTTTTTTATTCCAATGGATGGTAGCCTAGTAATTATTGAAGGTAGTCTTTTGTCTTGATTTTTGTTACTCCAATGGATGGTAGCCTTGTCATTATGGAAGGTAGTTTATTGTTGAGATTTTTGTTACTCCAATGGATGGGAGACATGTCATTATGGAAGGTAGTGTGTTGTTGTGATTTTTATTACTCTAAGGGATGGTAGCCTTGTCATTATGGAAGGTAGTATGTTGACGATATCTTTGTTACTCCAATGGATTGTAGCCTTTTCATTATGGAAGGTAGTCTTTTGTCATTATTTTTGTTACTCTAAGGGATTGAAGCCTTGTCGTTATGGAAGGTAGTTTGTTGTCGATATCTTTGTTACTCCATTAGATGGTAGCCTTGTCATTATGGAAGGTAGTCTGTTGTCGAGATTTTTGTTTCTCTAAGGGATTGTAGCCTTATCATTATGGAAGGTAGTGTGTTGTCGAGATTTTTGTTACTATAATAGATTGTAGCCTTGTCATTATGGAAGGTAGTGTGTTGTCGATATTTTTGTTACTCCAATGGATGGTATCCTAGTCATTACAGAAGGTAGTCTGGTTACATGATTTTTGTTACTCCATTGGATGGTAGCCTTGTCATTATGGAAGGGAGTATGTTGTCGATATTTTTGTTATTCCAATGGATGATAACCTAGTCATTATGGAAGGTAGTCTATTGTCGAGATTTTTATTATTCCAATGGATGGTAGCCTTTCAATTATGAAAGGTAGTCTATTGTTGATATTTTTGTTACTATAATAGATTGTAGCCTTGTCATTATGGAAGGTAGTGTGTTGTCGAGATTTTTGTTACTCCAATGGATGGTAGCCTAGTCATTATGGAAGGTAGTCTGTTGTCATGATTTTTGTTACTCTAATGGATGGTAGCCTTGTCATTATGGAAGGTAGTCTATTGTTGAGATTTTTGTTACTCCAACAGATGGTAGACTTGTCATTATGGAAGGTAGTGTGTTGTCGTGATTTTTATTACTCTAAGGGATGGTAGCCTTGTCATTATGGAAGGTAGTCTATTTTCGATATCTTTGTTACTCCAATGGATGGTAGACTTTTCATTATGGAAGGTAGTCTTTTGTCGTGATTTTTGTTACTCTAAGGGATTGTAGCCTTGTCGTTATGGAAGGTAGTCTGTTGTCGATATCTTTGTTACTCCAATGGATGGTATCCTAGTCATTATGGAAGGTAGTCTGTTGTCAAGATTTTTGTTTCTCTAAGGGATGGTAGCCTTGTGATTATGGAAGGTAGTGTGTTGTCGATATTTTTGTTATTCCAATGGATGGTAGCCTTTTCATTATGGAAGGTAATCTGTTGTCGAGATTTTTGTTACTCCAATGGATGGTAGCCTTGTAATTATGGAAGGTAGTCTAATGTCGAGATTATTGTTACTACAATGGATGGTAGTCTTGTCATTATCGAAGGTAGTCTATTGTCGAGATTTTTGTTACTCTAATGGATTGTAGCCTTGTCGTTATGGAAGGTAGTCTTTTGTGGATATCTTTGTTACTCCAAGGGATGGTAGCCTTGTCATTATGGAATGTAGTCTGTTGTCGAGATTTTTGTTATTCCAATGGATGGTAGCCTTGTCATTATGGAAGGTAGATTGTTGTCGATATTTTTGTTACTTCAATGGATGGTAGCCTTGTCATTATGGAAGGTAGTCTATTGTCGATATTTTTGTTACTATAATGGATGGTAGCCTTGTCATTATGGAAGGTAGTCTGTTGTCGAGATTTTTGTTACTACAATGGATTGTAGCCTTGTCGTTATGGAAGGTAGTCTGTTGTCGAGATTTTGTATACTCCAATGGATTGTAGCCTTGTAATTATGGAAGGTAGTCTCTTGTGGATATTTGGGTTACTCCAATGATGGTACCCTTGTCATTATGGAAGATAGTCTATTATTGAGATTTTTGTTACTCCAATGGATGGTAGACTTGTCATTATGGAAGGTAGTGTGTTGTCGTGATTTTTCTTACTCTAAGGGATGGTAGCCTTCTCATTATGGAAGGTAGTATGTTGTCGATATCTTTGTTACTCCAATGGATGGTATCCTTTTAATTATGGAAGGTAGTTTGTTGTCGAGATTTTTGTTACTCTAAGGGATGGTAGCCTTATCATTATGGAACATAGTCTATTGTTGAGATTTTTGTTATTCCAATGGATGGTAGCCATGTCATTATGAAAGGTAGTCTATTGTCTATATTTTTGTTACTATAATAGATTGTAGCCTTGTCATTATGGAAGGTAGTGTGTTGTCGAGATTTTTGTTACTCCAATGGATGGTAGCCTTGTCATTATGGAAGGTAGTGTGTTGTCGATATTTTGGTTATTCCAATGGATGGTAGCCTAGTCATTATGGAAGGTAGTCTATTGTCGATATTTTTGTTACTATAATGGATGGTAGCCTTGTCATTATGGAAGGTAGTCTGTTGTCGAGATTTTTGTTACTACAATGGATTGTAGCCTTGTCGTTATGGAGGTAGCCTGTTGTCGATATCTTTGTTACTATAATGGATGGTATCATAGTCATTATGGAAGGTAGTCTGTTGTCGAGATTTTAGTTACTCCAATGGATGGTAGCCTTGTCATTATGGAAGGTAGTCTGTTGTCGAGATTTTGTATACTCCAATGGATTGTAGCCTTGTAATTATGGAAGGTAGTCTCTTGTGGATATTTGGGTTACTCCAATGATGGTACCCTTGTCATTATGGAAGATAGTCTATTATTGAGATTTTTGTTTCTCTAATGGATGGTAGACTTGTCATTATGGAAGGTAGTGTGTTGTCGTGATTTTTCTTACTCTAAGGGATGGTAGCCTTCTCATTATGGAAGGTAGTATGTTGTCGATATCTTTGTTACTCCAATGGATGGTATCCTTTTAATTATGGAAGGTAGTTTGTTGTCGAGATTTTTGTTACTCTAAGGGATGGTAGCCTTATCATTATTGAACATAGTCTATTGTCGAGATTTTTGTTATTCCAATGGATGGTAGCCGTGTCATTATGAAAGGTAGTCTATTGTCGATATTTTTGTTACTGTAATAGATTGTAGCCTTGTCATTATGGAAGGTAGTGTGTTGTCGAGATTTTTGTTACTCCAATGGATGGTAGCCTTGTCATTATGGAAGGTAGTGTGTTGTCGATATTTTGGTTATTCCAATGGATGGTAGCCTAGTCATTATCGAAGGTAGTCTTTTGTCTTGATTTTTGTTACTCCAATGGATGGTAGCCTTGTCATTATGGAAGGTAGTCTATTGTTGAGATTTTTGTTACTCCAATGGATGGTAGACTTGTCATTATGGAAGGTAGTGTGTTGTCATGATTTTTATTACTCTAAGGGATGGTAGCCATGTCATTATGGAAGGTAGTATGTTGTCGATATCTTTGTTACTCCAATGGATGGTAGCCTTTTCATTATGGAAGGTAGTCTCTTGTCATGATTTTTGTTACTCTAAGGGATTGTAGCCTTGTCGTTATGGAAGGTAGTCTGTTGTCGATATCTTTGTTACTCCAATGGATGGTAGCCTTGTCATTATGGAAGGTAGTTTGTTGTCGATATTTTTGTTACTCCAATGGATGGTAGCCTAGTCATTATGGAAAGGTAGTCTGTTGTCGAGATTTTAGTTACTCCAATGGATGGTAGCCTTGTCATTATGGAAGGTAGTCTGTTGTCGAGATTTTGTATACTCCAATGGATTGTAGCCTTGTAATTATGGAAGGTAGTCTCTTGTGGATATTTGGGTTACTCCAATGATGGTACCCTTGTCATTATGGAAGATAGTCTATTATTGAGATTTTTGTTACTCCAATGGATGGTAGACTTGTCATTATGGAAGGTAGTGTGTTGTCGTGATTTTTCTTACTCTAAGGGATGGTAGCCTTCTCATTATGGAAGGTAGTCTGTTGTTGATATCTTTGTTACTCCAATGGATGGTATCCTTTTAATTATGGAAGGTAGTTTGTTGTCGAGATTTTTGTTACTCTAAGGGATGGTAGCCTTATCATTATGGAACATAGTCTGTTGTCGATATTTTTGTTATTCCAATGGATGGTAGCCATGTCATTGTGAAAGGTAGTCTATTGTCGATATTTTTGTTACTATAATAGATTGTAGCCTTGTCATTATGGAAGGTAGTGTGTTGTCGAGATTTTTGTTACTCCAATGGATGGTAGCCTTGTCATTATGGAAGGTAGTGTGTTGTCGATATTTTTGTTATTCCAATGGATGGTAGCCTAGTCATTATCGAAGGTAGTCTTTTGTCTTGATTTTTGTTACTCCAATGGATGGTAGCCTTGTCATTATGGAAGGTAGTCTATTGTTGAGATTTTTGTTACTCCAATGGATGGTAGACTTTTCATTATGGAAGGTAGTGTGTTGTCGTGATTTTTATTACTCTAAGGGATGGTAGCCATGTCATTATGGAAGGTAGTATGTTGTCGATATCTTTGTGACTCCAATGGATGGTAGCCTTTTCATTATGGAAGGTAGTCTCTTGTCATGATTTTTGTTACTCTAAGGGATTGTAGCCTTGTCGTTATGGAAGGTAGTTTGTTGTCGATATCTTTGTTACTCCAATGGATGGTAGCCTTGTCATTATGGAAGGTAGTTTGTTGTCGATATTTTTGTTACTCCAATGGATGGTAGCCTTGTCATTATGGAAAGGTAGTCTATTGTCGAGATTTTAGTTACTCCAATGGATGGTAGCCTTGTCATTATGGAAGGTAGTCTATTGTTGAGATTTTGTATACTCCAATGGATTGTAGCCTTGTAATTATGGAAGGTAGTCTCTTGTGGATATTTGGGTTACTCCAATGATGGTACCCTTGTCATTATGGAAGATAGTCTATTATTGAGATTTTTGTTACTCCAATGGATGGTAGACTTGTCATTATGGAAGGTAGTGTGTTGTCGTGATTTTTCTTACTCTAAGGGATGGTAGCCTTCTCATTATGGAAGGTAGTATGTTGCCGATATCTTTGTTACTCCAATGGATGGTATCCTTTTAATTATGGAAGGTAGTTTGTTGTCGAGATTTTTGTTACTCTAAGGGATGGTAGTCTTATCATTATGGAACATAGTCTATTGTCGAGATTTTTGTTATTCCAATGGATGGTAGCCATGTCATTATGAAAGGTAGTCTATTGTCGATATTTTTGTTACTATGATAGATTGTAGCCTTGTCATTATGGAAGATAGTGTGTTGTCGAGATTTTTGTTACTCCAATGGATGGTAGCCTTGTCATTATGGAAGGTAGTGTGTTGTCGATAGTTTGGTTATTCCAATGGATGGTAGCCTAGTCATTATCGAAGGTAGTCTTTTGTCTTGATTTTTGTTACTCCAATGGATGGTAGCCTTGTCATTATGGAAGGTAGTCTATTGTTGAGATTTTTGTTACTCCAATTGATGGTAGACTTGTCATTATGGAAGGTAGTGTGTTGTCGTGATTTTTATTACTCTAAGGGATGGTAGCCATGTCATTATGGAAGGTAGTATGTTGTCGATATCTTTGTTACTCCAATGGATGGTAGCCTTTTCATTATGGAAGGTAGTCTCTTGTCATGATTTTTGTTACTCTAAGGGATTGTAGCCTTGTCGTTATGGAAGGTAGTTTGTTGTTGATATCTTTGTTACTCCAATGGATGGTAGCCTTGTCATTATGGAAGGTAGTTTGTTGTCGATATTTTTGTTACTCCAATGGATGGTAGCCTTGTCATTATGGAAAGGTAGTCTATTGTCGAGATTTTAGTTACTCCAATGGATGGTAGCCTTGTTATTATGGAAGGTAGTCTGTTGTCGAGATTTTTGTTACTATAATGGATTGTAGCCTCGTCGTTATGTAAGTAGTCTATTATCGATATCTTTGTTACTCCAATGGATGGTAGCCTAGTCATTATGGAACGTAGTCTGTTGTCTAGATTTTAGTTACTCCAATGGATGGTAGCCTTGTCATTATGGAAAGTAGTCTATTGTCGAGATTTTTGTTATTCTAATGGATGGTAGCCTTGTCATTATGAAAGGTAGTCTATTGTCGATATTTTTGTTACTATAATAGATTGTAGCTTTATCATTATGGAAGGTAGTGTGTTGTCGAGATTTTTGTTACTCCAATGGATGGTAGCCTAGTCATTATGGAAGGTAGTCTGTTGTCGTGATTTTTGTTACTCCAATGGATGGTAGCCTTGTCATTATGGAAGCTAGTCTATTAATGATATTTTTGTTACTCTAATGGATGGTAGACTTGTCATTATGGAAGGTAGTGTGTTGTCGTGATTTTTATTACTCTAAGGGATGGTAGCCTTGTCATTATGGAAGGTAGTCTGTTTTCGATATCTTTGTTACTCCAATGGATTGTAGACTTTTCATTATGGAAGGTAGTCTTTTGTCGTGATTTTTGTTACTCTAAGGGATTGTAGCCTTGTCGTTATGGAAGGTAGTATGTTGTCGATATCTTTGTTACTCCAATGGATGGTATCCTCGTCATTATGGAAGGTAGTCTATTGTCAAGATTTTTGTTTCTCTAAGGGATGGTAGCCTTGTGATTATGGAAGGTAGTGTGTTATCGATATTTTTGTTATTCCAATGGATGGTAGCCTTGTCATTATGGAAGGTAATCTGTTGTCGAGATTTTTGTTACTCCAATGGATGGTAGCCTTGTCATAATGGAAGGTAGTCTATTGTCGAGATTTTTGTTACTAAAATGGATGGTAGTCTTGTCATTATGGAAGGTAGTCTATTGTCGAGATTTTTGTTACTCGAATGGATTGTAGCCTTGTCGTTATGGAAGGTATTCTGTTTTGGATATCTTTGTTACTCCAAGGGATGGTAGCCTTGTCATTATGGAATATAGTCTGTTGTCGAGATTTTTGATATTCCAATGGATGGTAGCCTTGTCATTATGGAAGGTAGATTGTTGTCGAGATTTTTGTTACTTCAATGGATGGTAGCCTTGTCATTATGGAAGGTAGTCTATTGTCGATATTTTTGTTACTACAATGGATGGTAGCCTTGTTATTATGGAAGGTAGTGTGTTGTCGTGATTTTTCTTACTCTAAGGGATGGTAGCCTTCTCATTATGGAAGGTAGTCTGTTGTTGATATCTTTGTTACTCCAATGGATGGTATCCTTTTAATTATGGAAGGTAGTTTGTTGTCGAGATTTTTGTTACTCTAAGGGATGGTAGCCTTATCATTATGGAACATAGTCTGTTGTCGATATTTTTGTTATTCCAATGGATGGTAGCCATGTCATTGTGAAAGGTAGTCTATTGTCGATATTTTTGTTACTATAATAGATTGTAGCCTTGTCATTATGGAAGGTAGTGTGTTGTCGAGATTTTTGTTACTCCAATGGATGGTAGCCTTGTCATTATGGAAGGTAGTGTGTTGTCGATATTTTTGTTATTCCAATGGATGGTAGCGTAGTCATTATCGAAGGTAGTCTTTTGTCTTGATTTTTGTTACTCCAATGGATGGTAGCCTTGTCATTATGGAAGGTAGTCTATTGTTGAGATTTTTGTTACTCCAATGGATGGTAGACTTTTCATTATGGAAGGTAGTGTGTTGTCGTGATTTTTATTACTCTAAGGGATGGTAGCCATGTCATTATGGAAGGTAGTATGTTGTCGATATCTTTGTGACTCCAATGGATGGTAGCCTTTTCATTATGGAAGGTAGTCTCTTGTCATGATTTTTGTTACTCTAAGGGATTGTAGCCTTGTCGTTATGGAAGGTAGTTTGTTGTCGATATCTTTGTTACTCCAATGGATGGTAGCCTTGTCATTATGGAAGGTAGTTTGTTGTCGATATTTTTGTTACTCCAATGGATGGTAGCCTTGTCATTATGGAAAGGTAGTCTATTGTCGAGATTTTAGTTACTCCAATGGATGGTAGCCTTGTCATTATGGAAGGTAGTCTATTGTTGAGATTTTGTATACTCCAATGGATTGTAGCCTTGTAATTATGGAAGGTAGTCTCTTGTGGATATTTGGGTTACTCCAATGATGGTACCCTTGTCATTATGGAAGATAGTCTATTATTGAGATTTTTGTTACTCCAATGGATGGTAGACTTGTCATTATGGAAGGTAGTGTGTTGTCGTGATTTTTCTTACTCTAAGGGATGGTAGCCTTCTCATTATGGAAGGTAGTATGTTGCCGATATCTTTGTTACTCCAATGGATGGTATCCTTTTAATTATGGAAGGTAGTTTGTTGTCGAGATTTTTGTTACTCTAAGGGATGGTAGCCTTATCATTATGGAACATAGTCTATTGTCGAGATTTTTGTTATTCCAATGGATGGTAGCCATGTCATTATGAAAGGTAGTCTATTGTCGATATTTTTGTTACTATGATAGATTGTAGCCTTGTCATTATGGAAGATAGTGTGTTGTCGAGATTTTTGTTACTCCAATGGATGGTAGCCTTGTCATTATGGAAGGTAGTGTGTTGTCGATAGTTTGGTTATTCCAATGGATGGTAGCCTAGTCATTATCGAAGGTAGTCTTTTGTCTTGATTTTTGTTACTCCAATGGATGGTAGCCTTGTCATTATGGAAGGTAGTCTATTGTTGAGATTTTTGTTACTCCAATGGATGGTAGACTTGTCATTATGGAAGGTAGTGTGTTGTCGTGATTTTTATTACTCTAAGGGATGGTAGCCATGTCATTATGGAAGGTAGTATGTTGTCGATATCTTTGTTACTCCAATGGATGGTAGCCTTTTCATTATGGAAGGTAGTCTCTTGTCATGATTTTTGTTACTCTAAGGGATTGTAGCCTTGTCGTTATGGAAGGTAGTTTGTTGTTGATATCTTTGTTACTCCAATGGATGGTAGCCTTGTCATTATGGAAGGTAGTTTGTTGTCGATATTTTTGTTACTCCAATGGATGGTAGCCTTGTCATTATGGAAAGGTAGTCTATTGTCGAGATTTTAGTTACTCCAATGGATGGTAGCCTTGTCATTATGGAAGGTAGTCTGTTGTCGAGATTTTTGTTACTATAATGGATTGTAGCCTCGTCGTTATGTAAGTAGTCTATTATCGATATCTTTGTTACTCCAATGGATGGTAGCCTAGTCATTATGGAACGTAGTCTGTTGTCTAGATTTTAGTTACTCCAATGGATGGTAGCCTTGTCATTATGGAAAGTAGTCTATTGTCGAGATTTTTGTTATTCTAATGGATGGTAGCCTTGTCATTATGAAAGGTAGTCTATTGTCGATATTTTTGTTACTATAATAGATTGTAGCTTTATCATTATGGAAGGTAGTGTGTTGTCGAGATTTTTGTTACTCCAATGGATGGTAGCCTAGTCATTATGGAAGGTAGTCTGTTGTCGTGATTTTTGTTACTCCAATGGATGGTAGCCTTGTCATTATGGAAGGTAGTCTATTAATGATATTTTTGTTACTCTAATGGATGGTAGACTTGTCATTATGGAAGGTAGTGTGTTGTCGTGATTTTTATTACTCTAAGGGATGGTAGCCTTGTCATTATGGAAGGTAGTCTGTTTTCGATATCTTTGTTACTCCAATGGATTGTAGACTTTTCATTATGGAAGGTAGTCTTTTGTCGTGATTTTTGTTACTCTAAGGGATTGTAGCCTTGTCGTTATGGAAGGTAGTATGTTGTCGATATCTTTGTTACTCCAATGGATGGTATCCTCGTCATTATGGAAGGTAGTCTATTGTCAAGATTTTTGTTTCTCTAAGGGATGGTAGCCTTGTGATTATGGAAGGTAGTGTGTTATCGATATTTTTGTTATTCCAATGGATGGTAGCCTTGTCATTATGGAAGGTAATCTGTTGTCGAGATTTTTGTTACTCCAATGGTTGGTAGCCTTGTCATAATGGAAGGTAGTCTATTGTCGAGATTTTTGTTACTAAAATGGATGGTAGTCTTGTCATTATGGAAGGTAGTCTATTGTCGAGATTTTTGTTACTCGAATGGATTGTAGCCTTGTCGTTATGGAAGGTATTCTGTTTTGGATATCTTTGTTACTCCAAGGGATGGTAGCCTTGTCATTATGGAATATAGTCTGTTGTCGAGATTTTTGATATTCCAATGGATGGTAGCCTTGTCATTATGGAAGGTAGATTGTTGTCGAGATTTTTGTTACTTCAATGGATGGTAGCCTTGTCATTATGGAAGGTAGTCTATTGTCGATATTTTTGTTACTACAATGGATGGTAGCCTTGTTATTATGGAAGGTAGTGTGTTGTCGTGATTTTTCTTACTCTAAGGGATGGTAGCCTTGTCATTATGGAAGGTAGTATGTTTTCGATATCTTTGTTACTCCAATGGATGGTATCCTTTTAATTATGGAAGTTAGTTTGTTATCGAGATTTTTGTTACTCTAAGGGATGGTAGCCTTATCATTATGGAACATAGTCTATTGTCGAGATTTTTGTTATTCCAATGGATGGTAGCCATGTCATTATGAAAGGTAGTCTATTGTCGATATTTTTGTTACTATAATAGATTGTAGCCTTGTCATTATGGAAGGTAGTGTGTTGTCGAGATTTTTGTTAATCCAATGGATGGTAGCCTTGTCATTATTGAAGGTAGTGTGTTGTCGATATTTTGGTTATTCCAATGGATGGTAGCCTAGTCATTATCGAAGGTAGTCTTTTGTCTTGATTTTTTTTACTCCAATGGATGGTAGCCTTGTCATTAGGGAAGGTAGTCTATTGTTGAGATTTTTGTTACTCCAATGGATGGTAGACTTGTCATTATGGAAGGTAGTGTGTTTCGTGATTTTTATTACTCTAAGGGATGGTAGCCATGTCATTATGGAAGGTAGTATGTTGTCGATATCTTTGTTACTCCAATGGATGGTAGCCTTTTCATTATGGAAGGTAGTCTCTTGTCATGATTTTTGTTACTCTAAGGGATTGTAGCCTTGTCGTTATGGAAGGTAGTTTGTTGTCGATATCTTTGTTACTCCAATGGATGGTAGCCTTGTCATTATGGAAGGTAGTTTGTTGTCGATATTTTTGTTACTCCAATGGATGGTAGCCTTGTCATTATGGAAAGGTAGTCTATTGTCGAGATTTTTGTTACTACAATGGATGGTAGTCTTGTCATTATGGAAGGTAGTCTGTTGTCGAGATTTTTGTTACTATAATGGATTGTAGCCTCGTCGTTATGTAAGGTAGTCTATTGTCGATATCTTTGTTACTCCAATGGATGGTAGCCTAGTCATTATGGAACGTAGTCTGTTGTCTAGATTTTAGTTA
This sequence comes from Vicia faba, assembly GCA_948472305.1. Lineage (NCBI taxonomy): Eukaryota > Viridiplantae > Streptophyta > Magnoliopsida > Fabales > Fabaceae > Vicia > Vicia faba. The sequence continues at coordinate 750,685,445 of OX451741.1, forward strand.
CTCCAATGGATGGTAGCCTTGTCATTATGGAAGGTAGTCTATTGTCGAGATTTTTGTTATTCCAATGGATGGTAGCCTTGTCATTATGAAAGGTAGTCTATTGTCGATATTTTTGTTACTATAATAGATTGTAGCCTTATCATTATGGAAGGTAGTGTGTTGTCGAGATTTTTGTTACTCCAATGGATGGTAGCCTAGTCATTATGGAAGGTAGTCCGTTGTCGTGATTTTTGTTACTCCAATGGATGGTAGCCTTGTCATTATGGAAGGTAGTCTATTATTGATATTTTTGTTACTCTAATGGATGGTAGACTTGTCATTATGGAAGGTAGTGTGTTGTCGGGATTTTTATTACTCTAAGGGATGGTAGCCTTATCATTAAGGAAGGTAGTCTGTTTTCGATATCTTTGTTACTCCAATGGATTATAGACTTTTCATTATGGAAGGTAGTCTTTTGTCGTTATTTTTGTTACTCTAAGGGATTGTAGCCTTGTCGTTATGGAAGGTAGTATGTTGTCGATATCTTTGTTACTCCAATGGATGGTATCCTCGTCATTATGGAAGGTAGTCTATTGTCAAGATTTTTGTTTCTCTAAGGGATGGTAGCCTTATTATTATGGAAGGTAGTGTGTTGTCGATATTTTTGTTATTCCAATGGATGGTAGCCTTGTCATTATGGAAGGTAATCTGTTATCGAGATTTTTGTTACTCCAATGGATGGTAGCCTTGTCATTATGGAAGGTAGTCTATTGTCGTGATTTTTGTTACTACAATGGATGGTAGTCTTGTCATTATGGAAGGTAGTCTATTGTCGAGATTTTTGTTACTCAAATGGATTGTAGCCTTGTCGTTATGGAAGGAAGTCTGTTGTGGATATCTTTGTTACTCCAAGGGATGGTAGCCTTGTCATTATGGAATGTAGTTTGTTGTCGAGATTTTTGTTATTCCAATGGATGGTAGCCTTGTCATTATGGAAGGTAGATTGTTGTCGAGATTTATGTTACTTCAATGGATGGTAGCCTTGTCATTATGGAAGGTAGTCTATTGTCGATATTTTTGTTACTACATAGGATGGTAGCCTTGTCATTATGGAAGGTAGTCTGTTGTCGAGATTTTTGTTACTACAATGGATTGTAGCCTTGTCGTTATGGAGGTAGTCTGTTGTCGATATCTTTGTTACTCCAATGGATGGTAGCCTAGTCATTATGGAAGGTAGTCTGTTGTCGAGATTTTAGTTACTCCAATGGATGGTAGCCTTGTCATTATGGAAGGTAGTCTGTTGTCGAGATTTTGTATACTCCAATGGATTGTAGCCTTGTAATTATGGAAGGTAGTCTCTTGTGGATATTTGGGTTACTTCAATGATGGTACCCTTGTCATTATGGAAGATAGTCTATTGTTGAGATTTTTGTTACTCCAATGGATGGTAGACTTGTCATTATGGAAGGTAGTGTGTTGTCGTGATTTTTTTTACTCTAAGGGATGGTAGCCTTGTCATTATGGAAGGTAGTATGTTGTCGATATCTTTGTTACTCCAATGGATGGTATCCTTTTAATTATGGAAGGTAGTTTGTTGTCGAGATTTTTGTTACTCTAAGGGATGGTAGCCTTATCATTATGGAACATAGTCTGTTGTCGATATTTTTGTTATTCCAATGGATGGTAGCCATGTCATTGTGAAAGGTAGTCTATTGTCGATATTTTTGTTACTATAATAGATTGTAGCCTTGTCATTATGGAAGGTAGTGTGTTGTCGATATTTTTGTTACTCCAATGGATGGTAGCCTTGTCATTATGGAAGGTAGTGTGTTGTCGATATTTTTGTTATTCCAATGGATGGTAGCCTAGTCATTATCGAAGGTAGTCTTTTGTCTTGATTTTTGTTACTCTAATGGATGGTAGCCTTGTCATTATGGAAGGTAGTCTATTGTTGAGATTTTTGTTACTCCAATGGATGGTAAACTTTTCATTATGGAAGGTAATGTGTTGTCGTGATTTTTATTACTCTAAGGGATGGTAGCCTTATCATTATGGAAGGTACTATGTTGTCGATATCTTTGTTACTCCAATGGATGGTAGCCTTTTCATTATGGAAGGTAGTCTTTTGTCATGATTTTTGTTACTCTAAGGGATTGTAGCCTTGTCGTTATGGAAGGTAGTTTGTTTTCGGTATCTCTGTTACTCCAATGGATGGTAGCCTTGTCATTATGGAAGGTAGTCTGTTGTCGATATTTTTGTTACTCCAATGGATGGTAGCCTTGTCATTATGGAAGGTAGTCTATTGTCAAGAATTTTGTTACTACAATAGATGGTAGTCTTGTCATTATGGAAGGTAGTCTGTTGTCGAGATTTTTGTTACTATAATGGATTATAGCCTCGTCGTTATGTAAGGTAGTCTATTGTCGATATCTTTGTTACTCCAATGGATGGTAGCCTAGTCATTATGGAACATAGTCTGTTGTCGAAATTTTAGTTGCTCCAATGGATGGTAGCCTTGTCATTATGGAAGGTAGTCTATTGTCGAGATTTTTGTTATTCCAATGGATGGTAGCCTTGTCATTATGAAAGGTAGTCTATTGTCGATATTTTTGTTACTATAATAGATTATAGCCTTGTCATTATGGAAGGTAGTGTGTTGTCGAGATTTTTGTTACTCCAATGGATGGTAGCCTAGTCATTATGGAAGGTAGTCTGTTGTCGTGATTTTTGTTACTCCAATGGATGGTAGCCTTGTCATTATGGAAGGTAGTCTATTGTCGATATATTTGTTACTACAATGGATGGTAGCCTTGTCATTATGGAAGGTAGTCTGTTGTCGAGATTTTTGTTACTACAATGGATTGTAGCCTTGTCGTTATGGAGGTAGTCTGTTGTCGATATCTTTGTTACTCCAATAGATGGTAGCCTAGTCATTATGTAAGGTAGTCTGTTGTCGAGATTTTTGTTACTCCATTGGATGGTAGCCTTGTCATTATGGAAGGTAATGTGTTGTCGATATTTTTGTTATACTAGTGGATGGTAGCCTAGTCATTATGGAAGATAGTCTGTTGTCGAGATTTTTGTTACTCCAATGGATGGTAGCCTTGTCATTATGGAAGGTAGTCTATTGTAAATATTTTTGTTATTCCAATGGATGGTAGCCTAGTCATTATGGAAGGTAGTTTGTTGTCGAGATTTTTGTTACTACAATGGATTGTAGCCTTGCCGTTATGGAAGGTAATCTGTTGTCGATATCATTGTTACTCCAAGGGATGGTAGCCTTGTCATTATGGAATGTAGTCTGTTGTCGAGATTTTTGTTATTCCAATGAATGGTAGCCTTGTCATTATGGAAGGTAGTGTGTTGTCGATATTTTTGTTACTCCAAAGGATGGTAGCCTAGTCATTATAGAAGGTAGTCTGTTTTCGTGATTTTTGTTACTCCAATGGATGGTAGCCTTGTCATTATGGAAGGTAGTCTATTGTCGAGATTTTTGTTACTACAATGGATTGTAGCCTTGTCGTTATGGAGGTAGTCTGTTGTCGATATCTTTGTTACTCCAATGGATGGTAGCCAAGTCATTATGGAAGGTAGTCTGTTGTTGAGATTTTTGTTACTCCAATGGATGGTAGCCTTGTCATTATGGAAGGTAGTCTGTTGTTGAGATTTTGTATACTCCAATGGATTGTAGCCTTGTAATTATGGAAGGTAGTCTCTTGTGGATATTTGGGTTACTCCAATGATGGTACCCTTGTCATTATAGAAGATAGTCTATTGTTGAGAATTTTGTTACTCCATTAGATGGTAGCCTTGTCATTATGGAAGGTAATGTGTTGTCGATATTTTTGTTATTCCAGTGGATGGTGTCCTAGTCATTATGGAAGGTAGTCTATTGTCGAGATTTTTGTTACTCCAATGGATGGTAGCCTTTTCATTATGGAAGGTAGTCTATTGTAGATATCTTTGTTATTCCAATGGATGGTAGCCTAGTCATAATGAAAGGTAGTCTGTTGTCGTGATTTTTGTTACTCCAATGGATGGTAGACTTGTCGTTATTGAAGGTAGTCTATTGTCAATATCTTTGTTACTCCAATGGATGGTAGCCTAGTCATTATGGAAGGTAGTCTGTTTTCGAGATTTTAGTTACTCCAATGGATGGTAGCCTTGTCATTATAGAAGGTAGTCTGTTGTCGAGTTTTTGTATACTCCAATGGATTGTAGCCTTGTAATTATGGAAGGTAGTCTCTTGTGGATATTTAGGTTACTCCAATGATGGTACCCTTGTCATTATGGAAGATAGTCTATTGTTGAGATTTTTGTTACTCCAATTGATGGTAGACTTGTCATTATGGAAGGTAGTGTGTTGTCGTGATTTTTCGTACTCTAAGGGATGGTAGCCTTGTCATTATGGAAGGTAGTATGTTGTCGATATCTTTGTTACTCCAATGGATGGTATCCTTTTAATTATGGAAGGTAGTTTGTTGTCGAGATTTTTGTTACTCTAAGGGATGGTAGCCTTATCATTATGGAACATAGTCTATTGTCGAGATTTTTGTTATTCCAATGGATGGTAGCCTTGTCATTATGAAAGGTAGTCTATTATCGATATTTTTGTTACTATAATAGATTGTAGCCTTGTCATTATGGAAGGTAGTGTGTTGTCGAGATTTTTGTTACTCCAATGGATGGTAGCCTAGTCATTATAGAAGGTAGTCTGTTGTCGTGATTTTTGTTACTCCAATGGATGGTAGTCTTGTCATTATGGAAGGTAGTCAATTGTCGATATATTTGTTACTACAATGGATGGTAGCCATGTCATTATGGAAGGTAGTCTATTGTCGAGATTTTTGTTACTACAATGGATTGTAGCCTTGTCGTTTTGGAGGTAGTATTTTGTTGATATCTTTGTTACTCCAATAGATGGTAGCCTAGTCATTATGTAAGGTAGTCTGTTGTCGAGATTTTTGTTACTCCATTGGATGGTAGCCTTGTCATTATGGAAGGTAGTCTATTGTTGAGATTTTTGTTACTCCAATGGATGGTAAACTTTTCATTATGGAAGGTAATGTGTTGTCGTGATTTTTATTACTCTAAGGGATGGTAGCCTTATCATTATGGAAGGTACTATGTTGTCGATATCTTTGTTACTCCAATGGATGGTAGCCTTTTCATTATGGAAGGTAGTCTTTTGTCATGATTTTTGTTACTCTAAGGGATTGTAGCCTTGTCGTTATGGAAGGTAGTTTGTTTTCGGTATCTCTGTTACTCCAATGGATGGTAGCCTTGTCATTATGGAAGGTAGTCTGTTGTCGATATTTTTGTTACTCCAATGGATGGTAGCCTTGTCATTATGGAAGGTAGTCTATTGTCAAGAATTTTGTTACTACAATAGATGGTAGTCTTGTCATTATGGAAGGTAGTCTGTTGTCGAGATTTTTGTTACTATAATGGATTGTAGCCTCGTCGTTATGTAAGGTAGTCTATTGTCGATATCTTTGTTACTCCAATGGATGGTAGCCTAGTCATTATGGAACATAGTCTGTTGTCGAAATTTTAGTTGCTCCAATGGATGGTAGCCTTGTCATTATGGAAGGTAGTCTATTGTCGAGATTTTTGTTATTCCAATGGATGGTAGCCTTGTCATTATGAAAGGTAGTCTATTGTCGATATTTTTGTTACTATAATAGATTATAGCCTTGTCATTATGGAAGGTAGTGTGTTGTCGAGATTTTTGTTACTCTAAGGGATGGTAGCCTTATCATTAAGGAAGGTAGTCTGTTTTCGATATCTTTGTTACTCCAATGGATTATAGACTTTTCATTATGGAAGGTAGTCTTTTGTCGTTATTTTTGTTACTCTAAGGGATTGTAGCCTTGTCGTTATGGAAGGTAGTATGTTGTCGATATCTTTGTTACTCCAATGGATGGTATCCTCGTCATTATGGAAGGTAGTCTATTGTCAAGATTTTTGTTTCTCTAAGGGATGGTAGCCTTATTATTATGGAAGGTAGTGTGTTGTCGATATTTTTGTTATTCCAATGGATGGTAGCCTTGTCATTATGGAAGGTAATCTGTTATCGAGATTTTTGTTACTCCAATGGATGGTAGCCTTGTCATTATGGAAGGTAGTCTATTGTCGTGATTTTTGTTACTACAATGGATGGTAGTCTTGTCATTATGGAAGGTAGTCTATTGTCGAGATTTTTGTTACTCAAATGGATTGTAGCCTTGTCGTTATGGAAGGAAGTCTGTTGTGGATATCTTTGTTACTCCAAGGGATGGTAGCCTTGTCATTATGGAATGTAGTTTGTTGTCGAGATTTTTGTTATTCCAATGGATGGTAGCCTTGTCATTATGGAAGGTAGATTGTTGTCGAGATTTATGTTACTTCAATGGATGGTAGCCTTGTCATTATGGAAGGTAGTCTATTGTCGATATTTTTGTTACTACATAGGATGGTAGCCTTGTCATTATGGAAGGTAGTCTGTTGTCGAGATTTTTGTTACTACAATGGATTGTAGCCTTGTCGTTATGGAGGTAGTCTGTTGTCGATATCTTTGTTACTCCAATGGATGGTAGCCTAGTCATTATGGAAGGTAGTCTGTTGTCGAGATTTTAGTTACTCCAATGGATGGTAGCCTTGTCATTATGGAAGGTAGTCTGTTGTCGAGATTTTGTATACTCCAATGGATTGTAGCCTTGTAATTATGGAAGGTAGTCTCTTGTGGATATTTGGGTTACTTCAATGATGGTACCCTTGTCATTATGGAAGATAGTCTATTGTTGAGATTTTTGTTACTCCAATGGATGGTAGACTTGTCATTATGGAAGGTAGTGTGTTGTCGTGATTTTTTTTACTCTAAGGGATGGTAGCCTTGTCATTATGGAAGGTAGTATGTTGTCGATATCTTTGTTACTCCAATGGATGGTATCCTTTTAATTATGGAAGGTAGTTTGTTGTCGAGATTTTTGTTACTCTAAGGGATGGTAGCCTTATCATTATGGAACATAGTCTGTTGTCGATATTTTTGTTATTCCAATGGATGGTAGCCATGTCATTGTGAAAGGTAGTCTATTGTCGATATTTTTGTTACTATAATAGATTGTAGCCTTGTCATTATGGAAGGTAGTGTGTTGTCGATATTTTTGTTACTCCAATGGATGGTAGCCTTGTCATTATGGAAGGTAGTGTGTTGTCGATATTTTTGTTATTCCAATGGATGGTAGCCTAGTCATTATCGAAGGTAGTCTTTTGTCTTGATTTTTGTTACTCTAATGGATGGTAGCCTTGTCATTATGGAAGGTAGTCTATTGTTGAGATTTTTGTTACTCCAATGGATGGTAAACTTTTCATTATGGAAGGTAATGTGTTGTCGTGATTTTTATTACTCTAAGGGATGGTAGCCTTATCATTATGGAAGGTACTATGTTGTCGATATCTTTGTTACTCCAATGGATGGTAGCCTTTTCATTATGGAAGGTAGTCTTTTGTCATGATTTTTGTTACTCTAAGGGATTGTAGCCTTGTCGTTATGGAAGGTAGTTTGTTTTCGGTATCTCTGTTACTCCAATGGATGGTAGCCTTGTCATTATGGAAGGTAGTCTGTTGTCGATATTTTTGTTACTCCAATGGATGGTAGCCTTGTCATTATGGAAGGTAGTCTATTGTCAAGAATTTTGTTACTACAATAGATGGTAGTCTTGTCATTATGGAAGGTAGTCTGTTGTCGAGATTTTTGTTACTATAATGGATTATAGCCTCGTCGTTATGTAAGGTAGTCTATTGTCGATATCTTTGTTACTCCAATGGATGGTAGCCTAGTCATTATGGAACATAGTCTGTTGTCGAAATTTTAGTTGCTCCAATGGATGGTAGCCTTGTCATTATGGAAGGTAGTCTATTGTCGAGATTTTTGTTATTCCAATGGATGGTAGCCTTGTCATTATGAAAGGTAGTCTATTGTCGATATTTTTGTTACTATAATAGATTATAGCCTTGTCATTATGGAAGGTAGTGTGTTGTCGAGATTTTTGTTACTCCAATGGATGGTAGCCTAGTCATTATGGAAGGTAGTCTGTTGTCGTGATTTTTGTTACTCCAATGGATGGTAGCCTTGTCATTATGGAAGGTAGTCTATTGTCGATATATTTGTTACTACAATGGATGGTAGCCTTGTCATTATGGAAGGTAGTCTGTTGTCGAGATTTTTGTTACTACAATGGATTGTAGCCTTGTCGTTATGGAGGTAGTCTGTTGTCGATATCTTTGTTACTCCAATAGATGGTAGCCTAGTCATTATGTAAGGTAGTCTGTTGTCGAGATTTTTGTTACTCCATTGGATGGTAGCCTTGTCATTATGGAAGGTAATGTGTTGTCGATATTTTTGTTATACTAGTGGATGGTAGCCTAGTCATTATGGAAGATAGTCTGTTGTCGAGATTTTTGTTACTCCAATGGATGGTAGCCTTGTCATTATGGAAGGTAGTCTATTGTAAATATTTTTGTTATTCCAATGGATGGTAGCCTAGTCATTATGGAAGGTAGTTTGTTGTCGAGATTTTTGTTACTACAATGGATTGTAGCCTTGCCGTTATGGAAGGTAATCTGTTGTCGATATCATTGTTACTCCAAGGGATGGTAGCCTTGTCATTATGGAATGTAGTCTGTTGTCGAGATTTTTGTTATTCCAATGAATGGTAGCCTTGTCATTATGGAAGGTAGTGTGTTGTCGATATTTTTGTTACTCCAAAGGATGGTAGCCTAGTCATTATAGAAGGTAGTCTGTTTTCGTGATTTTTGTTACTCCAATGGATGGTAGCCTTGTCATTATGGAAGGTAGTCTATTGTCGAGATTTTTGTTACTACAATGGATTGTAGCCTTGTCGTTATGGAGGTAGTCTGTTGTCGATATCTTTGTTACTCCAATGGATGGTAGCCAAGTCATTATGGAAGGTAGTCTGTTGTTGAGATTTTTGTTACTCCAATGGATGGTAGCCTTGTCATTATGGAAGGTAGTCTGTTGTTGAGATTTTGTATACTCCAATGGATTGTAGCCTTGTAATTATGGAAGGTAGTCTCTTGTGGATATTTGGGTTACTCCAATGATGGTACCCTTGTCATTATAGAAGATAGTCTATTGTTGAGAATTTTGTTACTCCATTAGATGGTAGCCTTGTCATTATGGAAGGTAATGTGTTGTCGATATTTTTGTTATTCCAGTGGATGGTGTCCTAGTCATTATGGAAGGTAGTCTATTGTCGAGATTTTTGTTACTCCAATGGATGGTAGCCTTTTCATTATGGAAGGTAGTCTATTGTAGATATCTTTGTTATTCCAATGGATGGTAGCCTAGTCATAATGAAAGGTAGTCTGTTGTCGTGATTTTTGTTACTCCAATGGATGGTAGACTTGTCGTTATTGAAGGTAGTCTATTGTCAATATCTTTGTTACTCCAATGGATGGTAGCCTAGTCATTATGGAAGGTAGTCTGTTTTCGAGATTTTAGTTACTCCAATGGATGGTAGCCTTGTCATTATAGAAGGTAGTCTGTTGTCGAGTTTTTGTATACTCCAATGGATTGTAGCCTTGTAATTATGGAAGGTAGTCTCTTGTGGATATTTAGGTTACTCCAATGATGGTACCCTTGTCATTATGGAAGATAGTCTATTGTTGAGATTTTTGTTACTCCAATTGATGGTAGACTTGTCATTATGGAAGGTAGTGTGTTGTCGTGATTTTTCGTACTCTAAGGGATGGTAGCCTTGTCATTATGGAAGGTAGTATGTTGTCGATATCTTTGTTACTCCAATGGATGGTATCCTTTTAATTATGGAAGGTAGTTTGTTGTCGAGATTTTTGTTACTCTAAGGGATGGTAGCCTTATCATTATGGAACATAGTCTATTGTCGAGATTTTTGTTATTCCAATGGATGGTAGCCTTGTCATTATGAAAGGTAGTCTATTATCGATATTTTTGTTACTATAATAGATTGTAGCCTTGTCATTATGGAAGGTAGTGTGTTGTCGAGATTTTTGTTACTCCAATGGATGGTAGCCTAGTCATTATAGAAGGTAGTCTGTTGTCGTGATTTTTGTTACTCCAATGGATGGTAGTCTTGTCATTATGGAAGGTAGTCAATTGTCGATATATTTGTTACTACAATGGATGGTAGCCATGTCATTATGGAAGGTAGTCTATTGTCGAGATTTTTGTTACTACAATGGATTGTAGCCTTGTCGTTTTGGAGGTAGTATTTTGTTGATATCTTTGTTACTCCAATAGATGGTAGCCTAGTCATTATGTAAGGTAGTCTGTTGTCGAGATTTTTGTTACTCCATTGGATGGTAGCCTTGTCATTATGGAAGGTAGTCTATTGTTGAGATTTTTGTTACTCCAATGGATGGTAAACTTTTCATTATGGAAGGTAATGTGTTGTCGTGATTTTTATTACTCTAAGGGATGGTAGCCTTATCATTATGGAAGGTACTATGTTGTCGATATCTTTGTTACTCCAATGGATGGTAGCCTTTTCATTATGGAAGGTAGTCTTTTGTCATGATTTTTGTTACTCTAAGGGATTGTAGCCTTGTCGTTATGGAAGGTAGTTTGTTTTCGGTATCTCTGTTACTCCAATGGATGGTAGCCTTGTCATTATGGAAGGTAGTCTGTTGTCGATATTTTTGTTACTCCAATGGATGGTAGCCTTGTCATTATGGAAGGTAGTCTATTGTCAAGAATTTTGTTACTACAATAGATGGTAGTCTTGTCATTATGGAAGGTAGTCTGTTGTCGAGATTTTTGTTACTATAATGGATTGTAGCCTCGTCGTTATGTAAGGTAGTCTATTGTCGATATCTTTGTTACTCCAATGGATGGTAGCCTAGTCATTATGGAACATAGTCTGTTGTCGAAATTTTAGTTGCTCCAATGGATGGTAGCCTTGTCATTATGGAAGGTAGTCTATTGTCGAGATTTTTGTTATTCCAATGGATGGTAGCCTTGTCATTATGAAAGGTAGTCTATTGTCGATATTTTTGTTACTATAATAGATTATAGCCTTGTCATTATGGAAGGTAGTGTGTTGTCGAGATTTTTGTTACTCCAATGGATGGTAGCCTAGTCATTATGGAAGGTAGTCTGTTGTCGTGATTTTTGTTACTCCAATGGATGGTAGCCTTGTCATTATGGAAGGTAGTCTATTGTCGATATATTTGTTACTACAATGGATGGTAGCCTTGTCATTATGGAAGGTAGTCTGTTGTCGAGATTTTTGTTACTACAATGGATTGTAGCCTTGTCGTTATGGAGGTAGTCTGTTGTCGATATCTTTGTTACTCCAATAGATGGTAGCCTAGTCATTATGTAAGGTAGTCTGTTGTCGAGATTTTTGTTACTCCATTGGATGGTAGCCTTGTCATTATGGAAGGTAATGTGTTGTCGATATTTTTGTTATACTAGTGGATGGTAGCCTAGTCATTATGGAAGATAGTCTGTTGTCGAGATTTTTGTTACTCCAATGGATGGTAGCCTTGTCATTATGGAAGGTAGTCTATTGTAAATATTTTTGTTATTCCAATGGATGGTAGCCTAGTCATTATGGAAGGTAGTTTGTTGTCGAGATTTTTGTTACTACAATGGATTGTAGCCTTGCCGTTATGGAAGGTAATCTGTTGTCGATATCATTGTTACTCCAAGGGATGGTAGCCTTGTCATTATGGAATGTAGTCTGTTGTCGAGATTTTTGTTATTCCAATGAATGGTAGCCTTGTCATTATGGAAGGTAGTGTGTTGTCGATATTTTTGTTACTCCAAAGGATGGTAGCCTAGTCATTATAGAAGGTAGTCTGTTTTCGTGATTTTTGTTACTCCAATGGATGGTAGCCTTGTCATTATGGAAGGTAGTCTATTGTCGAGATTTTTGTTACTACAATGGATTGTAGCCTTGTCGTTATGGAGGTAGTCTGTTGTCGATATCTTTGTTACTCCAATGGATGGTAGCCAAGTCATTATGGAAGGTAGTCTGTTGTTGAGATTTTTGTTACTCCAATGGATGGTAGCCTTGTCATTATGGAAGGTAGTCTGTTGTTGAGATTTTGTATACTCCAATGGATTGTAGCCTTGTAATTATGGAAGGTAGTCTCTTGTGGATATTTGGGTTACTCCAATGATGGTACCCTTGTCATTATAGAAGATAGTCTATTGTTGAGAATTTTGTTACTCCATTAGATGGTAGCCTTGTCATTATGGAAGGTAATGTGTTGTCGATATTTTTGTTATTCCAGTGGATGGTGTCCTAGTCATTATGGAAGGTAGTCTATTGTCGAGATTTTTGTTACTCCAATGGATGGTAGCCTTTTCATTATGGAAGGTAGTCTATTGTAGATATCTTTGTTATTCCAATGGATGGTAGCCTAGTCATAATGAAAGGTAGTCTGTTGTCGTGATTTTTGTTACTCCAATGGATGGTAGACTTGTCGTTATTGAAGGTAGTCTATTGTCAATATCTTTGTTACTCCAATGGATGGTAGCCTAGTCATTATGGAAGGTAGTCTGTTTTCGAGATTTTAGTTACTCCAATGGATGGTAGCCTTGTCATTATAGAAGGTAGTCTGTTGTCGAGTTTTTGTATACTCCAATGGATTGTAGCCTTGTAATTATGGAAGGTAGTCTCTTGTGGATATTTAGGTTACTCCAATGATGGTACCCTTGTCATTATGGAAGATAGTCTATTGTTGAGATTTTTGTTACTCCAATTGATGGTAGACTTGTCATTATGGAAGGTAGTGTGTTGTCGTGATTTTTCGTACTCTAAGGGATGGTAGCCTTGTCATTATGGAAGGTAGTATGTTGTCGATATCTTTGTTACTCCAATGGATGGTATCCTTTTAATTATGGAAGGTAGTTTGTTGTCGAGATTTTTGTTACTCTAAGGGATGGTAGCCTTATCATTATGGAACATAGTCTATTGTCGAGATTTTTGTTATTCCAATGGATGGTAGCCTTGTCATTATGAAAGGTAGTCTATTATCGATATTTTTGTTACTATAATAGATTGTAGCCTTGTCATTATGGAAGGTAGTGTGTTGTCGAGATTTTTGTTACTCCAATGGATGGTAGCCTAGTCATTATAGAAGGTAGTCTGTTGTCGTGATTTTTGTTACTCCAATGGATGGTAGTCTTGTCATTATGGAAGGTAGTCAATTGTCGATATATTTGTTACTACAATGGATGGTAGCCATGTCATTATGGAAGGTAGTCTATTGTCGAGATTTTTGTTACTACAATGGATTGTAGCCTTGTCGTTTTGGAGGTAGTATTTTGTTGATATCTTTGTTACTCCAATAGATGGTAGCCTAGTCATTATGTAAGGTAGTCTGTTGTCGAGATTTTTGTTACTCCATTGGATGGTAGCCTTGTCATTATGGAAGGTAATGTGTTGTCGATATTTTTGTTATACCAGTGGATGGTAGCCTACTTATTATGGAAGGTAGTCTGTTGTCGAGATTTTTGTTACTCCAATGGATGGTAGCCTTGTCATTATGGAAGGTATTCTATTGTAAATATTTTTGTTATTCCAATGGATGGTAGCCTAGTCATTATGGAAGGTAGTTTGTTGTCGAGATTTTTGTTACTACAATGGATTGTAGCCTTGCCGTTATGGAAGGTAGTCTGTTGTCAATATCTTTGTTACTCCAAGGGATGGTAGCCTTGTCATTATGGAATGTAGTCTGTTGTCGAGATTTCAAATTCTGATGCTGAAAAGACGTGATCTTGCTTATACCAATCAGAGTATCTGCAAGTCAGAACATAATAATTTTAGGCAGCATATAGTTCAAACATGAAACATTTTAAATACTATATCTTTTCACTTTGTTATCATCAAAACTTAAATATAGGGTAGTAGATTCAAACATTGTTCTAACAATCTCCCCCTTTTTGATGATGACAAAAACTAGATATTTTAAATGAAAAATAACGTGAAAAGGTATCTGGATATGTATCAGAGTAAGAAGTACGGAGAAGTCAGAGTTAAGAGATACTCCCCCTGAGTTTATTACTTCCCTTTGATATACGTGTTCTTCAGGATCAGATCTTTTTCTTTCTTTGAACATCAGATTATAAGAGTCTTTGACTTATCAGAGAGCAGAGCTTCAGAACTATTCCTGTCAGAGCTTTGCTTTGGATCAGAGTATTAGGTCGATCAGAACTTCATATTGATCAGAGCAACATTGATCAGAGCTTCTACATTTTGATCAGAGCTTCTAGTCTTCAGAGTATCCAGGAGCTTCCTTGTGCCTGTAGACTTTAAACAAAACAGAAAAACATTTCAAGTAATAGAGTTAGAATGTTTGAGAAAATTTCTGTCTAGTTAGCCGTTATTGATTTAAATATCATTCTTGTTCTCCCCCTTTTTGTCAGCAATCAAAAAGTGTTGGTGATGTGCTAAAACAATTTAGATCAGAAAAACTAATCATATTAATAGTTCAGAATCAGAGCAAACATTACAAAACATAATCAAAACAGTACATCAGAAAATGAAGAAAACATGAAAAAGTTATGCATGAAAAAGATTTAAGGTTGAGGGGGCATGCGTGAGAACAGGCTCTCCAGCATCGCTTGAATCTTTTCAGAAGTTTCATTCTGCTTCTGAACCATGTTGACAACAGTGTCAATCTTGCTGTCCTGCACATCCATTCTTGCTTTCATCTTCTGATCATTGTCGTCCATCCGCTGCTGTAGACGCAAGTCATTCAGCCTTAGTTCTTCCAGAGTCTGCCTGTCCAAGGCAGCTTGAGAAGCATCAGAAGGAGGAGGCTTCTCAGAACTTTCAGCAACATCCGCTGTTTGACTTTCATCCTGAATGGTCTTGTCTTCTTCTGATGGTTGCACCTGTGCAGCTTGCTGTTTCTCAGACCAAGATTCACTGTCCAGAGGGAGCACAACTTCCTGAGGCAGCTGACTTTCAACTTCCTTCAGCAGCTTGCTGAAGTTCTGTTGAGCCTGCTCATAGTTGACGTCCTGCAACTTGAGGGCTTCAGCACGTACCCAAGATCTGAACTGTGACCAGAGCTGATCAGAAGCAACTGGGTCAATCATCCCAGGACAAACTTGCTTCAAAGAAGCAATCCATTGCAGCACACCTGTTTCAAAATTCAAAATACCAGAGCCAACATCTGGTTGCTTTGGTTTTGGGATGGCAATTTTGTGTCTTAGATCAGCAAGACGTTCAAGACTTGTTAAGTCAATGAAAGTTCTGTTGGGGTTTTCAGCGGTTTTCTGAGAGGCTGTTTGTTTTGGAGGAGGGGTATCAGAGTCAGATATTTCGATTAGAGTGGATGGTGGTTTGGGAGTATTTGGAGGTGTTGATTCTTCTGAGGATGGTAACTGGGGCATGACAATAGTGGTTCCACATGGCAACTGGATTGCCAGCGGTGAAGGTTGAGGTGAGTGAGGGTCAGATTTATGAGGAGAAGGGGTTTCAGAATGGTGAAACGCTGTTTGTGGTGAAGGTGGATTTATTTCTGGTTGGGGAGAGGGAGGTGGAATCTCTGATTGCTCAGGGATCAGAGGTTCTTCTGTGAGTGGTTGTTGTTGTTGTGGTTCTGGTTCTGGTTGTTGTTCTGGTTGTGGAGGAGGAATATTTTGTGGTTCAGGGTTTGGTTTAGCAGAAGCATGTTCACGCTCAATATCAGCTAGCACTCGGTCAAGTGCTGGTGTTGTTGAAACTGTTGGTTGTTTGGGGAGTTTGGTTCTGGGTCTTCTGAGTAGTAAGGCCTCAGAAGGGTCTTCTGGTATGGTTTCATCAATGGTAGGAATTGGGATGGATATTCTGTGAGAGGTTTGAGGAGCAACAGATGCTGGAATAGTAAAAGATTTTGAAATAGGGGCAGTAGATGAAATACCTCTTTTCTTTGGAGTCTGATGAGATGATCCTTCTGATGGCGCTTTCCTCTTCTTTGTCTTCTTCACAGTCACTTCTGCTTGGGGTTGACTCAGATCTTTGATCTTCAGCTTTGAACCTGTATCTTCTGCCTTGTACGCATCTGGGTACCTGAGAAACATCTCTGGTTTGGATTCCATTTCAGAAAATACCGGAAAATCACTCAGAGGCACTCTTCTGCTGGAGATATCAGCAGTTGAAGTAGCTCTGGGTTCCTTCTGAATATTCTCTATCAGCTTCATCTTTTTCAGATTCTTAGCGTTCAGCGGTTTCCCAATTGTTGGTTCAATAGTGCTCATCTCCTGAGCTTCAATCAGATGTTCAATCAGCCTATTCTCTGTCAGAATATCTGATATAAGCCTTCCAAACGGTATCCAGTCCCTCTTGGTTCTTTCTTCCTCCCTTGTTTCTTTGACACTGGTCTTGAGATGGTTGAACAAGAAGTGAGCCAGATTGATCTTAATCTTCTGATCAATAAAGTAGATCAGAAACTGCTGATCCACGTTTATATAATCAGGAGAACTTGTTGGTTTCCTGTGGTTGAAGCATCCTAGAATAATCTTAGCCCATACTCTGCAGTGATCCTTCAGATCCTTAATTTTGCTGCTGGGCATTCCAAGAGTGAAAATCCTGTTTGCTACCACACCTACATCAGCGCATCTTTCAGCCATGTCCACACAACGGACGCCACCACCACTTTGACCGATTAGCCTTGCAATAAGATCTTCAGAAATCACAATCTTCTTCCCCATGACAGAGGAGATGACTAGATGTTTTGAAACATTGGCGTGAATCCAAAATTCCTTGACTAGCGCTGGGAATGTTGGTCCAACCAACCTATCGAAATACCTCTCCCACTTTTGAGCCCTAATTTCTTCAGTTAGGTCAAAACCATTTTCCTTTAAGCTTTCGAAGTCAATGATTAACTCAGAAAGCACTTCAAGGTTCTTTAACGGAGTGAGAAGAGTTCTGAGTGGCACCTGATATTGTTCAGAGGTTGCTTTCTTCTGATTGCCTGCAGAAATGCTGGAGGATGCCATTGTTCACACTAAAAAAAGCTTTGAGAATGAATTGAGAGAAAAAAAGTTTGCAAAGGATGAACTCAGAAATATGCAGAAAAAGCTTGAGTGTTAATGAGAAAGCGTAAAGAATAAGAATGAGAGATTAATGTGCTTAAATAGAGTTTTCAAAATAATTTTGAAAAGATAAACGTTTTTAAGAGAGAGAAAAATAATGATTGCCATTTAAAAAGCGTGATTACTTTTCATTAAATGCTTGCTGATTTTGGGGGATTTGAGAAAGATACTTAAAAACGGTTACCAGACATGTGTCTCAATGCACCCAATCAGCGCTTTGCCTTCTCAGAAGCGTGCACGCGTTCTGCTTCAGAGATATGCTGATGATTGGATGACACTTGTTTGATGTAGTGATCAGCACGTCTGTCTTTGAGATTACACTCTCAGATCTTTTAGACTTGCATCTGATACAATCTGCATGTTCTATTTTTCTGAAGGAAGATTGATCAGAAGTTCACAGTAAAAATAATTACATTCTGAAGATAAATATATGGAATTAAAACATTTTCATTTTGGGCATACTTTCATGCTGAGATGTTTCAGAATGAAATTAAACCTATCTTCTAAAAGGGGTTTAGTAAAGATATCAGCCCATTGATGGTCTGTATCTATAAATTTTAAGTTCAAAATACCTTTCTGAATATAGTCCCTAATGAAATGATGTTTTATTTCTATATGCTTAGCTCTAGAATGTAAAATAGGGTTCTTACTTAAGCAAATAGCAGAAGTATTATCACAAAGTATAGGAATGTTACTCTCAAAAATCTGGAAGTCTTCAAGCTGACTTTTCATCCAGAGCATTTGTGTGCTACATCCTGCTGCTGCTATGTACTCAGCTTCTGCTGTTGACAGAGCAATTGTTGATTGCCTTTTGCTGGACCAAGAGATCAGATTTTCTCCCAGAAACTGGCAGCTTCTAGAAGTACTTTTACGTTCCACTCTGTCTCCAGCAAAATCAGCATCACAGTAGCCTACTAAGCTGTAATCACTAGATTTTCTATAAAACAAACCCAGATTAGTAGTACCTTTCAGATACTTGAAAATTCGCTTAACAGCTGTTAAGTGAGATTCTCTAGGATCTGATTGGAATCTAGCACAGATACAAACACTGAATAATATGTCAGGTCTTGAAGCAGTCAGATAGAGGAGAGAACCAATCATACCTCTGTAGACTTTCTGTTCTACGCTTTTGCTTA
Organism: Vicia faba; assembly: GCA_948472305.1. Lineage (NCBI taxonomy): Eukaryota > Viridiplantae > Streptophyta > Magnoliopsida > Fabales > Fabaceae > Vicia > Vicia faba. The sequence continues at coordinate 750,703,637 of OX451741.1, forward strand.
CCTCTTCTCTTTCCAGAATGCACGTGGGATGCATTGGAATCTTTGATGGCTTACATTCTGAGAGGTCAAATTTCTTCAGAAGATCTCTGATGTATTTGCTCTGATGAATGTAAGTTCCTTCTGGAGTTTGATTGATCTGAATTCCTAGAAAGAATTTCAGTTCCCCCATGAGGCTCATCTCAAATTCTGCCTGCATACACTTAGCAAATTTTCTTCCAAGAGAAGGATTAGTAGAACCAAAAATGATATCATTAACATAAATTTGACAGACTAAGATGTCACTCTTAACTGTTTTACAGAATAGAGTAGTGTCCACTTTCCCTCTGGTGAATTCATTTTCAAGCAGAAAGTTACTTAGCCTTTCATACCAAGCTCTGGGAGCTTGTTTCAGACCATACAGTGACTTCTTTAGTTTGAAAACATGTTATGGATGTTTTGTATTTTCAAAACCTGGGGGTTGGTGAACATAAACTTCTTCTTCTATATAACCATTTAAGAATGCACTTTTGACATCCATCTGATACAGAGTGATGCCTCTATTAACAGCAAATGAAATTAAAAGTCTGATAGATTCTAACCTGGCGACTGGGGCAAAGGTTTCTGTATAGTCTATCCCCTCTTGCTGACTATAACCTTGTGCAACCAGTCGTGCCTTGTTTCTGATGACTTCACCTTGTTCATTTAGCTTGTTTCTGAACACCCATCTTGTTCCAATGACGTTGAATCCTTTTGGTCTGGGAACGAGATCCCATACGTCGTTTCTGGTGAATTGATTCAGCTCTTCTTGCATTGCCAGAATCCAGTTATTGTCCAGAAGTGCTTCATCAATAGAAGAAGGTTCAATCAGAGACACAAGTCCCATAAGAGTTTCTTCAGAGTTTCTGAAGCTTGCTCTTGTTCTGATTGGATCTTCCTTTCTTCCTAGGATAGTCTCTTCTGGGTGATCCAAGCTGCTTCTGGGTAATCTCTTCTGAGGTTGATCAGCAGCTGTTGAAGGATTTCTAGCAGTGCTCCTTTCAGACGTTGAAGGAATGTCTGGGTTGAGAGCTTCTGATGACTTGTCTTCAGAACCTGCAAATTCAATTTCTATACCTGCAAAAGTTTCATTCTGCTTTGACTTTTCAGAGTGAAGCTTATCATCAAAACGAACACTGATTGATTCTTCCACAATCTGTGTTTCTGTATTGTATACTCTGTACCCTCTTGAGCGTTCAGAGTATCCTAACATAATACACTTCTGTGCCTTAGAGTTAAACTTGTTCAAATAATTCTTTGTATTTAACATAAAGCAAGTACATCCAAATGGATGAAAATACGAAATGTTGGGCTTTCTATTCTTCCACAATTCATATGGAGTCTTTTCAAGAATAGGTCTTATTGAGATTCTATTCTGAATGTAACGCGCTGTGTTTATTGCCTCTGCCCAGAAAGTCTTAGCAACGTTTGTCTCATTGATCATGGTTCTGGCCATTTCTTGCAATGTTCTGTTCTTTCGTTCTACAACTCCATTTTGTTGGGGAGTTCTAGGACAAGAGAAATCATGCAGAATGCCTTTGTCATTAAAGAATGACTCAAAATCTTTATTTTCAAATTCTCCACCATGATCACTTCTGACTTTAACGATTCTAAGATCTTTTTCATTCTGAACTTGGTTACAGAAGGTAACAAACACAGAGTGTGACTCGTCCTTGTGTCTTAAGAACTTTACCCATGTCCATATGCTATAGTCATCTACGATTACTAACCCATACTTCTTACCACTGACTGAAGCAGTTTTAACTGGTCCAAATAAGTCAATGTGCAGAAGTTCTAATGGCTTAGAGGTAGAAACAACATTTTTGGATTTAAAAGAAGGTTTTGCAAATTTGCCTTTCTGACATGCTTCACACAGAGCATCTGAATTGAACTTCAAATTAGGAAGTCCTCTGACCAGATTGAGTTTGTTAATCTGAGATATTCTTCTCATACTAACATGCCCCAATCTTCTGTGCCAGATCCACTGCTCATTGTTAACAGACAAAAGACATTTTACATTCTGACTCTTTAGTTCAGAAAGTTTGATTTTGTAAATGTTGTTTTTCCTCTTACCATTAAACAGGATAGTCCCATCTTTCTGACTAACAGCTTTACATGATTTTTGATTAAAGATTATATCATAACCATTATCACTTAATTGACTTATGGATAACAGATTATGCATCAATCCATCTACTAGCAGAACATTATTAATAGAGGGAAGATTTCCATTACCTACAGTTCCAGAGCCAATTATCTTTCCCCTCTGATTGCCTCCAAAGCCAACGTGGCCTCCAGGCTTAAGTTCCAGGCTTTGGAACATATGCCTTCTTCCCGTCATGTGTCGTGAGCAGCCAGAGTCCAGGTACCATGACTGGTGTTTCTGACTTGCTGCTAAAGATATCTGCAACATGTATTATTTTATCCTTATGTACCCAGATCTTCTTGGGTCCTGATTTGTTAGTTTTACCAAAACTCTGGTTGAATTTTGGTTTCACAGAGTGCTTACTGCTAGTATATTTGATGTCGTGTGTGTGACCATACACAAAATGTGAATTTAGAGGAGTGTGTTTAATGGTTAAATCCATGACATTCTTTGGTATAGGAACCTTACCTAAGTATCCTATTCCTTTCCTGCCGTTTCTGCTAACTCCATAGATCATTGAAGCCATTCTGCTTCTATCTATGCTTTTAGCAAGGAACTTCTGGAAACTGTGATCATACTCCTTGATGATCTCATCAGCGTTGCTGGGAGTTTCAGAAATTGGTTCCCTCTGAGAGTTTTGTAAAGTGTTTTCTAATTTTGAAATTTTATCTCTCAGCTCAGAATTTTCCAATTTGAGACTCTCAGACTTATTAGAGTCAGATTCAAGATTCCTTTTCAGGTCTCTGAATTTAGCTCTAATCTGCTGATAACGTTCCAGAATTTCATTGAGGCTTTCAGCAAGTTCAGCCTTTGTAAAATTAACAGCGAAGTTAGGGAATACCTCTTCTGTGTCTGATTCAGAGTCTGATTCAGAAGCTTCACTATCATCTGGAATGTTAGCCATGAGCGCTATGTTTGCCCTTTCATCATCTGATTCTGAGTCAGCTTCAGACGAGTCAGAGTCATCCCATGTGGCCATGAGACTTTTCTTCTTCTCTCTTCCAAACTTCTTTTTGGGCTTTTCCCTCTGAAGCTTTGGGCAGTCACTCTTGTAGTGTCCTTGCTCATTGCACTCGTAGCAGATGATCTCTTTGGTGTTTGGCTTCTTGCTACTGGAGGAGCCTTCAGATCTTCTGTATCCAGAGGAAGAATCTGTCCTTCTGTATCTGGAAGAAGACTCGTTCTGATCAGATCTTCTGGGATTCCTGAACTTCCTTTGTCTTTGCTTCCACAGTTGATTTACTCTTTTGGAGAGAAGGGAAAGTTCGTCTTCTTCTGATGAGGATCCATCAGATGTTTCTTCAACTGCCTGCAAAACTTTAGACTCAGATTTTCTGTTAGATTTTAATGCTAAAGGCTTACCTTGCTTCTGAGGCTCGTCAGCTTCTAGCTCTATCTCATGACTTCTGAGGGAGCTTATAAGTTCCTCCAGAGTGATTTTGTTGAGATCTTTAGCTAGCTTCAGAGCAGTAACCATAGGCCTCCACTGCTTGGGTAAACTTCTGATTATTTTCTTGACATGGTCAGCAGTAGAGTATCCTTTGTCCAGAACTTTGAGACCAGCTACCAGAATCTGGAATCTAGAGAACATAGCTTCAATGGATTCAGATTCTTCCATTTTGAATGCCTCATACTTCTGAATGAGCGCCAGAGCTTTTGTTTCTTTGACTTGAACGTTGCCCTCATGCGTCATTCTGAGAGAATCAAAGATGTTCTTTGTTGTGTCTCTGTTGGAGATCTTTTCATACTCAGTATAGGAGATGGCACTGAGGAGGATGGTTCTGGCCTTATGGTGATTCTTGAAATCACGCTTTTGTTGATCAGACATTGATTTTCTATCAATCTTCTGACCACTTGCATTCACAGGGTGCGTGTATCCATCTGTCACCATATCCCACAGATCAGCATCATGTGCTAGAAAGAAGCTTTCAATTCTGTCTTTCCAGTAATCAAAGTTTTCTCCATCAAAGACTGGAGGTTTGCCACTGAATCTGTCTCTGTCCTCGTTATTGTCATTGCTGAAGTGAGAATTGTTTCCTGCCATTGTGTTTTTCTGACGCTGGATCTTGTACTGACACGGTTAAGTGTTTTAGCTCAGAACCAGGCGCTCTGATGCCAATTGAAGGGGTGAAAAACACAAGAAGGGGGGGTTGAATTGTAAAACTGAAATCTAAAGCAATTGACAAGATATTTTTATCCTGGTTCGTTTGATCTCAAACTACTCCAGTCCACCCGTCAAGGTGATTTCGCCTCTCTCCAACGAGGTCTTAATTCACTATATTCAACTGAATATTACAGACTGCTTTATCAACTGCTAAAGCCTTCTTGATTCAAACCACAACCCGGTTTGTCAAGGCAACACTTTCTTACAAAGGTATAAAACAATGTGTGTGGATGTTTTCTACAAAACTTTATCACAACTGTGATGTATACACAAATGAAGCTTAGAAACTAGATTGCTAAACAGAAATAGAATATCAGAGTATGGTTTAGCAAAACTGGTAGAATGAAGATTATGGTTCAACTTTGTGCGTGTAGAGATTTGGAGAGCATTAGCCATTATAATCTTCAAAGCCTTGTTTATATAGCACTTGAAAAGATGAACGTTGAATGCAATATTCTTGATTCAATGCTAATAACAAGCTTTCCTTTTTGAGCAGATCTTGTCTGGAATGAGGCCGTTGGAATTGATTAGCTTTCAATGCACAGTACCGTTGCTTCTTTAACGCAAGTTCTGGCTTGGCTCATTCTGATTCTGCTTCGCTGCTGATGAACTATTGTGTTTCTGTATCAGAGTGTTTGAGCACAGTTCTTTTCATCAAGCTTCAGCATGTACGTGAGTTGATTATCTGATCTTGACCTTCTGATGTAGCAACTTTTGATGCTGGTGTATGAAATCAAATTCTGATGCTGAAAAGACGTGATCTTGCTTATACCAATCAGAGTATCTGCAAGTCAGAACATAATAATTTTAGGCAGCATATAGTTCAAACATGAAACATTTTAAATACTATATCTTTTCACTTTGTTATCATCAAAACTTAAATATAGGGTAGTAGATTCAAACATTTTTGTTACTCCATTGGATGGTAGCCTTGTCATTATGGAAGGTAATGTGTTGTCGATATTTTTGTTATACCAGTGGATGGTAGCCTACTTATTATGGAAGGTAGTCTGTTGTCGAGATTTTTGTTACTCCAATGGATGGTAGCCTAGTCATTATAGAAGGTAGTCTGTATTCGTGATTTTTGTTACTCCAATGGATGGTAGTCTTGTCATTATGGAAGGTAGTCAATTGTCGATATATTTGTTACTACAATGGATGGTAGCCATGTCATTATGGAAGTTAGTCTATTGTCAAAAATTTTGTTACTACAATGGATGGTAGACTTGTCGTTATTGAAGGTAGTCTATTGTTGATATCTTTGTTACTCCAATAGATGGTAGCCTAGTCATTATGTAAGGTAGTCTGTTGTCGAGATTTTTGTTACTCCATTGGATGGTAGCCTTGTCATTATGGAAGGTAATGTGTTGTCGATATTTTTGTTATACCAGTGGATGGTAGCCTACTTATTATGGAAGGTAGTCTGTTGTCGAGATTTTTGTTACTCCAATGGATGGTAGCCTTGTCATTATGGAAGGTATTCTATTGTAAATATTTTTGTTATTCCAATGGATGGTAGCCTTGTCATTATGGAAGGTAGTTTGTTGTCGAGATTTTTGTTACTACAATGGATTGTAGCCTTGCCGTTATGGAAGGTAGTCTGTTGTCGATATCTTTGTTACTCCAAGGGATGGTAGCCTTGTCATTATGGAATGTAGTCTGTTGTCGAGATTTTTGTTATTCCAATGGATGGTAGCCTTGTCATTATGGAAGGTAGTGTGTTGTCAAGATTTTCTTTACTCCAAAGGATGGTAGCCTAGTCATTATAGAAGGTAGTCTGTTTTTGTGATTTTTGTTACTCCAATGGATGGTAGCCTTGTCATTATGGAAGGTAGTCTATTGTCGAGATTTTTGTTACTACAATGGATTGTAGCCTTGTCGTTATGGAGGTAGTCTGTTGTCGATATCTTTGTTACTCCAATGGATGGTAGCCAAGTCATTATGGAAGGTAGTCTGTTGTCGAGATTTTTGTTACTCCATCAGATGGTAGCCTTGTCATTATGGAAGGTAATGTGTTGTCGATATTTTTGTTATTCCAGTGGATGGTATCCTAGTCATTATGGAAGGTAGTATGTTATCGAGATTTTTGTTACTCCAATGGATGGTAGCCTTTTCATTATGGAAGGTAATCTATTGTAGATATCTTTGTTATTCCAATGGATGGTAGCCTAGTCATTATGGAAGGTAGTCTGTTATCGTGATTTTTGTTACTCCAATGGATGGTAGACTTGTCGTTATTGAAGGTAGTCTATTATCGATATCTTTGTTACTCCAACGGATGGTAGCCTAGTCATTATGGAAGGTAGTCTGTTGTCGAGATTTTAGTTACTCAAATGGATGGTAGCCTTGTCATTATGGAAGGTAGTCTGTTGTCGAGATTTTGTATACTCCAATGGATTGTAGCCTTGTAATTATGGAAGGTAGTCTCTTGTGGATATTTGGGTTACTCCAATGATGGTACCCTTGTCATTATGGAAGATAGTCTATTGTTGAGATTTTTGTTACTCCAATTGATGGTAGACTTGTCATTATGGAAGGTAGTGTGTTGTCGTGATTTTTCGTAGTCTAAGGGATTGTAGCCTTGTCATTATGGAAGGTAGTATGATGTTGATATCTTTGTTACTCCAATGGATGATATCCTTTTAATTATGGAAGGTAGTTTGGCGTCGAGATTTTTGTTACTCTAAGGGATGGTAGCCTTGTCATTATGGAACATAGTCTGTTGTCGAGATTTTTGTTATTCCAATGGATGGTAGCCTTGTCATTATGAAAGGTAGTCTATTATCAATATTTTTGTTACTATAATAGATTGTAGCCTTGTCATTATGGAAGGTAGTGTGTTGTCGAGATTTTTGTTACTCCAATGGATGGTAGCCTAGTCATTATGGAAGGTAGTCTGTTGTCGTGATTTTTGTTACTCCAATGGATGGTAGCCTTGTCATTATGGAAGGTAGTCTATTGTCGATATTTTTGTTACTACAATGGATGGTAGCCTTGTCATTATGCAAGGTAGTCTGTTGTCGAGATTTTTGTTACTACAATGGATTGTAGCCTTGTCGTTATGGAGGTAGTCGGTTTTCGATATCTTTGTTACTCCAATAGATGGTAGCCTAGTCATTATGTAAGGTAGTCTGTTGTCGAGATTTTTGTTTCTCCATTGGATGGTAGCCTTGTCATTATGGAAGGTAATGTGTTGTCGATATTTTTGTTATTCCAATGGATGGTAGCCTAGTCATTATGGAAGGTAGTCTGTTGTCGAGATTTTTGTTACTCCAATGGATGGTAGCCTTGTCATTATGGAAGGTAGTCTATTGTAGATATTTTTGTTATTCCAATGGATGGTAGCCTAGTCATTATGGAAGGTAGTTTGTTGTCGAGATTTTTGTTACTACAATGGATTGTAGCCTTGGCGTTATGGAAGGTAGTATGTTGTCGATATCTTTGTTACTCCAAGGGATGGTAGCCTTGTCATTATGGAACGTAGTCTGTTGTCGAGCATTTTGTTATTCCAATGGATGGTAGCATTGTCATTATGGAAGGTAGATTGTTGTCGACATTTTTGTTACTCCAATGGATGGTAGCCTTGTCATTATGGAAGGTAGTCTATTGTCGATATTTTTGTTACTACTATGGATGGTAGCCTTGTCATTATGGAAGGTAGTCTGTTGTCGAGATTTTTGTTACTACAATGGATTGTAGCCTTGTCCTTATGGAGGTAGTCTGTTGTCGATATCTTTGTTACTCCAATGGATGGTTGCCAAGTCATTATGGAAGGTAGTCTGTTGTCGAGATTTTTGTTACTCCATTAGATGGTCGCCTTGTTATTATGGAAGGTAATGTGTTGTCGATATTTTTGTTATTCAAGTGGATGGTATCCTAGTCATTATGGAAGGTAGTCTATTGTCGAGATTTTTGTTACTCCAATGGATGGTAGCCTTTTCATTATAGAAGGTAGTCTATTGTAGATATCTTTGTTATTCCAATGGATGGTAGCCTAGTCATTATGGAAGGTACTCTGTTGTGGAGATTTTAGTTACTCCAATGGATGGTAGCCTTGTCATTATGGAAGGTAGTCTGTTGTCGAGATTTTGTATACTCCAATGGATTGTAGCCTTGTAATTATGGAAGGTAGTCTCTTGTGGATATTTGGGTTACTCCAATGATGGTACCCTTGTCATTATGGAAGATAGTCTATTGTTGAGATTTTTGTTACTCCAATGGATGGTAGACTTGTCATTATGGAAGGTAGTGTGTTGTCGTGATTTTTCTTACTCTAAGGGATGGTAGCCTTGTCATTATGGAAGGTAGTATGTTGTCGATATCTTTGTTACTCCAATGGATGGTATCCTTTTAATTATGGAAGGTAGTTTGTTGTCGAGATTTTTGTTACTCTAAGGGATGGTAGCCTTGTCATTATGGAACATAGTCTGTTGTCGAGATTTTTGTTATTCCAATGGATGGTAGCCTTGTCATTATGAAAGGTAGTCTATTATCGATATTTTTGTTACTATAATAGATTGTAGCCTTGTCATTATGGAAGGTAGTGTGTTGTCGAGATTTTTGTTACTCCAATGGATGGTAGCCTAGTCATTATGGAAGGTAGTCTGTTGTCGTGATTTTTGTTACTCCAATGGATGGTAGCCTTGTCATTATGGAAGGTATTTTATTGTCGATATTTTTGTTACTACAATGGATAGTAGCCTTGTCATTATGGAAGGTAGTCTATTGTCGAGATTTTTGTTACTACAATGGATTGTAGCCTTGTCGTTATGGAGGTAGTGTGTTGTCGATATCTTTGTTACTCCAATGGATGGTAGACTAGTCATTATGTAAGGTAGTCTGTTGTCGAGATTTTTGTTACTCCATTGGATGGTAGCCTTGTCATTATGGAAGGTAATGTGTTGTCGATATTTTTGTTATTCTAGTGGATGGTAGCCTAGTCATTATGGAAGGTAGTATGTTGTCGAGATTTTTGTTACTCCAATGGATGGTAGCCTTGTCATTTTCGAAGGTAGTCTATTGTAGATATTTTTGTTATTCCAATGGATGGTAGCATTGTCATTATGGAAGGTAGTGTGTTGTCAAGATTTTTGTTACTCCAAAGGATGGTAGCCTAGTCATTATAGAAGGTAGTCTGTTTTCGTGATTTTTGTTACTCCAATGGATGGTAGCCTTGTCATTATGGAAGGTAGTCTATTGTCGAGATTTTTGTTACTACAATGGATTGTAGCCTTGTCGTTATGAAGGTAGTCTGTTTTCGATATCTTTGTTACTCCAATGGATGGTAGCCAAGTCATTATGGAAGGTAGTCTGTTGTCGAGATTTTTGTTACTCCATTAGATGGTAGCCTTGTCATTATGGAAGTTAATGTGTTGTCGATATTTTTGTTATTCCAGTGGATGGTATCCTAGTCATTATGGAAGGTAGTATGTTGTCGAGATTTTTGTTACTCCAATGGATGGTAGCCTTTTCATTATGGAAGGTAGTCTATTGTAGATATCTTTGTTATTCCAATGGATGGTAGCCTAGTCATTATGGAAGGTAGTCTGTTGTCGTGATTTTTGTTACTCCAATGGATGGTAGCCTTGTCATTATGGAAGGTAGTCTGTTGTCGAGATTTTGTATACTCTAATGGATTGTAGCCTTGTAATTATGGAAGGTAGTCTCTTGTGGATATTTGGGTTACTCCAATGATGGTACCCTTGTCATTATGGAAGATAGTCTATTGTTGAGATTTTTGTTACTCCAATTGATGGTAGACTTGTCATTATGGAAGGTAGTGTGTTGTCCTGATTTTTCGTAGTCAAAGGGATTGTAGCCTTGTCATTATGGAAGGTAGTATGTTGTGGATATCTTTGTTACTCCAATGGATGATATCCTTTTAATTATAGAAGGTAGTTTGGTGGTGAGATTTTTGTTACTCTAAGGGATGGTAGCCTTGTCATTATGGAACATAGTCTGTTGTCGAGATTTTTGTTATTCCAATGGATGGCAGCCTTGTCATTATGAAAGGTAGTCTATTATCAATATTTTTGTTACTATAATAGATTGTAGCCTTGTCATTATGGAAGGTAGCGTGTTGTCGATATTTTTGTTACTCCAATGGATGGTAGCCTAGTCATTATGGAAGGTAGTCTGTTGTCGTGATTTTTGTTACTCCAATGGATGGTAGCCTTGTCATTATGGAAGGTAGTCTATTGTCGATATTTTTGTTACTACAATGGATGGTAGCCTTGTCATTATGGAAGGTAGTCTGTTGTCGAGATTTTTGTTACTACAATGGATTGTAGCCTTGTCGTTATGGAGGTAGTCTGTTTTCGATATCTTTGTTACTCCAATAGATGGTAGCCTAGTCATTATGTAAGGTAGTCTGTTGTCGAGATTTTTGTTACTCCATTGGATGGTAGCCTTGTCATTATGGAAGGTAATGTGTTGTCGATATTTTTGTTATTCCAGTGGATGGTAGCCTAGTCATTATGGAAGGTAGTATGTTGTCGAGATTTTTGTTACTCAAATGGATGGTAGCCTTGTCATTTTCGAAGGTAGTCTATTGTAGATATTTTTGTTATTCCAATGGATGGTAGCATTGTCATTATGGAAGGTAGTGTGTTGTCAAGATTTTTGTTACTCCAAAGGATGGTAGCCTAGTCATTATAGAAGGTAGTCTGTTTTCGTGATTTTTGTTACTCCAATGGATGGTAGCCTTGTCATTATGGAAGGTAGTCTATTGTCGAGATTTTTGTTACTACAATGGATTGTAGCCTTGTTGTTATGGAGGTAGTCTGTTTTCGATATCTTTGTTACTCCAATGGATGGTAGCCAAGTCATTATGGAAGGTAGTCTGTTGTCGAGATTTTTGTTACTCCATTAGATGGTAGCCTTGTCATTATGGAAGGTAATGTGTTGTCGATATTTTTGTTATTCCAGTGGATGGTATCCTAGTCATTATGGAAGGTAGTATGTTGTCGAGATTTTTGTTACTCCAATGGATGGTAGCCTTTTCATTATGGAAGGTAGTCTATTGTAGATATCTTTGTTATTCCAATGGATGGTAGCCTAGTCATTATGGAAGGTAGTCTGTTGTCGTGATTTTTGTTACTCCAATGGATGGTAGACTTGTCGTTATTGAAGGTAGTCTATTGTCGATATCTTTGTTACTCCAACGGATGGTAGCCTAGTCATTATGGAAGGTAGTCTGTTGTCGAGATTTTAGTTACTCCAATGGATGGTAGCCTTGTCATTATGGAAGGTAGTCTGTTGTCGAGATTTTGTATACTCTAATGGATTGTAGCCTTGTAATTATGGAAGGTAGTCTCTTGTGGATATTTGGGTTACTCCAATGATGGTACCCTTGTCATTATGGAAGATAGTCTATTGTTGAGATTTTTGTTACTACAATTGATGGTAGACTTGTCATTATGGAAGGTAGTGTGTTGTCCTGATTTTTCGTAGTCAAAGGGATTGTAGCCTTGTCATTATGGAAGGTAGTATGTTGTTGATATCTTTGTTACTCCAATGGATGATATCCTTTTAATTATGGAAGGTAGTTTGGTGGTGAGATTTTTGTTACTCTAAGGGATGGTAGCCTTGTCATTATGGAACATAGTCTATTGTCGAGATTTTTGTTATTCCAATGGATGGCAGCCTTGTCATTATGAAAGGTAGTCTATTATCAATATTTTTGTTACTATAATAGATTGTAGCCTTGTCATTATGGAAGGTAGCGTGTTGTCGATATTTTTGTTACTCCAATGGATGGTAGCCTAGTCATTATGGAAGGTAGTCTGTTGTCGTGATTTTTGTTACTCCAATGGATGGTAGCCTTGTCATTATGGAAGGTAGTCTATTGTCGATATTTTTGTTACTACAATGGATTGTAGCCTTGTCATTATGGAAGGTAGTCTGTTGTCGAGATTTTTGTTACTACAATGGATTGTAGCCTTGTCGTTATGGAGGTAGTCTGTTTTCGATATCTTTGTTACTCCAATAGATGGTAGCCTAGTCATTATGTAAGGTAGTCTGTTTTCGAGATTTTTGTTACTCCATTGGATGGTAGCCTTGTCATTATGGAAGGTAATGTGTTGTCGATATTTTTGTTATTCCAGTGGATGGTAGCCTAGTCATTATAGAAGGTAGTCTGTTGTCGAGATTTTTGTTACTCCAATGGATGGTAGCCTTGTCATTATGGAAGGTAGTCTATTGTAGATATTTTTGTTATTCCAATGGATGGTAGCCTAGTCATTATGGAAGGTAGTTTGTTGTCGAGATTTTTGTTACTACAATGGATTGTAGCCTGGGCGTTATCGAAGGTAGTATGTTGTCGATATCTTTGTTACTCCAAGGGATGGTAGCCTTGTCATTATGGAACGTAGTCTATTGTCGAGATTTTTGTTATTCCAATGGATGGTAGCATTGTCATTATGGAAGGTAGATTGTTGTCGAGATTTTTGTTACTCCAATGGATGGTAGTCTTGTCATTATGGAAGGTAGTCTATTGTCGATATTTTTGTTACTACTATGGATGGTAGCCTTGTCATTATGGAAGGTAGTCTGTTGTCGAGATTTTTGTTACTCCATTGGATGGTAGCCTTGTCATTATGGAAGGTAATGTGTTGTCGATATTTTTGTTATTCCAGTGGATGGTAGCCTAGTCATTATAGAAGGTAGTCTCTTGTCGAGATTTTTGTTACTCCAATGGATGGTAGCCTTGTCATTATGGAAGGTAGTCTATTGTAGATATTTTTGTTATTCCAATGGATGGTAGCCTAGTCATTATGGAAGGTAGTTTGTTGTCGAGATTTTTGTTACTACAATGGATTGTAGCCTTGGCGTTATTGAAGGTAGTATGTTGTCGATATCTTTGTTACTCCAAGGGATGGTAGCCTTGTTATTATGGAACGTAGTCTGTTGTCGAGATTTTTGTTATTCCAATGGATGGTAGCATTGTCATTATGGAAGGTAGATTGTTGTCGAGATTTTTGTTACTCCAATGGATGGTAGCCTTGTCATTATGGAAGGTAGTCTATTGTCGATATTTTTGTTACTACTATGGATGGTAGCCTTGTCATTATGGAAGGTAGTCTGTTGTCGAGATTTTTGTTACTACAATGGATTGTAGCCTTGTCGTTATGGAGGTAGTCTGTTGTAGATATTTTTGTTATTCCAATGGATGGTAGCCTAGTCATTATGGAAGGTAGTTTGTTTTCGAGATTTTTGTTACTACAATGGATTGTAGCCTTGGCGTTATCGAAGGTAGTTTGTTGTCGATATCTATTTTTGTTATTCAAGTGGATGGTATCCTAGTCATTATGGAAGGTAGTCTATTGTCGAGATTTTTGTTACTCCAATGGATGGTAGCCTTTTAATTATAGAAGGTAGTCTATTGTAGATATCTTTGTTATTCCAATGGATGGTAGCCTAGTCATTATGGAAGGTACTCTGTTGTGGAGATTTTAGTTACTCCAATGGATGGTAGCCTTGTCATTATGGAAGGTAGTCTGTTGTCGAGATTTTGTATACTCCAATGGATTGTAGCCTTGTAATTATGGAAGGTAGTCTCTTGTGGATATTTGGGTTACTCCAATGATGGTACCCTTGTCATTATGGAAGATAGTCTATTGTTGAGATTTTTGTTACTCCAATGGATGGTAGACTTGTCATTATGGAAGGTAGTGTGTTGTCGTGATTTTTCTTACTCTAAGGGATGGTAGCCTTGTCATTATGGAAGGTAGTATGTTACGGATATATTTGTTAATCCAATGGATGGTATCCTTTTAATTATGGAAGGTAGTTTGTTGTCGAGATTTTTGTTACTCTAAGGGATGGTAGCCTTGACATTATGGAACATAGTCTGTTGTCGAGATTTTTATTATTCCAATGGATGGTAGCCTTGTCATTATGAAAGGTAGTCTATTATCGATATTTTTGTTACTATAATAGATTGTAGCCTTGTAATTATGGAAGGTAGTGTGTTGTCGAGATTTTTGTTACTCCAATGGATGGTACCCTAGTCATTATGGAAGGTAGTCTGTTGTCGTGATTTTTGTTACTCCAATGGATGGTAGCCTTGTCATTATGGAAGGTATTTTATTGTCGATATTTTTGTTACTACAATGGATAGTAGCCTTGTCATTATGGAAGGTAGTCTATTGTCGAGATTTTTGTTACTACAATGAATTGTAGCCTTGTCGTTATGGAGGTAGTCTATTGTCGATATCTTTGTTACTCCCATGGATGGTAGACTAGTCATTATGTAAGGTAGTCTGTTGTCGAGATTTTTGTTACTCCATTGGATGGTAGCCTTGTCATTATGGAAGGTAATGTGTTGTCGAGATTTTTGTTACTCCAATGGATGGTAGCCTTGTCATTTTCGAAGGTAGTCTATTGTAGATATTTTTGTTATTCCAATGGATGGTAGCCTAGTCATTATGGAAGGTAGTTTGTTGTCGAGATTTTTGTTACTACAATGGATTGTAGCCTTGCTGTTATGGAAGGTAGTCTGTTGTCGATATCTTTGTTATTTAGAGGGATGGTAGCCTTGTCATTATGGAACGTAGTCTGTTGTCGAGATTTTTGTTATTCCAATGGATGGTAGCCTTGTCATTATGGAAGGTAGATTGTTGTCGACATTTTTGTTACTCCAATGGATGGTAGCCTTATCATTATGGAAGGTAGTCTATTGTCGAGATTTTAGTTACTCCAATGGATGGTAGCCTTGTCATTATGGAAGGTAGTCTGTTGTCGAGTTTTTGTATACTCCAATGGATTGTAGCCTTGTAATTATGGAAGGTAGTCTCTTTTGGATATTTGGCTTACTCCAATGATGGTACCCTTGTCATTATGGAAGATAGTCTATTGTTGAGATTTTTGTTACTCCAATGGATGGTAGCCTAGTCATTATGGAAGGTAGTCTGTTGTCGTGATTTTTGTTACTCCAATGGATGGTAGACTTGTCGGTATTGAAGGTAGTCTATTATCGATATCTTTGTTACTCCAATGGATGGTAGTCTAGTCATTATGGAAGGTAGTCTGTTGTCGAGATTTTAGTTACTCCAATGGATGGTAGCCTTGTCATTATGGAAGGTAGTCTGTTGTCGAGTTTTTGTATACTCCAATGGATTGTAGCCTTGTAATTATGGAAGGTAGTCTCTTTTGGATATTTGGCTTACTCCAATGATGGTACCCTTGTCATTATGAAAGATAGTCTATTGTTGAGATTTTTGTTACTCCAATTGATGGTAGACTTGTCGTGATTTTTCGTACTCTAAGGGATGGTAGCCTGGTCATTATGGAATGTAGTATGTTACGGATATCTTTGTTACTCCAATGGATGGTATCCTTTTAATTATGGAAGGTAGTTTGTTGTCGAGATTTTTGTTACTCTAAGGGATGGTAGCCTTGTCATAATGGAACATAGTCTGTTGTCTAGGTTTTTGTTATTCCAATGGATGGTAGCCTTGTCATTATGAAAGGTAGTCTATTATCGATATTTTTGTTACTATAATAGATTGTAGCCATCTCATTATGGAAGGTAGTGTGTTGTCGAGATTTTTGTTACTCCAATGGATTGTAGCCTAGTCATTATAGAAGGTAGTCTGTTGTCGTGATTTTTGTTACTCCAATGGATGGTAGCCTTGTCATTATGGAAGGTAGTCTATTGTCGATATTTTTGTTACTACAATGGATTGTAGCCTAGTCATTATGGAAGATAGTCTGTTATCGAGATTTTTGTTACTACAATGGATTGTAGCCTTGTCGTTATGGAGGTAGTCTATTATCGATATCTTTGTTACTCCAATAGATGGTAGCCTAGTCATTATGTAAGGTAGTCTGTTGTCGAGATTTTTGTTACTCCATTGGATGGTAGCCTTGTCATTATGGAAGGTAATGTGTTGTCGATATTTTTGTTATACCAGTGGATGGTAGCCTAGTCATTATGGAAGGTAGTCTGTTGTCGAGATTTTTGTTACTCCAATGGATGCTAGCCTTGTCATTATGGAAGGTAGTTTGTTGTCGAGATTTTTGTTACTACAATGGATTGTAGCCTTGCTGTTATGGAAGTTAGTCTGTTGTCGATATCTTTGTTATTTAGAGGGATGGTAGCCTTGTCATTATGGAACGTAGTCTGTTGTCGAGATTTTTGTTATTCCAATGGATGGTAGCCTTGTCATTATGGAAGGTAGATTGTTGTCGACATCTTTATTACTCTAATGGATGGTAGCCTAGTCATTATGGAAGGTAGTTTGTGTACGACATTTTAGTTACTCCAATGGATGGTAGCCTTGTCATTATGGAAGGTAGTCTGTTGTCGAGATTTTTTATACTCCAATGGATTGTTGCCTTGTAATTATGGAAGGTAGTCTCTTGTGGATATTTTGGTTACTCCAATGATGGTACCCTTGTCATTATGGAAGGTAGTCTATTGCAAAGATTTTTGTTACTCCATTGCATGGTAGCCTTGTCATTATGGAAGGTAGTGTCTTGTAGATATTTTTCTTATTCCAATGGATGTTAGCCTTGTAATTATGGAAGGTAGTCAGTTGTCTTGATTTTTGTTACTCCAATGGATGGTAGCCTTGTCATTATGGAAGGTAGTATGTTGTCGATATCTTTGTTACTCCAATGGATGGTAGCCTTGTCATTATGGAAGGTAGTCTGTTGTCGAGATATTTGTTACTCTAAGGGTTGGTAGCCTTGTCATTATGGAACGTAGTCTGTTTTTGAGATTTTTGTTATTCCAATGGATTATAGCGTTCTCATTATAAAAGGTAGCATATTATCAAGATTTTTGTCACTACAATGGATGGTAGCTTTGTCATTATGGAAGGTAGTTTATTGTCGATATTTTTGTTACTATAATGGATTGTAGCCTTGTCATTATGGAAGATAGTCTGTTGTCGATATCTTTATTACTCCAACGGATGGTAGCCTAGTCATTATGGAAGGTAGTATGTGTACGATATTTTAGTTACGCCAATGGATGGTAGCCTTGTCATTATGGAAGGTAGTATGTTGTCGAGATTTTTTATACTCCAATGGATTGTAGCCTTGTCATTATGGAAGGTAGTCTGTGGTTGAGATTTTTGGTACTCTAAGGGATGGTAGCCTTTTCAATATGGAACGTAGTCTGTTGTCGATATTTTTGTTATTCCAATGGATGGTATCCTTATCATTATGAAAGGTAGTCTATTGTCAATATTTTTGTTACTATAATAGATTGTAGTCTTGACATTATGGAAGGTAGTCTGTTGTCGAGATTTTTGTTACTCCAATGGATGGTAGCCTTGTCATTATAGAAGGTATTATATTGTTGATATTTTTGTCACTACAATGGATGATAGCCTTGTCATTATGGAAGTTAGTCTGTTGTCGATATTTTTGTTACAACAATGGATTGTAGCCTTGTCGTTATAGAAGGTAGTCTGTTGTCGATATCTTTGTTACTCAAATGGATGGTAGCCTAGTCATTATGGAAGGTAGTCTGTTGTCGAGTTTTTTGTTACTCCAATGGATGGTAGCCTTGTCATTCTGGAAGATCGTCTGTTGTCGAGATGTTTGTTACTCCAATGGATGGTAGCCTAGTTATTATGGAAGGTAGTTTGTGTATGAGATTTTAGTTACTCTAATGGATGGTAGCCTTGCAATTATGGAAGGTAGCCTGTTGTCGAGATTTTTGTTACTCTAAGGGATGGTAGCCTTGTCATTATGGAACGTAGTCTGTTGTCGATATTTTTGTTATTCCAATGGATGGTAGCCTTGTCATTATGAAAGGTAGTCTGTTGTCGAGAGTTTTTTTACTCTAAGGGATGGTAGCCTTGTCATTATGAAACGTAGTCTGTTGTCGAGATTTTTGTTATTCCAATAGATGGTAGCGTTGTCATTATAGAATGTAGTATATTATTGTGAAATTTGTCAATACAATGGATGGTATCCTTGTCATTATGGAAGGTAGTCTGTTGTCGAGATTTTTGTTACTACAATGGATTGCAGCCTTGTCGTTATGAAAGGTAGTTTGTTGTCGATATCTTTGTTACTCTAATGGATGGTAGCCTAGTCATTATGGAAGGTAGTTTGTGTACAACATTTTAGTTACTCCAATGGATGGTAGCCTTGTCATTATGGAAGGTAGTCTGTTGTCGAGATTTTTTATACTCCAATGGATTGTTGCCTTGTAATTATGGAAGGTAGTCTCTTGTGGATATTTTGGTTACTCCAATGATGGTACCCTTGTCATTATGGAAGGTAGTCTATTGCAAAGATTTTTGTTACTCCATTGCATGGTAGCCTTGTCATTATGGAAGGTAGTGTCTTGTGGATGTTTTTCTTATTCCAATGGATGTTAGCCTTGTAATTATGGAAGGTAGTCAGTTGTCTTGATTTTTGTTACTCCAATGGATGGTAGCCTTGTCATTATGAAAGGTAGTATGTTGTCGATATCTTTGTTACTCCAATGGATGGTAGCCTTGTCATTATGGAAGGTAGTCTGTTGTCGAGATATTTGTTACTCTAAGGGTTGGTAGCCTTGTCATTATGGAACGTAGTCTGTTTTTGAGATTTTTGTTATTCCAATGGATTATAGCGTTGTCATTATAAAAGGTAGCATATTATCGAGATTTTTGTCACTACAATGGATGGTAGCTTTGTCATTATGGAAGGTAGTCTGTTGTCGTGATTTTTGTCACTACAATGGATGGTAGCCTTGTCATTATAGAAGGTAGTCTGTTGTCGAGATTTTTGTCACTACAATGGATTGTAGCCTTGTTGTTATGGAAGGTAGTATGTGTACGATATTTTAGTTACGCCAATGGATGGTAGCCTTGTCATTATGGAAGGTAGTATGTTGTCGAGATTCTTTATACTCCAATGGATAGTAGCCTTGTCATTATGGAAGGTAGTCTGTGGTTGAGATTTTTGGTACTCTAAGGGATGGTAGCCTTTTCAATATGGAACGTAGTCTGTTGTCGATATTTTTGTTATTCCAATGGATGGTATCCTTATCATTATGAAAGGTAGTCTATTGTCAATATTTTTGTTACTATAATAGATTGTAGTCTTGTCATTATGGAAGGTAGTCTGTTGTCGAGATTTTTGTTACTCCAATGGATGGTAGCCTTGTCATTATAGAAGGTATTATATTGTTGATATTTTTGTCACTACAATGGATGATAGCCTTGTCATTATGGAAGGTAGTCTGTTGTCGATATTTTTGTTACAACAATGGATTGTAGCCTTGTCGTTATAGAAGGTAGTCTGTTGTCGATATCTTTGTTACTCAAATGGATGGTAGCCTAGTCATTATGGAAGGTAGTCTGTTGTCGAGTTTTTTGTTACCCCAATGGATGGTAGCCTTGTCATTCTGGAAGGTAGTCTGTTGTCGAGATTTTTGTTACTACAATGGATTGTAGCCTTGTCGTTATGGAAGATCGTCTGTTGTCGATATCTTTATTACTCCAATGGATGGTAGCCTAGTTATTATGGAAGGTAGTTTGTGTATGAGATTTTAGTTACTCTAATGGATGGTAGCCTTGCAATTATGGAAGGTAGCCTGTTGTCGAGATTTTTGTTACTCTAAGGGATGTTAGCCTTGTCATTATGGAACGTAGTCTGTTGTCGATATTTTTGTTATTCCAATGGATGGTAGCCTTGTCATTATGAAAGGTAGTCTATTGTTGAGATTTTTGTTACTATAATAGATTGTAGCCTTCTCATTATAGAAGGTAGTATATTGTTGAGATTTTTGTAACTACAATGAATGGTAGCCTTGTCGTTATGGAAGATAGTCTGTTGTCGATATCTTTGTTACTCCAATGGATGGTAGCCTAGTCATTATGGAAGGTAGTTTGTGTACGAGATTTTAGTTACTCCAATGGATGGTAGCCTTCTCATTATGGAAGGTAGTAAGTTGTCGAGATTTTTATTACTCCAATGGATGGTAGCCTTGTCATTATAGAAGGTAATATATTGCCGAGATTTTTGTCACTATAATGGATGGTAGCCTTGTCATTATGGAAGGTAGTTTGTTGTCAAGATTTTAGTTACTCCATGGGATGGTAGCCTTGTCATTATGGAACGTTGTTTGTTGTCGAGATTTTTGTTATTCCAATGGATTGTAGCATTGTCATTATGGAAGGTAGTCTGTTGTCAATATTTTTGTCACTATAATAGATGATAGCCTTGTCATTATAGAAGGTAGTTTGTTGTAAAGATTTTAGTTACTCCATGGGATTTAGCCTTGTCATTATGGAAGGTAGTCTATTGTCGAGATTTTTGTTACTATAATAGATTGTAGCCTTGTCATTATGGAAGGTAGTCTATTGTCGAGATTTTTGGTACTCCAATGGATGGTAGCCTTGTCATTATAGAAGGTAGTATATTGTTGATATTTTTGTCACTACAATGAATAGTAGCCTTGTCATTATGGAAGGTAGTCTATTCTCGAGATTTTTGTTACTATAATGGATTGTAGCCTTGTCGTTGTGAAGGTAGTCTCTTGTCGATATCTTTGTTACTCCAATGGATGGTAGCCTAGTCATTATGGAAGGTAGTCTGTTGTCGAGTTTTTTGATACTCTAATGGATTGTAGCCTTGTCATTATGGAAGGTAGTCTGTTGTCGAGATTTTTGTTACTCTAAGGGATGGTAGCCTTATCATTATGGAACATAGTCTGTTGTCGATATTTTTGTTACTATAATAGATTGTAGCCTTGTCATTATAGAAGGTAGTATATTGTTGAGATTTTTGTAACTACAATGAATGGTAGCCTTGTCGTTATGGAAGATAGTATGTTGTCGATATCTTTGTTACTCCAATGGATGATAGCCTAGTCATTATGGAAGGTAGTTTGTGTACGAGATTTTAGTTACTCCAATGGATGGTAGCCTTGTCATTATGGAAGGTAGTCTATTGTCGAGATTTTTATTACTCCAATGGATGTTAGCCTTGTCATTATAGAAGGTAATATATTGCTGAGATTTTTTTCACTATAATGGATGACAGCCTTGTCATTATGGAAGGTAGTTTGTTGTCAAGATTTTAGTTACTCCATGGGATGGTAGCCTTGTCATTATGGAAGGTAGTCTGTTGTCGAGATTTTTTATACTCCAATGGATTGTAGCCTTGTCATTATGGAAGGTAGTCTGTTGTTGATATTTTGTTACTCTAAGGGATGGTAGCCTTTTCAATATGGAACGTAGTCTGTTGTCGAGATTTTTGTTATTCCAATGGATGGTAGCCTTGTCATTATGAAAGGTAGTCTATTGTCGATATTTTTGTTACTATAATAGATTGTAGCCTTGTCATTATGGAAGGTAGTCTGTTGTCGAGATTTTTGTTACTCGATTGGATGGTAGCCTTGTCATTATAGAAGGTAGTATATTAATGATATTTTTGTCACTACAATGGATGGTAGCCTTGTCATTATGGAAGGTAGTCAATTGTCGAGATTTTTGTTACTACAATGGATTGTAGCCTTGTTGTTATGGAAGCTAGTCTGTTGTCGATATCTTTGTTACTCCAATGGATGGTAGCCTAGTCATTATGGAAGGTAGTCTGTTGTCGAGTTTTTTGATACTCTAATGGATTGTAGCCTTGTCATTATGGAAGGTAGTCTGTTGTCGAGATTTTTGTTACTCTAAGGGATGGTAGCCTTGTCATTATGGAACGTAGTTTGTTGTCGAGTTTTTTGATACTATAATAGATTGTAGCCTTGTCATTATGGAAGGTAGTCTGTTGTCGAGATTTTTTTTAATCCAATGTATGGTAGCCTTGTCATTATATAAGGTAGTATATGGGTGAGATTTTTCTCACTACAATGGATGGTAGCCTAGTCATTATGGAAGGTAGTCTGTTGTCGAGTTTTTTGTTACTCCAATGGATGGTAGCCTTGTCATTCTGGAAGGTAGTCTGTTGTCGAGATTTTTGTTACTACAATGGATTGTAGCCTTGTCGTTATGGAAGATCGTCTGTTGTCGATATCTTTATTACTCCAATGGATGGTAGCCTAGTTATTATGGAAGGTAGTTTGTGTATGAGATTTTAGTTACTCTAATGGATGGTAGCCTTGCAATTATGGAAGGTAGCCTGTTGTCGAGATTTTTGTTACTCTAAGGGATGGTAGCCTTGTCATTATGGAACGTAGTCTGTTGTCGATATTTTTGTTATTCCAATGGATGGTAGCCTTGTCATTATGAAAGGTAGTCTATTGTTGAGATTTTTGTTACTATAATAGATTGTAGCCTTCTCATTATAGAAGGTAGTATATTGTTGAGATTTTTGTAACTACAATGAATGGTAGCCTTGTCGTTATGGAAGATAGTCTGTTGTCGATATCTTTGTTACTCCAATGGATGGTAGCCTAGTCATTATGGAAGGTAGTTTGTGTACGAGATTTTAGTTACTCCAATGGATGGTAGCCTTCTCATTATGGAAGGTAGTAAGTTGTCGAGATTTTTATTACTCCAATGGATGGTAGCCTTGTCATTATAGAAGGTAATATATTGCCGAGATTTTTGTCACTATAATGGATGGTAGCCTTGTCATTATGGAAGGTAGTTTGTTGTCAAGATTTTAGTTACTCCATGGGATGGTAGCCTTGTCATTATGGAACGTTGTTTGTTGTCGAGATTTTTGTTATTCCAATGGATTGTAGCATTGTCATTATGGAAGGTAGTCTGTTGTCAATATTTTTGTCACTATAATAGATGATAGCCTTGTCATTATAGAAGGTAGTTTGTTGAAAAGATTTTAGTTACTCCATGGGATTTAGCCTTGTCATTATGGAAGGTAGTCTATTGTCGAGATTTTTGTTACTATAATAGATTGTAGCCTTGTCATTATGGAAGGTAGTCTATTGTCGAGATTTTTGGTACTCCAATGGATGGTAGCCTTGTCATTATAGAAGGTAGTATATTGTTGATATTTTTGTCACTACAATGAATAGTAGCCTTGTCATTATGGAAGGTAGTCTATTCTCGAGATTTTTGTTACTACAATGGATTGTAGCCTTGTCGTTGTGAAGGTAGTCTCTTGTCGATATCTTTGTTACTCCAATGGATGGTAGCCTAGTCATTATGGAAGGTAGTCTGTTGTCGAGTTTTTTGATACTCTAATGGATTGTAGCCTTGTCATTATGGAAGGTAGTCTGTTGTCGAGATTTTTGTTACTCTAAGGGATGGTAGCCTTATCATTATGGAACATAGTCTGTTGTCGATATTTTTGTTACTATAATAGATTGTAGCCTTGTCATTATAGAAGGTAGTATATTGTTGAGATTTTTGTAACTACAATGAATGGTAGCCTTGTCGTTATGGAAGATAGTATGTTGTCGATATCTTTGTTACTCCAATGGATGATAGCCTAGTCATTATGGAAGGTAGTTTGTGTACGAGATTTTAGTTACTCCAATGGATGGTAGCCTTGTCATTATGGAAGGTAGTCTATTGTCGAGATTTTTATTACTCCAATGGATGTTAGCCTTGTCATTATAGAAGGTAATATATTGCTGAGATTTTTTTCACTATAATGGATGACAGCCTTGTCATTATGGAAGGTAGTTTGTTGTCATGATTTTAGTTACTCCATGGGATGGTAGCCTTGTCATTATGGAAGGTAGTCTGTTGTCGAGATTTTTTATACTCCAATGGATTGTAGCCTTGTCATTATGGAAGGTAGTCTGTTGTTGATATTTTTGTTACTCTAAGGGATGGTAGCCTTTTCAATATGGAACGTAGTCTGTTGTCGAGATTTTTGTTATTCCAATGGATGGTAGCCTTGTCATTATGAAAGGTAGTCTATTGTCGATATTTTTGTTACTATAATAGATTGTAGCCTTGTCATTATGGAAGGTAGTCTGTTGTCGAGATTTTTGTTACTCCATTGGATGGTAGCCTTGTCATTATAGAAGGTAGTATATTGTTGATATTTTTGTCACTACAATGGATGGTAGCCTTGTCATTATGGAAGGTAGTCAATTGTCGAGATTTTTGTTACTACAATGGATTGTAGCCTTGTTGTTATGGAAGCTAGTCTGTTGTCGATATCTTTGTTACTCCAATGGATGGTAGCCTAGTCATTATGGAAGGTAGTCTGTTGTCGAGTTTTTTGATACTCTAATGGATTGTAGCCTTGTCATTATGGAAGGTAGTCTGTTGTCGAGATTTTTGTTACTCTAAGGGATGGTAGCCTTGTCATTATGGAACGTAGTTTGTTGTCGAGTTTTTTGATACTATAATAGATTGTAGCCTTGTCATTATGGAAGGTAGTCTGTTGTCGAGATTTTTTTTAATCCAATGGATGGTAGCCTTGTCATTATATAAGGTAGTATATGGGTGAGATTTTTCTCACTACAATGGATGGTAGCCTTGTCATTATGGAAGGTAGTCTGTTGTCGAGATTTTTGTTACTACAATGGATTGTAGCCTTGTCATTATGGAAGGTAGTTTGTTGTCGATATCTTTGTTACTCCAATGGATTGTAGCCTTGTCATTATAGAAGGTAGTGTATTGTCGAGATTTTTGTCACTATAATGGATGGTAGCCTTATCATTATGGAAGGTAGACTGTTGTTGAGATTTTTGTTACTATAATGGATTGTAGCCTTGTCGTTATGGAAGGTAGTCTGTTGTTGAGATCTTTGTTACTCCAATGGATGGTAGCCTAGTCATTATGGAAGGTAGTTTGTGTACGATATTTTTGTTATTCCAATGGATGGTAGCCTTGTCATTATGATAGGTAGTCTGTTGTCGTAATTTTTGATACTCTAAGGGATGGTAGCCTTGTCATAATGGAAGGTAGTATGTTGGCGATATCTTTGTTACTCCTATGGATGGTAGCCTTGTTATTATGGAAGGTAGTCTGTTATCGAGAATTTTATTACTCTAAGGGATGGTAGCCTTGTCATTATGGAACGTTGTTTCTTGTCGAGATTTTTGTTATTCCAATGGATGGTAGCATTGTCATTATGGAAGGTAGACTTTTGTCAATATTTTTGTCACTATAATGGATGATAACCTTGTCATTATAGAAGGTAGTTTGTTGTCAAGATTTTACTTACTCCATGGGATGTTAGCCTTGTCATTATGGAAGGTAGTCTATTGTCGAGATTTTTTATACTCCAATGGATTGTAGCCTTGTCATTATGGAAGGTAGTCTGTTGTTGAGATTTTTGTTACTCTAAGGGATGGTAGCCTTTTCAATATGGAACGTAGTCTGTTGTCGAGATTTTTGTTATTCCAATGGATAGTAGCATTGTAATTATGGAAGGTAGTCTGTTGTCAATATTTTTGTTACTATAATAGATTGTAGCCTTGTCATTATGGAAGGTAGTCTGTTGTTGAGATTTTTGTTACTCCAATGGATGGTAGCCTTGTCATTATAGAAGGTAGTATATTGTTGATATTTTTGTCACTACAATGGATTGTAGCCTCCTCGTTATGGAAGGTAGTCTGTTGTCGATATCTTTGTTACTCCAATGGATGGTAGGCTAGTCATTATGGAAAGTAGTCTGTTGTTGAGTTTTTTGACACTCTAATGGATTTTAGCCTTGTCATTATGGAAGGTAGTCTGTTGTCGAGATTTTTGTTACTCTAAGGGATGGTAGCCTTGTCATTATGGAAGGTAGTCTATTGTCGAGTTTTTTGATACTATAATAGATTGTAGCCTTGTCATTATGGAAGGTAGTCTATTGTCGAGATTTTTTTTACTCCAATGGATGGTAGCCTTGTCATTATATAAGGTAGTATATGGGTGAGATTTTTCTCAATACAATGGATGGTAGCCTTGTCATTATGGAAGGTAGTCTGTTGTCGAGATTTTTGTTACTACAATGGATTGTAGCCTTGTCATTATGGAAGGTAGTCTGTTGTCGATATCTTTGTTATTCCAATGGATGGTAGCCTTGTCATTTTGGAAGGTAGTCTATTGTCGAGATTTTTGTTACTACAATGGATTGTAGCCTTGTCGTTATGGAAGATCGTCTGTTGTCGATATCTTTGTTACTTCAATGGATGGTAGCCTAGTTATTATGGAAGGTAGTTTGTGTATGAGATTTTAGTTACTCTAATGGATGGTAGCCTTGCAATTATGGAAGGTAGCCTGTTGTCGAGATTTTTGTTACTCTAAGGGATGGTAGCCTTGTCATTATGGAACGTAGTCTGTTGTCGATATTGTTGTTATTCCAATGGATGGTAGCCTTGTCATTATGAAAGGTAGTCTATTGTCGAGATTTTTGTTACTATAATAGATTGTAGCCTTCTCATTATAGAAGGTAGTATATTGTTGAGATTTTTGTAACTACAATGAATTGTAGCCTTGTCGTTATGGAAGATAGTCTATTGTCGATATCTTTGTTACTCCAATGGATGGTAGCCTAGTCATTATGGAAGGTAGTTTGTGTACGAGATTTTAGTTACTCCAATGGATGGTAGCCTTCTCATTATGGAAGGTAGTAAGTTGTCGAGATTTTTATTACTCCAATGGATGGTAGCCTTGTCATTATAGAAGGTAATATATTGCCAAGATTTTTGTCACTATAATGGATGGTAACCTTGTCATTATGGAAGGTAGTTTGTTGTCAAGATTTTAGTTACTCCATGGGATGGTAGCCTTGTCATTATGGGACGTTGTTTGTTGTCGAGATTTTTGTTATTCCAATGGATTGTAGCATTGTCATTATGGAAGGTAGTCTGTTGTCAATACTTTTGTCACTATAATGGATGATAGCCTTGTCATTATAGAAGGTAGTTTGTTGTAAAGATTTTAGTTACTCCATGGGATTTAGCCTTGTCATTATGGAAGGTAGTCTACTGTCGAGATTTTTGTTACTATAATAGATTGTAGCCTTTTCATTATGGAAGGTAGTCTATTGTCGAGATTTTTGGTACTCCAATGGATGGTAGCCTTGTCATTATAGAAGGTAGTATATTGTTGATATTTTTGTCACTACAATGAATAGTAGCCTTGTCATTATGGAAGGTAGTCTATTCTCGAGATTTTTGTTACTACAATCGATTGTAGCCTTGTCGTTATGGAAGGTAGTCTGTTGTCGATATCTTTGTTACTCCAATGGATGGTAGCCTATTCATTATGGAAGGTAGTCTGTTGTCGAGTTTTTTGATACTCTAATGGATTGTATCCTTGTCATTATGGAAGGTAGTTTGTTGTTGATATTTTTGTTACTATAATAGATTGTAGCCTTGTCATTATAGAAGGTAGTATATTGTTGAGATTTTTGTAACTACAATGAATGGTAGCCTTGTCGTTATGGAAGATAGTATGTTGTCGATATCTTTGTTACTCCAATGGATGGTAGCCTAGTCATTATGGAAGATAGTTTGTGTACGAGATTTTAGATACTCCAATGGATGGTAGCCTTGTCATTATGGAAGGTAGTCTATTGTCGAGATTTTTATTACTCCAATGGATGTTAACCTTGTCATTATAGAAGGTAATATATTGCCGAGATTTTTTTCACTATAATGGATGATAGCCTTGTCATTATGGAAGGTAGTTTGTTGTCAAGATTTTAGTTACTCCATGGGATGGTAGCCTTGTCATTATGGAAGGTAGTCTGTTGTCGAGATTTTTTATACTCTAATGGATTTTAGCCTTGTCATTATGGAAGGTAGTTTGTTGTTGATATTTTTGTTACTCTAAGGGATGTTAGCCTTTTCAATATGGAACGTAGTCTGTTGTCGAGATTTTTGTTATTCCAATGGATGGTAGCCTTGTCATTATGAAAGGTAGTCTATTGTCGATATTTTTGTTACTATAATAGATTGTAGCCTTGTCATTATGGAAGGTAGTTTGTTGTCGAGATTTTTGTTACTCCAATGGATGGTAGCCTTGTCATTATAGAAGGTAGTATATTGTTGATATTTTTGTCACTACAATGGATGGTAGCCTTGTCATTATGGAAGGTAGTCAATTGTCGAGATTTTTGTTACTACAATGGATTGTAGCCTTGTCGTTATGGAAGGTAGTCTGTTGTCGATATCTTTGTTACTCCAATGGATGGTAGCCTAGTCATTATGGAAGGAAGTCTGTTGTCGAGTTTTTTGATACTCTAATGGATTGTAGCCTTGTCATTATGGAAGGTAGTCTGTTGTCGAGATTTTTGTTACTCTAAGGGATGGTAGCCTTATCATTATGGAACGTAGTTTGTTGTCGAGTTTTTTGATACTATAATAGATTGTAGCCTTGTCATTATGGAAGGTAGTCTGTTGTCAAGATTTTTGTTACTCCAATGGATGGTAGCCTTGTCATTATAGAAGGTAGTATATGGGTGATATTTTTCTCACTACAATGGATGGTAGCCTTGTCATTATGGAAGGTAGTCTGTTGTCGAGATTTTTGTTACTACAATGGATTGTAGCCTTGTCATTATGGAAGGTAATCTGTTGTCGATATCTTTGTTACTCCAATGGATGGTAGCCTTGTCATTATAGAAGGTAGTATATTGTCGAGATTTTTGTCACTACAATGGATGGTAGCCTTATCATTATGGAAGGTAGACTGTTATCGATATTTTTGTTACTATAATGGATTGTAGCCTTGTCGTTATGGAAGGTAATCTGTTGTTGATATCTTTGTTACTCCAATGGATGATAGCCTAGTCATTATGGAAGGTAGTTTGTGTACGATATTTTTGTTATTCCAATGGATGGTAGCCTTGTCATTATGAAAGGTAGTCTGTTGTCGTAATTTTTGATACTCTAAGGGATGGTAGCCTTGTCATAATGGAAGGTAGTATGTTGTCGATATCTTTGTTACTCCTATGGATGGTAGCCTTGTTATTATGGAAGGTAGTCTATTATCGAGAATTTTGTTACTCTAAGGGATGGTAGCCTTTTCATTATGGAACGTAGTCTTTTGTCAAGATTTTTGTTATTCCAATGGATGGTAGCCTTGTCATTATGGAAAGTAGTTTGTTATGGATATTTTTGATACTACAATGGATTATAGCCTTGTCGTTATGGAAGGTAGTTTGTTGTCGATATCTTTGTTACTCCAATGGATGGTAGCCTAGTCATTATGGAAGGTTGTTTGTGTACGAGATTTTAGTTACTCTAATGGATGGTAGCCTTGTCATTATGGAAGGTAGTCTGTTGTCGAGATTTTTTATACTCCAACAGATCGTAGCCTTGTAATTATGGAAGGTAGTCTCTTGTGGATATTTTGGTTACTCCAATGATGGTACCTTTGTTATTATGGAAGGTAGTCTATTGCCTAGATTTTTGTTACGCCTTTGCATGGTAGCCTTGTCATTATGGAAGGTAGTGTGTTGTCGATATTTTTTTTATTCCAATCAATGGTAGCCTTGTCATTATGGAAGGTAGTCTGTTGTTGTGATTTTTGTTACTCCATTGGATGGTAGCCTTGTCATTATGGAAGGTAATATGTTGTCTATATCTTTGTTATTCCAATGGATGGTAGCCTTGTCATTATGGAAGGTGATCTGTTGATGAGATATTTGTTACTCTAAGGGATGGTAGCCTTGTCATTATGGAACATAGTCTATTGTCGAGATTTTTGTCACTACAATGGATGGTAGCCTTGTCATTATGGAAGGTAGTCTGTTGTCGAGATTTTTGTTACTACAATAGATTGTAGCCTTGTTGTTATGGAAGATAGTCTGTTGTCGATATCTTTATTACTCCAATGGATGGTAGCCTAGTCATTATGGAAGGTAGTATGTGTACGAGATTTTAGTTACGCCAATGGATGGTAGCCTTGTTATTATGGAAGGTAGTCTGTTGTCGAGATTTTTTATACTCCAATGGATTGTAGCCTTGTCATTATGGAAGGTAGTCTGTTGTTGAGATTTTTGTTACTCTAAGGGATGGTAGCCTTTTCAATATGGAACGTAGTCTGTTGTCGAGATTTTTGTAATTCCAATGGATAGTAGCCTTATCATTATGAAAGGTAGTCTATTATCGATATTTTTGTTACTATAATAGATTGTAGTCTTGTCATTATGGAAGGTAGTTTGTTGTTGAGATTTTTGTTACTCCAATGGATGGTAACCTTGTCATTATAGAAGGTATTATATTGTTGACATTTTTGTCACTACAATGGATGATAGCCTTGGCATTATGGAAGGTAGTCTGTTGTCGAGATTTTTGTTACTACAATGGATTGTAGCCTTGTCATTATAGAAGGTAGTCTGTTGTCGATATCTTTGTTACTCCAATGAATGGTAGCCTAGTCATTATGGAAGGTTGTGTGTTGTCAAGTTTTTTGTTACTCCAATGGATGGTAGCCTTGTCATTCTGGAAGGTAGTCTGTTGTCGAGATTTTTGTTACTACAATGGATTGTAGCCTTGTCGTTATGGAAGATCATCTGTTGTCGATATCTTTGTTACTCCAATGGATGGTAGCCTAGTCATTATGGAAGGTAGTTTGTGTACGAGATTTTAGTTACTCTAATGGATGGTAGCCTTGTCATTATGGAAGGTAGCCTGTTGTCGAGATTTTTGTTACTCTAAGGGATGGTAGCCTTGTCATTATGGAGGGTAGTCTGTTGTCGATATTTTTGTTATTCCAATGGATGGTAGCCTTGTCATTATGAAAGGTCGTCTATTGTCGAGATTTCTGTTACTATAATAGATTGTAGCCTTGTCATTATGGAAGGTAGTCTGTTGTCGAGATTTTTGTTACTCCAATGGATGGTAGCCTTCTCATTATAGAAGGTAGTATATTGTTGAGATTTTTGTAACTACAATGAATGGTAGCCTTGTCGTTATGGAAGATAGTCTGTTGTCGATATCTTTGTTACTCCAATGGATGGTAGCCTAGTCATTATGGAAGGTAGTTTGTGTACGAGAGTTTAGTTACTCCAATGGATGGTAGCCTTCTCATTATGGAAGGTAGTAAGTTGTCGAGATTTTTATTACTCCAATGGATGGTAGCCTTGTCATTATAGAAGCTAATATATTGCCGAGATTTTTGTCACTATAATGGATGGTAGCCTTGTCATTATGGAAGGTAGTTTGTTGTCAAGATTTTAGTTACTCCATGGGATGGTAGCCTTGTCATTATGGAAGGTAGTCTGTTGTCGAGATTTTTTATACTCCAACAGATTGTAGCCTTGTCATTATGGAAGGTAGTCTGTTTTTGAGATTTTTATTACTCTAAGGGATGGTAGCCTTTTCAATATGGAACGTAGTCTGTTGTCGAGATTTTTGTTATTCCAATGGATGGTAGCCTTGTCATTATGAAAGGTAGTCTATTGTCGATATTTTTGTTACGATAATAGATTGTAGCCTTGTCATTATGGAAGGTAGTCTGTTGTCGAGATTTTTGTTACTCCAATGGATGGTAGCCTTGTCATTATAGAAGGTAGTATATTGTTGATATTTTTGTCACTACAATGAATAGTAGCCTTGTCATTATGGAAGGTAGTCTATTCTCGAGATTTTTGTTACTACAATGGATTGTAGCCTTGTCGTTATGGAAGGTAGTCCGT
This sequence comes from Vicia faba, assembly GCA_948472305.1. Lineage (NCBI taxonomy): Eukaryota > Viridiplantae > Streptophyta > Magnoliopsida > Fabales > Fabaceae > Vicia > Vicia faba. The sequence continues at coordinate 750,735,421 of OX451741.1, forward strand.
TGTCGATATCTTTGTTACTCCAATGGATGGTAGCCTAGTCATTATGGAAGGTAGTCTGCTGTCGAGTTTTTTGATACTCTAATAGATTGTAGCCTTGTCATTATGGAAAATAGTCTATTGTCGAGATTTTTGTTACTCTAAGGGATGGTAGCCTTATCATTATGGAACGTAGTCTGTTGTCGATATTTTTGTTACTATAATAGATTGTAGCCTTTTCATTATGGAAGGTAGTCTGATGTCGAGATTTTTGTTACTCCAATGGATGGTAGCCTTCTCATTATAGAAGGTAGTATATTGTTGAGATTTTTGTAACTACAATGAATGGTAGCCTTGTCGTTATGGAAGATAGTTTGTTGTCGATATCTCTGTTACTCCAATGGATGGTAGCCTAGTCATTATGGAAGGTAGTTTGTGTACGAGATTTTAGTTACTCCAATGGATGGTAGCCTTGTCATTATGGAAGGTAGTCTGTTGTCGAGATTTTTATTACTCCAATGGATGTTAGCCTTGTCATTATAGAAGGTTTATATATTGCCGAGATTTTTGTCACTATAATGGATGATAGCCTATCCATTATGGAAGGTAGTTTGTTGTCAAGATTTTAGTTACTCCATGGGATGGTAGCCTTGTCATTATGGAAGGTAGTCTGTTGTCGAGATTTTTTATACTCCAATGGATTGTAGCCTTGTCATTATGGAAGGTAGTCTGTTGTTGAGATTTTTGTTACTCTAAGGGATGGTAGCCTTTTCAATATGGAACATAGTCTGTTGTCGAGATTTTTGTTATTCCAATGGATGGTAGCCTTGTCATTATGAAAGGTAGTCTATTGTCGATATTTTTGTTACTATAATAGATTGTAGCCTTGTCATTATAGAAGGTAGTATATTGTTGATATTTTTGTCAATACAATCGATGGTAGCCTTGTCATTATGGAAGGTAGTCTATTGTCGAGATTTTTGTTACTACAATGGATTGTAGCCTTATCGTTATGGAAGGTAGTCTATTGTCGATATCTCGGTTACTCCAATGGATGGTAGCCTAGTCATTATGGAAGGTAGTCTGTTGTCGAGTTTTTTGATACTCTAATGGATTGTAGCCTTGTCATTATGGAAGGTAGTCTGTTGTCGAGATTTTTGTTACTCTAAGGGATGGTAGCCTTGTCATTATTGAAGTTAGTATATTGGTGAGATTTTTCTCACTACAATGGATGGTAGCCTTGTCATTATGGAAGGTAGTCTATTGTCGAGATTTTTGTTACTACAATGGATTGTAGCCTTGTCATTATGGAAGGTAGTTTGTTGTCGATATCTTTGTTACTCCAATGGATGGTAGCCTGGTCATTATAGAAGGTAGTGTATTGTCGAGATTTTTGTCACTACAATGGATGGTAGCCTTATCATTATGGAAGGTAGACTGTTGTCGAGATTTTTGTTACTATAATGGATTGTAGCCTTGTCGTTATGGAAGGTAGTCTGTTGTTGATATCTTTGTTACTCCAATGGATGGTAGCCTAGTCATTATGGAAGGTAGTTTGTGTACGATATTTTTGTTATTCCAATGGATGGTAGCCTTGTCATTATGAAAGGTAGTCCGTTGTCGTAATTTTTGATACTCTAAGGGATGGTAGCCTTGTCATAATGGAAGGTAGTATGTTGGCGATATCTTTGTTACTCCTATGGATGGTAGCCTTGTTATTATGGAAGGTAGTCTGTTATCGAGAATTTTGTTACTCTAAGGGATGGTAGCCTTGTCATTATGGAACGTTGTATGTTGTCGAGATTTTTGTTATTCCAATGGATGGTAGCATTGTCATTATGGAAGGTAGTCTGTTGTCCATATTTTTGTCACTATAATGGATGATAGCCTTGTCATTATAGAAGGTAGTTTGTTGTCAAGATTTTAGTTACTCCATGGGATGGTAGCCTTGTCATTATGGAAGGTAGTATGTTGTCGAGATTTTTTATACTCCAATGTATTGTAGCCTTGTCATTATGGAAGGTAGTCTATTGTTGAGATTTTTGTTACTCTAAGGGATGGTAGCCTTTTCAATATGGAACATAGTCTGTTGTCGATATTTTTGTTATTCTAATGGATGGTAGCCTTGTCATTATGAAAGGTAGTCTATTGTCGATATTTTTGTTACTATAATAGATTGTAGCCTTGTCATTATGAAAGGTAGTCTGTTGTCGAGATTTTTGTTACTCCAATGGATGGTAGCCTTGTCATTATAGAAGGTAGTATTTTGTTGATATTTTTGTCACTACAATGGATGGTAGCCTTGTCATTATGGAAGGTAGTCTATTGTCGAGATTTTTGTAACTACAATGGATTGTAGCCTTGTCGTTATGGAAGGTAGTTTGTTGTCGATATCTTTGTTACTCCAATGGATGGTAGCCTAGTCATTATGGAAGGTAGTCTGTTGTCGAGTTTTTTGATACTCTAATGGATTGTAGCCTTGTCATTATGGAAGGTAGTCTGTTGTCGAGATTTTTGTTACTCTAAGGGATGGTAGCGTTGTCATTATGGAACGTAGTTTGTTGTCGAGTTTTTTGATACTATAATAGATTGTAGCCTTGTCATTTTGGAAGGTAGTCTGTTGTCGAGATTTTTGTTACTCCAATGGATGGATGCCTTGTCATTATAGAAGGTAGTATATTGGTGACATTTTTCTCACTGCAATGGATGGTAGCCTTGTCATTATGGAAGGTAGTCTATTGTCGAGATTTTTGTTACGACAATGGATTGTAGCCTTGTCATTATGGAAGGTAGTTTGTTGTCGATATCTTTGTTACTCCAATTGATGGTAGCCTTGTCATTATAGAAGGTAGTGTATTGTCGAGATTTTTGTCACTACAATGGATGGTAGCCTTATCATTATGGAAGGTAGACTGTTGTCGAGATTTTTGTTACTATAATGGATTGTAGCCTTGTCGTTATGGAAGGTAGTCTGTTGTGGATATCTTTGTTACTCCAATGGATGGTAGCCTAGTCATTATGGAAGGTAGTTTGTGTACGATATTTTTGTTATTCCAATGGATGGTAGCCTTCTCATTATGAAAGGTAGTCTGTTGTCGTAATTTTTGATACTCTAAGGGATGGTAGCCTTGTCATAATGGAAGGTAGTATGTTGGCGATATCTTTGTTACTCCTATGGATGGTAGCCTTGTTATTATAGAAGGTAGTCTGTTATCGAGAATTTTGTTACTCTAAGGGATGGTAGCCTTGTCATTATGGAACGTTGTTTGTTGTCGAGATTTTTGTTATTCCAATGGATGGTAGCATTGTCATTATGGAAGGTAGTCTGTTGTCAATACTTTTGTCACTATAATGGATGATAGCCTTGTCATTATAGAAGGTAGTTTGTTGTCAAGATTTTAGTTACTCCATGGAATGTTAGCCTTGTCATTATGGAAGGTAGTCTATTGTCGAGATTTTTTATACTCCAATGGATTGTAGCCTTGTCATTATGGAAGGTAGTCTGTTGTTGAGATTTTTGTTACTCTAAGGGATGGTAGCCTTTTCAATATGGAACGTAGTCTGTTGTCGAGATTTTTGTTATTCCAATGGATGGTAGCCTTGTCATTATAGAAGGTAGTATATTGTTGATATTTTTGTCACTACAATGGATGGTAGCCTTGTCATTATGGAAGGTAGTCTATTGTCGAGATTTTAGTTACTACAATGAATTGTAGCCTTGTCGTTATGGAAGGTAGTCTGTTGTCGATATCTTTGTTACTCCAATGGATGGTAGCCTAGTCATTATGGAAGGTAGTCTATTGTCGAGTTTTTTGATACTCTAATGGATTGTAACCTTGTCATTATGGAAGGTAGTCTGTTGTTGATATCTTTGTTACTCCAATGGATGATAGCCTAGTCATTATGGAAGGTAGTTTGTGTACGATATTTTTGTTATTCCAATGGATGGTAGCCTTGTCATTATGAAAGGTAGTCTGTTGTCGTAATTTTTGATACTCTAAGGGATGGTAGCCTTGTAATAATGGAAGGTAGTATGTTGGCGATATCTTTGTTACTTTAGGGGATGGTAGCCTTGTCATTATGGAACGTTGTTTGTTGTCGATATTTTTGTTATTCCAATGGATGGTAGCATTGTCATTATAGAAGGTAGTCTGTTGTCAATATTTTTGTTACTAGAATGGATTGTAGCCTTCTCGTTATGGAAGGTAGTTTGTTGTTGATATCTTTGTTACTCCAATGGATGGTAGCCTAGTCATTATGGAAGGTAGTTTGTGTATGATATTTTAGTTACTCTAATGGATGGTAGCCTTGTCATTATGGAAGGTAGTCTGTTGTCGAGATTTTTTATACTCCAATAGATTGTAGCCTTGTAATTAGGGAAGGTAGTTTATTGCCTAGATTTTTGTTACTCCATTGCATGGTAGCCTTGTCATTATGGAAGGTAGTGTGTTGTCGATATTTTTGTTATTCCAATGGATGGTAGCCTTGTCATTATGGAAGGTAGTCTGTTGTCGTGATTTTTGTTACTCCAATGGGTGGTAGCCTTGTCATTATGGAAGGTAGTATGTTGTCGATATCTTTGTTACTCCAATGGATGGCAGCCTTGTCATTATGGAAGGTGGTCTGTTGTTGAGATATTTGTTACTCTAAGGGATGGTAGCCTTGTCATTATGGAACATAGTCTATTGTCGAGATTTTTGTTATTCCAATGGATGGTAGCGTTTTCATTATAGAAGGTAGTATATTAACAATATTTTTGTCACTACAACGGATAATAGCCTTGTCATTATGGAAGGTAGTCTGTTGTCAAAATTTTTGTTACTACAATGGATTATAGCCTTGTCGTTGTGGAAGGTAGTCTCCTGTCGATATCTTTGTTACTCCAATGGATGGTAGCCTTATCATTATGGAAGGTAGTCTGTTGTCGAGATTTTGTATACTCCAATGAATTGTAGCCTTGTTATTATGGAAGGTAGTCTGTTGTCGAGATTTTTGTTACTCTAAGGGATGGTAGCCTTGTCATTATGGAACGTAGTCTGTTGTCGAGATTTTTGTTATTCCATTGGATGGTAGCCTTGTCATTATGAAAGGTAGTCTATTGTCGAGATTTTTGTTATTATAATAGATTGTAGCCTTCTCATTATGGAAGGTAGTCTGTTGTCGAGATTTTTGTTACTCCAATGGATGGTAGCCTCTCATTATAGAAGGTAGTATATTGTTGAGATTTTTATAACTACATTGAATGGTAGCCTTGTCGTTATGGAAGATAGTTTGTTGTCGATATCTTTGTTACTCCAATGGATGGTAGACTAGTCATTATGGAAGGTAGTTTGTGTACGAGATTTTAGTTACTCCAATGGATGGTAGCCTTGTCATTATGGAAGGTAGTCTGTTGTTGAGATTTTTATTACTCCAATGGATGGTAGCCTTGTCATTATAGAAGGTAATATATTGCCGAGATTTTTGTCACTATAATGGATGGTGGCCTTGTCATTATGGAAGGTAGTTTGTTGTCAAGATTTTAGTTACTCCATGGGATGGTAGCCTTGTCATAATGGAAGGTAGTCTGTTGTCGAGATTTTTTATACTGAAATGGATTATAGCTTTGTCATTATGGAAGGTAGTCTGTTGTTGAGATTTTTGTTACTCTAAGGGATGGTAGCCTTTTCAATATGGAACGTAGTCTGTTGTCGAGATTTTTGTTATTCCAATGGATGGTATCCTTGTCATTATGAAAGGTAGTCTAGTGTCGATATCTTTGTTACTCCAATGGATGGTAGCCTAGTCATTATGGAAGGTAGTCTGTTGTCAAGTTTTTTGTTACTCCAATGGTTGGTAGCCTTGTCATTATGGAAGGTAGTCTATTGTGGAGATTTTTGTTACTCCAATGGATGGTAGCCTTGTCATTATAGAAGGTAATATATTGTCAAGATTTTTGTCACTACAATGGATGGTAGCCTTATCATTATGGACGGTAGACTGTTGTCGAGATTTTTGTTACTATAATGGATTGTAGCCTTGTTGTTATGGAAGGTAGTTTGTTGTTGATATCTTTGTTACTCCAATGGATGGTAGCCTAGTCATTATGGAAGGTAGTTTGTGTACGATATTTTTGTTATTCCAATGGATCGTAGCCTTGTCATTATGAAAGGTAGTCTGTTGTCGTAATTTTACATACTCTAAGGGATGGTAGCCTTTTCATAATTGAAGGTAGTATGTTGTTGATATCTTTGTTACTCCTATGGATGGTAGCCTTGTTATTATGAAAGGTAGTCTGTTATCGAGAATTTTGTTACTCAATGGGATGGTAGCCTTGTCATTATGGAACTTTGTCTGTTGTCGAGATTTTTGTTATTCCAATGGATGGTAGCATTGTCATTATGGAAGGTAGTCTGTTGTCGATATTTTTGTTACTAGAATGGATTGTAGCCTTGTCGTTTTGGAAGGTTGTTTGTTGTTGATATCTTTGTTACTCCAATGGATGGTAGCCTAGTCATTATGGAAGGTAGTTTGTGTACGAGATTTTAGTTACTCTAATGGATGGTAGCCTTGTCATTATGGAAGGTAGTCTATTGTCGAGATTTTTTATACTCCAATAGATTGTAGCCTTGTAATTAGGGAAGGTAGTTTATTGCCTAGATTTTTGTTACTCCATTGCATTGTAGCCTTGTCATTATGGAAGGTAGTGTGTTGTCGATATTTTTAATATTCCAATGGATGGTAGCCTTGTCATTATGGAAGGTAGTCTGTTGTCGTGATTTTTGTTACTCTAATGGATGGTAGCCTTGTCATTATGGAAGGTAGTATGTTGTCGATATCTTTGTTACTCCAATGGATGGTAGCCTTGTCATTATGGAAGGTGGTCTGTTGTTGAGATATTTGTTACTCTAAGGGATGGTAGCCTTGTCATTATGGAACGTAGTCTATTGTCGAGATTTTTGTTATTCCAATGGATGGTAGCATTTTCATTATAGAAGGTAGTATATTAACAAGATTTTTGTCACTACAATGGATAATAGCCTTGTCATTATGGAAGGTAGTCTGTTGTCAAGATTTTTGTTACTACAATGGATTGTAGCCTTGTCGTTATGGAAGATAGTCTGTTGTCGATATCTTTGTTACTCCAATGGATGGTAGCCTAGTCATTATAGAAGGTAATATATTGTCGAAATTTTTGTCACTATAATGGATGGCTGCCTTGTCATTATGGAAGGTAGTCTGTTGTCGAGATTTTTGTTACTACATTGGATTGTAGCCTTGTCGTTGTGGAAGGTAGTCTCCTGTCGATATCTTTGTTACTCCAATGGATGGTAGCCTAGTCATTATGGAAGGTAGTTTGTGTACAAGATTTTAGTTACTCCAATGGATGGTAGCCTTGTCATTATGGAAGGTAGTCTGTTGTCGAGATTTTTTATACTCCAATGAATTGTAGCCTTGTCATTATGGAAGGTAGTCTGTTGTCGAGATTTTTGTTACTCTAAGGGATGGTAGCCTTGTCATTATGGAATGTAGTCTGTTGTCGAGATTTTTGTTATTCCAATGGATGGTAGCCTTGTCATTATGAAAGGTAGTCTATTGTCGAGATTTTTTTTACTATAATAGATTGTAGCTTTCTCATTATGGAAGGTAGTCTGTTGTCGGGATTTTTGTTACTCCAATGGATGGTAGCCTCTCATTATAGAAGGTAGTATATTGTTGAGATTTTTATAACTACAATGAATGGTAGCCTTGTCGTTATGGAAGATAGTTTGTTGTCGATATCTTTGTTACTCCAATGGATGGTAGACTAGTCATCATGGAAGGTAGTTTGTGTACGAGATTTTAGTTACTCCAATGGATGGTAGCCTTGTCATTATGGAAGGTAGTCTGTTGTCGAGATTTTTATTACTTCAATGGATGGTAGCCTTGTCATTATAGAAGGTAATATATTGCCGAGATTTTTGTCACTATAATGGATGGTGGCCTTGTCATTATGGAAGGTAGTTTTTTGTTAAGATTTTAGTTACTCCATGGGATGGTAGCCTTGTCATAATGGAAGGTAGTCTGTTGTCGAGATTTTTTATACTCCAATGGAATATAGCCTTGTCATTATGGAAGGTAGTCTGTTGTTGAGATTTTTGTTACTCTAAGGGATGGTAGCCTTTTCAATATGGAACGTAGTCTGTTGTCGAGATTTTTGTTATTCCAATGGATGGTAGCCTTGTCATTATGAAAGGTAGTCTATTGTCGATATTTTTGTTACTATAATAGATTGTAGCCTTGTCATTATGGAAGGTAGTCTATTATCGAGATTTTTGTTACTCCAATGGATGGTAGCCTTGTCATTATAGAAGGTAGTATATTGTTGATATTTTTGTAACTACAATGGATGGTAGCCTTGTCATTATGGAAGGTAGTTTATTGTCGAGATTTTTGTTACTACAATGGATTGTAGCCTTGTCGTTATGAAAGGTAGTCTGTTGTCGATATCTTTGTTACTCCAATGGATGGTAGCCTAGTCATTATCGAAGGTAGTCTGTTGTCGAGTTTTTTGATACTCTAACGGATTGTAGCCTTGTCATTATGGAAGGAAGTTTGTTGTCGAGATTTTTGTTACTCTAAGGGATGGTAGCCTTGTCATTATGGGACGTAGTCTGTTGTCGATATTTTTGTTATTCTTAAGGGATGGTAGACTTGTCATTATGAAAGGTAGTCTATTGTCGAGATTTTTGTCACTATAATATATTGTAGCCTTGTCATTATGGAAGGTAGTCTGTTGTCGAGATTTTTGTTACTCCAATGGATGGTAGCCTTGTCATTATAGAAGGTAGTATATTGGTGAGATTTTTGTCACTACAATGAATGGTAGCCTTGTCATTATGGAAGGTAGTCTGTTGTCGAGATTTTTATTACTACAATGGAATGTAGCCTTGTCATTATGGAAGGTAGTCTGTTGTCGATATCTTTGTCAGTACAATGGATGGTAGCCTTATCATTATGGACGATACACTGTTTTCGAGATTTTTGTTACTATAATGGATTGTAGCCTTGTCATTATGGAAGGTAGTCTGTTATTGATATCTTCGTTACTCCAATGGATGGTAGCCTAGTCATTATGGAAGGTAGTTTGTGTACGATATTTTTGTTATTCCAATGGATGTTAGCCTTGTCATTATGAAAGGTAGTCTGTTGTCGTAATTTTTGATACTCTAAGGGATGTTAGCCTTTTCATAATGGAAGGTAGTATGTTGTCGATATCTTTGTTACTCCTATGGATGGTAGCCTTGTTATTATGAAAGGTAGTCTGTTATCGAGAATTTTTTTACTTTATGGGATGGTAGCCTTGTCATTATGGAATGTTGTCTGTTGTCGAGATTTTTGTTATTCCAATGGATGGTAGCATTGTCATTATGGAAGGTAGTCTGTTGTCGATATTTTTGTTACTAGAATGGATTTTAGCCTTGTCGTTTTGGAAGGTTGTTTGTTGTTGATATCTTTGTTACTCCAATGGATGGTAGCCTAGTCATTATGGAAGGTAGTTTGTATACGAGATTTTAGTTACTCTAATGGATGGTAGCCTTGTTATTATGGAAGGTAGTCTATTGTCGAGATTTTTTATACTCAAATAGATTGTAGCCTTGTAATTATGGAAGGAAGTCTATTGCCTAGATTTTTGTTACTCCATTGCATGGTAGCCTTGTCTTTATGGAAGGTAGTGTGTTGTAGATATTTTTGTCATTCCAATGGATGGTAGCCTTGTCATTATGGAAGGTAGTCTGTTGTCGTGATTTTTGTTACTCCAATGGATGGTAGCCTTGTCATTATGGAAGGTAGTATGTTGTCGATATCTTTGTTACTCCAATGGATGGTAGCTTTGTCATTATGGAAGGTGGTCTGTTGTTGAGATATTTGTTACTCTAAGGGATGGTAGCCTTATCATTATGGAACGTAGTCTATTGTCGAGATTTTTGTTATTCCAATGGATGGTAGCGTTTTCATTATAGAAGGTAGTATATTATCGAGATTTTTGATCAATATAATGGATAATAGCCTTGTCATTATGGAAGGTAGTCTCTTGTCAAGATTTTTGTTACTACAATGGATTGTAGCCTTGTCGTTATGGAAGATAGTCTGTTGTCGATATCTTTGTTACTCCAATGGATGGTAGCCTAGTCATTATAGAAGGTAATATATTGTCGAAATTTTTGTCACTATAATGGATGGTAGCCTTGTCATTATGGAAGGTAGTCTGTTGTCGATATTTTTGTTACTACAATGGATTGTAGCCTTGTCGTTGTGGAAGGTAGTCTCTTGTCGATATCTTTGTTACTCCAATGGATGGTAGCCTAATCATTATGGAAGGTAGTTTGTGTCGATATCTTTGTTACTCCTATGGATGGTAGCCTTGTTATTATGAAAGGTAGTCTGTTATCGAGAATTTTTTTACTTTATGGGATGGTAGCCTTGTCATTATGGAATGTTGTCTGTTGTCGAGATTTTTGTTATTCCAATGGATGGTAGCATTGTCATTATGGAAGGTAGTCTGTTGTCGATATTTTTGTTACTAGAATGGATTTTAGCCTTGTCGTTTTGGAAGGTTGTTTGTTGTTGATATCTTTGTTACTCCAATGGATGGTAGCCTAGTCATTATGGAAGGTAGTTTGTATACGAGATTTTAGTTACTCTAATGGATGGTAGCCTTGTTATTATGGAAGGTAGTCTATTGTCGAGATTTTTTATACTCAAATAGATTGTAGCCTTGTAATTATGGAAGGAAGTCTATTGCCTAGATTTTTGTTACTCCATTGCATGGTAGCCTTGTCTTTATGGAAGGTAGTGTGTTGTAGATATTTTTGTCATTCCAATGGATGGTAGCCTTGTCATTATGGAAGGTAGTCTGTTGTCGTGATTTTTGTTACTCCAATGGATGGTAGCCTTGTCATTATGGAAGGTAGTATGTTGTCGATATCTTTGTTACTCCAATGGATGGTAGCTTTGTCATTATGGAAGGTGGTCTGTTGTTGAGATATTTGTTACTCTAAGGGATGGTAGCCTTATCATTATGGAACGTAGTCTATTGTCGAGATTTTTGTTATTCCAATGGATGGTAGCGTTTTCATTATAGAAGGTAGTATATTATCGAGATTTTTGATCAATATAATGGATAATAGCCTTGTCATTATGGAAGGTAGTCTCTTGTCAAGATTTTTGTTACTACAATGGATTGTAGCCTTGTCGTTATGGAAGATAGTCTGTTGTCGATATCTTTGTTACTCCAATGGATGGTAGCCTAGTCATTATAGAAGGTAATATATTGTCGAAATTTTTGTCACTATAATGGATGGTAGCCTTGTCATTATGGAAGGTAGTCTGTTGTCGATATTTTTGTTACTACAATGGATTGTAGCCTTGTCGTTGTGGAAGGTAGTCTCTTGTCGATATCTTTGTTACTCCAATGGATGGTAGCCTAATCATTATGGAAGGTAGTTTGTGTACGAGATTTTAGTTACTCCAATGGATGGTAGCCTTGTCATTATGGAAGGTAGTCTATTGTCGAGATTTTTTATACTCCAATGGATTGTAGCCTTATCATTATGGAAGGTAGTATATTGTCGAGATTTTTGTTATTCTAAGGGTTCGTAGCCTTGTCATTATGGAACGTAGTCTGTTGTCGAGATTTTTTTTATTCCAATGTATGGTAGCGTTGTCATTATGAAAGGTAGTCTATTGTCGAGATTTTTTTTACTATAATAGATTGTAGCCTTGTCATTATGGAAGGTAGTCTGTTGTCGAGATTTTTGTTACTCCAATGGAATGTAGCCTTGTCATTATATAAGGTAGTATTTTGTTGATATTTATGTCACTACAATGGATGATAGCCTTGTCATTATGGAAGGTAGTCCGTTGTCGAGATTTTTGTTACTACAATGGATTGTAGCCTTGTCGTTATGGAACATCGTCGATTGTCGATATCTTTGTTACTCCAATGGATGGTAGCCTAGTCATTATGGAAGGTAGTCTATTGTCGAGTTTTTTGTTACTCCAATGGATGGTAGCCTTGTCATTATGGAAGGTAGTCGATTGTCGAGATTTTTGTTACAATAATGGATTGTAGCCTTGTCGTTATAGAAGTTCGTTTGTTATCGATATCTTTGTTACTCCAATGGATGGTATCCTAGTCATTATGGAAGGTAGTTTGTGTACGAGATTTTAGTTACTCCAATGGATGGTAACCTTGTCATTATGGAAAGTAGTCTGTTGTCGAGATTTTTATACTCCAATGGATTGTAGCCTTGTCGTTTTGGAAGGTAGCCTGTTGTCGAGATTTTTGTTACTCTAAGGGATGGTAGCCTTGTCATTATGGAACGTAGTATGTTGTCGAGATTTTTGTTATTCCAATGGATGGTAGCCTTGTCAGGTAGTCTATTGTCGAGATTTTTTTTACTATAATATATTTTAGCCTTCTTATTATGGAAGGTAGTCTGTTGTCGAGATTTTTGTTACTCCAAAGGATGGTAGCCTTCTCATTATAGAAGGTAGTATATTGTTGATATTTTTCACACTACAATGAATGGTAGCCTTGTCATTACGGAAGCTAGTCTGTTGTCGAGATTTTTGTTACTACAATGGATGGTAGCCTAGTCATCATTGAAGGTAGTTTGTGTATGATAATTTTGTTATTCCAATGGATGGTAGCGTTTTCATTATAGAAGGTAGTACATTGTCGAGATTTCAATCACTAAAATGGATGCTAGCCTTGTCATTATGGAAGGTAGTCTATTGTCGATATTTTTGTTACCATAATAGATTGTAGCCTTGTCATTATGGAAGATAGTATGTTGTCCAGATTTTTATTACTACGATGGATTGTAGCCTTGTCGTTATGGAAGGTAGTCTGTTGTCGATATCTTTGTTACTCCGATGGATGCTAGCCTAGTCATTATGGAAGGTAGTTTGTTGTCGAGTTTTTTGTTACTTCAATGGTTGGTAGCCTTGTCATTATGGAAGGTAGTCTGTTGTCGAGATTTTTGTTACTCCAATGGATGGTAGCCTTATCATTATAGAAGGTAATATATTGTCGAGATTTTTGTCACTATAATGGATGGTAGCCTTGTCATTATGGAAGGTAGTCTGTTGTCGATATTTTTGTTACTATAATGGATTGTATCCTTGTCGTTGTGGAAGGTAGTCTGTTGTTGATATCTTTGTTACTCCAATGGATGGTAGCCTAGTCATTATGGAAGGTAGTTTGTGTACGAGATTTTATTACTCCAATGGATGGTAGCCTTGTCATTATGGAAAGTAGTCTATTGTCGAGATTTTTTATACTCCAATGGATTCTAGCCTTGTCATTACTGAAGGTAGTCTGTTGTATAGATTTATGTTACTCTAAGGGATGGTAGCCTTGTCATTACGGAACGTAGTATGTTGTCGATATTTTTGTTATTCTAGTGGATGGAAGCCTTGTCATTATGAAAGGTAGTCTATTGTCGAGTTTTTGTCACTATAATAGATTGTAGCCTTGTCATTATGGAATGTAGTTTGTTGTCGAGATTTTTGTTAATCCAATAGATGGTAGCCTTGTCATTATAGAAGGTAGTATATTGTTGAGATTTTTGTCACTACAATGAATGGTAGCCTTGTCATTATGGAAGGTAGTCTGTTGTCGAGATTTTTGTTACTACAATGGATTGTAGCCTTCTCATTATGGAAGGTAGTCTGTTGTCGATATCTTTGTTACTCCAATGGATGGTAGCCTAGTCATTATGGAAGATAGTTTGTTGTCGAGTTTTTTGTTACTCCAATGGATGGTAGCCTTGTCATTATGGAAGGTAGTTTGTTGTCGATACTTTTGTTACTACAATGGATTGTAGCCTTGTCGTTATGGAAGATAGTTTGTTTTCGATATCTTTGTTACTCCAATGGATGGTAGCCTAGTCATTATGGAAGGTAGTTTTTGTACGAGATTTTGGTTACTCAAATGGATGGTAGCCTTGTCATTATTAAAGGTAGTCTGTTATCGAGATTTTTGTTACTCCAATGGATGGTAGCCTTGTCATTATAGAAGGTAATATATTGTCGATGTTTTTGTCACTATAATGGATGGTAGCCTTGTCATTATAGAAGGTAGTCTGTTGTCGAGATTTTTGTTACTACAATGGATTGTAGCCTTGTCATTGTGGAAGGTAGTCTGTTGTCGATATCTTTGTTACTACAATGGATCCTAGCCTAGTCATTATGGAAGGTAGTTTGTGTACGAGATTTTAGTTACTCCAATGGATGGTAGCCTTGTCATTATGGAAGGTAGTCTGTTGTCGAGATTTTTTATACTCCAATGGATTCTAGCCTTGTCATTATGGAAGGTAGTCTGTTGTCGAGATTTTTGTTACTCTAAGGGATGGTAGCCTTGTCATTATGGAACGTAGTCTGTTGTCGATATTTTTGTTATTCTAATGGATGGTAGCCTTGTCATTATGAAAGGTAGTCTATTGTCGAGATTTTGTTTCACAATAATAGATTGTAGCCTTGTCATTATGGAAGGTAGTCTGTTGTCAAGATTTTTGTTACTACAATGGATTGTAGCCTTGTCATTATGGAAGGTAGTTTGTTATCGATATTTGTGTTACTCCAATGGATGGTATCCTAGACATCATTGAAGGTAGTTTGTGTATGATATTTTTGTTATTCCAATGGATGGTATCATTGTCATTATAGAAGGTAGTACATTGTCGAGATTTCAGTCACTACAATGGATGGTTGCCTTGTCATTATGGAAGGTAGTCTATTGTCGAGATTTTTGTTACTATAATAGATTGTAGCCTTGTCATTATGGAAGGTAGTCTGTTGTCGAGATTTTTGTTACTCCAATGGATGGTAGCCTTGTCGATATATAAGGTAGTATATTGTTGATATTTTTGTTACTCTAAGGGATGGTTGCCTTGTCATTATGAAAGGTAGTATGTTTTCGAGATTTTTGTTACTACAATGGATTGTGGCCTTGTCGTTATGGAAGGTAGTCTGTTGTTGATATCTTTGTTACTCCAATGGATGGTAGCCTAGTCATTATGGAAGGTAGTCTGTTGTCGAGTTTTTTGTTACTTCAATGGTTGGTAGCCTTGTCATTATGGAAAGTAGTCTGTTGTCGAGATTTTTTTTACTCCAATGGATGGTAGCCTTCTCATTATAGAAGGTAATATATTGTCTAGATTTTTGTCACTATAATGGATGGTAGCCTTGTCATTATGGAAGGTAGTCTGTTGTCGAGAATTTTGTTACTATAATGGATTGTAGCCTTGTCATTGTGGAAGGTAGTCTGTTGTTGATATCTTTGTTACTCCAATGGATGGTAGCCTAGTCATTATGGAAGGTAGTTTGTGTACGAGATTTTAGTTACTCCAATGGATTGTAGCCTTGTTATTATGGAAGGTAGTCTGTTGTCGAGATTTTTTATACTCCAATGGATTCTAGCCTTGTCATTATGGAAGGTAGTCTATTGTAGAGATTTTTGTTGCTCTAAGGGATGGTAGCCTTGCCATTATGGAACGTAGTATGTTGTCAATATTTTTGTTATTCTAATGGATGGTAGCCTTGTCATTATGAAAGGTAGTCTATTGTCGAGTTTTTGTCACTATAATAGATTGTAGCCTTGTCATTATGGAAGGTAGTCTGTTGTCGAGAATTTTGTTAATCCAATGGATGGTAGCCTAGTCATTATGGAAGGTAGTCTGTTGTCAATATCTTTGATACTCCAATGGATGGTAGCCTAGTCATTATGGAAGGTAGTCTGTTGTCTAGTTTTTTGTTACTCCAATGGATGGTAGCCTTGTCATTATGGAAGGTAGTCTGTTGTCGATATTTTTTTACTACAATGGATTGTAGCCTTGTCGTTATGGAAGATAGTCTATTTTCGATATCTTTGTTACTCAAATGGATGGTAGCCTAGTCATTATGGAAGGTAGATTTTGTACGAGATTTTAGTTAGTCCAATGGATGGTTGCCTTGTGATTATTAAAGGTAGTCTGTTGTCGAGATTTTTGTTACTCCAATGGATGGTAGCCTTGTCATTATAGAAGGTAATATATTGTCGTGATTTTTGTCACTATAATGGATGGTAGCCTTGTCATTATAGAAGGTAGTCTGTTGTCGAGATTTTTGTTACTACAATGGATTTTAGCCTTGACATTGTGGAAGGTAGTCTGTGGTCAGTATCTTTGTTACTCCAATGGATGGTAGCCTAGTCATTATGGAAGGTAGTTTGTATACGAGATTTTAGTTACTCCAATGGATGGTAGCCTTGTCATTATGGAAGGTAGTCTGTTGTCGAGATTTTTGTTACTATAATAGATTGTAGCCTTCTCATTATGGAAGGTAGTCTGTTGTCGAGATTTTTGTTACTCCAATGGATGGTAGCCTTCTCATTATAGAAGGTAGTATATTGTTCAGATTTTTGTCACTACAATAAATGGTAGCTTTGTCATTATGGAATGTAGTCTGTTGTCGAGATTTTTGTTACTACAATGGATTGTAGCCTTGTCATTATGGAAGGTAGTCTGTTGTCGATATCTGTGTTACTCCAATGGATGGTAGCCTAGTCATCATTGAAGGTAGTTTGTGTATGATAATTTTTTTATTCCAATGGATGGTAGTGTTGTCATTATAGAAGGTAGTACATTGTCGAGATTTCAGTCACTACAATGGATGATAGCCTTGTCATTATGGAAGGTAGTCTGTTGTCGATATTTTTGTTACTACAATGGATTGTAGCCTTGTCGTTATGGAAGATACTCTATTTTCGATATCTTTGTTACTCCAATGGATGGTAGCCTAGTCATTATGGAAGGTAGATTTTGTACGAGATTTTAGTTAGTCCAATGGATGGTAGCCTTGTCATTATTAAAGGTAGTCTGTTGTCGAGATTTTAGTTAGTCCAATGGATGGTAGCCTTGTCATTATAGAAGGTAATATATTGTCGAGATTTTTGTAACTATAATGGATGGTAGCCTTGTCATTATAGAAGGTAGTCTGTTGTCGAGATTTTTATTACTACAATGGATTGTAGCCTTGTCGTTGTTGAAGGTAGTTTGTGGTAGGTATCTTTGTTACTCCAATGGATGGTAGCCTAGTCATTATGGAAGGTAGTTTGTGTACGAGATTTTAGTTACTCCAATGGATGGTAGCCTTGTCATTATGGAAGGTAGTCTGTTGTCGAGATTTTTGTTATTCCAATGGATGGTAGCCTTGTCATTATGAAAGGTAGTCTATTGTCGAGATTTTTGTTCCTATAATAGATTGTAGCCTTCTCATTATGGAAGGTAGTCTGTTGTCGAGATTTTTGTTACTCCAATGGATGGTAGCCTTCTCATTATAGAAGGTAGTATATTGTTCAGATTTTTGTCACTACAATAAATGGTAGCCTTGTAATTATGGAATGTAGTCTGTTGTCGAGATTTTTGTTACTACAATGGATTGTAGCCTTGTCATTATGGAAGGTAGTCTGTTGTCGATATCTGTGTTACTCCAATGGATGGTAGCCTAGTCATCATTGAAGGTAGTTTGTGAATGATAATTTTTTTATTCCAATGGATGGTAGTGTTGTCATTATAGAAGGTTGTACATTGTCGAGATTTCAGTCACTACAATGGATGGTAGCCTTGTCATTATGGAAGGTAGTCAATTGTCGAGATTTTTTTTACTATAATAGATTGTAGCCTTGTCATTATGGAAGGTAGTTTATTTTCGAGATTTTTGTTACTCCAATGGATGGTAGCCTTGTCATTATGGAAGGTACTCTGTTGTTGATATCTTTGTTACTCCAATGGATGGTAGCCTAGTCATTACGGAAGGTAGTCTGTTGTCGAGTTTTTTGTTACTTCAATGGTTGGTAGCCTTGTCATTATGGAAGGTAGTATGTTGTCGAGATTTTTGTTACTCCAATGGATGGTAGCCTTGTCATTATAGAAAGTAATATATTGTCGAGATTTTTGTCACTATAATGGATGGTAGCCTTGTCATTATGGAAGGTAGTCTGTTGTCGAGATTTTTGTTACTATAATGGATTGTAGCCTTGTCGTTGTGGAAGGTAGTCTGTTGTTGATATCTTTGTTACTCCAATGGATGGTAGCCTAGTCATTATGGAAGGTAGTTTGTCTACGAGATTTTAGTTACTCCAATGGCTGGTAGCCTTGTCATTATGGAAGGTAGTCTGTTGTCGAGATTTTTTATACTCCAATGGATTCTAGCCTTGTCATTATGGAAGGTAGTCTGTTGTAGATATTTTTGTTATTCTAAGGGATAGTAGCCTTGTCAGTATGGAATGTAGTATGTTGTCGATATTTTTGTTATTCTAATAGATGGTAGCCTTGTCATTATGAAAGGTAGTCTATTGTCGAGTTTTTGTCACTATAATAGATTGTAGCCTTGTCATTATGGAAGGTAGTCTATTGTAGAGATTTTTGTTAATCCAATGGATGGTAGCCTTGTCATTATAGAAGGTAGTATATTGTTTAGATTTTTGTCACTACAACGAATGGTAGCCTTGTCATTATGGAAGGTAATATGTTGTCGACATTTTTGTTACTACAATGGATTGTAGCCTTGTCATTATGGAAGGTAGTCTGTTGTCGATATCTTTGTTACTCCAATGGATGGTAGCCTAGTCATTATGGAAGGTAGTCTGTTGTCGAGATTTTTTATACTCCAATGGATTCTAGCCTTGTCATTATGGAAGGTAGTCTGTTGTCGATATTTTTGTTACTACAATGGATTGTAGCCTTGTCGTTATGGAAGATAGTCTATTTTCGATATCTTTGTTACTCCAATGGATGGTAGCCTAGTCATTATGGAAGGTAGATTTTGTACGAGATTTTAGTTAGTCCAATGGATGGTAGCCTTGTCATTATGGAAGGTAGTCTGTTGTCGAGATTTTTGTTACTCCAATGGATGGTAGCCTTGTCATTATAGAAGGTAATATATTGTCGAGATTTTTGTCACTATAATGGATGGTAGCCTTGTCATTATAGAAGGTAGTCTGTTGTCGAGATTTTTGTTACTACAATGGATTTTAGCCTTGTCATTGTGGAAGGTAGTCTGTGGTCGGTATCTTTGTTACTCCAATGGATGGTAGCCTAGTCATTATGGAAGGTAGTTTGTGTACGAGATTTTAGTTACTCCAATGGATGGTAGCCTTGTCATTATGGAAGGTAGTCTGTTGTCGAGATTTTTGTTACTATAATAGATTGTAGCCTTCTCATTATGGAAGGTAGTCGGTGTTCGAGATTTTTGTTACTCCAATGGATGGTAGCCTTCTCATTATAGAAGGTAGTATATTGTTCAGATTTTTGTCACTACAATAAATGGTAGCCTTGTCATTATGGAATGTAGTCTGTTGTCGAGATTTTTGTTACTACAATGGATTGTAGCCTTGTCATTATGGAAGGTAGTCTGTTGTCGATATCTGTGTTACTCCAATGGATGGTAGCCTAGTCATCATTGAAGGTAGTTTGTGTATGATAATTTTTTTATTCCAATGGATGGTAGTGTTGTCATTATAGAAGGTAGTACATTGTCGAGATTTCAGTCACTACAATGGATGGTAGCCTTGTCATTATGGAAGGTAGTCTGTTGTCGATATTTTTGTTACTACAATGGATTGTAGCCTTGTCGTTATGGAAGATAGTCTATTTTCGATATCTTTGTTACTCCAATGGATGGTAGCCTAGTCATTATGGAAGGTAGATTTTGTACGAGATTTTAGTTAGTCCAATGGATGGCAGCCTTGTCATTATTAAAGGTAGTCTGTTGTCGAGATTTTTGTTACTCCAATGGATGGTAGCCTTGTCATTATAGAAGGTAATATATTGTCGATATTTTTGTCACTATAATGGATGGTAGCCTTGTCATTATAGAAGGTAGTATGTTGTCGAGATTTTTGTTACTACAATGGATTGTAGCCTTGTCGTTGTGGAAGGTAGTCTGTGGTCGGTATCTTTGTTACTCCAATGGATGGTAGCCTAGTCATTATGGAAGGTAGTTTGTGTACGAGATTTTAGTTACTCCAATGGATGGTAGCCTTGTCATTATGGAAGGTAGTCTGTTGTCGAGATTTTTGTTATTCCAATGGATGGTAGCCTTGTCATTATGAAAGGTAGTCTATTGTCGAGATTTTTGTTACTATAATAGATTGTAGCCTTCTCATTATGGAAGGTAGTCTGTTGTCGAGATTTTTGTTACTCCAATGGATGGTAGCCTTCTCATTATAGAAGGTAGTATATTGTTCAGATTTTTGTCACTACAATAAATGGTAGCCTTGTCATTATGGAATGTAGTCTGTTGTCGAGATTTTTGTTACTATAATGGATTGTAGCCTTGTCATTATGGAAGGTAGTATGTTGTCAATATCTGTGTTACTCCAATGGATGGTAGCCTAGTCATCATTCAAGGTAGTTTGTGTATGATAATTTTTTTATTCCAATGGATGGTAGTGTTGTCATTATTGAAGGTAGTACATTGTCGAGATTTCAGTCACTACAATGGATGGTAGCCTTGTCATTATGGAAGGTAGTCTATTGTCGAGATTTTTTTTACTATAATTGATTGTAGACTTGTCATTATGGAAGGTAGTCTGTTGTCGAGATTTTTGTTACTCCAATGGATGGTAGCCTTGTCATTATGGAAGGTAGTCTGTTGTTGATATCTTTGTTACTCCAATGGATGGTAGCCTAGTCATTACGGAAGGTAGTCTGTTGTCGAGTTTTTTGTTACTTCAATGGTTGGTAGCCTTGTCATTATGGAAGGTAGTATGTTGTCGAGAATTTTGTTACTCCAATGGATGGTAGCCTTGTCATTATAGAAAGTAATATATTGTCGAGATTTTTGTCACTATAATGGATGGTAGCCTTATCATTATGGAAGGTAGTCTGTTGTCGAGATTTTTGTTACTATAATGGATTGTAGCCTTGTCGTTGTGGAAGGTAGTCTGTTGTTGATATCTTTGTTACTCCAATGGATGGTAGCCTAGTCATTATGGAAGGTAGTTTGTGTACGAGATTTTAGTTACTCCAATGGATGGTAGCCTTGTCATTATGGAAGGTAGTCTGTTGTCGAGATTTTTTATACTCCAATGGATTCTAGCCTTGTCATTATGGAAGGTAGTCTGTTGTAGATATTTTTGTTATTCTAAGGGATGGTAGCCTTGTCATTATGGAATGTAGTATGTTGTCGATATTTTTGTTATTCTAATGGATGGTAGCCTTGTCGTTATGAAAGGTAGTCTATTGTCGAGTTTTTGTCACTATAATAGATTGTAGCCTTGTCATTATGGAAGGTAGTCTGTTGTCGAGATTTTTGTTACTCCAATGGATGGTAGCCTTGTCATTATAGAAGGTAATATATTGTCGAGATTTTTGTCACTATAATGGATGGTAGCCTTGTCATTATAGAAGGTAGTCTGTTGTCGAGATTTTTGTTACTACAATGGATTTTAGCCTTGTCATTGTGGAAGGTAGTCTGTGGTCGGTATCTTTGTTACTCCAATGGATGGTAGCCTAGTCATTATGGAAGGTAGTTTGTGTACGAGATTTTAGTTACTCCAATGGATGGTAGCCTTGTCATTATGGAAGGTAGTCTGTTGTCGAGATTTTTGTTACTATAATATATTGTAGCCTTCTCATTATGGAAGGTAGTCTGTTGTCGAGATTTTTGTTACTCCAATGGATGGTAGCCTTCTCATTATAGAAGGTAGTATATTGTTCAGATTTTTGTCACTACAATAAATGGTAGCCTTGTCATTATGGAATGTAGTCTGTTGTCGAGATTTTTGTTACTACAATGGATTGTAGCCTTGTCATTATGGAAGGTAGTCTGTTGTCGATATCAGTGTTACTCCAATGGATGGTAGCCTAGTCATCATTGAAGGTAGTTTGTGTATGATAATTTTTTTATTCCAATGGATGGTAGTGTTGTCATTATAGAAGGTAGTACATTGTCGAGATTTCAGTCACTACAATGGATGGTAGCCTTGTCATTATGGAAGGTAGTCTGTTGTCGATATTTTTGTTACTACAATGGATTGTAGCCATGTCGTTATGGAAGATAGTTTATTTTCGATATCTTTGTTACTCCAATGGATGGTAGCCTAGTCATTATGGAAGGTAGATTTTGTACGAGATTTTAGTTAGTCCAATGGTTGGCAGCCTTGTCATTATTAAAGGTAGTCTGTTGTCGAGATTTTTGTTACTCCAATGGATGGTAGCCTTGTCATTATAGAAGGTAATATATTGTCGAGATTTTTGTCACTATAATGGATGGTAGCCTTGTCATTATAGAAGGTAGTCTGTTGTCGAGATTTTTGTTACTACAATGGATTGTAGCCTTATCGTTGTGGAAGGTAGTCTGTGGTCGGTATCTTTGTTACTCCAATGGATGGTAGCCTAGTCATTATGGAAGGTAGTTTGTGTACGAGATTTTAGTTACTCCAATGGATGGTAGCCTTGTCATTATGGAAGGTAGTCTGTTGTCGAGATTTTTGTTATTCCAATGGATGGTAGCCTTGTCATTATGAAAGGTAGTCTATTGTCGAGATTTTTGTTACTATAATAGATTGTAGCCTTCTCATTATGGAAGGTAGTCTGTTGTCGAGATTTTTGTTACTCCAATGGATGGTAGCCTTCTCATTATAGAAGGTAGTATATTGTTCAGATTTTTGTCACTACAATAAATGGTAGCCTTGTCATTATGGAATGTAGTCTGTTGTCGAGATTTTTGTTACTACAATGGATTGTAGCCTTGTCATTATGGAAGGTAGTCTGTTGTCGATATCTGTGTTACTCCAATGGATGGTAGCCTAGTCATCATTGAAGGTAGTTTGTGTATGATAATTTTTTTATTCCAATGGATGGTAGTGTTGTCATTATAGAAGTTAGTACATTGTCGAGATTTCAGTCACTACAATGGATGGTAGCCTTGCCATTATGGAAGGTAGTCTATTGTCGAGATTTTTTTTACTATAATAGATTGTAGCCTTGTCATTATGGAAGGTAGTCTGTTGTCAAGATTTTTGTTACTCCAATGGACGGTAGCCTTGTCATTATGGAAGGTAGTCTGTTGTTGATATCTTTGTTACTCCAATGGATGGTAGCCTAGTCATTACGAAAGGTAGTCTGTTGTCAAGTTTTTTGTTACTTCAATGGTTGGTAGCCTTGTCATTATGGAAGGTTGTATTTTGTCGAGATTTTTGTTACTCCAATGGATGGTAGCCTTGTCATTATAGAAAGTAATATATTGTCGTGATTTTTGTCACTATAATGGATGGTAGCCTTGTCGTTATTGAAGGTAGTCTGTTGTCGAGATTTTTGTTACTATAATGGATTGTAACCTTGTCGTTGTGGAAGGTAGTCTGTTGTTGATATCTTTGTTACTCCAATGGATGGTAGCCTAGTCATTATGGAAGGCAGTCTGTTGTCGAGATTTTTTATACTCCAATGGATTCTAGCCTTGTCATTATGGAAGGTAGTCTGTTGTAGATATTTTTGTTATTCTAAGGGATAGTAGCCTTGTCATTATGGAATGTAGTATGTTCTCGATATTTTTGTTATTCTAATGGATGGTAGCCTTGTCATTATGAAAGGTAGTCTATTGTCGAGTTTTTGTCACTATAATAGATTTTAGCCTTGTCATTATGGAAGGTAGTCTGTTGTAGAGATTTTTGTTAATCCAATGGATGGTAGCCTTGTCATTATAGAAGGTAGTATATTGTTTAGATTTTTGTCACTACAACGAATGGTAGCCTTATCATTATGGAAGGTAATATGTTGTCGATATCTTTGTTACTCCAATGGATGGTAGCCTAGTCATTATGGAAGGTAGTCTGTTGTCGAGTTTTTTGTTACTCCAATGGATGGTAGCCTTGTCATTATGGAAGGTAGTCTGTTGTCGATATTTTTGTTACTATAATGGATTGTAGACTTGTCGTTATGGAAGGTAGTCTATTTTCGATATCTTTGTTACTCCAATGGATGGTAGCCTATTCATTATGGAAGGTAGATTTTGTACGAGATTTTAGTTAGTCCAATGGATGGTAGCCTTGTCATTATTAAAGGTAGTCTGTTGTCGAGATTTTTGTTACTCCAATGGATGGTAGCCTTGTCATTATAGAAGGTAATATATTGTCGAGATTTTTGTCACTATAATGGATGGTAGCCTTGTCATTATAGAAGGTAGTCTGTTGTTGAGATTTTTGTTACTACAATGGATTGTAGCCTTGTCGTTGTGGAAGGTAGTCTGTGGTCGGTATCTTTGTTACTCCAATGGATGGTAGCCTAGTCATTATGGAAGGTAGTTTGTGTACGATATTTTAGTTACTCCAATGGATGGTAGCCTTGTCATTATGGAAGGTAGTCTGTTGTCGAGATTTTTGTTATTCCAATGGATGGTAGCGTTGTCATTATGAAAGGTAGTCTATTGTCGAGATTTTTGTTACTATAATAGATTGTAGCCTTCTCATTATGGAAGGTAGTCTGTTGTCGAGATTTTTGTTACTCCAATGGATGGTAGCCTTCTCATTATAGAAGGTAGTATATTGTTCAGATTTTTGTCACTACAATAAATGGTAGCCTTGTCATTATGGAATGTAGTCTGTTGTCGAGATTTTTGTTACTACAATGGATTGTAGCCTTGTCATTATGGAAGGTAGTATGTTGTCAATATCTGTGTTACTCCAATGGATGGTAGCCTAGTCATCATTGAAGGTAGTTTGTGTATGATAATTTTTTTATTCCAATGGATGGTAGTGTTGTCATTATTGAAGGTAGTACATTGTCGAGATTTCAGTCACTACAATGGATGGTAGCCTTGTCATTATGGAAGGTAGTCTATTGTCGAGATTTTTTTTACTATAATAGATTGTAGCCTTGTCATTATGGAAGGTAGTCTGTTGTCGAGATTTTTGTTACTCCAATGGATGGTAGCCTTGTCATTATGGAAGGTAGTCTGTTGTTGATATCTTTGTTACTCCAATGGATGGTAGCCTAGTCATTACGGAAGGTAGTCTGTTGTCGAGTTTTTTGTTACTTCAATGGTTGGTAGCCTTGTCATTATGGAAGGTAGTATGTTGTCGAGATTTTTGTTACTCCAATGGATGGTAGCCTTGTCATTATAGAAAGTAATATATTGTCGAGATTTTTGTCACTATAATGGATGGTAGCCTTATCATTATGGAAGGTAGTCTGTTGTCGAGATTTTTGTTACTATAATGGATTGTAGCCTTGTCGTTGTGGAAGGTAGTCTGTTGTTGATATCTTTGTTACTCCAATGGATGGTAGCCTAGTCATTATGGAAGGTAGTTTGTGTACGAGATTTTAGTTACTCCAATGGATGGTAGCCTTGTCATTATGGAAGGTAGTCTGTTGTCGAGATTTTTTATACTCCAATGGATTCTAGCCTTGTCATTATGGAAGGTAGTCTGTTGTAGATATTTTTGTTATTCTAAGGGATGGTAGCCTTGTCATTATGGAATGTAGTATGTTGTCGATATTTTTGTTATTCTAATGGATGGTAGCCTTGTCGTTATGAAAGGTAGTCTATTGTCGAGTTTTTGTCACTATAATAGATTGTAGCCTTGTCATTATGGAAGGTAGTCTGTTGTAGAGATTTTTGTTAATCCAATGGATGGTAGCCTTGTCATTATAGAAGGTAGTATATTGTTTAGATTTTTGTCACTACAACGAATGGTAGCCTTGTCATTATGGAAGGTAATATGTTGTCGACATTTTTGTTACTACAATGGATTGTAGCCTTGTCATTATGGAAGGTAGTCTGTTGGCGATATCTTTGTTACTCCAATGGATGGTAGCCTAGTCATTATGGAAGGTAGTTTGTTGTCGAGTTTTTTGTTACTCCAATGGATGGTAGCCTTGTCATTATGGAAGGTAGTCTGTTGTCGATATTTTTGTTACTACAATGGATTGTAGCCTTCTCGTTATGGAAGATAGTATTTTTCGATATCTTTGTTACTCCAATGGATGGTAGCCTAGTCATTATGGAAGGTAGTTTTTGTACGAGATTTTAGTTACTCCAATGGATGGTAGCCTTGTCATTATTAAAGGTAGTCTGTTGTCGAAATTTTTGTTACTCCAATGGATGGTAGCCTTGTTATTATAGAAGGTAATATATTGTCGAGATTTTTGTCATTAAAATTGATGGTAGCCTTGTCATTATAGAAGGTAGTCTGTTGTCGAGATTTTTGTTACAACAAAGGATTGTAGCCTTGTCGTTGTGGAAGGTAGTCTGTTCTCGGTATCTTTGTTACTCCAATGGATGGTAGCCTAGTCATTATGGAAGGTAGTTTGTGTACGAGATTTTGGTTACTCCAATGGATGGTAGCCTTGTCATTATGGAAAGTAGTCTGTTGTCGAGATTTTTGTTATTCCAATGGATGGTAGCCTTGTCATTATGAAAGGTAGTCTATTGTCGAGATTTTTGTTACTATAATAAATTGTAGCCTTCTCATTATGGAAGGTAGTCTGTTGTCGAGATTTTTGTTACTCCAATGGATGGTAGCCTTCTCATTATAGAAGGTAGTATATTGTTGAGATTTTTTTCACTACAATGAATGGTGGCCTTGTCATTATGGAAGGTAGTCTGTTGTCGAGATTTTTGTTACTACAATGGATTATAGCCTTGTCATTATGGAAGGTAGTTTGTTGTCGATATCTGTGTTACTCCAATGGATGGTAGCCTAGTCATGATTGAAGGTAGTTTGTGTATGATAATTTTTTTATTCCAATGGATGGTAGCGTTGTCATTATAGAAGGTAGTACATTATCGAGATTTCAGTCACTACAATGGATGGTAGCCTTGTTATTATGGAAGGTAGTCTATTGTCGAGATTTTTGTTACTATAATAGATTGTAGCCTTGTCATTATGGAAGGTAGTCTGTTGTCGATATCTTTGTTACTCCAATGGATGGTAGCCTAGTCATTATGGAAGGTAGTCTGTTGCCGATATTTTGGTTACTATAATGGATTGTAGACTTGTCGTTATGGAAGGTAGTCTATTTTCGATATCTTTGTTACTCCAATGGATGGTAGCCTAGTCATTATGGAAGGTAGATTTTGTACGAGATTTTAGTTAGTCCAATGGATGGTAGCCTTGTCATTATTAAAGGTAGTCTGTTGTCGAGATTTTTGTTACTCCAATGGATGGTAGCCTTGTCATTATAGAAGGTAATATATTGTCGAGATTTTTGTCACTATAATGGATGGTAGCCTTGTCATTATAGAAGGTAGTCTGTTGTTGAGATTTTTGTTACTACAATGGATTGTAGCCTTGTCGTTGTGGAAGGTAGTCTGTGGTCGGTATCTTTGTTACTCCAATGGATGGTAGCCTAGTCATTATGGAAGGTAGTTTGTGTACGATATTTTAGTTACTCCAATGGATGGTAGCCTTGTCATTATGGAAGGTAGTCTATTGTCGAGATTTTTGTTATTCCAATGGATGGTAGCGTTGTCATTATGAAAGGTAGTCTATTGTCGAGATTTTTGTTACTATAATAGATTGTAGCCTTCTCATTATGGAAGGTAGTCTGTTGTCGAGATTTTTGTTACTCCAATGGATGGTAGCCTTCTCATTATAGAAGGTAGTATATTGTTCAGATTTTTGTCACTACAATAAATGGTAGCCTTGTCATTATGGAATGTAGTCTGTTGTCGAGATTTTTGTTACTACAATGGATTGTAGCCTTGTCATTATGGAAGGTAGTATGTTGTCAATATCTGTGTTACTCCAATGGATGGTAGCCTAGTCATCATTGAAGGTAGTTTGTGTATGATAATTTTTTTATTCCAATGAATGGTAGTGTTGTCATTATTGAAGGTAGTACATTGTCGAGATTTCAGTCACTACAATGGATGGTAGCCTTGTCATTATGGAAGGTAGTCTATTGTCGAGATTTTTGTTACTCCAATGGATGGTAGCCTTGTCATTATGGAAGGTAGTCTGTTGTTGATATCTTTGTTACTCCAATGGATGGTAGCCTAGTCATTACGGAAGGTAGTCTGTTGTCGAGTTTTTTGTTACTTCAATGGTTGGTAGCCTTGTCATTATGGAAGGTAGTATGTTGTCGAGATTTTTGTTACTCCAATGGATGGTAGCCTTGTCATTATAGAAAGTAATATATTGTCGAGATTTTTGTCACTATAATGGATGGTAGCCTTGTCATTATGGAATGTAGTATGTTGTCGAGATTTTTGTTACTATAATGGATTGTAGCCTTGTCGTTGTGGAAGGTAGTCTTGTGTTGATATCTTTGTTACTCCAATGGATGGTAGCCTAGTCATTATGGAAGGTAGTTTGTGTACGAGATTTTAGTTACTCCAATGGATGGTAGCCTTGTCATTATGGAAGGTAGTCTGTTGTCGAGATTTTTTATACTCCAATGGATTCTAGCCTTGTCATTATGGAAGGTAGTCTGTTGTAGATATTTTTGTTATTCTAAGGGATGGTAGCCTTGTAATTATGGAATGTAGTATGTTGTCGATATTTTTGTTATTCTAATGGATGATAGCCTTGTCGTTATGAAAGGTAGTCTATTGTCGAGTTTTTGTCACTATAATAGATTGTAGCCTTGTCATTATGGAAGGTAGTCTGTTGTAGAGATTTTTGTTAATCCAATGGATGGTAGCCTTGTCATTATAGAAGGTAGTATATTGTTTAGATTTTTGTCACTACAACGAATGGTAGCCTTGTCATTATGGAAGGTAATATGTTGTCGACATTTTTGTTACTACAATGGATTGTAGCCTTGTCATTATGGAAGGTAGTCTGTTGTCGATATCTTTTTTACTCCAATGGATGGTAGCCTAGTCATTATGGAAGGTAGTTTGTTGTCGAGTTTTTTGTTACTCCAATGGATGGTAGCCTTGTCATTATGGAAGGTAGTCTGTTGTCGATATTTTTGTTACTACAATGGATTGTAGCCTTCTCGTTATGGAAGATAGTATTTTTCGATATCTTTGTTACTCCAATGGATGGTAGCCTAGTCATTATGGAAGGTAGTTTTTGTACGAGATTTTAGTTACTCCAATGGATGGTAGCCTTGTCATTATTAAAGGTAGTCTATTGTCGAAATTTTTGTTACTCCAATGGATGGTAGCCTTGTCATTATAAAAGGTAATATATTGTCGAGATTTTTGTCATTAAAATTGATGGTAGCCTTGTCATTATAGAAGGTAGTCTGTTGTCGAGATTTTTGTTACAACAAAGGATTGTAGCCTTGTCGTTGTGGAAGGTAGTCTGTTCTCGGTATCTTTGTTACTCCAATGGATGGTAGCCTAGTCATTATGGAAGGTAGTTTGTGTACGAGATTTTGGTTACTCCAATGGATGGTAGCCTTGTCATTATGGAAAGTAGTCTGTTGTCGAGATTTTTTTTATTCCAATGGATGGTAGCCTTGTCATTATGAAAGGTAGTCTATTGTCGAGATTTTTGTTACTATAATAAATTGTAGCCTTCTCATTATGGAAGGTAGTCTGTTGTCGAGATTTTTGTTACTCCAATGGATGGTAGCCTTCTCATTATAGAAGGTAGTATATTGTTGAGATTTTTTTCACTACAATGAATGGTGGCCTTGTCATTATGGAAGGTAGTCTGTTGTCGAGATTTTTGTTACTACAATGGATTATAGCCTTGTCATTATGGAAGGTAGTTTGTTGTCGATATCTGTGTTACTCCAATGGATGGTAGCCTAGTCATGATTGAAGGTAGTTTGTGTATGATAATTTTTTTATTCCAATGGATGGTAGTGTTGTCATTATAGAGGTAGTACATTATCGAGATTTCAGTCACTACAATGGATGGTAGCCTTGTTATTATGGAAGGTAGTCTATTGTCGAGATTTTTGTTACTATAATAGATTGTAGCCTTGTCATTATGGAAGGTAGTCTGTTGTCGATATCTTTGTTACTCCAATGGATGGTAGCCTAGTCATTATGGAAGGTAGTCTGTTATCGATTTTTTTGTTACTACAATGGATTGTAGCCTTGTCGTTATGGAAGATAATATGTTTTTGATATCTTTGTTACTCCAATGGATGGTAGCCTAGTCATTATGGAAGGTAGTTTTTGTACGAGATTTTAGTTACTCCAATGGATGGTAGCCTTGTCATTATTAAAGGTAGTTTGTTGTTGATATTTTTGTTACTCCAATGGATGGTAGCCTTGTCATTATAGAAGGTAATATATTGTCGACATTTTTGTCATTATAATGGATGGTAGCCTTGTAATTATAGAAGGTAGTCTGCTGTCGAGATTTTTGTTACTACAAAGGATTGTAGCCTTGTCGTTGTGGAAGGTAGTCTATTGTCAGTATCTTTGTTACTCCAATGGATGGTAGCCTAGTCATTATGGAAGGTAGTTTGTGTACGAGATTTTAGTTACTCCAGTGGATGGTAGCCTTGTCATTATGGAAAGTAGTATGTTGTCAAGATTTTTGTTATTCCAATGGATGGTAGCCTTGTCATTATAAAAGGTAGTCTATTGTCGAAATTTTTGTTACTAAAATAGATTGTAGCCTTCCCATTATGGAAGGTAGTCTGTTGTCGAGAATTTTGTTACTCCAATGGATGGTAGCCTTCTCATTATAGAAGGTAGTATATTCTTGAGATTTTTGTCACTACAATGAATGGTAGCCTTGTCATTATGGAAGGTAGTCTGTTGTCGAGATTTTTGTTACTACAATGGATTGTAGCCTTGTCATTATGGAAGGTAGTCTGTTGTAGATATTTGTGTTACTCCAATGGATGGTAGCCTAGTCATCATTGAAGGTAGTTTGTGTATGATAATTTTATATTCCAATGTATGGTCGCATTGTTATTATAGAAGGTAGTACATTGTCGAGATTTCAGTCACTACAATGGATGGTAGCCTTGTCATTATGGAAGGTAGTCTATTGTCGAGATTTTTGTTACTCCAATGGATGGTAGCCTTGTTATTATGGAAGGTAGTCTGTTGTCGATATCTTTGTTACTCCAATGGATGGTAGCCTAGTCATTACGGAAGGTAGTCTGTTGTCGAGTTTTTTGTCACTATAATGGATGGTAGCCTTGTCATTATGGAATGTAGTATGTTGTCGAGATTTTTGTTACTATAATGGATTGTAGCCTTGTCGTTGTGGAAGGTAGTCTGTTGTTGATATCTTTGTTACTCCAATGGATGGTAGCCTAGTCATTATGGAAGGTAGTTTGTGTACGAGATTTTAGTTACTCCAATGGATGGTAGCCTTGTCATTATGGAAGGTAGTCTGTTGTCGAGATTTTTTATACTCCAATGGATTCTAGCCTTGTCATTATGGAAGGTAGTCTGTTGTAGATATTTTTGTTATTCTAAGGGATGGTAGCCTTGTAATTATGGAATGTAGTATGTTGTCGATATTTTTGTTATTCTAATGGATGATAGCCTTGTCGTTATGAAAGGTAGTCTATTGTCGAGTTTTTGTCACTATAATAGATTGTAGCCTTGTCATTATGGAAGGTAGTCTGTTGTAGAGATTTTTGTTAATCCAATGGATGGTAGCCTTGTCATTATAGAAGGTAGTATATTGTTTAGATTTTTGTCACTACAACGAATGGTAGCCTTGTCATTATGGAAGGTAATATGTTGTCGACATTTTTGTTACTACAATGGATTGTAGCCTTGTCATTATGGAAGGTAGTCTGTTGTCGATATCTTTTTTACTCCAATGGATGGTAGCCTAGTCATTATGGAAGGTAGTTTGTTGTCGAGTTTTTTGTTACTCCAATGGATGGTAGCCTTGTCATTATGGAAGGTAGTCTGTTGTCGATATTTTTGTTACTACAATGGATTGTAGCCTTCTCGTTATGGAAGATAGTATTTTTCGATATCTTTGTTACTCCAATGGATGGTAGCCTAGTCATTATGGAAGGTAGTTTTTGTACGAGATTTTAGTTACTCCAATGGATGGTAGCCTTGTCATTATTAAAGGTAGTCTATTGTCGAAATTTTTGTTACTCCAATGGATGGTAGCCTTGTCATTATAAAAGGTAATATATTGTCGAGATTTTTGTCATTAAAATTGATGGTAGCCTTGTCATTATAGAAGGTAGTCTGTTGTCGAGATTTTTGTTACAACAAAGGATTGTAGCCTTGTCGTTGTGGAAGGTAGTCTGTTCTCGGTATCTTTGTTACTCCAATGGATGGTAGCCTAGTCATTATGGAAGGTAGTTTGTGTACGAGATTTTGGTTACTCCAATGGATGGTAGCCTTGTCATTATGGAAAGTAGTCTGTTGTCGAGATTTTTTTTATTCCAATGGATGGTAGCCTTGTCATTATGAAAGGTAGTCTATTGTCGAGATTTTTGTTACTATAATAAATTGTAGCCTTCTCATTATGGAAGGTAGTCTGTTGTCGAGATTTTTGTTACTCCAATGGATGGTAGCCTTCTCATTATAGAAGGTAGTATATTGTTGAGATTTTTTTCACTACAATGAATGGTGGCCTTGTCATTATGGAAGGTAGTCTGTTGTCGAGATTTTTGTTACTACAATGGATTATAGCCTTGTCATTATGGAAGGTAGTTTGTTGTCGATATCTGTGTTACTCCAATGGATGGTAGCCTAGTCATGATTGAAGGTAGTTTGTGTATGATAATTTTTTTATTCCAATGGATGGTAGTGTTGTCATTATAGAAGGTAGTACATTATCGAGATTTCAGTCACTACAATGGATGGTAGCCTTGTTATTATGGAAGGTAGTCTATTGTCGAGATTTTTGTTACTATAATAGATTGTAGCCTTGTCATTATGGAAGGTAGTCTGTTGTCGATATCTTTGTTACTCCAATGGATGGTAGCCTAGTCATTATGGAAGGTAGTCTGTTATCGATTTTTTTGTTACTACAATGGATTGTAGCCTTGTCGTTATGGAAGATAGTATGTTTTTGATATCTTTGTTACTCCAATGGATGGTAGCCTAGTCATTATGGAAGGTAGTTTTTGTACGAGATTTTAGTTACTCCAATGGATGGTAGCCTTGTCATTATTAAAGGTAGTTTGTTGTTGATATTTTTGTTACTCCAATGGATGGTAGCCTTGTCATTATAGAAGGTAATATATTGTCGACATTTTTGTCATTATAATGGATGGTAGCCTTGTAATTATAGAAGGTAGTCTGCTGTCGAGATTTTTGTTACTACAAAGGATTGTAGCCTTGTCGTTGTGGAAGGTAGTCTATTGTCAGTATCTTTGTTACTCCAATGGATGGTAGCCTAGTCATTATGGAAGGTAGTTTGTGTACGAGATTTTAGTTACTCCAATGGATGGTAGTCTTGTCATTATGGAAAGTAGTATGTTGTCAAGATTTTTGTTATTCCAATGGATGGTAGCCTTGTCATTATAAAAGGTAGTCTATTGTCGAAATTTTTGTTACTAAAATAGATTGTAGCCTTCCCATTATGGAAGGTAGTCTGTTGTCGAGAATTTTGTTACTCCAATGGATGGTAGCCTTCTCATTATAGAAGGTAGTATATTCTTGAGATTTTTGTCACTACAATGAATGGTAGCCTTGTCATTATGGAAGGTAGTCTGTTGTCGAGATTTTTGTTACTACAATGGATTGTAGCCTTGTCATTATGGAAGGTAGTCTGTTGTAGATATTTGTGTTACTCCAATGGATGGTAGCCTAGTCATCATTGAAGGTAGTTTGTGTATGATAATTTTATATTCCAATGTATGGTCGCATTGTTATTATAGAAGGTAGTACATTGTCGAGATTTCAGTCACTACAATGGATGGTAGCCTTGTCATTATGGAAGGTAGTCTATTGTCGAGATTTTTGTTACTCCAATGGATGGTAGCCTTGTTATTATGGAAGGTAGTCTGTTGTCGATATCTTTGTTACTCCAATGGATGGTAGCCTAGTCATTACGGAAGGTAGTCTGTTGTCGAGTTTTTTGTTACTTCAATGGTTGGTAGCCTTCTCATTATGGAAGGTAGTTTGTTGTCGAGATTTTTGTTACTCCAATGGATGGTAGCCTTGTCATTATAGAAAGTAATATATTATCGAGATTTTTGTCACTATAATGGATGGTAGCCTTGTCATTATGGAAGGTAGTCTGTTGTCGAGATTTTTGTTACTATAATGGATTGTAGCCTTGTCGTTGTGGAAGGTAGTCTGTTGTTGATATCTTTGTTACTCTAATGGATGGTAGCCTAGTCATTATGGAAGGTAGTTTGTGTACAAGATTTTAGTTACTTCAATGGATGTTAGCCTTGTCATTATGGAAGGTAGTCTGTTGTCGAGATTTTTTATACTCCAATGGATTCTAGCCTTGTCATTATGGAAGGTAGTCTGTTGTAGAGATTTTTGTTACTCTAAGGGATGGTAGCCTTGTCATTATCGAATGTAATATGTTGTCGATATTTTTGTTATTCTAATGGATGGTAGCCTTGTCATTATGAAAGGTAGTCTATTGTCGAGTTTTTGTCACTATAATAGATTGTAGCCTTGTCATTATGGAAGGTAGTCTGTTGTAGAGATTTTTGTTAATCCAATGGATGGTAGCCTTGTCATTATAGAAGGTAGTATGTTGTTTAGATTTTTGTCACTACAACGAATGGTAGCCTTGTCATTATGGAAGGTAGTATGTTGTCGACATTTTTGTTACTACAATGGATTGTAGCCTTGTCATTATGGAAGGTAGTCTGTTGTCGATATCTTTGTTACTCCAATGGATGGTAGCCTAGTCATTATGAAAGGTAGTCTGTTGTCGAGTTTTTTGATACTCCAATGGATGGTAGCCTTGTCATTATGGAAGGTAGTCTGTTGTCGATATTTTTGTTACTACAATGGATTGTAGCCTTGTCGTTATGGAAGATAGTATTTTTCGATATCTTTGTTACTCCAATGGATGGTAGCCTAGTCATTATGGAAGGTAGTTTTTGTACGAGATTTTAGTTACTACAATGGATGGTAGCCTTGTCATTATTAAAGGTAGTCTGTTGTCGAAATTTTTGTTACTCCAATGGATGGTAGCCTTGTCATTATAGAAGGTAATATATTGTCGAGATTTTTGTCATTATAATGGATGGTAGCCTTGTCATTATAGAAGGTAGTCTGTTGTCGAGATTTTTGTTACTACAAAGGATTGTAGCCTTGTCGTTGTGGAAGGTAGTCTGTTGTCGGTATCTTTGGTACTCCAATGGATGGTAGCCTAGTCATTATGGAAGGTAGTTTGTGTACGGGATTATAGTTACTCCAATGGATGATAGCCTTGTCATTATGGAAAGTAGTCTGTTGTCGAGATTTTTTTTATTCCAATGGATGGTAGCCTTGTCATTATGAAAGGTAGTCTATTGTCGAGATTTTTGTTACTATAATAGATTGTAGCCTTCTCATTATGGAAGGTAGTCTGTTGTCGAGATTTTTGTTACTCCAATGGATGGTAGCCTTCTCATTATAGAAGGTAGTATATTGTTGAGATTTTTTTCACTACAATGAATGGTAGCCTTGTCATTATGGAAGGTAGTCTATTGTCGAGATTTTTGTTACTACAATGGATTGTAGCCTTGTCATTATGGAAGGTAGTTTGTTATCGATATCTGTGTTACTCCAATGGATGGTAGCCTAGTCATCATTGAAGGTAGTTTGTGTATGATAATTTTTTTATTCCAATGGACGGTAGCGTTGTCATTATAGAAGGTAGTACATTGTCGAGATTTCAGTCACTACAATGGATGGTAGCCTTGTCATTATGGAAGGTAGTCTATTGTCGAGATTTTTGTTACTATAATAGATTGTAGCCTTGTCATTATGGAAGGTAGTTTGTTGTCGATATCTTTGTTACTCCAATGGATGGTAGCCTAGTCATTATGGAAGGTAGTCTGTTGTCGAGTTTTTTGTTACTCCAATGGATGGTAGCCTTGTCATTATGGAAGGTAGTCTGTTATCGATATTTTTGTTACTACAATGGATTGTAGCCTTGTCGTTATGGAAGATAGTATGTTTTTGATATCTTTGTTACTCCAATGGATGGTAGCCTAGTCATTATGGAAGGTAGTTTTTGTACGAGATTTTAGTTACTCCAATGGATGGTAGCCTTGTCATTATTAAAGGTAGTTTGTTGTTGATATTTTTGTTACTCCAATGGATGGTAGCCTTGTCATTATAGAAGGTAATATATTGTCGAGATTTTTGTCATTATAATGGATGGTAGCCTTGTCATTATAGAAGGTAGTCTGTTGTCGAGATTTTTGTTACTACAAAGGATGGTAGCCTTGTCATTATGGAAGGTACTCTGTTGTCGATATCTTTGTTACTCCAATGGATGGTAGCCTAGTCATTACGGAAGGTAGTCTGTTGTCGAGTTTTTTGTTACTTCAATGGTTGGTAGCCTTCTCATTATGGAAGGTAGTCTGTTGTCGAGATTTTTGTTACTCCAATGGATGGTAGCCTTGTCATTATAGAAAGTAATATATTGTCGAGATTTTTGTCACTATAATGGATGGTAGCCTTGTCATTATGGAAGGTAGTCTGTTGTCGAGATTTTTGTTTCTATAATGGATTGTAGCCTTGTCATTGTGGAAGGTAGTCTGTTGTTGATATCTTTGTTACTCCAATGGATGGTAGCCTAGTCATTATGGAAGGTAGTTTATGTACAAGATTTTAGTTACTTCAATGGATGTTAGCCTTGTCATTATGGAAGGTAGTCTGTTGTCGAGATTTTTTATACTCCAATGGATTATAGCCTTGTCATTATGGAAGGTAGTCTGTTGTAGAGATTTCTGTTACTCTAAGGGATGGTAGCCTTGTCATTATCGAATGTAGTATGTTGTCGATATTTTTGTTATTCTAATGGATGGTAGCCTTGTCATTATGAAAGGTAGTCTATTGTCGAGTTTTTGTCACTATAATAGATTGTAGCCTTGTCATTATGGAAGGTAGTCTGTTGTAGAGATTTTTGTTAATCCAATGGATGGTAGCCTTGTCATTATAGAAGGTAGTATATTGTTTAGATTTTTGTCACTACAACGAATGGTAGCCATGTCATTATGGAAGGTAGTATGTTGTCGACATTTTTGTTACTACAATGGATTGTAGCCTTGTCATTATGGAATGTAGTCTGTTGTCGATATCTTTGTTACTCCAATGGATGGTAGCCTAGTCATTATGGAAGGTAGTCTGTTGTCGAGTTTTTTGATACTCCAATGGATGGTAGCCTTGTCATTATGGAAGGTAGTCTGTTGTCGATATTTTTGTTACTACAATGGATTGTAGCCTTGTCGTTATGGAAGATAGTATTTTTCGATATCTTTGTTACTCCAATGGATGGTAGCCTAGTCATTATGGAAGGTAGTTTTTGTACGAGATTTTAGTTACTCTAATGGATGGTAACCTTGTCATTATTAAAGGTAGTCTGTTGTCGAAATTTTTGTTACTCCAATGGATGGTAGCCTTGTCATTATAGAAGGTAATATATTGTCGATATTTTTGTCATTATAATGGATGGTAGCCTTGTCATTATAGAAGGTAGTCTGTTGTCGAGATTTTTGTTACTACAAAGGATTGTAGCCTTGTCGTTGTGGAAGGTAGTCTGTTGTCGGTATCTTTGTTACTCCAATGGATGGTAGCCTAGTCATTATGGAAGGTAGTTTGTGTACGAGATTTTAGTTACTGCAATGGATGGTAGCCTTGTCATTATGGAAAGTATTCTGTTGTCGAGATTTTTGTTTTTCCAATGGATGGTAGCCTTGTCATTATAAAAGGTAGTCTATTGTCGAGATTTTTGTTACTAAAATAGATTGTAGCCTTCTCATTATGGAAGGTAGTCTGTTGTCGAGATTTTTGTTACTCCAAAGGATGGTAGCCTTCTCATTATAGAAGGTAGTATATTGTTGAGATTTTTTTCACTACAATGAATGGTAGCCTTGTCATTATGGAAGGTAGTCTGTTGTCGAGATTTTTGTTACTACAATGGATTGTAGCCTTGTCATTATGGAAGGTAGTCTATTGTCGATATTTGTGGTACTCCAACGGATGGTAGCCTAGTCATCATTGAAGGTAGTTTGTGTATGATAATTTTTTATTCCAATGGATGGTAGCGTTGTCATTATAAAAGGTAGTACATTGTCGAGATTTCAGTCACTACAATGGATGGTAGCCTTGTCATTATGGAAGGTAGTCTGTTGTCGAGATTTTTGTTACTCTAATGGATGGTAGCCTTGTCATTATGGAAGGTAGTCTGTTGTCGATATCTTTGTTACTCCAATGGATGGTAGCCTAGTCATTACGGAAGGTAGTTTGTGTACGAGATTTTAGTTACTCCAATGGATGGTAGCCTTGTCATTATGGAAGGTAGTCTGTTGTCGAGATTTTTTATACTCCAATGGATTCTAGCCTTGTCATTATGGAAGGTAGTCTATTGTAGAGATTTTTGTTACTCTAAGGGATGGTAGCCTTGTCATTATGTAATGTAGTATGTTGTCGATTTTTTTGTTATTCTAATGGATGGTAGCCTTGTCATTATGAAAGGTAGTCTATTGTCGAGTTTTTGTCACTATAATAGATTGTAGCCTTGTCATTATAGAAGGTAGTCTGTTGTAGAGATTTTTGTTAATCCAATGGATTGTAGCTTTGTCATTATAGAAGGTAGTATATTGTTTAGATTTTTGTCACTACAACGAATGGTAGCCTTGTCATTATGGAAGGTAGTATGTTGTCGACATTTTTGTTACTACAATGGATTGTAGCCTTGTCATTATGGAAGGTAGTCTGTTGTCGATATCTTTGTTACTCCAATGGATGGTAGCCTAGTCATTATGAAAGGTAGTCTGTTGTCGAGTTTTTTGTTACTCCACTGGATGGTAGCCTTGTCATTATGGAAGGTAGTCTGTTGTCGATATTTTTGTTACTACAATGGATTGTAGCCTTGTCGTTATGGAAGATAGTATTTTTCGATATCTTTGTTACTCCAATGGATGGTAGCCTAGTCATTATGGAAGGTAGTTTTTGTACGAGATTTTAGTTACTCCAATGGATGGTAGCCTTGTCATTATTAAAGGTAGTCTGTTGTCGAAATTTTTGTTACTCCAATGGATGGTAGCCTTGTCATTATAGAAGGTAATATATTGTCGAGATTTTTGTCATTATAATGGATGGTAGCCTTGTCATTATAGAAGGTAGTATGTTGTCGATATTTTTGTTACTACAAAGGATTGTAGCCTTGTCGTTGTGGAAGGTAGTCTGTTGTCGGTATCTTTGTTACTCCAATGGATGGTAGCCAAGTCATTATGGAAGGTAGTTTGTGTACGGGATTTTAGTTACTCAAATGGATGATAGCCTTGTCATTATGGAAAGTAGTCTGTTGTCGTGATTTTTATTATTCCAGGGGATGGTAGCCTTGTCATTATGAAAGGTAGTCTATTGTCGAGATTTTTGTTACTATAATAGATTGTAGCCTTCTCATTATGGAAGGTAGTCTGTTGTCGAGATTTTTGTTACTCCAATGGATGGTAGCCTTCTCATTATAGAAGGTAGTATATTGTTGAGATTTTTTTCACTACAATGAATGGTAGCCTTGTCATTATGGAAGGTAGTCTATTGTCGAGATTTTTGTTACTACAATGGATTATAGCCTTGTCATTATGGAAGGTAGTTTGTTATCGATATCTGTGTTACTCCAATGGATGGTAGCCTAGTCATCATTGAAGGTAGTTTGTGTATGATAATTTTTTTATTCCAATGGACGGTAGCGTTGTCATTATAGAAGGTAGTACATTGTCGAGATTTCAGTCACTACAATGGATGGTAGCCTTGTCATTATGGAAGGTAGTCTATTGTCGAGATTTTTGTTACTATAATAGATTGTAGCCTTGTCATTATGGAAGGTAGTTTGTTGTCGATATCTTTGTTACTCCAATGGATGGTAGCCTAGTCATTATGGAAGGTAGTCTGTTGTCGAGTTTTTTGTTACTCCAATGGATGGTAGCCTTGTCATTATGGAAGGTAGTCTGTTATCGATATTTTTGTTACTACAATGGATTGTAGCCTTGTCGTTATGGAAGATAGTATGTTTTTGATATCTTTGTTACTCCAATGGATGGTAGCCTAGTCATTATGGAAGGTAGTTTTTGTACGAGATTTTAGTTACTCCAATGGATGGTAGCCTTGTCATTATTAAAGGTAGTTTGTTGTTGATATTTTTGTTACTCCAATGGATGGTAGCCTTGTCATTATAGAAGGTAATATATTGTCGAGATTTTTGTCATTATAATGGATGGTAGCCTTGTCATTATAGAAGGTAGTCTGTTGTCGAGATTTTTGTTACTACAAAGGATGGTAGCCTTGTCATTATGGAAGGTACTCTGTTGTCGATATCTTTGTTACTCCAATGGATGGTAGCCTAGTCATTACGGAAGGTAGTCTGTTGTCGAGTTTTTTGTTACTTCAATGGTTGGTAGCCTTCTCATTATGGAAGGTAGTCTGTTGTCGAGATTTTTGTTACTCCAATGGATGGTAGCCTTGTCATTATAGAAAGTAATATATTGTCGAGATTTTTGTCACTATAATGGATGGTAGCCTTGTCATTATGGAAGGTAGTCTGTTGTCGAGATTTTTGTTTCTATAATGGATTGTAGCCTTGTCGTTGTGGAAGGTAGTCTGTTGTTGATATCTTTGTTACTCCAATGGATGGTAGCCTAGTCATTATGGAAGGTAGTTTATGTACAAGATTTTAGTTACTTCAATGGATGTTAGCCTTGTCATTATGGAAGGTAGTCTGTTGTCGAGATTTTTTATACTCCAATGGATTATAGCCTTGTCATTATGGAAGGTAGTCTGTTGTAGAGATTTCTGTTACTCTAAGGGATGGTAGCCTTGTCATTATCGAATGTAGTATGTTGTCGATATTTTTGTTATTCTAATGGATGGTAGCCTTGTCATTATGAAAGGTAGTCTATTGTCGAGTTTTTGTCACTATAATAGATTGTAGCCTTGTCATTATGGAAGGTAGTCTGTTGTAGAGATTTTTGTTAATCCAATGGATGGTAGCCTTG
Source organism: Vicia faba (assembly GCA_948472305.1). NCBI lineage: Eukaryota > Viridiplantae > Streptophyta > Magnoliopsida > Fabales > Fabaceae > Vicia > Vicia faba. Next base: position 750,776,433 of record OX451741.1, read on the forward strand.
TCATTATAGAAGGTAGTATATTGTTTAGATTTTTGTCACTACAACGAATGGTAGCCTTGTCATTATGGAAGGTAGTATGTTGTCGACATTTTTGTTACTACAATGGATTGTAGCCTTGTCATTATGGAATGTAGTCTGTTGTCGATATCTTTGTTACTCCAATGGATGGTAGCCTAGTCATTATGGAAGGTAGTCTGTTGTCGAGTTTTTTGATACTCCAATGGATGGTAGCCTTGTCATTATGGAAGGTAGTCTGTTGTCGATATTTTTGTTACTACAATGGATTGTAGCCTTGTCGTTATGGAAGATAGTATTTTTCGATATCTTTGTTACTCCAATGGATGGTAGCCTAGTCATTATGGAAGGTAGTTTTTGTACGAGATTTTAGTTACTCTAATGGATGGTAACCTTGTCATTATTAAAGGTAGTCTGTTGTCGAAATTTTTGTTACTCCAATGGATGGTAGCCTTGTCATTATAGAAGGTAATATATTGTCGATATTTTTGTCATTATAATGGATGGTAGCCTTGTCATTATAGAAGGTAGTCTGTTGTCGAGATTTTTGTTACTACAAAGGATTGTAGCCTTGTCGTTGTGGAAGGTAGTCTGTTGTCGGTATCTTTGTTACTCCAATTGATGGTAGCCTAGTCATTATGGAAGGTAGTTTGTGTACGAGATTTTAGTTACTGCAATGGATGGTAGCCTTGTCATTATGGAAAGTATTCTGTTGTCGAGATTTTTGTTTTTCCAATGGATGGTAGCCTTGTCATTATAAAAGGTAGTCTATTGTCGAGATTTTTGTTACTAAAATAGATTGTAGCCTTCTCATTATGGAAGGTAGTCTGTTGTCGAGATTTTTGTTACTCCAAAGGATGGTAGCCTTCTCATTATAGAAGGTAGTATATTGTTGAGATTTTTTTCACTACAATGAATGGTAGCCTTGTCATTATGGAAGGTAGTCTGTTGTCGAGATTTTTGTTACTACAATGGATTGTAGCCTTGTCATTATGGAAGGTAGTCTATTGTCGATATTTGTGGTACTCCAACGGATGGTAGCCTAGTCATCATTGAAGGTAGTTTGTGTATGATAATTTTTTATTCCAATGGATGGTAGCGTTGTCATTATAAAAGGTAGTACATTGTCGAGATTTCAGTCACTACAATGGATGGTAGCCTTGTCATTATGGAAGGTAGTCTGTTGTCGAGATTTTTGTTACTCTAATGGATGGTAGCCTTGTCATTATGGAAGGTAGTCTGTTGTCGATATCTTTGTTACTCCAATGGATGGTAGCCTAGTCATTACGGAAGGTAGTTTGTGTACGAGATTTTAGTTACTCCAATGGATGGTAGCCTTGTCATTATGGAAGGTAGTCTGTTGTCGAGATTTTTTATACTCCAATGGATTCTAGCCTTGTCATTATGGAAGGTAGTCTATTGTAGAGATTTTTGTTACTCTAAGGGATGGTAGCCTTGTCTTTATGTAATGTAGTATGTTGTCGATTTTTTTGTTATTCTAATGGATGGTAGCCTTGTCATTATGAAAGGTAGTCTATTGTCGAGTTTTTGTCACTATAATAGATTGTAGCCTTGTCATTATAGAAGGTAGTCTGTTGTAGAGATTTTTGTTAATCCAATGGATTGTAGCTTTGTCATTATAGAAGGTAGTATATTGTTTAGATTTTTGTCACTACAACGAATGGTAGCCTTGTCATTATGGAAGGTAGTATGTTGTCGACATTTTTGTTACTACAATGGATTGTAGCCTTGTCATTATGGAAGGTAGTCTGTTGTCGATATCTTTGTTACTCCAATGGATGGTAGCCTAGTCATTATGAAAGGTAGTCTGTTGTCGAGTTTTTTGTTACTCCACTGGATGGTAGCCTTGTCATTATGGAAGGTAGTCTGTTGTCGATATTTTTGTTACTACAATGGATTGTAGCCTTGTCGTTATGGAAGATAGTATTTTTCGATATCTTTGTTACTCCAATGGATGGTAGCCTAGTCATTATGGAAGGTAGTTTTTGTACGAGATTTTAGTTACTCCAATGGATGGTAGCCTTGTCATTATTAAAGGTAGTCTGTTGTCGAAATTTTTGTTACTCCAATGGATGGTAGCCTTGTCATTATAGAAGGTAATATATTGTCGAGATTTTTGTCATTATAATGGATGGTAGCCTTGTCATTATAGAAGGTAGTATGTTGTCGATATTTTTGTTACTACAAAGGATTGTAGCCTTGTCGTTGTGGAAGGTAGTCTGTTGTCGGTATCTTTGTTACTCCAATGGATGGTAGCCTAGTCATTATGGAAGGTAGTTTGTGTACGGGATTTTAGTTACTCCAATGGATGATAGCCTTGTCATTATGGAAAGTAGTCTGTTGTCGTGATTTTTGTTATTCCAGGGGATGGTAGCCTTGTCATTATGAAAGGTAGTCTATTGTCGAGATTTTTGTTACTATAATAGATTGTAGCCTTCTCATTATGGAAGGTAGTCTGTTGTCGAGATTTTTGTTACTCCAATGGATGGTAGCCTTCTCATTATAGAAGGTAGTATATTGTTGAGATTTTTTTCACTACAATGAATGGTAGCCTTGTCATTATGGAAGGTAGTCTGTTGTCGAGATTTTTGTTACTACAATGGATTGTAGCCTTCTCATTATGGAAGGTAGTTTGTTATCGATATTTGTGTTACTCCAATGGATGGTAGCCTAGTCATCATTGAAGGTAGTTTGTGTATGATAATTTTTTTATTCCAATGGATGGTAGCGTTGTCATTATAGAAGGTAGTACATTGTCGAGATTTCAGTCACTACAATGGATGGTAGCCTTGTCATTATGGAAGGTAGTCTATTGTCGAGATTTTTGTTACTATAATAGATTGTAGCCTTGTCATTATGGAAGGTAGTCTGTTGTTGATATCTTTGTTACTCCAATGGATGGTAGCCTAGTCATTATGGAAGGTAGTCTGTTGTCGAGTTTTTTGTTACTCCAATGGATGGTAGCGTTGTCATTATGGAAGGTAGTCTGTTATCGATATTTTTGTTACTACAATGGATTGTAGCCTTGTCGTTATGGAAGATAGTATGTTTTTGATATCTTTATTACTCCAATGGATGGTAGCCTAGTCATTATGGAAGGTAGTTTTTGTACGAGATTTTAGTTACTCCAATGGATGGTAGCCTTGTCATTATTAAAGGTAGTTTGTTGTTGATATTTTTGTTACTCCAATTGATGGTAGCCTTGTCATTATAGAAGGTAATATATTGTCGAGATTTTTGTCATTATAATGGATGGTAGCCTTGTCATTATAGAAGGTAGTCTGTTGTCGAGATTTTTGTTACTACAAAGGATTGTAGCCTTGTCGTTGTGGAAGGTAGTCTGTTGTCGGTAACTTTGTTACTCCAATGGATGGTAGCCTAGTTATTATGGAAGGTAGTTTGTGTACGAGATTTTAGTTACTCCAATGGATGGTAGCCTTGTCATTATGGAAAGTAGTCTGTTGTCGAGATTCTTGTTTTTCTAATGGATGGTAGCCTTGTCATTATAAAAGGTAGTCTATTGTCGAGATTTTTGTTACTAAAATAGATTGTAGCCTTCTCATTATGGAAGGTAGTCTGTTGTCGAGATTTTTGTTACTCCAATGGATGGTAGCCTTCTCATTATAGAAGGTAGTATATTGTTGAGATTTTTGTCACTACAATGAATGGTAGCCTTGTCATTATGGAAGGTAGTCTATTGTCGAGATTTTTGTTACTACAATGGATTGTAGCCTTGTCATTATGGAAGGTAGTCTGTTGTCGATATTTGTGTTACTCCAATGGATGGTAGCCTAGTCATCATTGAAGGTAGTTTGTGTATGATAATTTTTTATTCCAATGGATGGTAGCGTTGTCATTATAAATTGTAGTACATTGTCGAGATCTCAGACACTAAAATGAATGGTAGCCTTGTCATTATGGAAGGTAGTCTATTGTCGAGATTTTTGTTACTATAATAGATTGTAGCCTTATCATTATTGAAGGTAGTCTGTTGTCGAGATTTTTGTTACTCCAATGGATGGTAGCCTTGTCATTATGGAAGGAAGTCTGTTATCGATATCTTTGTTACTCCAATGGATGGTAGCCTAGTCATTATGGAAGGTAGTCTGTTGTCGAGTTTTTTGTTACTTCAATGGTTGGTAGCCTTGTCATTATGGAAGGTAGTCTGTTGTCGAGATTTTTTTTACTCCAATGGATGGTAGCCTTGTCATTATAGAAGGTAATATATTGTCGAGATTTTTGTCACTATTATGGATGGTAGCCTTTTCATTATGGAAGGTAGTCTGTTGTCGAGATTTTTGTTACAATAATGGTATGTACCCTTGTCATTGTGGAAGGTAGTCTGTTGTTGATATCTTTGTTACTCCAATGGATGGTAGCCTAGTCATTATGAAAGGTAGTTTGTGTACGAGATTTTAGTTACTCCAATGGATGGTAGCCTTGTCATTATGGAAGGTAGTCTGCTGTCGAGATTTTTTATACTCCAATGGATTCTAGCCTTGTCATTATGGGAGGTAGTCTGTTGTAGAGATTTTTGTTACTCTAAGGGATGGTAGCCTTGTCATTATGGAACGTAGTATGTTGTCGATATTTTTGTTATTCTAATGGATGGTAGCCTTGTCATTATGAAAGGTAGTCTATTGTCGAGATTTTTGTCACTATAATAGGTTGTAGCCTTGTCATTATGGAAGGTAGTCTGTTGTCGAGATTTTTGTTAATCCAATGGATGGTAGCCTTGTCATTATAGAAGGTAGTATATTGTTATGATATTTGTCACTACAATGAATGGTAGCCTTGTCATTATGGAAGGTAGTCTGTTGTCGAGATTTTTGTTACTAAATTGGATTGTAGCCTTGTCATTATGGAAGGTAGTCTGTTGTCGATATCTTTGTTACTACAATTGATGGTAGCCTTGTCATTAGGGAAGGTAGTCTATTGTCCAGATTTTTGTTACTATAATAGATTGTAGCCTTATGATTATGGAAGGTAGTCTGTTGTAAAGATTTTTGTTACTCCAATGGATGGTAGCCTTGTCATTATGGAAGGTAGTCTGTTGTCGATATCTTTTTTACTCCAATGGATGGTAGCCTAGTCATTATGGAAGGTAGTCTGTTGTCGAGTTTTTTGTTACTTCAATGGTTGGTAGCCTTGTCATTATGGAAGGTAGTCTGTTATCGAGATTTTTGTTACTCCAATGGATGGTATCCTTGTCATTATAGAAGGTAATATATTATCGAGATTTTTGTCACTATAATGGATGGTAGCCTTGTCATTATAGAAGGTAGTCTGTTGTCGAGATTTTTGTTAATACAATGGATTGTAGCCTTGTCATTATGGAAGGTAGTCTGTTGTCGGTATCTTTGTTACTCCAATGGATGGTAGCCTAGTCATTATGGAAGGTAGTTTGTGTACGAGATTTTAGTTACTCCAATGGATGGTAGCCTTGTCAATATGGAAGGTAGTCTGTTGTCGAGATTTTTGTTATTCCAATGGATGGTAGCCTTTTCATTATGAAAGGTAGTATATTGTCGAGATTTTTGTTACTATAATAGATTGTAGCCTTCTCATTATGGAAGGTAGTCTGTTGTCGAGATTTTTGTTACTCCAATGGATGGTAGCTTTCTCATTATAGAAGGTAGTATATTATTGAGATTTTTGTCACCACAATGAATGGTATCCTTGTCATTATGGAAGGTAGTCTTTTGTCGAGATTTTTGTTACTACAATGGATTGTAGCCTTGTCATTATGGAAGGTAGTCCGTTGTCGATATCTGTGTTAATCCAATGGATGGTAGCCTAGTCATTGAAGGTAGTTTGTGTATGATAATTTTTTTATTCCAATGGATGGTAGCGTTGTCATTATAGAAGGTAGTACATTGTCGAGATTTCAGTCACTACAATGGATGGTAGCCTTGTCATTATGGAAGGTAGTCTATTGTCAAGATTTTTGTTACTATAATAGATTGTAGCCTTGTCATTATGGAAGGTAGTCTGTTGTCGAGATTTTTGTTACTCCAATGGATGGTAGCCTTGTCATTATGGAAGGTACTCTGTTGTCGATATCTTTGTTACTACAATGGATGGTAGCCTAGTCATTATGGAAGGTAGTCTGTTGTCGAGTTTTTTGTTACTTCAATGGTTGGTAGCCTTGTCATTATGGAAGGTAGTCTGTTGTCGAGATTTTTTTTACTCCAATGGATGGTAGCCTTGTCTTTATAGAAGGTAATATATTGTCGAGATTTTTGTCACTTTTATGGATGGTAGCCTTGTCATTATGGAAGGTAGTCTGTTGTCGAGATTTTTGTTACTATAATGGATTGTAGCCTTGTCGTTGTGGAAGGTAGTCTGTTGTTGATATCTTTGTTACTCCAATGGATGGTAGCCTAGTCATTATGAAAGGTAGTTTGTGTACGAGATTTTAGTTACTCCAATGGATGGTAGCCTTGTCATTATGGAAGGTAGTCTGTTGTCGAGATTTTTTATACTCCAATGGATTCCAGCCTTGTCATTATGGGAGGTAGTCTGTTGTAGAGATTTTTGTTACTCTAAGGGATGGTAGCCTTGTCATTATGGAACGTAGTATGTTGTCGATATTTTTGTTATTCTAATGGATGGTAGCCTTGTCTATATGAAATGTAGTCTATTGTCGAGATTTTTGTCACTATAATAGATTATAGCCTTGTCATTATGGAAGGTAGTTTGTTGTAGAGATTTTTGTTAATCCAATGGATGGTAGCCTTGTCAATATAGAAGGTAGTATATTGTTATGATTTTTGTCACTACAATGAATGGTAGCCTTGTCATTATGGAAGGTAGTCTGTTGTCGAGATTTTTGTTACTACAATGGATTGTAGCCTTGTCATTATGGAAGGTAGTCTGTTGTCGATATCTTTGTTACTACAATTCATGGTAGCCTTGTCATTAGGGAAGGTAGTCTATTGTCGAGATTTTTGTTACTATAATAGATTGTAGCCTTGTGATTATGGAAGGTAGTCTGTTGTCAAGATTTTTGTTACTCCAATGGATGGTAGCCTTGTCATTATGGAAGGTAGTCTGTTGTCGATATCTTTGTTACTCCAATGGATGGTAGCCTAGTCATTATGGAAGGTAGTTTGTTGTCGAGTTTTTTGTTACTTCAATGGTTGGAGGCCTTGTCATTATGGAAGGTAGTCTGTTATCGAGATTTTTGTTACTCCAATGGATGGTAGCCTTGTCATTATAGAAGGTAATATATTATCGAGATTTTTGTCACTATAACGGATGGTAGCCTTGTCATTATAGAAGGTAGTCTGTTGTCGAGATTTTTGTTACTACAATGGATTGTAGCCTTGTCGTTGTGGAAGGTAGTCTATTGTCGGTATCTTTCTTACTCCAATGGATGGTAGCCTAGTCATTATGGAAGGTAGTTTGTGTACGAGATTTTAGTTACTCCAATGGATGGTAGCCTTGTCAATATGGAAGGTAGTCTGTTGTCGAGATTTTTGTTATTCCAATGGATGGTAGCCTTTTCATTATGAAAGGTAGTATATTGTCGAGATTTTTGTTACTATAATAGATTGTAGCCTTCTCATTATGGAAGGTAGTCTGTTGTCGAGATTTTTGTTACTCCAATGGATGGTAGCTTTCTCATTATAGAAGGTAGTATATTGTTGATATTTTTGTCACTACAATGAATGGTATCCTTGTCATTATGGAAGGTAGTCTGTTGGCGAGATTTTTGTTACTACAATGGATTGTAGCCTTGTCATTATTGAAGGTAGTCCGTTGTCGATATCTGTGTTACTCCAATGGATGGTAGCCTAGTCATCATTGAAGGTAGTTTGTGTATGATAATTTTTTTATTCCAATGGATGATAGCGTTGTCATTATAGAAGGTAGTACATTGTCGAGATTTCAGTCACTACAATGGATGGTAGCCTTGTCATTATGGAAGGTAGTCTATTGTCGAGATTTTTGTTACTATAATAGATTGTAGCCTTGTCATTATGGAAGGTAGTCTGTTGTCGAGATTTTTGTTACTCCAATGGATGGTAGCCTTGTCATTATGAATGGGTAGTCTGTTGTCGATATCTTTGTTACTCCAATGGATTGTAGCCTAGTCATTATGGAAGGTAGTCTGTTGTCGAGTTTTTTGTTACTTCAATGGTTGGTAGCCTTGTCATTATGGAAGGTAGTCTGTTGTCGAGATTTTTGTTACTCCAATGGATGGTAGCCTTGTCATTATAGAAGGTAATATATTGTCAAGATTTTTGTCACTATTATGGATGGTAGCCTTGTCATTATGGAAGGTAGTCTGTTGTCGAGATTTTTGTTACTATAATGGATTGTAGCCTTGTCGTTGTGGAAGGTAGTCTGTTGTTGATATCTTTGTTACTCCAATGGATGGTAGCCTAGTCATTATGAAAGGTAGTTTGTGTACGAGATTTTGGTTACTCCAATGGATGGTAGTCTTGTCATTATGGAAGGTAGTCTGTTGTCCAGATTTTTTATACTCCAATGGATTCTAGCCTTGTCATTATGGGAGGTAGTCTGTTGTAGAGATTTATGTTACTCTAAGGGATGGTAGCCTTGTCATTATGGAACGTAGTATGTTGTCGATATTTTTGTTATTCTAATGGATGGTAGCCTTGTCATTACGAAATGTAGTCTATTGTCGAGATTTTTGTCACTATAATAGATTATAGCCTTGCCATTATGGAAGGTAGTTTGTTGTAGAGATTTTTGTTAATCCAATGGATGGTAGCCTTGTCATTATAGAAGGTAGTATATTGTTATGATTTTTGTCACTACAATGAATGGTAGCCTTGTCATTATGGAAGGTAGTCTGTTGTCGAGATTTTTGTTACTACAATGGATTGTAGCCTTGCCATTATGGAAGGTAGTCTGTTGTCGATATCTTTGTTACTACAATTCATGGTAGCCTTGTCATTAGGGAAGGTAGTCTATTGTCGAGATTTTTGTTACTATAATAGATTGTAGCCTTGTGATTATGGAAGGTAGTCTGTTGTCAAGAATTTTGTTACTCCAATGGATGGTAGCCTTGTCATTATGGAAGGTAGTCTGTTGTCGATATCTTTGTTACTCCAATGGATGGTAGCCTAGTCATTATGGAAGGTAGTCTGTTGTCGAGTTTTTTGTTACTTCAATGGTTGGTAGCCTTGTCATTATGGAAGGTAGTCTATTATCGAGATTTTTGTTACTCCAATGGATGGTAGCCTTGTCATTATAAAAGGTAATATATTATCGAGATTTTTGTCACTATAATGGATGGTAGCCTTGTCATTATAGAAGGTAGTCTGTTGTCGAGATTTTTGTTACTACAATGGATTGTAGCCTTGTCGTTGTGGAAGGTAGTCTGTTGTTGGTATCTTTGTTACTCCAACGGATGGTAGCCTAGTCATTATGGAAGGTAGTTTGTGTACGAGATTTTAGTTACTCCAATGGATGGTAGCCTTGTCAATATGGAAGGTAGTCTGTTGTCGAGATTTTTGTTATTCCAATGGATGGTAGCCTTTTCATTATGAAAGGTAGTATATTGTCGAGATTTTTGTTACTATAATAGATTGTAGCCTTCTCATTATGGAAGGTAGTCTGTTGTCGAGATTTTTGTTACTCCAATGGATGGTAGCTTTCTCATTATAGAAGGTAGTATATTGTTGAGATTTTTGTCACTACAATGAATGGTATCCTTGTCATTATGGAAGGTAGTCTGTTGTCGAGATTTTTGTTACTACAATGGATTGTAGCCTTCTCATTATGGAAGGTAGTCCGTTGTCGATATCTGTGTTACTCCAATGGATGGTAGCCTAGTCATCATTGAAGGTAGTTTGTGTATGATAATTTTTTTATTCCAATGGATGGTAGCGTTGTCATTATAGAAGGTAGTACATTGTCGAGATTTCAGTCACTACAATGGATGGTAGCCTTGTCATTATGGAAGGTAGTCTATTGTCGAGATTTTTGTTACTATAATAGATTGTAGCCTTGTCATTATGGAAGGTAGTCTGTTGTCGAGATTTTTGTTACTCCAATGGATGGTAGCCTTGTCATTATGGAAGGTAGTATGTTGTCGATATCTTTGTTACTCCAATGCATGGTAGCCTAGTCATTATGGAAGGTAGTCTATTGTCGAGTTTTTTGTTACTTCAATGGTTGGTAGCCTTGTCATTATGGAAGGTAGTCTGTTGTCGAGATTTTTGTTACTCCAATGGATGGTAGCCTTGTCATTATAGAAGGTAATATATTGTCGAGATTTTTGTCACTATTATGGATGGTAGCCTTGCCATTATGGAAGGTAGTCTGTTGTCGAGATTTTTGTTACTATAATGGATTGTAGCCTTGTCGTTGTGGAAGGTAGTCTGTTTTTGATATCTTTGTTACTCCAATGGATGTTAGCCTAGTCATTATGAAAGGTAGTTTGTGTACGAGATTTTAGTTACTCCAGTGGATGGTAGCCTAGTCATTATGAAAGGTAGTTTGTTGTCGAGATTTTTTATACTCCAATAGATTCTAGCCTTGTCATTATAGGAGGTAGTCTGTTGTAGAGATTTTTGTTACTCTAAGGGATGGTAGCCTTGTCATTATGGAACGTAGTATGTTGTCGATATTTTTGTTATTCTAATGGATGGTAGCCTTGTCATTATGAAAGGTAGTCTATTGTCGAGATTTTTGTCACTATAATAGATTGTAGCCTTGTCATTATGGAAGGTAGTTTGTTGTTGAGATTTTTGTTAATCCAATGGATGGTAGCCTTGTCATTATAGAAGGTAGTATATTGTTATGATTTATGTCACTATAATGAATAGTAGCCTTGTCATTATGGAAGGTAGTCTGTTGTCGATATTTTTGTTACTACAATGGATTGTAGCCTTGTCATTATGGAAGGTAGTCTGTTGTCGATATCTTTGTTACTACAATTGATGGTAGCCTTGTCTTTAGGGAAGGTAGTCTATTGTCGAGATTTTTGTTACTATAATAGATTGTAGCCTTGTGATTATGGAATGTAGTCTGTTGTCAAGATTTTTGTTACTCCAATGGATGGTAGCCTTGTCATTATGGAAGGTAGTCTGTTGTCGATATCTTTGTTACTCCAATGGATGGTAGCCTAGTCATTATGGAAGGTAGTCTGTTGTCGAGTGTTTTGTTACTTCAATGGTTGGTAGCCTTGTCATTATGGAAGGTAGTCTGTTGTCGAGATTTTTGTTACTCCAATGGATGGTAGCTTTCTCATTATAGAAGGTAGTATATTGTTGAGATTTTTGTCACTACAATGAATGGTATCCTTGTCATTATGGAAGGTAGTCTTTTGTCGAGATTTTTGTTACTACAATGGATTGTAGCCTTGTCATTATGGAAGGTAGTCTGTTGTCGATATCTGTGTTACTCCAATGGATGGTAGCCTAGTCATTGAAGGTAGTTTGTGTATGATAATTTTTTTATTCCAATGGATGGTAGCGTTGTCATTATATAAGGTAGTACATTGTCGAGATTTCAGTCACTACAATGGATGGTAGCCTTGTCATTATGGAAGGTAGTCTATTGTCAAGATTTTTGTTACTATAATAGATTGTAGCCTTGTCATTATGGAAGGTAGTCTGTTGTCGAGATTTTTGTTACTCCAATGGATGGTAGCCTTGTCATTATGGAAGGTACTCTGTTGTCGATATCTTTGTTACTACAATGGATGGTAGCCTAGTCATTATGGAAGGTAGTCTGTTGTCGAGTTTTTTGTTACTTCAATGGTTGGTAGCCTTGTCATTATGGAAGGTAGTCTGTTGTCGAGATTTTTGTTACTCCAATGGATGGTAGCCTTGTCATTATAGAAGGTAATATATTGTCGAGACTTTGGTCACTATTATGGATGGTAGCCTTGTCATTATGGAAGGTAGTCCGTTGTCAAGATTTTTGTTACTATAATGGATTGTAGCCTTGTCGTTGTGGAAGGTAGTCTGTTGTTGATATCTTTGTTACTCCAATGGATGGTAGCCTAGTTATTATGAAAGGTAGTTTGTGTACGAGATTTTAGTTACTCCAATGGATGGTAGCCTTGTCATTATGGAAGGTAGTCTGTTGTCGAGATTTTTTATACTCCAATGGATTCTAGCCTTGTCATTATGGGAGGTAGTCTGTTGTAGAGATTTTTGTTACTCTAAGGGATGGTAGCCTTGTCATTATGGAACGTAGTATGTTGTCGATATTTTTGTTATTCTAATGGATGGTAGCCTTGTCATTATGAAAGGTAGTCTATTGTCGAGATTTTTGTCACTATAATAGATTGTAGCCTTTTCATTATGGAAGGTAGTCTGTTGTTGAGATTTTTGTTAATCCAATGGATGGTAGCCTTGTCATTATAGAAGGTAGTATATTGTTATGATTTATGTCACTACAATGAATGGTAGCCTTGTCATTATGGAAAGTAGTCTGTTGTGGATATTTTTGTTACTACAATGGATTGTAGCCTTGTCATTATGGAAGGTAGTCTGTTGTCGATATCTTTGTTACTACAATTGATGGTAGCCTTGTCTTTAGGGAAGGTAGTCTATTGTCGAGATTTTTGTTACTATAATAGATTTTAGCCTTGTGATTATGGAAGGTAGTCTATTGTCAAGATTTTTGTTACTCCAATGGATGGTAGCCTTGTCATTACGGAAGGTAGTCTGTTGTCGATATCTTTGTTACTCCAATGGATGGTAGCCTAGTCATTATGGAAGGTAGTCTGTTGTCGAGTTTTTTGTTACTTCAATGGTTTGTAGCCTAGTCATTATGGAAGGTAGTATGTTATCGAGATTTTTGTTACTCCAATGGATGGTAGCCTTGTCATTATAGAAGGTAATATATTATCGAGATTTTTGTCACTATAACGGATGGTAGCCTTGTCATTATAGAAGGTAGTCTGTTGTCGAGATTTTTGTTACTACAATGGATTGTAGCCTTGTCGTTGTGGAAGGTAGTCTGTTGTCGGTATCTTTGTTACTCCAATGGATGGTAGCCTAGTCATTATGGAGGGTAGTTTGTGTACGAGATTTTAGTTACTCCAATGGATGGTAGCCTTGTCAATATGGAAGGTAGTCTATTGTCGAGATTTTTGTTATTCCAATGGATGGTAGCCTTTTCATTATGAAAGGTAGTATATTGTCGAGATTTTTGTTACTATAATAGATTGTAGCCTTCTCATTATGGAAGGTAGTCTGTTGTCGAGATTTTTGTTACTCCAATGGATGGTAGCTTTCTCATTATAGAAGGTAGTATATTGTTGAGATTTTTGTCACTACAATGAATGGTATCCTTGTCATTATGGAAGGTAGTCTGTTGTCGAGATTTTTGTTACTACAATGGATTGTAGCCTTCTCATTATGGAAGGTAGTCTATTGTCGATATTTGTTTTACTCTAAGGGATGGTAGCCTTGTCATTATGGAAGGTAGTCTATTGCCGAGATTTTTGTTACTCCATTGCATGGTAGCCTTGTCATTATGGAAGGTAGTGTGTTATCGATATTTTTGTTATTCCAATGGATGGTAGCCCTGTCATTATGGAAGGTAGTCTCTTGTCGTGATTTTTGTTACTCCAATGGATGGTAGCCTTGTCATTATGTAAGGTGGTCTATTGTCGAGATATTTGTTACTCTAAGGGATGGTAGCCTTGCCATTATGGAACGTAGTCTGTTATCGAGATTTTTGTTATTCCAATGGATGGTAGCGTTGTCATTATAGAAGGTAGTATATTATCGATATTTTTGTCACTACAATGGATGATAGCCTTGCCATTATGGAAGGTAGTCTGTTATCGAGATTTTTGTTACTACAATGGATTGTAGCCTTCTCGTTATGGAAGATAGTCTGTTGTTGATATCTTTGTTACTCCAATGGATGGTAGCCTAGTCGATATGGAAGGTAGTTTGTGTACGAGATTTTAGTTACTCCAATGGATGGTAGCCTTGTCATTATGGAAGGTAGTCTGTTGTCGAGATTTTTGTTACTCCAATGGATGGTAGCCTTGTCGTTATGAAAGGTAGTTTGTTGTCGATATCTTTGTTAGTCCAATGGATGGTAGCCTAGTCATTATGGAAGGTAGTTTGTGTACGAGATTTTAGTTACTTTAATGGATGGTAGCCTTGTCATTATGAAAGGTAGTCTGTTGTCGAGATTTTTTATACTCCAATGGATTGTAGCCTTGTAATTATGGAAGGTAGTCTCTTGTTGATATTTTGGTTACTCCAATGATGGTACCCTTGTCATTATGGAAGGTAGTCTACTGCCGAGATTTTTGTTACTCCATTGCATGGTAGCCTTGTCATTATGGAAGGTACTCTGTTGTCATGATTTTTGTTACTCCAATGGATGGTATCCTTGCCATTATGGAAGGTAGTATGTTATCGATATCTTTGTTTCTCCAATGGATGGTAGCCTTGTCATTATAGAAGGTAGTATATTGTCGAGATTTTTGTTACTCTAAGGGATGGTAGCCTTGCCCATATGGAAGGTAGTCTGTTGTCGATATTTTTGTTATTACAATGGATGGTAGCATTGTCATTATAGAAGGTAGTATATTGTCGAGATTTTTGTCACTACAATGGATGGTAGCCTTGTCATTAGGTAAGGTAGTCTGTTTTCGAGATTTTTGTTACTAGAATGGATTGTAGCCTTGTCGTTATGGAAGGTAGTCTGTTGTCGATATCTTTGTTACTCCAATGGATGGTAGCCTAGTCATTATGGAAGGTAGTTTGTGTATGATATTTTTGTTATTCCAATGGATGATAGCCTTGTCATTATGAAAGGTAGTCTATTGTCGTGATTTTTATTACTCTAAGGGATGGTAGCCTTGTCATTATGGAAGGTAGTATGTTGTCGATATCTTTGTTACTCCAATGGATGGTAGCCTTGTCATTATGGAAGGTAGTCTGTTGTCGATATTTGTTTTACTCTAAGGGATGGTAGCCTTGTCATTATGGAAGGTAGTCTATTGTCGAGATTTTTGTTACTCCATTACATGGTAGCCTTGTCATTATGGAAGGTAGTGTGTTATCGATATTTTTGTTATTCCAATGGATGGTAGCCCTGTCATTATGGAAGGTAGTCTATTGTCGTGATTTTTGTTACTCCAATGGATGGTAGCCTTGTCATTATGGAAGGTGGTTTGTTGTCGAGATATTTGTTACTCTAAGGGATGGTAACCTTGCCATTATGGAACGTAGTCTGTTATCGAGATTTTTGTTATTCCAATGGATGGTAGCATTGTCAGTATATAAGGGAGTATATTATCGATATTTTTGTTACTACAATGGATTGTAGCCTTGTTGTTATGGAAGATAGTCTTTTGTTGATATCTTTGTTATTCTAATGGATGGTAGCCTAGTCATTATGGAAGGTAGTTTGTGTACGAGATTTTATTTACTCTAATGGATGGTAGCCTTATCATTATGGAAGGTAGTCTGTTGTCGAGATTTTTGTTACTCCAATGGATGGTAGCCTTGTCATTATAGAAGGTAATATATTATAGAGATTTTTGTCAGTACAATGGATGGTAGCCTTGTCATTATGGAAGGTAGTGTGTTGTCGAGATTTTTGGTACTACAATGGATTGTAGCCTTGTCGTTATGGAAGGTAGTTTATTGTTGATATCTTTGTTAGTCCAATGGATGGTAGCCTAGTCATTATGGAAGGTAGTTTGTGTACGAGATTTTAGTTACTTTAATGGATGGAAGCCTTGTCATTATGAAAGGTAGTCTATTGTCGAGATTTTTTATACTCCAATGGATTGTAGCCTTGTAATTATGGAAGGTATTCTCTTGTTGATATTTTGGTTACTCCAATGATGGTACCCTTATCATTATGGAAGGTAGTCTATTGCCGAGATTTTTGTTACTCCATTGCATGGTAACCTTGTCATTAAGGAAGGTAGTGTGTTGTCGATGTTTTTGTTATTCCAATAGATGGTAGCCTTGTAATTATGGAAGGTAGTCTGTTGTCATGATTTTTGTTACTCCAATGGATGGTAGCCTTGCCATTATGGAAGGTAGTATGTTATCAATATCTTTGTTTCTCCAATGGATGGTAGCCTTGTCATTATAGAAGGTAGTCTATTGTCGAGATTTTTGTTACTCAAAGGGATGGTAGCCTTGTCCATATGGCAGGTAGTCTGTTGTCGAGATTTTTGTTATTCCAATGGATGGTAGCATTGTCATTATAGAAGGTAGTATATTGTCGAGATTTTTGTCACTACAATGGATGGTAGCCTTGTCATTAGGTAAGGTAGTCTATTGTCGAGATTTTTGTTACTAGAATCGATTGTAGCCTTGTCGTTATGGAAGGTAGTCTATTGTCGATATCTTTGTTACTTCAATGGATGGTAGCCTAGTCATTATGGAAGGTAGTTTGTGTATGATATTTTTGTTATTCCAATGGATGATAGCCTTTTCATTATGAAAGGTAGTCTATTGTCGTGACTTTTATTACTCTAAGGGATGGTAGCCTTGTCATTATGGAAGGTAGTATGTTGTCGATATCTTTGTTACTCCAATGGATGGTAGCCTTGTCATTATGGAAGGTAGTGTGTTGTCGAGATTTTTGGTACTACAATGGATTGTAGCCTTGTCGTTATGGAAGGTAGTTTATTGTTGATATCTTTGTTAGTCCAATGGATGGTAGCCTAGTCATTATGGAAGGTAGTTTGTGTACGAGATTTTAGTTACTTTAATGGATGGAAGCCTTGTCATTATGAAAGGTAGTCTATTGTCGAGATTTTTTATACTCCAATGGATTGTAGCCTTGTAATTATGGAAGGTATTCTCTTGTTGATATTTTGGTTACTCCAATGATGGGACCCTTATCATTATGGAAGGTAGTCTATTGCCGATATTTTTGTTACTCCATTGCATGGTAACCTTGTCATTAAGGAAGGTAGTGTGTTGTCGATATTTTTGTTATTCCAATAGATGGTAGCCTTGTAATTATGGAAGGTAGTCTATTGTCATGATTTTTGTTACTCCAATGGATGGTAGCCTTGCCATTATGGAAGGTAGTATGTTATCAATATCTTTGTTTCTCCAATGGATGGTAGCCTTGTCATTATAGAAGGTAGTCTATTGTCGAGATTTTTGTTACTCAAAGGGATGGTAGCCTTGTCCATATGGCAGGTAGTCTGTTGTCAAGATTTTTGTTATTCCAATGGATGGTAGCATTGTCATTATAGAAGGTAGTATATTGTCGAGATTTTTGTCACTACAATGGATGGTAGCCTTGTCATTAGGTAAGGTAGTCTGTTGTCGAGATTTTTGTTACTAGAATCGATTGTAGCCTTGTCGTTATGGAAGGTAGTGTATTGTCGATATCTTTGTTACTCCAATGGATGGTAGCCTAGTCATTATGGAAGGTAGTTTGTGTATGATATTTTTGTTATTCCAATGGATGATAGCCTTTTCATTATGAAAGGTAGTCTATTGTCGTGATTTTTATTACTCTAAGGGATGGTAGCCTTGTCATTATGGAAGGTAGTATGTTGTCGATATCTTTGTTACTCCAATGGATGGTAGCCTTGTCATTATGGAAGGTAGTCTATTGTCGATATTTTTTTTACTCTAAGGGATGGTAGCCTTGTCATTATGGAAGGTACTCTATTGCCGAGATTTTTGTTACTCCATTGCATGGTAGCCTTGTCATTATGGAAGGTAGTGTGTTGTCGATATTTTTGTTATTCCAATGGATGGTAGCCCTGTCATTATGGAAGGTAGTCTCTTGTCGTGATTTTTGTTACTCTAATGGATGGTAGCCTTGTCATTATGTAAGGTGGTCTGTTGTCGAGATATTTGTTACTCTTAGGGATGGTAGCCTTGCCATTATGGAACGTAGTCTGCTATCGAGATTTTTGTTATTCCAATGGATGGTAGCGTTGTCATTATAGAAGGTAGTATATTATCGATATTTTTGTCACTACAATGGATGATAGCCTTGCCATTATGGAAGGTAGTCTGTTATCGAGATTTTTGTTACTACAATGGGTTGTAGCCTTGTCGTTATGGAAGATAGTCTGTTGTTGATATCTTTGTTACTCCAATGGATGGTAGCCTAGTCATTATGGAAGGTAGTTTGTGTACGAGATTTTAGTTACTCCAATGGATGGTAGCCTTGTCATTATGGAAGGTAGTCTGTTGTCGAGATTTTTGTTACTCCAATGGATGGTAGCCTTGTCGTTATGAAAGGTAGTTTGTTGTCGATATCTTTGTTAGTCCAATGGATGGTAGCCTAGTCATTATGGAAGGTAGTTTGTGTACGAGATTTTAGTTACTTTAATGGATGGTAGCCTTGTCATTATGAAAGGTAGTCTGTTGTCGAGATTTTTGTTACTCCAATGATGGTACCCTTGTCATTATGGAAGGTAGTCTATTGCCGAGATTTTTGTTACTCCATTGCATGGTAGCCTTGTCATTATGGAAGGTACTCTGTTGTCATGATTTTTGTTACTCCAATGGATGGTAGCCTTGCCATTATGGAAGGTAGTATGTTATCGATATCTTTGTTTCTCCAATGGATGGTAGCCTTGTCATTATAGAAGGTAGTCTATTGTCGAGATTTTTGTTACTCTAAGGGATGGTAGCCTTGCCCATATGGAAGGTAGTCTGTTGTCGATATTTTTGTTATTTCAATGGATAGTAGCATTGTCATTATAGAAGGTAGTATATTGTCGATATTTTTGTCACTACAATGGATGGTAGCCTTGTCATTAGGTAAGCTAGTCTGTTGTCGAGATTTTTGTCACTATATTGGATGGTAGCCATGTCATTATTGAACGTAGTCTGTTGTCGAGATTTTTGTTATTCCATTGGATGGTAGCGTTGTCATTATAGAAGGTAGTATATTATTGAGATTTTTGTCACTACAATGGATGGTAGCCTTGTCATTATGGAAGGTAGTCTGTTGTCAAGATATTTGTTACTACAATGGATTGTAGCCTTGTCGTTATGGAAGGTAGTTTGTTGTCGATATCTTTGTTAGTCCAATGGATGGTAGCCTAGTCATTATGGAAGGTAGTTTGTGTACGAGATTTTAGTTACTTTAATGGATGGAAGCCTTGTCATTATGAAAGGTAGTCTATTGTCGAGATTTTTTATACTCCAATGGATTGTAGCCTTGTAATTATGGAAGGTATTCTCTTGTTGATATTTTGGTTACTCCAATGATGGTACCCTTATCATTATGGAAGGTAGTCTATTGCCGAGATTTTTGTTACTCCATTGCATGGTAACCTTGTCATTAAGGAAGGTAGTGTGTTGTCGATATTTTTGTTATTCCAATACATGGTAGCCTTGTAATTATGGAAGGTAGTCTGTTGTCATGATTTTTGTTACTCCAATGGATGGTAGCCTTGCCATTATGGAAGGTAGTATGTTATCAATATCTTTGTTTTTCCAATGGATGGTAGCCTTGTCATTATAGAAGGTAGTCTATTGTCGAGATTTTTGTTACTCAAAGGGATGGTAGCCTTGTCCATATGGCAGGTAGTCTGTTGTCGAGATTTTTGTTATTCCAATGGATGGTAGCATTGTCATTATAGAAGGTAGTATATTGTCGAGATTTTTGTCACTACAATGGATGGTAGCCTTGTCATTAGGTAAGGTAGTCTGTTGTCGAGATTTTTGTTACTAGAATCGATTGTAGCCTTGTCGTTATGGAAGGTAGTCTATTGTCGATATCTTTGTTACTCCAATGGATGGTAGCCTAGTCATTATGGAAGGTAGTTTGTGTATGATATTTTTGTTATTCCAATGGATGATAGCCTTTTCATTATGAAAGGTAGTCTATTGTCGTGATTTTTATTACTCTAAGGGATGGTAGCCTTGTCATTATGGAAGGTAGTATGTTGTCGATATCTTTGTTACTCCAATGGATGGTAGCCTTGTCATTATGGAAGGTAGTCTATTGTCGATATTTTTTTTACTCTAAGGGATGGTAGCCTTGTCATTATGGAAGGTACTCTATTGCCGAGATTTTTGTTACTCCATTGCATGGTAGCCTTGTCATTATGGAAGGTAGTGTGTTGTCGATATTTTTGTTATTCCAATGGATGGTAGCCCTGTCATTATGGAAGGTAGTCTCTTGTCGTGATTTTTCTTACTCTAATGGATGGTAGCCTTGTTATTATGTAAGGTGGTCTGTTGTCGAGATATTTGTTACTCTTAGGGATGGTAGCCTTGCCATTATGGAACGTAGTCTGCTATCGAGATTTTTGTTATTCCAATGGATGGTAGCGTTGTCATTATAGAAGGTAGTATATTATCGATATTTTTGTCACTACAATGGATGATAGCCTTGCCATTATGGAAGGTAGTCTGTTATCGAGATTTTTGTTACTACAATGGGTTGTAGCCTTGTCGTTATGGAAGATAGTCTGTTGTTGATATCTTTATTACTCCAATGGATGGTAGCCTAGTCATTATGGAAGGTAGTTTGTGTACGAGATTTTAGTTACTCCAATGGATGGTAGCCTTGTCATTATGGAAGGTAGTCTGTTGTCGAGATTTTTGTTACTCCAATGATGGTACCCTTGTCATTATGGAAGGTAGTCTATTGCCGAGATTTTTGTTACTCCATTGCATGGTAGCCTTGTCATTATGGAAGGTACTCTGTTGTCATGATTTTTGTTACTCCAATGGATGGTAGCCTTGCCATTATGGTAGGTAGTATGTTATCGATATCTTTGTTTCTCCAATGGATGGTAGCCTTGTCATTATAGAAGGTAGTCTATTGTCGAGATTTTTGTTACTCTAAGGGATGGTAGCCTTGCCCATATGGAAGGTAGTCTGTTGTCGATATTTTTGTTATTTCAATGGATAGTAGCATTGTCATTATAGAAGGTAGTATATTGTCGATATTTTTGTCACTACAATGGATGGTAGCCTTGTCATTAGGTAAGCTAGTCTGTTGTCGAGATTTTTGTCACTATATTGGATGGTAGCCATGTCATTATTGAACGTAGTCTGTTGTCGAGATTTTTGTTATTCCATTGGATGGTAGCGTTGTCATTATAGAAGGTAGTATATTATTGAGATTTTTGTCACTACAATGGATGGTAGCCTTGTCATTATGGAAGGTAGTCTGTTGTCAAGATATTTGTTACTACAATGGATTGTAGCCTTGTCGTTATGGAAGGTAGTTTGTTGTCGATATCTTTGTTAGTCCAATGGATGGTAGCCTAGTCATTATGGAAGGTAGTTTGTGTACGAGATTTTAGTTACTTTAATGGATGGTAGCCTTGTCATTATGAAAGGTAGTCTGTTGTCAAGATTTTTTATACTCAAATGGATTGTAGCCTTGTAATTATGGAAGGTAGTCTCTTGTTGATATTTTGGTTACTCCAATGATGGTACCCTTGTCATTATGGAAGGTAGTCTATTGCCGAGATTTTTGTTACTCCATTGCATGGTAGCCTTGTCATTATGGAAGGTAGTCTGTTGTCATGATTTTTGTTACTCCAATGGATGGTAGCCTTGCCATTATGGAAGGTAGTATGTTATCGATATCTTTGTTTCTCCAATGGATGGTAGCCTTGTCATTATAGAAGGTAGTCTATTGTCGAGTTTTTTGTTACTCTAAGGGATGGTAGCCTTGTCCATATGGAAGGTAGTCTGTTGTCGAGATTTTTGTTATTTCAATGGATGGTAGCATTGTCATTATTGAAGGTAGTATATTGTCGATATTTTTGTCACTACAATGGATGGTAGCCTTGTCATTAGGTAAGGTAGTCTGTTGTCGAGATTTTTGTTACTAGAATGGATTATAGCCTTGTCATTATGGAAGGTAGTCTATTGTCGATATCTTTGTTACTCCAATGGATGGTAGCCTAGTCATTATGGAAGGTAGTTTGTGTACGATATTTTTGTTATTCCAATGGATGATAGCCTTGTCATTATGAAAGGTAGTCTATTGTCGTGATTTTAATTACTCTAAGGGATGGTAGCCTTGTCATTATGGAAGGTAGTATGTTGTCGATATCTTTGTTACTCCAATGGCTGGTAGCCTTGTCCTTATGGAAGGTAGTTTGTTGTCGATATTTTTTTTACTCTAAGGGATGGTAGCCTTGTCATTATGGAAGGTAGTCTGTTGTCCAGATTTTTGTTACTAGAATGGATTGTAGCCTTGTCGTTATGGAAGGTAGTTTGTTGTCTATATCTTTGTTACTCCAATGGATGGTAGCCTAGTCATTATGGAAGGTAGTTTGTGTACGAGATTTTAGTTACTTTAATGGATGGTAGCCTTGTCATTATGGAAGGTAGTCTGTTGTTGAGATCTTTTATACTCCAATAAATTGTAGCCTTGTAATTATGGAAGGTAGTCTCTTGTTGATATTTTGGTTACTCCAATGATGGTACCCTTGTCATTATTGAAGGTAGTCTATTGCCGATATTTTTGTTACTCCGTTGCATGGTAGCCTTGTCATTATGGAAGGTAGTGTGTTGTCGATATTTTTGTTATTCCAATGGATGGTAGCCTTGTCATTATGGAAGGTAGTCTATTTTCGTGATTTTTGTTACTCCAATGGATGGTAGCCTTGTCATTATGGAAGGTAGTCTGTTGTTGAGATTTTTTATACTCCAATAAATTGTAGCCTTGTAATTATGGAAGGTACTCTCTTGTTGATATTTTGGTTACTCCAATGATGGTACCCTTGTCATTATGGAAGATAGTCTATTTCCGAGATTTTTGTTCCTCCATTGCATGGTAGCCTTGTCATTACGGAAGGTAGTGTGTTGTTGATATTTTTGTTATTACAATGGATGGCAGCCTTGTCATTATGGAAGGTAGTTTGTTTTCGTGATTTTTGTTACTCCAATAGATGGTAGCCTTGTTATTATGGAAGGTAGTATGTTGTCGATATCTTTGTTACTCCAATGGATGGTAGCCTTGTCATTATGGAAGGTAGTCTATTGTCGAGATTTTTGTTACTCTAAGGGATGGTAGCCTTGTCCATATGGAAAGTTGTCTGTTGTCGAGATTTTTGTTATTCCAATGGATGGTAGCGTTGTCATTAAAGAAGGTAGTATATTGTCGAGATTTTTGACACAACAATGGATGATAGCCTTGTCATTATGTAAGGTAGTCTGTTATCGAGATTTTTGTTACTAGAATGGATTGTAGCCTTATCGTTATGGAAGGTAGTTTGTTGTCTATATCTTTGTTACTCCAATGGATGGTAGCCTAGTCATTATGGAAGGCAGTTTGTGTACGAGATTTTAGTTACTTTAATGGATGGTAGCCTTGTCATTATGGAAGGTAGTCTGTTGTTGAGATATTTTATACTCCAATAAATTGTAGCCTTGTAATTATGCAAGGTAGTCTCTTGTTGATATTTTGGTTACTCCAATGATGTTACCCTTGTCATTATTGAAGGTAGTCTATTGCCGATATTTTTGTTACGCCGTTGCATGGTAGCCTTGTCATTATGGAAGGTAGTGAGTTGTCGATATTTTTGTTATTCCAATGGATGGTAGCCTTGTCATTATGGAAGGTAGTCTGTTTTCGTGATTTTTGTTACTCCAATGGATGCTAGCCTTGTCATTATGGAAGGTAGTATGTTGTCGATATCTTTGTTACTCCAATGGATGGTAGCCTTGTCATTATGGAAGGTAGTCTATTGTCGAGATTTTTGTTACTCTAAGGGATGGTAGCCTTGTCCATATGGAAGGTAGTCTGTTGTCGAGATTTTTGTTATTCCAATGGATGGTAGCGTTGTCATTAAAGAAGATAGTATATTGTCGAGTTTTTTGTCACTACAATGGATGGTAGCCTTGTCATTATGTAAGGTAGTCTGTTGTCGAGATTTTTGTTACTAGAATGGATTGTAGCCTTGTCGTTATGGAAGGTAGTTTGTTGTCTATATCTTTGTTACTCCAATGGATGGTAGCCTAGTCATTATGGAAGGTAGTTTGTGTACGAGATTTTTTTTACTTTAATGGATGGTAGCCTTGTCATTATGGAAGGTAGTCTGTTGTCGAGATTTTTTATACTCCAATAAATTGTAGCCTTTTCATTATGGAAGGTAGTCTATTGCCGAGATTTTTGTTACTCCGTTGCATGGTATCCTTGTCATTATGGAAGGTAGTGTGTTGTCGATATTTTTGTTATTCCAATGGATGGTAGCCTTGTCATTATAGAAGGTAGTCTATTTTTGTGATTTTTGTTACTCCAATGGATAGTAGCATTGTCATTATGGAAGGTAGTCTGTTGTCGAGATTTTTGTTACTACAATGGATTGTAGCCTTGTCGTTATAGAAGATAGTCTGTTGTCGATATCTTTGTTACTCCAATGGATTGTTGCCTAGTCATTATGGAAGGTAGTTTGTGTACGAGATTTTAGTTACTCCAATGGATGGTAGCCTTGTCATTATGGAAGGTAGTCTGTTGTCGAGATTTTTGTTACTCCAATGGATGGTAGCCTTGTCATTATAGAAGGTAATATATTGTCGAGATTTTTGTCACTATATTGGATGGTAGCCTTGTCATTATGCAACGTAGTCTGTTGTCGAGGTTTTTGTTATTCCATCGGATGGTAGCGTTGTCATTATAGAAGGTAGTATATTATCGAGATTTTTGTCACTACAATGGATTGTAGCCTTGTCATTATGGAAGGTAGTCTGTTGTCAAGATTTTTGTTACTATAATGGATTGTAGCCTTGTCGTTATGGAAGGTAGTTTGTTGTCGATATCTTTGTTAGTCCAATGGATGGTAGCCTAGTCATTATGAAAGGTAGTTTGTGTACGAGATTTTAGTTACTTTAATGGATGGTAGCCTTGTCATTATGAAAGGTAGTCTGTTGTCGAGATTTTTTATACTCCAATGGATTGTAGCCTTGTAATTATGGAAGGTAGACTCTTGTTGATATTTTGGTTACTCCAATTATGGTACCCTTGTCATTATGGAAGATAGTCTATTTCCGAGATTTTTGTTCCTCCATTGCATGGTAGCCTTGTCATTATGGAAGGTAGTGTGTTGTCGATATTTTTGTTATTCCAATGCATGGTAGCCTTGTCATTATGGAAGGTAGTCTGTTTTCGTGATTTTTGTTACTCCAATGGATGGTAGCCTTGTCATTATGGAAGGTAGTATGTTGTCGATATCTTTGTTACTCCAATGGATGGTAGCCTTGTCATTATGGAAGGTAGTCTATTGTCGAGATTTTTGTTACTCTAAGGGATGGTAGCCTTGTCCATAAGGAAGGTAGTCTGTTGTCGAGATTTTTGTTATTCCAATGGATGGTAGCGTTGTCATTAAAGAAGGTAGTATATTGTCGAGATTTTTGTCACTACACTGGATGGTAGCCTTGTCATTATGTAAGGTAGTCTGTTGTCGAGATTTTTGTTACTAGAATGGATTGTAGCCTTATCGTTATGGAAGGTAGTTTGTTGTCTATATCTTTGTTACTCCAATGGATGGTAGCCTAGTCATTACGGAAGGCAGTTTGTGTACGAGATTTTAGTTACATTAATGGATGGTAGCCTTGTCATTATGGAAGGTAGTCTGTTGTTGAGATATTTTATACTCCAATAAATTGTAGCCTTGTAATTATGGATGGTAGTCTCTTGTTGATATTTTGGTTACTCCAATGATGGTACCCTTGTCATTATTGAAGGTAGTCTATTGCCGATATTTTTGTTACTCCGTTGCATGGTAGCCTTGTCATTATGGAAGGTAGTGAGTTGTCGACATTTTTGTTATTCCAATGGATGGTAGCCTTGTCATTATGGAAGGTAGTCTGTTTTCGTGATTTTTGTTACTCCAATGGATAGTAGCCTTGTCATTATGGAAGGTAGTCTGTTGTCGAGATTTTTGTTACTACAATGGATTGTAGCCTTGTCGTTATAGAAGATAGTCTGTTGTCGATATCTTTGTTACTCCAATGGATTGTAGCCTAGTCATTATGGAAGGTAGTTTGTGTACGAGATTTTAGTTACTCCAATGGATGGTAGCCTTGTCATTATGGAAGGTAGTCTGTTGTCGAGATTTTTGTTACTCCAATGGATGGTAGCCTTGTCATTATAGAAGGTAATATATTGTCGAGATTTTTGTCACTATATTGGATGGTAGCCTTGTCATTATGGAACGTAGTCTGTTGTCGAGGTTTTTGTTATTCCATCGGATGGTAGCGTTGTCATTATAGAAGGTAGTATATTATCGAGATTTTTGTCACTACAATGGATTGTAGCCTTGTCATTATGGAAGGTAGTCTGTTGTCAAGATTTTTGTTACTATAATGGATTGTAGCCTTGTCGTTATGGAAGGTAGTTTGTTGTCGATATCTTTGTTAGTCCAATGGATGGTAGCCTAGTCATTATGAAAGGTAGTTTGTGTACGAGATTTTAGTTACTTTAATGGATGGTAGCCTTGTCATTATGAAAGGTAGTCTGTTGTCGAGATTTTTTATACTCCAATCGATTGTAGCCTTGTAATTATGGAAGGTAGACTCTTGTTGATATTTTGGTTACTCCAATGATGGTACCCTTGTCATTATGGAAGATAGTCTATTTCCGAGATTTTTGTTCCTCCATTGCATGGTAGCCTTGTCATTATGGAAGGTAGTGTGTTGTCGATATTTTTGTTATTCCAATGGATGGTAGCCTTGTCATTATGGAAGGTAGTCTGTTTTCGTGATTTTTGTTACTCCAATGGATGGTAGCCTTGTCATTATGGAAGGTAGTATGTTGTCGATATCTTTGTTACTCCAATGGATGGTAGACTTGTCATTATGGAAGGTAGTCTATTGTCGAGATTTTTGTTACTCTAAGGGATGGTAGCCTTGTCCATATGGAAGGTAGTCTGTTGTCGAGGTTTTTGTTATTCCATCGGATGGTAGCGTTGTCATTATAGAAGGTAGTATATTATCGAGATTTTTGTCACTACAATGGATTGTAGCCTTGTCATTATGGAAGGTAGTCTGTTGTCAAGATTTTTGTTACTATAATGGATTGTAGCCTTGTCGTTATGGAAGGTAGTTTGTTGTCGATATCTTTGTTAGTCCAATGGATGGTAGCCTAGTCATTATGAAAGGTAGTTTGTGTACGAGATTTTAGTTACTTTAATGGATGGTAGCCTTGTCATTATGAAAGGTAGTCTGTTGTCGAGATTTTTTATACTCCAATCGATTGTAGCCTTGTAATTATGGAAGGTAGACTCTTGTTGATATTTTGGTTACTCCAATGATGGTACCCTTGTCATTATGGAAGATAGTCTATTTCCGAGATTTTTGTTCCTCCATTGCATGGTAGCCTTGTCATTATGGAAGGTAGTGTGTTGTCGATATTTTTGTTATTCCAATGGATGGTAGCCTTGTCATTATGGAAGGTAGTCTGTTTTCGTGATTTTTGGTACTCCAATGGATGGTAGCCTTGTCATTATGGAAGGTAGTATGTTGTCGATATCTTTGTTACTCCAATGGATGGTAGACTTGTCATTATGGAAGGTAGTCTATTGTCGAGATTTTTGTTACTCTAAGGGATGGTAGCCTTGTCCATATGGAAGGTAGTCTGTTGTCGAGATTTTTGTTATTCCAATGGATGGTAGCGTTGTCATTAAAGAAGGTAGTATATTGTCGAGATTTTTGTCACTACAATGGATGGTAGCCTTGTCATTATGTAAGGTAGTCTGTTGTCGAGATTTTTGTTACTAGAATGGATTGTAGCCTTGTCGTTATGGAAGGTAGTTTGTTGTCTATATCTTTGTTACTCCAATGGATGGTAGCCTAGTCATTATGGATGGTAGTTTGTGTACGAGATTTTAGTTACTTTAATGGATGGTAGCCTTTTCATTATGGAAGGTAGTCTGTTGTTGAGATCTTTTATACTCCAATAAATTGTAGCCTTGTAATTATGGAAGGTAGTCTCTTGTTGATATTTTGGTTACTCCAATGATGGTACCCTTGTCATTATTGAAGGTAGTCTATTGCCGATATTTTTGTTACTCTGTTGCATGGTAGCCTTGTCATTATGGAAGGTAGTGTGTTGTCGATATTTTTGTTATTCCAATGGATGGTAGCCTTGTCATTATGGAAGGTAGTCTATTTTCGTGATTTTTGTCACTACAATGGATGGTAGCCTTGTCATTATGTAAGGTAGTCTGTTGTCGAGATTTTTGTTACTAGAATGGATTGTAGCCTTGTCGTTATGGAAGGTAGTTTGTTGTCTATATCTTTGTTACTCCAATGGATGGTAGCCTAGTCATTACGGAAGACAGTTTGTGTACGAGATTTTAGTTACATTAATGGATGGTAGCCTTGTCATTATGGAAGGTAGTCTGTTGTTGAGATATTTTATACTCCAATAAATTGTAGCCTTGTAATTATGGAAGGTAGTCTCTTGTTGATATTTTGGTTACTCCAATGATGGTACCCTTGTCATTATTGAAGGTAGTCTATTGCCGATATTTTTGTTACTCTGTTGCATGGTAGCCTTGTCATTATGGAAGGTACTGAGTTGTCGATATTTTTGTTATTCCAATGGATGGTAGCCTTGTCATTATGGAAGGTAGTCTGTTTTCGTGATTTTTGTTACTCCAATGGATGGTAGCCTTGTCATTATGGAAGGTAGTATGTTGTCGATATCTTTGTTACTCCAATGGATGGTAGCCTTGTCATTATGGAAGGTAGTCTATTGTCGAGATTTTTGTTACTCTAAGGGATGGTAGCCTTGTCCATATGGAAGGTAGTCTGTTGTCGAGATTTTTGTTATTCCAATGGATGGTAGCGTTGTCATTAAAGAAGATAGAATATTGTCGAGTGTTTTGTCACTACAATGGATGGTAGCCTTGTCATTATGTAAGGTAGTCTGTTGTCGAGATTTTTGTTACTAGAATGGATTGTAGCCTTGTCGTTATGGAAGGTAGTTTGTTGTCTATATCTTTGTTACTCCAATGGATGGTAGCCTAGTCATTATGGAAGGTAGTTTGTGTACGAGATTTTTTGTACTTTAATGGATGGTAGCCTTGTCATTATGGAAGGTAGTGTGTTGTCGAGATTTTTTATACTCCAATAAATTCTAGCCTTGTCATTATGGAAGGTAGTCTATTGCCGAGATTTTTGTTACTCCGTTGCATGGTAGCCTTGTCATTATGGAAGGTAGTGTGTTGTCGATATTTTTGTTATTCCAATGGATGGTAGCCTTGTCATTATGGAAGGTAGTGTATTTTTGTGATTTTTGTTACTCCAATAGATAGTAGCCTTGTCATTATGGAAGGTAGTCTGTTGTCGAGATTTTTGTTACTACAATGTATTTTAGCCTTGTCGTTGTGGAAGATAGTTTGTTGTCAATATCTTTGTTACTCCAATGGATGGTAGCCTAGTCATTATGGAAGGTAGTTTGTGTACGAGATTTTAGTTACTCCAATGGATGGTAGCCTTGTCATTATGGAAGGTAGTCTGTTGTCGAGATTTTTGTTACTCCAATGGATGGTAGCCTTGTCATTATAGAAGGTAATATATTGTCGAGATTTTTGTCACTATATTGGATGGTAGCCTTGTCATTATGGAACGTAGTCTGTTGTTGAGGTTTTTGTTATTCCATCGGATGGTAGCGTTGTCATTATAGAAGGTAGTATATTATCGAGATTTTTGTCACTACATTGGATTGTAGCCTTGTCATTATGGAAGGTAGTCTGTTGTCAAGATTTTTTTTACTACAATGGATTGTAGCCTTGTCGTTATGGAAGGTAGTTTGTTGTCGATATCTTTGTTAGTCCAATGGATGGTAGCCTAGTCATTATGAAAGGTAGTTTGTACACGAGATTTTAGTTACTTTAATGGATGGTAGCCTTGTCATTATGAAAGGTAGTCTGTTGTCGAGATTTTTTATACTCCAATGGATTCTAGCCTTGTAATTATGGAAGGTAGACTCTTGTTGATATTTTGGTTACTCCAATGATGGTACCCTTGTCATTATGGAAGGTAGTCTATTATCGAGATTTTTGTTACTCCATTGCATGGTAGCCTTGTCATTATGGAAGGTAGTGTGTTGTCGATATTTTTGGTATTCCAATAGATGGTAGCCTTGTCATTATGGAAGGTAGTATGTTGTCATGATTTTTGTTACTCCAATGGATGCTAGACTTGCCATTATGGAAGGTAGTATGTTGTTGATATCTTTGTTACTCCAATGGATGGTAGCCTTGTCATTATAGAAGGTAGTCTATTGTCGAGATTTTTTCCACTATAATGGATGGTAGCGTTGTCGTTATGGAAGGTAGTTTGTTGTCGATATCTTTGTTACTCCAATGGATGCAAGCCTAGTCATTATGGAAGGTAGTTCGTGTACGAGATTTTATTTACTCCAATGGATGGCAACCTTGTCATTATGGAATGTAGTCTGTTGTCAAGATTTTTCTTACTACAATGGATTGTAGCCTTGTCGTTATGGAAGGTAGTTTGTTGTCGATATCTTTGTTAGTCCAATGGATGGTAGCCTAGTCATTATGGAAGGTAGTTTGTGTACGAGATTTGAGTTACTTTAATGGATGGTAGCCTTGTCATTATGGAAGGTAGTCTGTTGTCGAGATTTTTGTTACTACAATGTATTTTAGCCTTGTCGTTGTGGAATATAGTTTGTTGTCGATATCTTTGTTACTCCAATGGATGGTAGCCTAGTCATTATGGAAGGTAGTTTGTGTACGAGATTTTAGTTACTCCAATGGATGGTAGCCTTGTCATTATGGAAGGTAGTCTGTTGTCGAGATTTTTGTTACTCCAATGGATGGTAGCCTTGTCATTATAGAAGGTAATATATTGTCGAGATTTTTGTCACTATATTGGATGGTAGCCTTGTCATTATGGAACGTAGTCTGTTGTTGAGGTTTTTGTTATTCCATCGGATGGTAGCGTTGTCATTATAGAAGGTAGTATATTATCGAGATTTTTGTCACTACATTGGATTGTAGCCTTGTCATTATGGAAGGTAGTCTGTTGTCAAGATTTTTTTTACTACAATGGATTGTAGCCTTGTCGTTATGGAAGGTAGTTTGTTGTCGATATCTTTGTTAGTCCAATGGATGGTAGCCTAGTCATTATGAAAGGTAGTTTGTACACGAGATTTTAGTTACTTTAATGGATGGTAGCCTTGTCATTATGAAAGGTAGTCTGTTGTCGAGATTTTTTATACTCCAATGGATTGTAGCCTTGTAATTATGGAAGGTAGACTCTTGTTGATATTTTGGTTACTCCAATGATGGTACCCTTGTCATTATGGAAGGTAGTCTATTGTCGAGATTTTTGTTACTCCATTGCATGGTAGCCTTGTCATTATGGAAGGTAGTGTGTTGTCGATATTTTTGTTATTCCAATAGATGGTAGCCTTGTCATTATGGAAGGTAGTATGTTGTCATGATTTTTGTTACTCCAATGGATGCTAGACTTGCCATTATGGAAGGTAGTATGTTGTTGATATCTTTGTTACTCCAATGGATGGTAGCCTTGTCATTATAGAAGGTAGTCTATTGTCGAGATTTTTTCCACTATAATGGATGGTAGCGTTGTCGTTATGGAAGGTAGTTTGTTGTCGATATCTTTGTTACTCCAATGGATGCAAGCCTAGTCATTATGGAAGGTAGTTCGTGTACGAGATTTTATTTACTCCAATGGATGGCAACCTTGTCATTATGGAATGTAGTCTGTTGTCAAGATTTTTGTTACTACAATGGATTGTAGCCTTGTCGTTATGGAAGGTAGTTTGTTGTCGATATCTTTGTTAGTCCAATGGATGGTAGCCTAGTCATTATGGAAGGTAGTTTGTGTACGAGATTTGAGTTACTTTAATGGATGGTAGCCTTGTCATTATGGAAGGTAGTCAGTTGTCGAGATTTTTTATACTCCAATAGATTGTAGCCTTGTAATTATGGGCGGTAGTCTCTTGTTGATATTTTGGTTACTCCAATGATGGTACCCTTGTCATTATGGAAGATAGTCTATTTCCTAGATTTTTGTTCCTCCATTGCATGGTAGCCTTGTCATTATGGAAGGTAGTGTGTTGTCGATATTTTTGTGATTCCAATGGATGGTAGCCTTGTCATTATGGAAGGTAGTTTGTTTTCGTGATTTTTGTTACTCCAATGGATGGTAGCCTTGTCATTATGGAAGGTAGTATGTTGTCGATATCTTTGTTACTATAATGGATGGTAGCCTTGTCATTATGGAAGGTAGTCTATTGTCGAGATTTTTGTTACTCTAAGGGATGGTAGCCTTGTCAATATGGAAGGTATTCTGTTGTCGAGATATTTGTTATACCAATGGATGGTAGCGTTGTCATTAAAGTAGGTAGTATATTGTCGAGATTTTTGTCACTACAATGGATGGTAGCCTTGTCATTATGTAAGGTAGTCTGTTGTCGAGATTTTTGTTACTAGAATGGATTGTAGCCTTGTCGTTATGGAATGTAGTTTGTTGTCTATATCTTTGTTACTCCAATGGATGGTAGCCTAGTCATTATGGAAGGTAGTTTGTGTACGAGATTTTTTTTACTTTAATGGATGGTAGCCTTGTCATTATGGAAGGTAGTCTGTTGTCGAGATTTTTTATACTCCAATAAATTGTAGCCTTGTAATTATGGAAGGTAGTCTCTTGTTGATATTTTGGTTACTCCAATGATGGTACCCTTGACATTATGGAAGATAGTCTATTTCCGAGATTTTTGTTCCTCCATTGCATGGTAGCCTTGTCATTATGGAAGGTAGTGTGTTGTCGATATTATTGTTATTCCAATGGATGGTAGCCTTGTCATTATGGAAGGTAGTCTGTTTTCGTGATTTTTGTTACTCCAATGGATGGTAGCCTTGTCATTATGGAAGGTAGTATGTTGTCGATATCTTTGTTACTCCAATGGATGGTAGCCTTGTCATTATGGAAGGTAGTCTATTGTCGAGACTTTTGTTACTCTAAGGGATGGTAGCCTTGTCCATATGGAAGGTAGTCTGTTGTCGAGATTTTTATTATTCCAATGGATGGTAGCGTTGTCATTAAAGAAGATAGTATATTGTCGAGATTTTTGTCACTACAATGGATGGTAGCCTTGTCATTATGTAAGGTAGTCTGTTGTCGAGATTTTTGTTACTAGAATGGATTGTAGCCTTGTCGTTATGGAAGGTAGTTTGTTGTCTATATCTTTGTTACTCCAATGGATGGTAGCCTAGTCATTATGGAAGGCAATTTGTGTACGAGATTTTAGTTACTTTAATGGATGGTAGCCTTGTCATTATGGAAGGTAGTCTGTTGTCGAGATTTTTTATACTCCAATAAATTGTAGCCTTGTCATTATGGAAGGTAGTCTATTGCCGAGATTTTTGTTACTCCGTTGCATGGTAGCCTTGTCATTATGGAAGGTAGTGTATTGTCGATATTTTTGTTATTCCAATGGATGGTAGCCTTGTCATTATGGAAGGTAGTCTATTTTTGTGATTTTTGTTACTCCAATAGATAGTAGCCTTGTCATTATGGAAGGTGGTCTGTTGTCGAGATTTTTGTTACTACAATGGATTGTAGCCTTGTCGTTATGGAAGATAGTCTGTTGTCGATATCTTTGTTACTCCAATGGATGGTAGCCTAGTCATTATGGAAGGTAGTTTGTGTACGAGATTTTAGTTACTCCAATGGATGGTAGCCTTGTCATTATGGAAGGTAGTCTGTTGTCGAGATTTTTGTTACTCCAATGGATGGTAGCCTTGTCATTATAGAAGGTAATATATTGTCGAGATTTTTGTCACTATATTGGATGTTAGCCTTGTCATTATGGAACGTAGTCTGTTGTCGAGGTTTTTGTTATTCCATCGGATGGTAGTGTTGTCATTATAGAAGGTAGTATATTATCGAGATTTTTGTCACTACAATGGATTGTAGCCTTGTCATTATGGAAGGTAGTCTGTTGTCAAGATTTTTTTTACTACAATGGATTGTAGCCTTGTCGTTATGGAAGGTAGTTTGTTGTCGATATCTTTGTTAGTCCAATGGATGGTAGCCTAGTCATTATGAAAGGTAGTTTGTACACGAGATTTTAGTTACTTTAATGGATGGTAGCCTTGTCATTATGAAAGGTAGTCTGTTGTCGAGATTTTTTATACTCCAATGGATTGTAGCCTTGTAATTATAGAAGGTAGACTCTTGTTGATATTTTGGTTACTCCAATGATGGTACCCTTGTCATTATGGAAGGTAGTCTATTGCCGAGATTTTTGTTACTCCATTGCATGGTAGCCTTGTCATTATGGAAGGTAGTGTGTTGTCAATATATTTGTTATTCCAATAGATGGTAGCCTTGTCATTATGGAAGGTAGTCTGTTGTCATGATTTTTGTTACTCCAATGGATGGTAGCCTTGCCATTATGGAAGGTAGTATGTTGTTGATATCTTTGTTACTCCAATGGATGGTAGCCTTGTCATTATAGAAGGTAGTCTATTGTCGAGATTTTTTCCAGTATAATGGATGGTAGCATTGTCGTTATGGAAGGTAGTTTGTTGTCGATATCTTTGTTACTCCAATGGATGCAAGCCTAGTCATTATGGAAGGTAGTTCGTGTACGAGATTTTATTTACTCCAATGGATGGCAACCTTGTCATTATGGAATGTAGTCTGTTGTCAAGATTTTTGTTACTACAATGGATTGTAGCCTTGTCGTTATGGAAGGTAGCTTGTTGTCGATATCTTTGTTAGTCCAATGGATGGTAGCCTAGTCATTATGGAAGGTAGTTTGTGTATGAGATTTGAGTTACTTTAATGGATGGTAGCCTTGTCATTATGGAAGGTAGTCAGTTGTCGAGATTTTTTATACTCCAATAGATTGTAGCCTTGTAATTATGGGCGGTAGTCTCTTGTTGATATTTTGGTTACTCCAATGATGGTACCCTTGTCATTATGGAAGATAGTCTATTTCCTAGATTTTTGTTCCTCCATTGCATGGTAGCCTTGTCATTATGGAAGGTAGTGTGTTGTCGATATTTTTGTGATTCCAATGGATGGTAGCCTTGTCATTATGGAAGGTAGTTTGTTTTCGTGATTTTTGTTACTCAAATGGATGGTAGCCTTGTCATTATGGAAGGTAGTATGTTGTCGATATCTTTGTTACTCCAATGGATGGTAGCCTTGTCATTATGGAAGGTAGTCTATTGTCGAGATTTTTGTTACTCTAAGGGATGGTAGCCTTGTCAATATGGAAGGTATTCTGTTGTCGAGATATTTGTTATACCAATGGATGGTAGCGTTGTCATTAAAGTAGGTAGTATATTGTCAAGATTTTTGTCACTACAATGGATGGTAGCCTTGTCATTATGTAAGGTAGTCTGTTGTCGAGATTTTTGTTACTAGAATGGATTGTAGCCTTGTCGTTATGGAATGTAGTTTGTTGTCTATATCTTTGTTACTCCAATGGATGGTAGCCTAGTCATTATGGAAGGTAGTTTGTGTACGAGATTTTTTTTACTTTAATGGATGGTAGCCTTGTGATTATGGAAGGTAGTCTGTTGTCGAGATTTTTTATACTCCAATAAATTGTAGCCTTGTAATTATGGAAGGTAGTCTCTTGTTGATATTTTGGTTACTCCATAGATGGTACCCTTGACATTATGGAAGATAGTCTATTTCCGAGATTTTTGTTCCTCCATTGCATGGTAGCCTTGTCATTATGGAAGGTAGTGTGTTGTCGATATTTTTGTTATTCCAATGAATGGTAGCCTTGTCATTATGGAAGGTAGTCTGTTTTCGTGATTTTTGTTACTCCAATGGATGGTAGCCTTGTCATTATGGAAGGTAGTATGTTGTCGATATCTTTGTTACTCCAATGGATGGTAGCCTTGTCATTATGGAAGGTAGTCTATTGTCGAGATTTTTGTTACTCTAAGGGATGGTAGCCTTGTCCATATGGAAGGTAGTCTGTTGTCGAGATTTTTGTTATTCCAATGGATGGTAGCGTTGTCATTAAAGAAGGTAGTATATTGTCGAGATTTTTGTCACTACAATGGATGGTAGCCTTGTCATTATGTAAGGTTGTCTGTTGTTGAGATTTTTGTTACTAGAATGGATTGTAGCCTTGTCGTTATGGAAGGTAGTTTGTTGTCTATATCTTTGTTACTCTAATGGATGGTAGCCTAGTCATTATGGAAGGCAGTTTGTGTACGAGATTTTAGTTACTTTAATGGATGGTAGCCTTGTCATTATGGAGGGTAGTCTGTTGTTGAGATATTTTATACTCCAATAAATTGTAGCCTTATAATTATGGAAGGTAGTCTCTTGTTGATATTTTGGTTACTCCAATGATGGTACCCTTGTCA
This sequence comes from Vicia faba, assembly GCA_948472305.1. Lineage (NCBI taxonomy): Eukaryota > Viridiplantae > Streptophyta > Magnoliopsida > Fabales > Fabaceae > Vicia > Vicia faba. The sequence continues at coordinate 750,812,746 of OX451741.1, forward strand.
TTATTAAAGGTAGTCTATTGCCTATATTTTTGTTAATCTGTTGCATGGTAGCCTTGTCATTATGGAAGGTAGTGTGTTGTCGATATTTTTGTTATTCCAATGGATGGTAGCCTTGTCATTATGGAAGGTAGTCTGTTTTCGTGATTTTTGTTACTCCAATGGATGATAGCCTTGTCATTATGGAAGGTAGTATGTTGTCGATATCTTTGTTACTCCAATGGATGGTAGCCTTGTCATTATGGAAGGTAGTCTATTGTCGAGATTTTTGTTACTCTAAGGGATGGTAGCCTTGTCCATATGGAAGGTAGTCTGTTGTCAAGATTTTTGTTATTCCAATGGATGGTAGCGTTGTCATTAAAGAAGATAATATATTGTCGAGTTTTTTGTCACTACAATGGATGGTAGCCTTGTCATAATGTAAGGTAGTCTGTTGTCGAGATTTTTGTTACTAGAATGGATTGTAGCCTTGTCGTTATGGAAGGTAGTTTGTTGTCTATATCTTTGTTACTCCAATGGATGGTAGCCTAGTCATTATGGAAGGTAGTTTGTGTACGAGATTTTTTTTACTTTAATGGATGGTAGCCTTGTCATTATGGAAGGTAGTCTGTTGTCGAGATTTTTTATACTCCAATAAATTGTAGCCTTGTAATTATGGAAGGTAGTCTCTTGTTGATATTTTGGTTACTCCAATGATGGTACCCTTGTCATTATGGAAGGTAGTCTATTGCCGAGATTTTTGTTACTCCGTTGCATGGTAGCCTTGTCATTATGGAAGGTAGTGTGTTGTCGATATTTTTTTATTCCAATGGATGGTAGCCTTGTCATTATGGAAGGTAGTCTATTTTCGTGATTTTTGTTACTCCAATGGATGGTAGCCTTGTCATTATGGAAGGTAGTCTGTTGTCGAGATTTTTGTTACTACAATGGATTGTAGCCTTGTCGTTATGGAAGATAGTCTGTTGTCGATATCTTTGTTACTCCAATGGATGGTAGCCTAGTCATTATGGAAGGTAGTTTGTGTACGAGATTTTAGTTACTCCAATGGATGGTAGCCTTTTCATTAAAGAAGGTAGTATATTGTCGAGATTTTTGTTACTCCAATGGATGGTAGCCTTGTCATTATAGAAGGTAATATATTGTCGAGATTTTTGTCACTATATTGGATGGTAGCCTTGTCATTATGGAGCGTAGTCTGTTGTCGAGGTTTTTGTTATTCCATCGGATGGTAGCATTGTCATTATAGAAGGTAGTATATTATCGAGATTTTTGTCACTACAATGGATGGTAGCCTTGTCATTATGGAAGGTAGTCTGTTGTCAAGATTTTTGTTACTACAATGGATTGTAGCCTTGTCGTTATGGAAGTTAGTTTGTTGTCGATATCTTTGTTAGTCCAATGGATGGTAACCTAGTCATTATGAAAGGTAGTTTGTGTACGAGATTTTAGTTACATTAATGGATGGTAGCCTTGTCATTATGAAAGGTAGTCTGTTGTCGAGATTTTTTATACTCCAATGGATTGTAGCCTTGTAATTATGGAAGGTAGACTCTTGTTGATATTTTGGTTACTCCAATGATGGTACCCGTGTCATTATGGAAGGTAGTCTATTGGTGAGATTTTTGTTACTCCATTGCATGGTAGCCTTGTCATTATGGAAGGTAGTGTGTTGTCGATATTTTTGTTATTCCAATAGATGGTAGCCTTGTCATTATGGAAGGTAGTCTATTGTCATGATTTTTGTTACTCCAATGGATGGTAGCCTTGCCATTATGGAAGGTAGTATGTTGTTGATATCTTTGTTACTCCAATGGATGGTAGCCTTGTCATTATAGAAGGTAGTCTATTGTCGAGATTTTTGTCACTATAATGGATGGTAGCCTTGTCAATATGGAACGTAGTCTCTTGTCGAGATTTTTGTTATTCCATTAGAAGGTAGCGTTGTCATTATAGAAGGTAGTATATTATCGAGATTTTTGTCACTACAATGGATGGTGGTTATGGAAGGTAGTCTGTTGTCAAGATTTTTGTTACTACAATGGATTGTGGCCTTGTCGTTATGGAAGGTAGTTCGTTGTCGATATCTTTGTTTGTCCAATGGATGGTATCCTAGTCATTATGGAAGGTAGTTTCTGTACGAGATTTTAGTTACTTTAATGGATGATAGCCTTGTCATTATGGAAGGTAGTTTGTTGTCGAGATTTTTTATACTCTAATGGGTTGTAGCCTTGTAATTATGGAACGTAGTCTCTTGTTGATATTTTGGTTACTCCAATGATGGTACGCTTGTCATTATGGAAGGTAGTCTATTTCCGAGATTTTTGTTACTCCATTGCATGGTAGCCTTGTCATTATGGAAGGTAGTGTGTTATCGATATTTTTGTTATTCTAATGGATGGTAGCCTTGTCATTATGGAAGGTGGTCTGTTGTCGAGATATTTGTTACTCTAAGGGATGGTAGCCTTGCCATTATGGAACATAGTCTGTTTTCGAGATTTTTGTTATTCCAATGGATGGTAGCGTTGTCATTATAGAAGGTAGTATATTATCGATATTTTTGTCACTACAATGGATGGTAGCCTTGTCATTAGGGAAGGTAGTCTGTTGTCGAGATTTTTGTTACTACAATGAATTGTAGCCTTGTCGTTATGGAAGATAGTTTGTTGTCGATATCTTTGTTACTCCAATGGATGGTAGCCTAGTCATTATGGAAGGTAGTTTGTGTACGGGACTTTATTTACTCCAATGGATGGCAGCTTTGTCATTATGGAAGGTAGTCTGTTGTCAACATTTTTGTTACTACAATGGATTGTAGCCTTGTCGTTATGGAAGGTAGTTTGTTGTTGATATCTTTGTTAGTCCAATGAATGGTAGCCTAGTCATTATGGATGGTAGTTTGTGTACGAGATTTTAGTTACTTTAATGGATGGTAGCCTTGTCATTATGGACGGTAGTCTGTTGTCGAGATTTTTTATACTCCAATAGATTGTAGCCTTGTAATTATGGAAGGTAGTCTCTTGTTGATATTTTGGTTACACCAATGATGGTACCCTTGTCATTATGTAAGATAGTCTATTGCCGAGATTTTTGTTCCTCCATTGCATGGTAGCCTTGTCATTATGGAAGGTAGTGTGTTGTCGATATTTTTGTTATTCCAATGGATGCTAGCTATTTCATTATGGAAGGTAGTCTATTTTCGTGATTTTTGTTACTCCAATGGATGGTAGCCTTGTCATTATGGAAGGTAGTATGTTGTCGATATCTTTGTTACTCCAATGGATGGTAGCCTTGTCATTATGGAAGGTAGTCTATTGTCGAGATTTTTGTTACTCTAAGGGATGGTAGCCTTGTCCATATGGGAGGTAGTCTGTTTTCGAGATATTTGTTATTCTACTGGATGGTAGCGTTGTCATTAAAGAAGGTAGTATATTGTCAAGATTTTTGTCACTACAATGGATGGTAGCCCTGTCATTATGAAAGGTGGTCTCTTGTCGAGATATTTGTTACTCTAAGGGATGGTAGCCTTGCCATTATGGAACGTAGTCTGTTATCGAGATTTTTGTTATTCCAATGGATGGTAGCATTTTCATTATAGAAGGTAGTATATTATCGATATTTTTGTCACTATAATGGATGGTAGCCTTGTCATTATGGAAGGTAGTATGTTGTCGAGATTTTTGTTACTACAATGGATTGTAGCCTTGTCGTTATGGAAGGTAGTTTGTTGTCGATATCTTTGTTAGTCCAATGGATGGTAGCCTAGTCATTATGGAAGGTAGTTTGTGTACGATATTTTAGTTACTTTAATGGATGGTAGCCTTGTCATTATGGAAGGTAGCCTCTTGTTGATATTTTGGTTACTCCAATGATGGTACCCTTGTCATTATGGAAGGTAGTCTATAGCCGAGATTTTTGTTACTCCATTGCATGGTAGCCTAGTCATTATGGAAGGTAGTGTGTTGTCGATATTTTTGTTATTCCAATGGATGGTAGCCTTGTCATTATGGAAGGTAGTTTGTTTTCGTGATTTTTGTTACTCCAATGGATGGTAGCCTTGTCATTATGGAAGGTAGTATATTGTCGATATCTTTGTTACTCCAATGGCTGGTAGCCTTGTCATTATGGAAGGTAGTCTATTGTCGATATTTTTGTTACTCTAAGGGATGGTAGCCCTGTCCATATGGAAGGTATTCTGTTGTCGAGATTTTTGTTATTCCAATGGATGGTAGCGTTGTCATTATAGAAGGTAGTATATTGTCGAGATTTTTGTCACTATAATGGATGGTAGCCTTGTCATTAGGTAAGGTAGTCTATTATCGAGATTTTTGTTACTAGAATGGATTGTAGCCTTGTCGTTATGGAAGGTAGTCTATTGTCTATATCTTTGTTACTGCAATGGATGGTAGCCTAGTCATTATGGAAGGTAGTTTGTGTACGAGATTTTAGTTACTTTAATGGATGGTAGCCTTGTCATTATGGAAGGTAGTCTGTTGTCGAGATTTTTTATACTCCAAAAAATTGTAGCCTTGTAATTATGGAAGGTAGTCTCTTGTTGATATTCTGGTTACTCCAATAATGGTACCCTTGTCATTATGGAAGGTAGTCTATTGCTGAGATTTCTGTTACTCCGTTGCATGGTAGCCTTGTCATTATGGAAGGTAGTGTGTTGTCAATATTTTTGTTATTCCAATGGATGGTAGCCTAGTCATTATGGAAGGTAGTCTGTTTTCGTGATTTTTGTTACTCCAATGGATGGTAGCCTTGTCATTATGGAAGGTAGTATGTTGTCGATATCTTTGTTACTCCAATGGATGGTAGCCTTGTCGTTATGGAAGATAGTCTGTTGTCGATATTTTTGTTACTCCAATGGATGGTAGCCTTATCCATATGGAAGGTAGTCTGTTATCGAGATTTTTGTTATTCCAATGGATGGTAGCTAAGTCATTATGGAAGGTAGTTTGTTGTCGATATTTTTGTTACTAGAATGGGTTGTAGCCTTGTCGTTATGGAAGGTAGTATGTAATTTATATCTTTGTTACTCCAATGGATGGTAGCCTAGTCATTATAGAAGGTAGTTTGTGTACGATATTTTTTTTTATTCCAATGGATGGTAGCCTTGTCATTATGAAAGGAAGTTTATTGTCCTGATTTTTGTTACTCTAAGGGATGGTAGCCTTGTCATTATGGAAGGTAGTATGTTGTCGATATCTTTGTTACTCCAATGGATGGTATCCTTGTCATTATGGAAGGTAATCTGTTGTCCAGATTTTTGTTATTCTAAGGGATGGAAGCCTTTTCATTATGGAACGTAGTCTGTTGTCGATATTTTTGTTATTCCAATGGATGGTAGCGTTGTCATTATAGAAGGTATTATATTATCGAGGTTTTTGTCGCTACAATGGATGGTAGCCTTGTCATTATTGAAGGTAGTCTGTTGTCAAGATTTTTGTTACTAAAATGGATTGTAGCCTTGTCGTTATGGAATGTAGTTCGTTGTCGATATCTTTGTTAGTCCAATGGATGGTAGCCTAGTCATTATGGAAGGTAGTTTGTGTACGAGATTTTAGTTACTTTAATGGATGGTAGCCTTGTCATTATGGAAGGTTGTCTGTTGTCGAGATTTTTTATACTCCAATAAATTATAGCCTTGTAATTATGGAAGGTAGTCTCTTGTTGATATTTTGGTTACTCCAATGATGGTACCCTTGTCATTATGGAAGGTAGTCTATTGCCGAGATTTTTGTTACTCCATTGCATGGTAGCCTTGTCATTATGGAAGGTAGTCTATTGTTGATATTTTTGTTACTCTAAGGGTTGGTAGCCTAGTCCATATGGAAGGTAGTCTGTTGTCGAGATTTTTGTTATTCCAATGGATGGTAGCGTTGTCATTATAGAAGATAGTATATTGTCGATATTTTTGTCACTACAATGGATGATAGCCTTGTCATAATGTAAGGTAGTCTTTTGTCGAGATTTTTGTTACTAGAATGGATTGTAGCCTTGTCGTTATGGAAGGTAGTATGTTGTCTATATCTTTGTTACTTCAATGGATGGTAGTCTAGTCATTATGGAAGGTAGTTTGTGTACGATATTTTTGTTATTCCAATGGATGGTAGCCTTGTCATTATGAAAGGAAGTCTATTGTCCTGATTTTTGATACTCTAAGGGATGGTAGCCTTGTCATTATGGAAGGTAGTATGTTGTCGATATCTTTGTTACTCCAATGGATGGTAGCCTTGTCATTATGGAAGGTAGTCTGTTGTCCAGATTTTTGTTACTCTAAGGGATGGTAGCCTTGTCATTATGGAACGTAGTCTGTTGTCGAGATTTTTATTATTCCAATGGATGGTAGCGTTGTCATTATAGAAGGTAGTATATTATCGATATTTTTGTCACTACAATGGATGGTAGCCTTGTCATTATGGAAGGTAGTCTGTTGTCAAGATTTTTGTTACTACAATGGATTGTAGCCTTGTCGTTATGGAAGGTAGTTTGTTGTCGATATCTTTGTTAGTCTAAGGGATGGTAGCCTAGTCATTATGGAAGGTAGATTGTGTACGAGATTTTAGTTACTTTAATGGATGGTAGCCTTGTCATTATGGAAGGTAGTCTGTTGTCGAGATTTTCTATACTCCAATAAATTGTAGCCTTGTAATTATGGAAGGTAGTCTCTTGTTGATATTTTGGTTACTCAAATGATGGTACCCTTGTTATTATGGAAGGTAGTCTATTGCCAAGATTTTTGTTACTCCATTGCATGGTAGCCTTGTCATTATGGATGGTAGTGTGTTGTCGATATTTTTGTTATTCCAATGGATGGTAGCCTTGTCATTATGGAAGGTAGTCTGTTTTCGTGATTTTTGTTACTCCGATGGATGGTAGCCTTGTCATTATGGAAGGTAGTATGTTGTCAATATCTTTGTTACTCCAATGGATGGTAGCCTTGTCATTATGGAAGGTAGTATGTTGTCGATATCTTTGTTACTCCAATGGATGGTAGCCTTGTCATTATGGAAGGTAGTCTATTGTCCAGATTTTTGTTACTCTAAGGGATGGTAGCCTTGTCATTATGGAACGTAGTCTATTGTCGAGATTTTTGTTATTCCAATGGATGGTAGCCTTGTCATTATAGAAGGTAGTATATTATCGATACTTTTGTCACTACAATGGATGGTAGCCTTGTCATTATGGAAGGTATTCTGTTGTCAAGATTTTTGTTACTACAATGGATTGTAGCCTTGTCGTTATGGAAGGTAGTTTGTTGTCGATATCTTTGTTAGTCTAACGGATGGTAGCCTAGTCATTATGGAAGGTAGATTGTGTACGAGATTTTAGTTACTTTAATGGATGGTAGCCTTGTCATTATGGAAGGTAGTCTGTTGTCGAGATTTTTTATACTCCAATAAATTGTAGCCTTGTAATTATGGAAGGTAGTCTCTTGTTGATATTTTGGTTTCTCAAATGATGGTACCCTTGTTATTATGGAAGGTAGTCTATTGCCAAGATTTTTGTTACTCCATTGCATGGTAGCCTTGTCATTATGGAAGGTAGTGTGTTGTCGATATTTTTGTTATTCCAATGGATGGTAGCCTTGTCATTATGGAAGGTAGTCTATTTTCGTGATTTTTGTTACTCCAATGGATGGTAGCCTTGTCATTATGGAAGGTAGTATGTTGTCGATATCTTTGTTACTCCAATGGATGGTAGCCTTGTCATTATGGAAGGTAGTCTATTGTCGATATTTTTGTTACTCTAAGGGATGGTAGCCTTGTCCATATGGAAGGTAGTCTATTGTCGAGATTTTTGTTATTCCAATGGATGGTAGCGTTGTCATTATTTAAGATAGTATATTGTCGAGATTTTTATCACTACAATGGATGGTAGCCTTGTTATTATGTAAGGTAGTCTGTTGTCGAGATTTTTGTTACTAAAATGGGTTGTAGCCTTGTCGTTATGTAAGGTAGTATGTTGTCTATATCTTTGTTACTCCAATGGATGGTAGCCTAGTCATTATGGAAGGTAGTTTGTGTATGATATTTTTGTTATTCCAATGGATGGTAGCCTTGTCATTATGAAAAGAAGGTTATTGACCTGATTTTTGTTACTCTAAGGGATGGTAGCCTTGTCATTATGGAAGGTAGTCTGTTGTCGATATCTTTGTTACTTCAATGGATGGTAGCGTTGTAATTATGGAAGGTAGTCTCTTGTTGATATTTTGGTTACTCAAATGATGGTACCCTTGTTATTATGGAAGGTAGTCTATTGCCAAGATTTTTGTTACTCCATTGCATGGTAGCCTTGTCATTATGGAAGGTAGTGTGTTCTCGATATTTTTGTTATTCCAATGGATGGTTGCCTTGTCATTATGGAAGGTAGTCTATTTTCGTGATTTTTGTTACTCCAATGGATGGTAGCCTTGTCATTATGGAAGGTAGTATGTTGTCGATATCTTTGTTACTCTAATGGATGGTAGCCTTGTCATTATGGAAGGTAGTCTATTGTCGATATTTTTGTTACTCTAAGGGATGGTAGCCTTGTCCATATGGAAGGTAGTCTATTGTCGAGATTTTTTTTATTCCAATGGATGGTAGCGTTGTCATTATTTAAGGTAGTATATTGTCGAGATTTTTATCACTACAATGGATGGTAGCCTTGTTATTATGTAAGGTAGTCTGTTGTCGAGATTTTTGTTACTAGAATGGGTTGTAGCCTTGTCGTTATGTAAGGTAGTATGTTGTCTATATCTTTGTTACACAAATGGATGGTAGCCTAGTCATTATGGAAGGTAGTTTGTGTATGATATTTTTGTTATTCCAATGGATGGTAGCCTTGTCATTATGAAAGGAAGTTTATTGACCTGATTTTTGTTACTCTAAGGGATGGTAGCCTTGTCATTATGGAAGGTAGTATGTTGTCGATATATTTGTTACTCCAATGGATGGTAGCGTTGTCATTATGGAAGGTAGTCTCTTGTTGATATTTTGGTTACTCAAATGATGGTACCCTTGTTATTATGGAAGGTAGTATATTGCCAATATTTATGTTACTCCATTGCATGGTAGCCTTGTCATTATGGAAGGTAGTGTGTTCTCGATATTTTTGTTATTCCAATGGATGGTAGCCTTGTCATTATGGAAGGTAGTCTATTTTTGTGATTTTTGTTACTCCAATGGATGGTAGCCTTGTCATTATGGAAGGTAGTATGTTGTCGATATCTTTGTTACTCCAATGGATGGTAGCCTTGTCATTATGGAAGGTAGTCTATTGTCGATATTTTTGTTACTCTAAGGGATGGTAGCCTTGTCCATATGGAAGGTAGTCTATTGTCGAGATTTTTGTTATTCCAATGGATGGTAGCGTTGTCATTATTTAAGGTAGTATATTGTCGAGATTTTTATCACTACAATGGATGGTAGCCTTGTTATTATGTAAGGTAGTCTGTTGTCGAGATTTTTGTTACTAGAATGGGTTGTAGCCTTGTCGTTATGTAAGGTAGTATGTTGTCTATATCTTTGTTACTCCAATGGATGGTAGCCTAGTCATTATGGAAGGTAGTTTGTGTATGATATTTTTGTTATTCCAATGGATGGTAGCCTTGTCATTATAAAAGGAAGTTTATTGACCTGATTTTTGTTACTCTAAGGGATGGTAGCCTTGTCATTATGGAAGGTAGTATGTTGTCGATATCTTTGTTACTCCAATGGATAGTAGCCTTGTCATTATGGAAGGTAGTTTGTTGTCCAGATTTTTGTTACTCGAAGGGATGGTAGCCTTTTCAGTATGGAATGTAGTCTGTTGTAGAGATTTTTGTTATTCCAATGGATGGTAGCATTGTCATTATAGAAGGTAGTATATTATCGAGATTTTTGTCACTACAATGGATGGTAGCCTTGTCATTAATGAAGGTAGTCTATTGTCAAGATTTTTTTTACTACAATGGATTGTAGCCTTGTCGTTATGGAATGTAGTTTTTTGTCGATATCTTTGTTAGTCCAATGGATGGTAGCCTAGTCATTATGGAAGGTAGTTTGTGTACGAGATTTTAGTTACTTTAATGGGTGGTAGCCTTGTCAATAAGGAAGGTAGTCTGTTGTCGAGATTTTTTATACTCCAATAAATTATAGCCTTGTAATTGTGAAAGGTAGTCTCTTGTTGATATTTTGGTTACTCCAATGATGGTACGCTTGTCATTATGGAAGGTAGTCTATTGCCGAGATTCTTGTTACTCCATTGCATGGTAGCCTTGTCATTATGGAAGGTAGTGTGTTGTCGATATGTTTGTTATTCCAATGGATGATAGCCTTGTCATTATGGAAGGTAGTCTGTTGTCGTGATTTTTGTCACTCCAATGGATGGTAGCCTTGTCATTATGGAAGGTAGTATGTTGTCGATATCTTTGTTACTCCAATGGATAGTAGCCTTGTCATTATGGAAGGTAGTCTATTGTCGATATTTTTGTTACTCTAACGGATGGTCGGCTTATCCATATGGAAGGTAGTCTGTTGACGAGATTTTTGTTATTCCAATGGATGGTAGCGTTGTCATTATAGAAGGTAGTATATTGTTGAGATTTTTGTCACTACAATGGATGGTAGCCTTGTCATTTTGTAAGGTAGTCTGTTGTCGAGATTTTTGTTACTAGAATGGATTGTAGCCTTGTCGTTATGGAAGGTAGTATGTTGTCTATATCTTTGTTACTCCAATGGATGGTAGCGTAGTCATTATGGAAGGTAGTTTGTGTACGATATTTTTGTTATTCCAATGGATGGTAGCCTTGTCATTATGAAAGGAAGTCTATTGTCCTGATTTTTGTTACTCTAAGGGATGGTAGCCTTGTCATTATGGAAGGTAGTATGTTGTCGATATCTTTGTTACTCCATTGGATGGTAGCCTTGTCATTATGGAAGGTAGTGTGTTGTCGATATGTTTGTTATTCCAATGGATGGTAGCCTTGTCATTATGGAAGGTAGTCTGTTTTCGTGATTTTTGTTACTCCAATGGATGGTAGCCTTGTCATTATGGAAAGTAGTATGTTGTCGATATCTTTGTTACTCCAATGGATGGTAGCCTTGTCATTATGGAAGGTAGTCTATTGTTGATATTTTTGTTACTCTAAGGGTTGGTAGCCTTGTCCATATGGAAGGTAGTTTGTTGTCAGTATTTTTGTTATTCCAATGGATGGTAGCGTTGTCATTATAGAAGGTAGTATATTGTCGAGATTTTTGTCACTACAATGGATGGTAGCATTGTCATTATGTAAGGTAGTCTTTTGTCGAGATTTTTATTACTAGAATGGATTGTAGCCTTGTCATTATGGAAGGTAGTATGTTGTCTATATCTTTGTTACTCCAATGGATGGTAGCTTAGTCATTATGGAAGGTAGTTTGTGTACGATATTTTTTTTTATTCCAATGGATGGTAGCCTTGTCATTATGAAAGGAAGTCTATTGTCCTGATTTTTGTTACTCTAAGGGATGGTAGCCTTGTCATTATGGAAGGTAGTCTATTGTCGATATTTTTGTTACTCTAACGGATGGTAGCCTTATCCATATGGAAGGTAGTCTGTGGACGAGATTTTTGTTATTCCAATGGATGGTAGCGTTGTCATTAGAGAAGGTAGTATATTGTAGAGATTTTTGTTATTCCAATGGATGGTAGCGTTGTCATTATCGAAGGTAGTATATTGTCGAGATTTTTGTCACTACAATGGATGGTAGCCTTGTCATTATGTAAGCTAGTCTTTTGTCGAGATTTTTGTTACTAGAATGGATTGTAGCCTTGTCGTTATGGAAGGTAGTATGTTGTCTATAACTTTGTTACTCCAATGGATGGTAGCCTAGTCATTATGGAAGGTAGTTTGTGTATGATATTTTTGTTTTTCCAATGGATGGTAGCCTTGTCATTATGAAAGGAAGTCTATTGTCCTGATTTTTGTTACTCTAAGGGATGGTAGCCTTGTCATTATGGAAGGTAGTATATTGTCGATATCTTTGTTACTCCAATGGATGGTAGCCTTGTCATTATGGAAGGTAGTCTGTTCTCCAGATTTTTGTTACTCTAAGGGGTGGTAGCCTTGTCATTATGGAACGTAGTCTGTTGTCGAGATTTTTGTTATTCCAATGGATGGTAGCGTTGTCATTATAGAAGGTAGTATATTATCGAGATTTTTGATCATATAATGGATGGTAGCCTTGTCATTATGGAAGGTAGTCTGTTGTCAAGATATTTGTTACTACAATGGATTGTAGCGTTGTCGTTATGGAATGTAGTTTGTTGTCGATATCTTTGTTCGTCCAATGGATGGTAGCCTAGTCATTATGGAAGGTAGTTTGTGTACGAGATTTTAGTTACTTTAATGAATGGTAGCCTTGTCATTATGGAAGGTAGTTTGTTGTCGATATTTTTTATACTCTAATAAATTGTAGCCTTGTAATTATGGAAGGTAGTCTCTTGTTGATATTTTGGTTACTCCAATGATGGTACCCTTGTCATTATGGAAGGTAGTCTATTGCCGAGATTTTTCTTACTCCATAGCATGGTAGCCTTGTCATTATGGAAGGTAGTGTGTTATCGATATGTTTGTTATTACAATGGATGATAGCCTAGTCATTATGGAAGGTAGTTTGTTGTCGTGATTTTTGTTACTTCAATGGATGGTAGCCTTGTCATTATGGAAGGTAGTATGTTGTCGATATCTTTGTTACTGCAATGGATGGTAGCCTTGTCATTATGGAAGGTAGTCTATTGTCGATATTTTTGTTACTCTAACGGAAGGTAGCCTTATCCATATGGAAGGTAGTCTGTTGACGAGATTTTTGTTATTCCAATGGATGGTAGCGTTGTCATTATAGAAGGTAGTATATTGTCGAGATTTTTGTAACTATAATGGATGGTAGCCTTGTCATTATGTATGGTAGTCTGTTGTCGAGATTTTTGTTACTAGAATGGATTGTAGCCTTGTCGTTATGGAAGGTAGTATGTTGTCTATATCTTTGTTACTCCAATGGATGGTAGCCTAGTCATTATGGAAGGTAGTTTGTGTACGATATTTTTGTTATTCCAATGGATGGTAGCCTTGTCATTGTGAAAGGAAGTCTATTGTCCTGATTTTTGTTACTCTAAGGGATGTTAGCCTTGTCATTATGGAAGGTAGTATGTTGTCGATATCTTTGTTAATCCAATGGATGGTAGCTTTGTCATTATGGAAGGTAGTCTGGTGTCCAGATTTTTGTTACTCTAAAGGATGGTAGCCTTGTCATTATGGAACGTAGTCTGTTGTCGAGATTTTTGTTATTCCAATGGATGGTAGCGTTGTCATTATAGAAAGTAGTATATTATCGAGATTTTTGTCACTACAATGGATGGTAGCCTTGTCGTTATGGAAGGTAGTTTGTTGTCGATATCTTTGTTAGTCCAATGGATGGTAGCCAAGTCATTATGGAAGATAGTTTGTGTACGAGATTTTAGTTACTTTAATGAATGGTAGCCTTGTCATTATGTAAGGTAGTCTGTTGTCGAGATTTTTTATACTCCAATAAATTGTAGCCTTGTAATTATGTAAGGTAGTCTCTTGTTGATATTTTGGTTAATCCAATGATGGTACCCTTGTCATTATGGAAGGTAGTCTATTGCCGAGATTTTTGTTACTCCATAGCATGGTAGCCTTGTCATTATGGAAGGTAGTGTGTCGTCGATATGTTTGTTATTACAATGGATGATAGCCTTGTCATTATGGAAGGTAGTCTGTTGTCGTGATTTTTGTCACTCCAATGGATGGTAGCCTTGTCATTATGGAAGGTAGTATGTTGTCGATATCTTTGTTACTCCAATGGATGGTACCCTTGTCATTATGGAAGGTAGTCTATTGTCGATATTTTTGTTACTCTAACGGATGGTAGCCTTATCCATATAGAAGGTAGTCTGTTGACAAGATTTTTGTTATTCCAATGGATGGTAGCGTTGTCATTATAGAAGGTAGTATATTGTCGAGATTTTTGTCACTACAATGGATGGTAGCCTTGTCGTTAAGGAAGGTAGTATGTTGTCTATATCTTTGTTACTCCAATGGATGGTAGCGTAGTCATTATGGAAGGTAGTTTGTGTATGATATTTTTGTTATTCCAATGGATGGTAGCCTTGTCATTATAAAAGGAAGTCTATTATCCTGATTTTTGTTACTCTAAGGGATGGTAGCCTTGTCATTATGGAAGGTAGTCTGTTGTCCAGATTTTTGTTACTCTAAGGGATGGTAGCCTTGTCATTATGGAACGTAGTCTGTTGTCGAGATTTTTGTTATTCCAATGGATGGTAGCGTTGTCATTATAAAAGGTAGTATATTATCGAGATTTTTGTCACTACAATGGTTGGTAGCCTTGTCATTATGGAAGGTAGTCTATTGTCGAGATTTTTTATACTCCAATAAATTGTAGCCTTGTAATTATGGAAGGTAGTCTCTTGTTGATATTTTGGTTACTCCAATGATGGTACCCTTGTTATTATGGAAGGTAGTCTATTGCTGAGATTTTTGTTACTCCCTTGCATGGTAGCCTTGTCATTATGCAAGGTACTGTGTTGTCGATATTTTTGTTATTCCAATGGATGGTAGCCTAGTCATTATGGAAGGTAGTTTGTGTATGATATTTTTGTTATTCCAATGGATGGTAGCCTTGTCATTATAAAAGGAAGTTTATTGACCTGATTTTTGTTACTCTAAGGGATGGTAGCCTTGTCATTATGGAAGGTAGTATGTTGTCGATATCTTTGTTACTCCAATGGATAGTAGCCTTGTCATTATGGAAGGTAGTTTGTTGTCCAGATTTTTGTTACTCGAAGGGATGGTAGCCTTTTCAGTATGGAATGTAGTCTGTTGTAGAGATTTTTGTTATTCCAATGGATGGTAGCATTGTCATTATAGAAGGTAGTATATTATCGAGATTTTTGTCACTACAATGGATGGTAGCCTTGTCATTAATGAAGGTAGTCTATTGTCAAGATTTTTTTTACTACAATGGATTGTAGCCTTGTCGTTATGGAATGTAGTTTTTTGTCGATATCTTTGTTAGTCCAATGGATGGTAGCCTAGTCATTATGGAAGGTAGTTTGTGTACGAGATTTTAGTTACTTTAATGGGTGGTAGCCTTGTCAATAAGGAAGGTAGTCTGTTGTCGAGATTTTTTATACTCCAATAAATTATAGCCTTGTAATTGTGAAAGGTAGTCTCTTGTTGATATTTTGGTTACTCCAATGATGGTACGCTTGTCATTATGGAAGGTAGTCTATTGCCGAGATTCTTGTTACTCCATTGCATGGTAGCCTTGTCATTATGGAAGGTAGTGTGTTGTCGATATGTTTGTTATTCCAATGGATGATAGCCTTGTCATTATGGAAGGTAGTCTGTTGTCGTGATTTTTGTCACTCCAATGGATGGTAGCCTTGTCATTATGGAAGGTAGTATGTTGTCGATATCTTTGTTACTCCAATGGATAGTAGCCTTGTCATTATGGAAGGTAGTCTATTGTCGATATTTTTGTTACTCTAACGGATGGTCGGCTTATCCATATGGAAGGTAGTCTGTTGACGAGATTTTTGTTATTCCAATGGATGGTAGCGTTGTCATTATAGAAGGTAGTATATTGTTGAGATTTTTGTCACTACAATGGATGGTAGCCTTGTCATTTTGTAAGGTAGTCTGTTGTCGAGATTTTTGTTACTAGAATGGATTGTAGCCTTGTCGTTATGGAAGGTAGTATGTTGTCTATATCTTTGTTACTCCAATGGATGGTAGCGTAGTCATTATGGAAGGTAGTTTGTGTACGATATTTTTGTTATTCCAATGGATGGTAGCCTTGTCATTATGAAAGGAAGTCTATTGTCCTGATTTTTGTTACTCTAAGGGATGGTAGCCTTGTCATTATGGAAGGTAGTATGTTGTCGATATCTTTGTTACTCCATTGGATGGTAGCCTTGTCATTATGGAAGGTAGTGTGTTGTCGATATGTTTGTTATTCCAATGGATGGTAGCCTTGTCATTATGGAAGGTAGTCTGTTTTCGTGATTTTTGTTACTCCAATGGATGGTAGCCTTGTCATTATGGAAAGTAGTATGTTGTCGATATCTTTGTTACTCCAATGGATGGTAGCCTTGTCATTATGGAAGGTAGTCTATTGTTGATATTTTTGTTACTCTAAGGGTTGGTAGCCTTGTCCATATGGAAGGTAGTTTGTTGTCAGTATTTTTGTTATTCCAATGGATGGTAGCGTTGTCATTATAGAAGGTAGTATATTGTCGAGATTTTTGTCACTACAATGGATGGTAGCATTGTCATTATGTAAGGTAGTCTTTTGTCGAGATTTTTATTACTAGAATGGATTGTAGCCTTGTCATTATGGAAGGTAGTATGTTGTCTATATCTTTGTTACTCCAATGGATGGTAGCTTAGTCATTATGGAAGGTAGTTTGTGTACGATATTTTTTTTTATTCCAATGGATGGTAGCCTTGTCATTATGAAAGGAAGTCTATTGTCCTGATTTTTGTTACTCTAAGGGATGGTAGCCTTGTCATTATGGAAGGTAGTCTATTGTCGATATTTTTGTTACTCTAACGGATGGTAGCCTTATCCATATGGAAGGTAGTCTGTGGACGAGATTTTTGTTATTCCAATGGATGGTAGCGTTGTCATTAGAGAAGGTAGTATATTGTAGAGATTTTTGTTATTCCAATGGATGGTAGCGTTGTCATTATCGAAGGTAGTATATTGTCGAGATTTTTGTCACTACAATGGATGGTAGCCTTGTCATTATGTAAGCTAGTCTTTTGTCGAGATTTTTGTTACTAGAATGGATTGTAGCCTTGTCGTTATGGAAGGTAGTATGTTGTCTATAACTTTGTTACTCCAATGGATGGTAGCCTAGTCATTATGGAAGGTAGTTTGTGTATGATATTTTTGTTTTTCCAATGGATGGTAGCCTTGTCATTATGAAAGGAAGTCTATTGTCCTGATTTTTGTTACTCTAAGGGATGGTAGCCTTGTCATTATGGAAGGTAGTATATTGTCGATATCTTTGTTACTCCAATGGATGGTAGCCTTGTCATTATGGAAGGTAGTCTGTTCTCCAGATTTTTGTTACTCTAAGGGGTGGTAGCCTTGTCATTATGGAACGTAGTCTGTTGTCGAGATTTTTGTTATTCCAATGGATGGTAGCGTTGTCATTATAGAAGGTAGTATATTATCGAGATTTTTGATCATATAATGGATGGTAGCCTTGTCATTATGGAAGGTAGTCTGTTGTCAAGATATTTGTTACTACAATGGATTGTAGCGTTGTCGTTATGGAATGTAGTTTGTTGTCGATATCTTTGTTCGTCCAATGGATGGTAGCCTAGTCATTATGGAAGGTAGTTTGTGTACGAGATTTTAGTTACTTTAATGAATGGTAGCCTTGTCATTATGGAAGGTAGTTTGTTGTCGATATTTTTTATACTCTAATAAATTGTAGCCTTGTAATTATGGAAGGCAGTCTCTTGTTGATATTTTGGTTACTCCAATGATGGTACCCTTGTCATTATGGAAGGTAGTCTATTGCCGAGATTTTTCTTACTCCATAGCATGGTAGCCTTGTCATTATGGAAGGTAGTGTGTTATCGATATGTTTGTTATTACAATGGATGATAGCCTAGTCATTATGGAAGGTAGTTTGTTGTCGTGATTTTTGTTACTTCAATGGATGGTAGCCTTGTCATTATGGAAGGTAGTATGTTGTCGATATCTTTGTTACTGCAATGGATGGTAGCCTTGTCATTATGGAAGGTAGTCTATTGTCGATATTTTTGTTACTCTAACGGAAGGTAGCCTTATCCATATGGAAGGTAGTCTGTTGACGAGATTTTTGTTATTCCAATGGATGGTAGCGTTGTCATTATAGAAGGTAGTATATTGTCGAGATTTTTGTAACTATAATGGATGGTAGCCTTGTCATTATGTATGGTAGTCTGTTGTCGAGATTTTTGTTACTAGAATGGATTGTAGCCTTGTCGTTATGGAAGGTAGTATGTTGTCTATATCTTTGTTACTCCAATGGATGGTAGCCTAGTCATTATGGAAGGTAGTTTGTGTACGATATTTTTGTTATTCCAATGGATGGTAGCCTTGTCATTGTGAAAGGAAGTCTATTGTCCTGATTTTTGTTACTCTAAGGGATGTTAGCCTTGTCATTATGGAAGGTAGTATGTTGTCGATATCTTTGTTAATCCAATGGATGGTAGCTTTGTCATTATGGAAGGTAGTCTGGTGTCCAGATTTTTGTTACTCTAAAGGATGGTAGCCTTGTCATTATGGAACGTAGTCTGTTGTCGAGATTTTTGTTATTCCAATGGATGGTAGCGTTGTCATTATAGAAAGTAGTATATTATCGAGATTTTTGTCACTACAATGGATGGTAGCCTTGTCGTTATGGAAGGTAGTTTGTTGTCGATATCTTTGTTAGTCCAATGGATGGTAGCCAAGTCATTATGGAAGATAGTTTGTGTACGAGATTTTAGTTACTTTAATGAATGGTAGCCTTGTCATTATGTAAGGTAGTCTGTTGTCGAGATTTTTTATACTCCAATAAATTGTAGCCTTGTAATTATGTAAGGTAGTCTCTTGTTGATATTTTGGTTAATCCAATGATGGTACCCTTGTCATTATGGAAGGTAGTCTATTGCCGAGATTTTTGTTACTCCATAGCATGGTAGCCTTGTCATTATGGAAGGTAGTGTGTCGTCGATATGTTTGTTATTACAATGGATGATAGCCTTGTCATTATGGAAGGTAGTCTGTTGTCGTGATTTTTGTCACTCCAATGGATGGTAGCCTTGTCATTATGGAAGGTAGTATGTTGTCGATATCTTTGTTACTCCAATGGATGGTAGCCTTGTCATTATGGAAGGTAGTCTATTGTCGATATTTTTGTTACTCTAACGGATGGTAGCCTTATCCATATAGAAGGTAGTCTGTTGACAAGATTTTTGTTATTCCAATGGATGGTAGCGTTGTCATTATAGAAGGTAGTATATTGTCGAGATTTTTGTCACTACAATGGATGGTAGCCTTGTCGTTAAGGAAGGTAGTATGTTGTCTATATCTTTGTTACTCCAATGGATGGTAGCGTAGTCATTATGGAAGGTAGTTTGTGTATGATATTTTTGTTATTCCAATGGATGGTAGCCTTGTCATTATAAAAGGAAGTCTATTATCCTGATTTTTGTTACTCTAAGGGATGGTAGCCTTGTCATTATGGAAGGTAGTCTGTTGTCCAGATTTTTGTTACTCTAAGGGATGGTAGCCTTGTCATTATGGAACGTAGTCTGTTGTCGAGATTTTTGTTATTCCAATGGATGGTAGCATTGTCATTATAAAAGGTAGTATATTATCGAGATTTTTGTCACTACAATGGTTGGTAGCCTTGTCATTATGGAAGGTAGTCTATTGTCGAGATTTTTTATACTCCAATAAATTGTAGCCTTGTAATTATGGAAGGTAGTCTCTTGTTGATATTTTGGTTACTCCAATGATGGTACCCTTGTTATTATGGAAGGTAGTCTATTGCTGAGATTTTTGTTACTCCCTTGCATGGTAGCCTTGTCATTATGCAAGGTAGTGTGTTGTCGATATTTTTGTTATTCCAATGGATGGTAGCCTTGTCATTATGGAAGGTAGTCTGTTTTCGTGATTTTTGTTACTCTAATGGATGGTAGCCTTATCATTATGGAAGGTAGTATGTTGTCGATATCATTGTTACTCCAATGGATGGTAGCCTTGTCATTATGGAAGGTAGTCTATTGTTGATATTTTTGTTACTCTAAGGGTTGGTAGCCTTGTCCATATGGAAGGTAGTTTGTTGTCGAGATTTTTGTTATTCCAATGGATGGTAGCGTTGTCATTATAGAAGGTAGTATATTGTCGAGATTTTTGTCACTACAATGGATGGTAGCCTTGTTATTATGTAAGGTAGTCTTTTGTCGAGATTTTTATTACTAGAATGGATTGTAGCCTTGTCGTTATGGAAGGTAGTATGTTGTCTATATCTTTGTTACTCCAATGGATGGTAGCCTAGTCATTATGGAAGGTAGTTTGTGTACGATATTTTTGTTATTCCAATGGATGGTAGCCTTGTCATTATGAAAGGAAGTCTATTGTCCTGATTTTTGTTACTCTAAGGGATGGTAGCCTTGTCATTATGGAAGGTAGTCTATTGTCGATATTTTTGTTACTCTAACGGATGGTAGCCTTATCCATATGGAAGGTAGTCTGTTGACAAGATTTTTGTTATTCCAATGGATGGTAGCGTTGTCATTATAGAAGGTAGTATATTGTCGAGATTTTTGTAACTATAATGGATGGTAGCCTTGTCATTATGTATGGTAGTCTGTTGTCGAGATTTTTGTTACTAGAATGGATTGTAGCCTTGTCGTTATGGAAGGTAGTATGTTGTCTATATCTTTGTTACTCCAATGGATGGTAGCCTAGTCATTATGGAAGGTAGTTTGTGTACGATATTTTTGTTATTCCAATGGATGGTAGCCTTGTCATTGTGAAAGGAAGTCTATTGTCCTGATTTTTGTTACTCTAAGGGATGTTAGCCTTGTCATTATGGAAGGTAGTATGTTGTCGATATCTTTGTTAATCCAATGGATGGTAGCTTTGTCATTATGGAAGGTAGTCTGGTGTCCAGATTTTTGTTACTCTAAAGGATGGTAGCCTTGTCATTATGGAACGTAGTCTGTTGTCGAGATTTTTGTTATTCCAATGGATGGTAGCGTTGTCATTATAGAAAGTAGTATATTATCGAGATTTTTGTCACTACAATGGATGGTAGCCTTGTCGTTATGGAAGGTAGTTTGTTGTTGATATCTTTGTTAGTCCAATGGATGGTAGCCAAGTCATTATGGAAGATAGTTTGTGTACGAGATTTTAGTTACTTTAATGAATGGTAGCCTTGTCATTATGTAAGGTAGTCTGTTGTCGAGATTTTTTATACTCCAATAAATTGTAGCCTTGTAATTATGGAAGGTAGTCTCTTGTTGATATTTTGGTTACTCCAATGATGGTACCCTTGTCATTATGGAAGGTAGTCTATTGCCGAGATTTTTGTTACTCCATTGCATGGTAGCCTTGTCATTATGGAAGGTAGTGTGTCGTCGATATGTTTGTTATTCCAATGGATGATAGCCTTGTCATTATGGAAGGTAGTCTGTTGTCGTGATTTTTGTCACTCCAATGAATGGTAGCCTTGTCATTATGGAAGGTAGTATGTTGTCGATATCTTTGTTACTCAAATGGATGGTAACCTTGTCATTATGGAAGGTAGTCTATTGTCGATATTTTTGTTACTCTAACAGATGGTAGCCTTATCCATATGGAAGGTAGTCTATTGACGAGATTTTAGTTATTCCAATGGATGGTAGCGTTGTCATTATAGAAGGTAGTATATTGTCGAGATTTTTGTCACTACAGTGGATGGTAGCCTTGTCATTATTTAAGGTAGTATGTTGTCGAGGATTTTGTTACTATAATGGATTGTAGCCTTGTCGTTATGGAAGGTAGTATGTTGTTTATATCTTTGTTACTCCAATGGATGGTAGCCTAGTCATTATGGAAGGTAGTTTGTGTATGATATTTTTGTTATTCCAATGGATGGTAGCCTTGTCATTATGAAAGGAAGTCTATTGTCCTGATTTTTGTTACTCTAAGGGATGGTAGCCTTGTCATTATGGAAGGTAGAATGTTGTCGATATCTTTGTTACTCTAATGGATTATAGCCTTGTCATTATGGAAGGTAGTCCGTTGTCCAAATTTTTGTTACTCTAAGGGATGGTAGCCTTGTCATTATGGAACGTAGTCTGTTGTCAAAATTTTTGTTATTCCAATGGATGGTAGCGTTGTCATTATAGAAGGTAGTATATTATCGAGATTTTTGTCACTACAATGGATGGTAGCCTTGTCATTATGGAAGGTCGTCTGTTGTCGAGATTTTTGTTACTACAATGAATTGTAGCCTTGTCGTTATGGAATGTAGTTTGTTGTCAATATCTTTGTTCGTCCAATGGATGGTAGCCTAGTCATTATGGAAGGTAGTTTGTGTACGAGATTTTAGTTACTTTAATTGATGGTAGCCTTATCATTATGGAAGGAAGTTTGTTGTCGAGATTTTTTATACTCCCATAAATTGTAGCCTTGTAATTATGGAAGGTAGTCTCTTGTTGATATTTTGGTTACTCCAATGATGGTACCCTTGTCATTATGGAAGGTAGTCTATTGCCCAGATTTTTGTTACTCCATTGCATGGTAGCCTTGTCATTATGGAAGGTAGTGTGTCATCGATATGTTTGTTATTACAATGGATGATAGCCTTGTCATTATGGAAGGTAGTCTATTGCCGTGATTTTTGTCACTCCAATGGATGGTAGCCTTTTCATTATGGAAGGTAGTATGTTGTCGATATCTTTGTTACTCCAATGGATGGTAGCCTTGTCATTATGGAAGGTAGTCTATTGTCTATATTTTTGTTACTCTAACGGATGGTAGCCTTATCCATATGGAAGGTAGTCTGTTGACGAGATTTTTTTTATTCCAATGGATGGTAGCGTTGTCATTATAGAAGGTAGTATATTGTCGAGATTTTTGTCACTACAATGGATGGTAGCCTTGTCATTATGTAAGGTAGTCTGTTGTCGAGATTTTTGATACTAGAATGGATTGTAGCCTTGTCGTTAAGGAAGGTAGTATGTTGTCTATATCTTTGTTACTCCAATGGATGGTAGCGTAGTCATTATGGAAGGTAGTTTGTGTACGATATTTTTGTTATTCCCATGGATGGTAGCCTTGTCATTATAAAAGGAAGTCTATTGTCCTGATTTTTGTTACTCTAAGGGATGGTAGCCTTGTCATTATGGAAGGTAGTATGTTGTCGATATCTTTGTTACTCCAATGGATGGTAGCCTTGTCATTATGGAAGGTAGTCTGTTGTCCAGATTTTTGTTACTCTAAGGGATGGTAGCCTTGTCATTATGGAACGTAGTCTGTTGTCGAGATTTTTGTTATTCCAATGGATGGTAGCGTTGTCATTATAGAAGGTAGTATATTATCGAGATTTTTGTCACTACAATGGTTGGTAGCCTTGCCATTATGGAAGGTAGTCTGTTGTCGAGATTTTTTATACTCCAATAAATTGTAGCCTTTTAATTATGGAAGGTAGTCTCTTGTTGATATTTTTTATTACTCCAATGATGGTACCCTTTTTATTATGGAAGGTAGTCTATTGCTGAGATTTTTGTTACTCCCTTGCATGGTAGCCTTGTCATTATGCAACGTAGTGTGTTGTCGATATTTTTGTTATTCCAATGGATGGTAGCCTTGTCATTATGGAAGGTAGTCTGTTTTCTTGATTTTTGTTACTCCAATGGATGGTAGCCTTGTCATTATGGAAGGTAGTATGTTGTCGATATCTTTGTTACTGCAATGGATGGTAGCCTTGTCATTATGGAAGGTAGTCTATTGTCGATATTTTTGTTACTCTAACGGATGGTAGCCTTATCCATATGGAAGGTAGTCTGTTGACGAGATTTTTGTTATTCCAATGGATGGTAGCGTTGTCATTATAGAAGGTAGTATATTGTCGAGATTTTTGTCACTACAATGGATGGTAGCCTTGTCATTATGTAAGGTAGTCTGTTGTCGATATTTTTGTTACTAGAATGGATTGTAGCCTTGTCGTTATGGAAGGTAGTATGTTGTCTATATCTTTGTTACTCCAATGGATGGTAGTCTAGTCATTATGGAAGGTAGTTTGTGTATGATATTTTTGTTATTCCAATGGATGGTAGCCTTGTCATTATGAAAGGAAGTCTATTGTCCTGATTTTTGTTACTCTAAGGGATGGTAGCCTTGTCATTATGGAAGGTAGAATGTTGTCGATATCTTTGTTACTCTAATGGATTGTAGCCTTCTCATTATGGAAGGTAGTCCGTTGTCCAGATTTTTGTTACTCTAAGGGATGGTAGCCTTGTCATTATGGAACATAGTCTGTTGTCGAGATTTTTGTTATTCCAATGGATGGTAGAGTTGTCATTATAGAAGGTAGTATATTATCGAGATTTTTTTCACTACAATGGATGGTAGCCTTGTCATTATGGAAGGTAGTCTGTTGTCGAGATTTTTGTTACTACTATGAATTGTAGCCTTGTCGTTATGGAATGTAGTTTGTTGTCGATATCTTTGTTAGTCCAATGGATGCTAGCCAAGTCATTATGGAAGGTAGTTTGTGTACGAGATTTTAGTTACTTTAATGAATGGTAGCCTTGTCATTATGGAAGGTAGTCTGTTGTCAAGATTTTTTATACTCCAATAAATTGTAGCCTTGTAATTATGGAAGGTAGTCTCTTGTTGATATTTTGGTTACTCCAATGATGGTACCCTTGTCATTATGGAAGGTAGTCTATTGCCGAGATGTTTGTTACTCCATTGCATGGTAGCCTTGTCATTATGGAAGGTAGTGTGTCGTCGATTTGTTTGTTATTCCAATGGATGATAGCCTTGTCATTATGGAAGGTAGTCTATTGTCGTGATTTTTGTCACTCCAATGAATGGTAGCCTTGTCATTATGGAAGGTAGTATGTTGTCGATATCTTTGTTACTCAAATGGATGGTAGCCTTGTCATTATGGAAGGTAGTCTATTGTCGAGATTTTTGTTACTCTAACAGATGGTAGCCTTATCCATATGGAAGGTAGTCTATTGACGAGATTTTTGTTATTCCAATCGATGGTAGCGTTGTCATTATAGAAGGTAGTATATTGTCGATATTTTTGTCACTACAATGGATGGTAGCCTTGTCATTATGTAAGGTAGTATGTTGTCGAGGATTTTGTTACTAGAATGGATTGTAGCCTTGTCGTTATGGAAGGTAGTATGTTGTTCATATCTTTGTTACTCCAATGGATGGTAGCCTAGTCATTATGGAAGGTAGTTTGTGTATGATATTTTTGTTATTCCAATGGATGGTAGCCTTGTCATTATGAAAGGAAGTCTATTTTCCTGATTTTTGTTACTCTAAGGGATGCTAGCCTTGTCATTATGGAAGGTAGAATGTTGTCGATATCTTTGTTACTCTAATGGATTGTAGGCTTGTCATTATGGAAGGTAGTCTGTTGACCAAATTTTTGTTACTCTAAGGGATGGTAGCCTTGTCATTATGGAAAGTAGTCTGTTGTCAAAATTTTTGTTATTCCAATGGATGGTAGCGTTGTCATTATAGAAGGTAGTATATTATCGAGATTTTTATCACTACAATGGATGGTAGCCTTGTCATTATGGAAGGTAGTCTGTTGTCGAGATTTTTGTTACTACAATGAATTGTAGCCTTGTCGTTATGGAATGTAGTGTGTTGTCGATATCTTTGTTCGTCCAATGGATGGTAGCCTAGTCATTATGGAAGGTAGTTTGTGTACGAGATTTTAGTTACTTTAATTGATGGTAGCCTTATCATTATGGAAGGAAGTTTGTTGTCGAGATTTTTTATACTCCAATAAATTGTAGCCTTGTAATTATGGAAGGTAGTCTCTTGTTGATATTTTGGTTACTCCAATGATGGTACCCTTGTAATTATGGAAGGTAGTCTATTGCCCAGATTTTTGTTACTCCATTGCATGGTAGCCTTGTCATTATGGAAGGTAGTGTTTTGTCGATATGTTTGTTATTACAATGGATGATAGCCTTGTCATTATGGAAGGTAGTCTATTGCCGTGATTTTTGTCACTCCAATGGATGGTAGCCTTTTCATTATGGAAGGTAGTATGTTGTCGATATCTTTCTTACTCCAATGGATGGTAGCCTTGTCATTATGGAAGGTAGTC
The DNA here is from genome assembly GCA_948472305.1 of Vicia faba. Classification (NCBI taxonomy): domain Eukaryota; kingdom Viridiplantae; phylum Streptophyta; class Magnoliopsida; order Fabales; family Fabaceae; genus Vicia; species Vicia faba. The sequence continues at coordinate 750,838,633 of OX451741.1, forward strand.
TATTGTCGATATTTTTGTTACTCTAACGGATGGTAGCCTTATCCATATGGAAGGTAGTCTGTTGACGAGATTTTTTTTATTCCAATGGATGGTAGCGATGTCATTATAAAAGGTAATATATTGTCGAGATTTTTGTCACTACAATGGATGGTAGCCTTGTCATTATGTAAGGTAGTTTGTTGTCGAGATTTTTGTTACTAGAATGGATTGTAGCCTTGTCGTTAAGGAAGGTAGTATGTTGTCTATATCTTTGTTACTCCAATGGATGGTAGCGTAGTCATTATGGAAGGTAGTTTGTGTACGATATTTTTGTTATTCCAATGGATGGTAGCCTCGTCATTATAAAAGGAAGTCTATTGTCCTGATTTTTGTTACTCTAAGGGATGGTAGCCTTGTCATTATGGAAGGTAGTATGTTGTCGATATCTTTGTTACTCTAATGGATGGTAGCCTTGTCATTATGGAAGGTAGTCTGTTGTCCAGATTTTTGTTACTCTAAGGGATGGTAGCCTTGTCATTATGGAACGTAGTCTGTTGTCGAGATTTTTGTTATTCCAATGGATGGTAGCGTTGTCATTATAGAAGGTAGTATATTATCGAGATTTTTGTCACTACAATGGTTGGTAGCCTTGTCATTATGGAAGGTAGTCTGTTGTCGAGATTTTTTATACTCCAATAAATTGTAGCCTTTTTATTATGGAAGGTAGTCTCTTGTTGATATTTTGGTTACTCCAATGATGGTACCCTTGTTATTATGGAAGGTAGTCTATTGCTGAGATTTTTGTTACTCCCTTGCATGGTAGCCTTGTCATTATGCAAGGTAGTGTGTTGTCGATATTTTTGTTATTCCAATGGATGGTAGCCTTGTCATTATGGAAGGTAGTCTGTTTTCGTGATTTTTGTTACTCCAATGGATGGTAGCCTTGTCATTATGGAAGGTAGTATGTTGTCGATATCTTTGTTACTCCAATGGATGGTAGCCTTGTCATTATGGAAGGTAGTCTATTGTTGATATTTTTGTTACTCTAAGGGTTGGTAGCCTTGTCCATATGGAAGGTAGTTTGTTGTCGAGATTTTTGTTATTCCAATGGATGGTAGCATTGTCATTATAGAAGGTAGTATATTGTCGAGATTTTTGTCACTACAATGGATGGTAGCGTTGTCATTATGTAAGGTAGTCTTTTGTCGAGATTTTTGTTACTAGAATGGATTGTAGCCTTGTCGTTATGGAAGGTAGTTTGTGTACGATATTTTTGTTATTCCAATGGATGGTAGCTTGTCATTATGGAAGGAAGTCTATTGTCCTGATTTTTGTTACTCTAAGGGATGGTAGCCTTGTCATTATGGAAGGTAGTCTATTGTCGATATTTTTGTTACTCTAACGGATGGTAGCCTTATCCATATGGAAGGTAGTCTCTTGACGAGATTTTTGTTATTCCAATGGATGGTAGCGTTGTCATTATAGAAGGTAGTATATTTTCGATATTTTTGTTATTCCAATGGATGGTAGCGTTGTCATTATCGAAGGTAGTATATTTTCGAGATTTTTGTCACTACAATGGATGGTAGCCTTGTCATTATGTAAGGTAGTCTGTTGTCGAGATTTTTGTTACTAGAATGGATTGTAGCCTTGTCGTTATGGAAGGTAGTATGTTGTCTATATCTTTGTTACTCCAATGAATGGTAGCCTTGTCATTATGGAAGCTAGTTTGTGTACGATATATTTGTTATTCCAATGGATGGTAGCCTTGTCATTATGAAAGGAAGTCTATTGTCCTAATTTTTGTTACTCTAAGGGATGGTAGCCTTGTCATTATGGAATGTAGTTTGTTGTCGATATCTTTGTTAGTCCAATGGATGCTAGCCAAGTCATTATGGAAGGTAGTTTGTGTACGAGATTTTAGTTACTTTAATGAATGGTAGCCTTGTCATTATGGAAGGTAGTCTGTTGTCGAGATTTTTTATACTCCAATAAATTGTAGCCTTGTAATTATGGAAGGTAGTCTCTTGTTGATATTTTGGTTACTCCAATGATGGTACCCTTGTCATTATGGAAGGTAGTCTATTGCCGAGATGTTTGTTACTCCATTGCATGGTAGCCTTGTCATTATGGAAGGTAGTGTGTCGTCGATTTGTTTGTTATTCCAATGGATGATAGCCTTGTCATTATGGAAGGTAGTCTATTGTCGTGATTTTTGTCACTCCAATGAATGGTAGCCTTGTCATTATGGAAGGTAGTATGTTGTCGATATCTTTGTTACTCAAATGGATGGTAGCCTTGTCATTATGGAAGGTAGTCTATTGTCGAGATTTTTGTTACTCTAACAGATGGTAGCCTTATCCATATGGAAGGTAGTCTATTGACGAGATTTTTGTTATTCCAATCGATGGTAGCGTTGTCATTATAGAAGGTAGTATATTGTCGATATTTTTGTCACTACAATGGATGGTAGCCTTGTCATTATGTAAGGTAGTATGTTGTCGAGGATTTTGTTACTAGAATGGATTGTAGCCTTGTCGTTATGGAAGGTAGTATGTTGTTCATATCTTTGTTACTCCAATGGATGGTAGCCTAGTCATTATGGAAGGTAGTTTGTGTATGATATTTTTGTTATTCCAATGGATGGTAGCCTTGTCATTATGAAAGGAAGTCTATTTTCCTGATTTTTGTTACTCTAAGGGATGGTAGCCTTGTCATTATGGAAGGTAGAATGTTGTCGATATCTTTGTTACTCTAATGGATTGTAGGCTTGTCATTATGGAAGGTAGTCCGTTGACCAAATTTTTGTTACTCTAAGGGATGGTAGCCTTGTCATTATGGAAAGTAGTCTGTTGTCAAAATTTTTGTTATTCCAATGGATGGTAGCGTTGTCATTATAGAAGGTAGTATATTATCGAGATTTTTGTCACTACAATGGATGGTAGCCTTGTCATTATGGAAGGTAGTCTGTTGTCGAGATTTTTGTTACTACAATGAATTGTAGCCTTGTCGTTATGGAATGTAGTGTGTTGTCGATATCTTTGTTCGTCCAATGGATGGTAGCCTAGTCATTATGGAAGGTAGTTTGTGTACGAGATTTTAGTTACTTTAATTGATGGTAGCCTTATCATTATGGAAGGAAGTTTGTTGTCGAGATTTTTTATACTCCAATAAATTGTAGCCTTGTAATTATGGAAGGTAGTCTCTTGTTGATATTTTGGTTACTCCAATGATGGTACCCTTGTAATTATGGAAGGTAGTCTATTGCCCAGATTTTTGTTACTCCATTGCATGGTAGCCTTGTCATTATGGAAGGTAGTGTTTTGTCGATATGTTTGTTATTACAATGGATGATAGCCTTGTCATTATGGAAGGTAGTCTATTGCCGTGATTTTTGTCACTCCAATGGATGGTAGCCTTTTCATTATGGAAGGTAGTATGTTGTCGATATCTTTCTTACTCCAATGGATGGTAGCCTTGTCATTATGGAAGGTAGTCTATTGTCGATATTTTTGTTACTCTAACGGATGGTAGCCTTATCCATATGGAAGGTAGTCTGTTGACGAGATTTTTTTTATTCCAATGGATGGTAGCGATGTCATTATAAAAGGTAATATATTGTCGAGATTTTTGTCACTACAATGGATGGTAGCCTTGTCATTATGTAAGGTAGTTTGTTGTCGAGATTTTTGTTACTAGAATGGATTGTAGCCTTGTCGTTAAGGAAGGTAGTATGTTGTCTATATCTTTGTTACTCCAATGGATGGTAGCGTAGTCATTATGGAAGGTAGTTTGTGTACGATATTTTTGTTATTCCAATGGATGGTAGCCTCGTCATTATAAAAGGAAGTCTATTGTCCTGATTTTTGTTACTCTAAGGGATGGTAGCCTTGTCATTATGGAAGGTAGTATGTTGTCGATATCTTTGTTACTCTAATGGATGGTAGCCTTGTCATTATGGAAGGTAGTCTGTTGTCCAGATTTTTGTTACTCTAAGGGATGGTAGCCTTGTCATTATGGAACATAGTCTGTTGTCGAGATTTTTGTTATTCCAATGGATGGTAGCGTTGTCATTATAGAAGGTAGTATATTATCGAGATTTTTGTCACTACAATGGTTGGTAGCCTTGTCATTATGGAAGGTAGTCTGTTGTCGAGATTTTTTATACTCCAATAAATTGTAGCCTTTTTATTATGGAAGGTAGTCTCTTGTTGATATTTTGGTTACTCCAATGATGGTACCCTTGTTATTATGGAAGGTAGTCTATTGCTGAGATTTTTGTTACTCCCTTGCATGGTAGCCTTGTCATTATGCAAGGTAGTGTGTTGTCGATATTTTTGTTATTCCAATGGATGGTAGCCTTGTCATTATGGAAGGTAGTCTGTTTTCGTGATTTTTGTTACTCCAATGGATGGTAGCCTTGTCATTATGGAAGGTAGTATGTTGTCGATATCTTTGTTACTCCAATGGATGGTAGCCTTGTCATTATGGAAGGTAGTCTATTGTTGATATTTTTGTTACTCTAAGGGTTGGTAGCCTTGTCCATATGGAAGGTAGTTTGTTGTCGAGATTTTTGTTATTCCAATGGATGGTAGCATTGTCATTATAGAAGGTAGTATATTGTCGAGATTTTTGTCACTACAATGGATGGTAGCGTTGTCATTATGTAAGGTAGTCTTTTGTCGAGATTTTTGTTACTAGAATGGATTGTAGCCTTGTCGTTATGGAAGGTAGTTTGTGTACGATATTTTTGTTATTCCAATGGATGGTAGCTTGTCATTATGGAAGGAAGTCTATTGTCCTGATTTTTGTTACTCTAAGGGATGGTAGCCTTGTCATTATGGAAGGTAGTCTATTGTCGATATTTTTGTTACTCTAACGGATGGTAGCGTTGTCATTATAGAAGGTAGTATATTTTCGATATTTTTGTTATTCCAATGGATGGTAGCGTTGTCATTATCGAAGGTAGTATATTTTCGAGATTTTTGTCACTACAATGGATGGTAGCCTTGTCATTATGTAAGGTAGTCTGTTGTCGAGATTTTTGTTACTAGAATGGATTGTAGCCTTGTCGTTATGGAAGGTAGTATGTTGTCTATATCTTTGTTACTCCAATGAATGGTAGCCTTGTCATTATGGAAGCTAGTTTGTGTACGATATATTTGTTATTCCAATGGATGGTAGCCTTGTCATTATGAAAGGAAGTCTATTGTCCTGATTTTTTTTACTCTAAGGGATGGTAGCCTTGTCATTATGGAAGGTAGAATGTTGTCGATATCTTTGTTACTCTAATGGATTGTAGCCTTGTCATTATGGAAGGTAGTCCGTTGTCCAGAGTTTTGTTACTCTAAGGGATGGTAGCCTTGTCATTATGGAACGTAGTCTATTGTCGAGATTTTTGTTATTCCAATGGATGGTAGAGTTGTCATTATAGAAGGTAGTATATTATCGAGATTTTTTTCACTACAATGGATGGTAGCCTTGTCATTATGGAAGGTAGTCTGTTGTCGAGATTTTTGTTACTACAATGAATTGTAGCCTTGTCGTTATGGAATGTAGTTTGTTGTCGATATCTTTGTTAATCCAATGGATGGTAGCCAAGTCATTATGGAAGGTAGATTGTGTACGAGATTTTAGTTACTTTAATGAATGGTAGCCTTGTCATTATGGAAGGTAGTCTGTTGTCGAGATTTTTTATACTCCAATAAATTGTAGCCTTGTAATTATGGAAGGTAGTCTCTTGTTGATATTTTGGTTACTCCAATGATGGTACCCTTGTCATTATGGAAGGTAGTCTATTGCCGAGATTTTTGTTACTCCATTGCATGGTAGCCTTGTCATTATGGAAGGTAGTGTGTCGTCGATATGTTTGTTATTCCAATGGATGATAGCCTTGTCATTATGGAAGGTAGTCTGTTGTCGTGATTTTTGTCACTCCAATGAATGGTAGCCTTGTCATTATGGAAGGTAGTATGTTGTCGATATCTTTGTTACTCAAATGGATGGTAACCTTGTCATTATGGAAGGTAGTCTATTGTCGATATTTTTGTTACTCTAACAGATGGTAGCCTTATCCATATGGAAGGTAGTCTATTGACGAGATTTTAGTTATTCCAATGGATGGTAGCGTTGTCATTATAGAAGGTAGTATATTGTCGAGATTTTTGTCACTACAGTGGATGGTAGCCTTGTCATTATTTAAGGTAGTATGTTGTCGAGGATTTTGTTACTATAATGGATTGTAGCCTTGTCGTTATGGAAGGTAGTATGTTGTTTATATCTTTGTTACTCCAATGGATGGTAGCCTAGTCATTATGGAAGGTAGTTTGTGTATGATATTTTTGTTATTCCAATGGATGGTAGCCTTGTCATTATGAAAGGAAGTCTATTGTCCTGATTTTTGTTACTCTAAGGGATGGTAGCCTTGTCATTATGGAAGGTAGAATGTTGTCGATATCTTTGTTACTCTAATGGATTATAGCCTTGTCATTATGGAAGGTAGTCCGTTGTCCAAATTTTTGTTACTCTAAGGGATGGTAGCCTTGTCATTATGGAACGTAGTCTGTTGTCAAAATTTTTGTTATTCCAATGGATGGTAGCGTTGTCATTATAGAAGGTAGTATATTATCGAGATTTTTGTCACTACAATGGATGGTAGCCTTGTCATTATGGAAGGTCGTCTGTTGTCGAGATTTTTGTTACTACAATGAATTGTAGCCTTGTCGTTATGGAATGTAGTTTGTTGTCAATATCTTTGTTCGTCCAATGGATGGTAGCCTAGTCATTATGGAAGGTAGTTTGTGTACGAGATTTTAGTTACTTTAATTGATGGTAGCCTTATCATTATGGAAGGAAGTTTGTTGTCGAGATTTTTTATACTCCCATAAATTGTAGCCTTGTAATTATGGAAGGTAGTCTCTTGTTGATATTTTGGTTACTCCAATGATGGTACCCTTGTCATTATGGAAGGTAGTCTATTGCCCAGATTTTTGTTACTCCATTGCATGGTAGCCTTGTCATTATGGAAGGTAGTGTGTCGTCGATATGTTTGTTATTACAATGGATGATAGCCTTGTCATTATGGAAGGTAGTCTATTGCCGTGATTTTTGTCACTCCAATGGATGGTAGCCTTTTCATTATGGAAGGTAGTATGTTGTCGATATCTTTGTTACTCCAATGGATGGTAGCCTTGTCATTATGGAAGGTAGTCTATTGTCTATATTTTTGTTACTCTAACGGATGGTAGCCTTATCCATATGGAAGGTAGTCTGTTGACGAGATTTTTTTTATTCCAATGGATGGTAGCGTTGTCATTATAGAAGGTAGTATATTGTCGAGATTTTTGTCACTACAATGGATGGTAGCCTTGTCATTATGTAAGGTAGTCTGTTGTCGAGATTTTTGATACTAGAATGGATTGTAGCCTTGTCGTTAAGGAAGGTAGTATGTTGTCTATATCTTTGTTACTCCAATGGATGGTAGCGTAGTCATTATGGAAGGTAGTTTGTGTACGATATTTTTGTTATTCCAATGGATGGTAGCCTTGTCATTATAAAAGGAAGTCTATTGTCCTGATTTTTGTTACTCTAAGGGATGGTAGCCTTGTCATTATGGAAGGTAGTATGTTGTCGATATCTTTGTTACTCCAATGGATGGTAGCCTTGTCATTATGGAAGGTAGTCTGTTGTCCAGATTTTTGTTACTCTAAGGGATGGTAGCCTTGTCATTATGGAACGTAGTCTGTTGTCGAGATTTTTGTTATTCCAATGGATGGTAGCGTTGTCATTATAGAAGGTAGTATATTATCGAGATTTTTGTCACTACAATGGTTGGTAGCCTTGCCATTATGGAAGGTAGTCTGTTGTCGAGATTTTTTATACTCCAATAAATTGTAGCCTTTTAATTATGGAAGGTAGTCTCTTGTTGATATTTTTTATTACTCCAATGATGGTACCCTTTTTATTATGGAAGGTAGTCTATTGCTGAGATTTTTGTTACTCCCTTGCATGGTAGCCTTGTCATTATGCAACGTAGTGTGTTGTCGATATTTTTGTTATTCCAATGGATGGTAGCCTTGTCATTATGGAAGGTAGTCTGTTTTCTTGATTTTTGTTACTCCAATGGATGGTAGCCTTGTCATTATGGAAGGTAGTATGTTGTCGATATCTTTGTTACTGCAATGGATGGTAGCCTTGTCATTATGGAAGGTAGTCTATTGTCGATATTTTTGTTACTCTAACGGATGGTAGCCTTATCCATATGGAAGGTAGTCTGTTGACGAGATTTTTGTTATTCCAATGGATGGTAGCGTTGTCATTATAGAAGGTAGTATATTGTCGAGATTTTTGTCACTACAATGGATGGTAGCCTTGTCATTATGTAAGGTAGTCTGTTGTCGATATTTTTGTTACTAGAATGGATTGTAGCCTTGTCGTTATGGAAGGTAGTATGTTGTCTATATCTTTGTTACTCCAATGGATGGTAGTCTAGTCATTATGGAAGGTAGTTTGTGTATGATATTTTTGTTATTCCAATGGATGGTAGCCTTGTCATTATGAAAGGAAGTCTATTGTCCTGATTTTTGTTACTCTAAGGGATGGTAGCCTTGTCATTATGGAAGGTAGAATGTTGTCGATATCTTTGTTACTCTAATGGATTGTAGCCTTCTCATTATGGAAGGTAGTCCGTTGTCCAGATTTTTGTTACTCTAAGGGATGGTAGCCTTGTCATTATGGAACATAGTCTGTTGTCGAGATTTTTGTTATTCCAATGGATGGTAGAGTTGTCATTATAGAAGGTAGTATATTATCGAGATTTTTTTCACTACAATGGATGGTAGCCTTGTCATTATGGAAGGTAGTCTGTTGTCGAGATTTTTGTTACTACTATGAATTGTAGCCTTGTCGTTATGGAATGTAGTTTGTTGTCGATATCTTTGTTAGTCCAATGGATGCTAGCCAAGTCATTATGGAAGGTAGTTTGTGTACGAGATTTTAGTTACTTTAATGAATGGTAGCCTTGTCATTATGGAAGGTAGTCTGTTGTCGAGATTTTTTATACTCCAATAAATTGTAGCCTTGTAATTATGGAAGGTAGTCTCTTGTTGATATTTTGGTTACTCCAATGATGGTACCCTTGTCATTATGGAAGGTAGTCTATTGCCGAGATGTTTGTTACTCCATTGCATGGTAGCCTTGTCATTATGGAAGGTAGTGTGTCGTCGATTTGTTTGTTATTCCAATGGATGATAGCCTTGTCATTATGGAAGGTAGTCTATTGTCGTGATTTTTGTCACTCCAATGAATGGTAGCCTTGTCATTATGGAAGGTAGTATGTTGTCGATATCTTTGTTACTCAAATGGATGGTAGCCTTGTCATTATGGAAGGTAGTCTATTGTCGAGATTTTTGTTACTCTAACAGATGGTAGCCTTATCCATATGGAAGGTAGTCTATTGACGAGATTTTTGTTATTCCAATCGATGGTAGCGTTGTCATTATAGAAGGTAGTATATTGTCGATATTTTTGTCACTACAATGGATGGTAGCCTTGTCATTATGTAAGGTAGTATGTTGTCGAGGATTTTGTTACTAGAATGGATTGTAGCCTTGTCGTTATGGAAGGTAGTATGTTGTTCATATCTTTGTTACTCCAATGGATGGTAGCCTAGTCATTATGGAAGGTAGTTTGTGTATGATATTTTTGTTATTCCAATGGATGGTAGCCTTGTCATTATGAAAGGAAGTCTATTTTCCTTATTTTTGTTACTCTAAGGGATGGTAGCCTTGTCATTATGGAAGGTAGAATGTTGTCGATATCTTTGTTACTCTAATGGATTGTAGGCTTGTCATTATGGAAGGTAGTCCGTTGACCAAATTTTTGTTACTCTAAGGGATGGTAGCCTTGTCATTATGGAAAGTAGTCTGTTGTCAAAATTTTTGTTATTCCAATGGATGGTAGCGTTGTCATTATAGAAGGTAGTATATTATCGAGATTTTTGTCACTACAATGGATGGTAGCCTTGTCATTATGGAAGGTAGTCTGTTGTCGAGATTTTTGTTACTACAATGAATTGTAGCCTTGTCGTTATGGAATGTAGTGTGTTGTCGATATCTTTGTTCGTCCAATGGATGGTAGCCTAGTCATTATGGAAGGTAGTTTGTGTACGAGATTTTAGTTACTTTAATTGATGGTAGCCTTATCATTATGGAAGGAAGTTTGTTGTCGAGATTTTTTATACTCCAATAAATTGTAGCCTTGTAATTATGGAAGGTAGTCTCTTGTTGATATTTTGGTTACTCCTATGATGGTACCCTTGTAATTATGGAAGGTAGTCTATTGCCCAGATTTTTGTTACTCCATTGCATGGTAGCCTTGTCATTATGGAAGGTAGTGTTTTGTCGATATGTTTGTTATTACAATGGATGATAGCCTTGTCATTATGGAAGGTAGTCTATTGCCGTGATTTTTGTCACTCCAATGGATGGTAGCCTTTTCATTATGGAAGGTAGTATGTTGTCGATATCTTTCTTACTCCAATGGATGGTAGCCTTGTCATTATGGAAGGTAGTCTATTGTCGATATTTTTGTTACTCTAACGGATGGTAGCCTTATCCATATGGAAGGTAGTCTGTTGACGAGATTTTTTTTATTCCAATGGATGGTAGCGATGTCATTATAAAAGGTAATATATTGTCGAGATTTTTGTCACTACAATGGATGGTAGCCTTGTCATTATGTAAGGTAGTTTGTTGTCGAGATTTTTGTTACTAGAATGGATTGTAGCCTTGTCGTTAAGGAAGGTAGTATGTTGTCTATATCTTTGTTACTCCAATGGATGGTAGCGTAGTCATTATGGAAGGTAGTTTGTGTACGATATTTTTGTTATTCCAATGGATGGTAGCCTCGTCATTATAAAAGGAAGTCTATTGTCCTGATTTTTGTTACTCTAAGGGATGGTAGCCTTGTCATTATGGAAGGTAGTATGTTGTCGATATCTTTGTTACTCTAATGGATGGTAGCCTTGTCATTATGGAAGGTAGTCTGTTGTCCAGATTTTTGTTACTCTAAGGGATGGTAGCCTTGTCATTATGGAACGTAGTCTGTTGTCGAGATTTTTGTTATTCCAATGGATGGTAGCGTTGTCATTATAGAAGGTAGTATATTATCGAGATTTTTGTCACTACAATGGTTGGTAGCCTTGTCATTATGGAAGGTAGTCTGTTGTCGAGATTTTTTATACTCCAATAAATTGTAGCCTTTTTATTATGGAAGGTAGTCTCTTGTTGATATTTTGGTTACTCCAATGATGGTACCCTTGTTATTATGGAAGGTAGTCTATTGCTGAGATTTTTGTTACTCCCTTGCATGGTAGCCTTGTCATTATGCAAGGTAGTGTGTTGTCGATATTTTTGTTATTCCAATGGATGGTAGCCTTGTCATTATGGAAGGTAGTCTGTTTTCGTGATTTTTGTTACTCCAATGGATGGTAGCCTTGTCATTATGGAAGGTAGTATGTTGTCGATATCTTTGTTACTCCAATGGATGGTAGCCTTGTCATTATGGAAGGTAGTCTATTGTTGATATTTTTGTTACTCTAAGGGTTGGTAGCCTTGTCCATATGGAAGGTAGTTTGTTGTCGAGATTTTTGTTATTCCAATGGATGGTAGCATTGTCATTATAGAAGGTAGTATATTGTCGAGATTTTTGTCACTACAATGGATGGTAGCGTTGTCATTATGTAAGGTAGTCTTTTGTCAAGATTTTTGTTACTAGAATGGATTGTAGCCTTGTCGTTATGGAAGGTAGTTTGTGTACGATATTTTTGTTATTCCAATGGATGGTAGCTTGTCATTATGGAAGGAAGTCTATTGTCCTGATTTTTGTTACTCTAAGGGATGGTAGCCTTGTCATTATGGAAGGTAGTCTATTGTCGATATTTTTGTTACTCTAACGGATGGTAGCCTTATCCATATGGAAGGTAGTCTCTTGACGAGATTTTTGTTATTCCAATGGATGGTAGCGTTGTCATTATAGAAGGTAGTATATTTTCGATATTTTTGTTATTCCAATGGATGGTAGCGTTGTCATTATCGAAGGTAGTATATTTTCGAGATTTTTGTCACTACAATGGATGGTAGCCTTGTCATTATGTAAGGTAGTCTGTTGTCGAGATTTTTGTTACTAGAATGGATTGTAGCCTTGTCGTTATGGAAGGTAGTATGTTGTCTATATCTTTGTTACTCCAATGAATGGTAGCCTTGTCATTATGGAAGCTAGTTTGTGTACGATATATTTGTTATTCCAATGGATGGTAGCCTTGTCATTATGAAAGGAAGTCTATTGTCCTAATTTTTGTTACTCTAAGGGATGGTAGCCTTGTCATTATGGAATGTAGTTTGTTGTCGATATCTTTGTTAGTCCAATGGATGCTAGCCAAGTCATTATGGAAGGTAGTTTGTGTACGAGATTTTAGTTACTTTAATGAATGGTAGCCTTGTCATTATGGAAGGTAGTCTGTTGTCGAGATTTTTTATACTCCAATAAATTGTAGCCTTGTAATTATGGAAGGTAGTCTCTTGTTGATATTTTGGTTACTCCAATGATGGTACCCTTGTCATTATGGAAGGTAGTCTATTGCCGAGATGTTTGTTACTCCATTGCATGGTAGCCTTGTCATTATGGAAGGTAGTGTGTCGTCGATTTGTTTGTTATTCCAATGGATGATAGCCTTGTCATTATGGAAGGTAGTCTATTGTCGTGATTTTTGTCACTCCAATGAATGGTAGCCTTGTCATTATGGAAGGTAGTATGTTGTCGATATCTTTGTTACTCAAATGGATGGTAGCCTTGTCATTATGGAAGGTAGTCTATTGTCGAGATTTTTGTTACTCTAACAGATGGTAGCCTTATCCATATGGAAGGTAGTCTATTGACGAGATTTTTGTTATTCCAATCGATGGTAGCGTTGTCATTATAGAAGGTAGTATATTGTCGATATTTTTGTCACTACAATGGATGGTAGCCTTGTCATTATGTAAGGTAGTATGTTGTCGAGGATTTTGTTACTAGAATGGATTGTAGCCTTGTCGTTATGGAAGGTAGTATGTTGTTCATATCTTTGTTACTCCAATGGATGGTAGCCTAGTCATTATGGAAGGTAGTTTGTGTATGATATTTTTGTTATTCCAATGGATGGTAGCCTTGTCATTATGAAAGGAAGTCTATTTTCCTGATTTTTGTTACTCTAAGGGATGGTAGCCTTGTCATTATGGAAGGTAGAATGTTGTCGATATCTTTGTTACTCTAATGGATTGTAGGCTTGTCATTATGGAAGGTAGTCCGTTGACCAAATTTTTGTTACTCTAAGGGATGGTAGCCTTGTCATTATGGAAAGTAGTCTGTTGTCAAAATTTTTGTTATTCCAATGGATGGTAGCGTTGTCATTATAGAAGGTAGTATATTATCGAGATTTTTGTCACTACAATGGATGGTAGCCTTGTCATTATGGAAGGTAGTCTGTTGTCGAGATTTTTGTTACTACAATGAATTGTAGCCTTGTCGTTATGGAATGTAGTGTGTTGTCGATATCTTTGTTCGTCCAATGGATGGTAGCCTAGTCATTATGGAAGGTAGTTTGTGTACGAGATTTTAGTTACTTTAATTGATGGTAGCCTTATCATTATGGAAGGAAGTTTGTTGTCGAGATTTTTTATACTCCAATAAATTGTAGCCTTGTAATTATGGAAGGTAGTCTCTTGTTGATATTTTGGTTACTCCAATGATGGTACCCTTGTAATTATGGAAGGTAGTCTATTGCCCAGATTTTTGTTACTCCATTGCATGGTAGCCTTGTCATTATGGAAGGTAGTGTTTTGTCGATATGTTTGTTATTACAATGGATGATAGCCTTGTCATTATGGAAGGTAGTCTATTGCCGTGATTTTTGTCACTCCAATGGATGGTAGCCTTTTCATTATGGAAGGTAGTATGTTGTCGATATCTTTCTTACTCCAATGGATGGTAGCCTTGTCATTATGGAAGGTAGTCTATTGTCGATATTTTTGTTACTCTAACGGATGGTAGCCTTATCCATATGGAAGGTAGTCTGTTGACGAGATTTTTTTTATTCCAATGGATGGTAGCGATGTCATTATAAAAGGTAATATATTGTCGAGATTTTTGTCACTACAATGGATGGTAGCCTTGTCATTATGTAAGGTAGTTTGTTGTCGAGATTTTTGTTACTAGAATGGATTGTAGCCTTGTCGTTAAGGAAGGTAGTATGTTGTCTATATCTTTGTTACTCCAATGGATGGTAGCGTAGTCATTATGGAAGGTAGTTTGTGTACGATATTTTTGTTATTCCAATGGATGGTAGCCTCGTCATTATAAAAGGAAGTCTATTGTCCTGATTTTTGTTACTCTAAGGGATGGTAGCCTTGTCATTATGGAAGGTAGTATGTTGTCGATATCTTTGTTACTCTAATGGATGGTAGCCTTGTCATTATGGAAGGTAGTCTGTTGTCCAGATTTTTGTTACTCTAAGGGATGGTAGCCTTGTCATTATGGAACGTAGTCTGTTGTCGAGATTTTTGTTATTCCAATGGATGGTAGCGTTGTCATTATAGAAGGTAGTATATTATCGAGATTTTTGTCACTACAATGGTTGGTAGCCTTGTCATTATGGAAGGTAGTCTGTTGTCGAGATTTTTTATACTCCAATAAATTGTAGCCTTTTTATTATGGAAGGTAGTCTCTTGTTGATATTTTGGTTACTCCAATGATGGTACCCTTGTTATTATGGAAGGTAGTCTATTGCTGAGATTTTTGTTACTCCCTTGCATGGTAGCCTTGTCATTATGCAAGGTAGTGTGTTGTCGATATTTTTGTTATTCCAATGGATGGTAGCCTTGTCATTATGGAAGGTAGTCTGTTTTCGTGATTTTTGTTACTCCAATGGATGGTAGCCTTGTCATTATGGAAGGTAGTATGTTGTCGATATCTTTGTTACTCCAATGGATGGTAGCCTTGTCATTATGGAAGGTAGTCTATTGTTGATATTTTTGTTACTCTAAGGGTTGGTAGCCTTGTCCATATGGAAGGTAGTTTGTTGTCGAGATTTTTGTTATTCCAATGGATGGTAGCATTGTCATTATAGAAGGTAGTATATTGTCGAGATTTTTGTCACTACAATGGATGGTAGCGTTGTCATTATGTAAGGTAGTCTTTTGTCGAGATTTTTGTTACTAGAATGGATTGTAGCCTTGTCGTTATGGAAGGTAGTTTGTGTACGATATTTTTGTTATTCCAATGGATGGTAGCTTGTCATTATGGAAGGAAGTCTATTGTCCTGATTTTTGTTACTCTAAGGGATGGTAGCCTTGTCATTATGGAAGGTAGTCTATTGTCGATATTTTTGTTACTCTAACGGATGGTAGCCTTATCCATATGGAAGGTAGTCTGTTGACGAGATTTTTGTTATTCCAATGGATGGTAGCGTTGTCATTATAGAAGGTAGTATATTTTCGATATTTTTGTTATTCCAATGGATGGTAGCGTTGTCATTATCGAAGGTAGTATATTTTCGAGATTTTTGTCACTACAATGGATGGTAGCCTTGTCATTATGTAAGGTAGTCTGTTGTCGAGATTTTTGTTACTAGAATGGATTGTAGCCTTGTCGTTATGGAAGGTAGTATGTTGTCTATATCTTTGTTACTCCAATGAATGGTAGCCTTGTCATTATGGAAGCTAGTTTGTGTACGATATATTTGTTATTCCAATGGATGGTAGCCTTCTCATTATGAAAGGAAGTCTATTGTCCTAATTTTTGTTACTCTAAGGGATGGTAGCCTTGTCATTATGGAAGGTAGTATATTGTCGATATCTTTGTTACTCCAATGGATGGTAGCCTTGTCATTATGGAAGGTAGTCTGTTGTCTAGATTTTTGTTACTCTAAGGGGTGGTAGCCTTGTCATTATGGAACGTAGTCTGTTGTCGAGATTTTTGTTATTCCAATGGATGGTAGCGTTGTCATTATAGAAGGTAGTATATTATCGAGATTTTTGTCACTATAATGGATGGTAGCCTTGTCATTATGGAAGGTAGTATGTTGTCAAGATTTTTTTACTACAATGGATTGTAGCCTTGTCGTTATGGAAGGTAGTTTGTTGTCGATATCTTTGTTAGTTCAATGGATGGTAGCCAAGTCATTATGGAAGGTAGTTTGTGTACGAGATTTTAGTTACTTTAATGAATGGTAGCCTTGTCATTATGGAAGGTAGTCTGTTGTCGAGATTTTTTATACTCCAATAAATTGTAGCCTTGTGATTATGGAAGGTAGTCTATTGCCGAGATTTTTGTTACTCCATAGCATGGTAGCCTTGTCATTATGGAAGGTAGTGTGTCGTTGATATGTTTGTTATTACAATGGATGATAGCCTTGTCATTATGGAAGGTAGTCTGTTATCGTGATTTTTGTTACTCCAATGGATGGTAGCCTTGTCATTATGGAAGGTAGTATGTTGTCGATATCTTTGTTACTGCAATGGATGGTAGCCTTGTCATTATGGAAGGTAGTCTATTGTCGATATTTTTGTTACTCTAACGGATGGTAGCCTTATCCATATGGAAGGTAGTCTGTTGACGAGATTTTTGTTATTCCAATGGATGGTAGCGTTGTAATTATAGAAGGTAGTATATTGTCGAGATTTTTGTCACTACAATGGATGGTAGCCTTGTCATTATGTAAGTTAGTCTGTTGTCGATATTTTTGTTACTAGAATGGATTGTAGCCTTGTCGTTATGGAAGGTAGTATGTTGTCTATATCTTTGTTACTCCAATGGATGGTAGCCTAGTCATTATGGAAGGTAGTTTGTGTATGATATTTTTTTTATTCCAATGGATGGTAGCCTTGTCATTATGAAAGGAAGTCTATTGTCCTGATTTTTGTTACTCTAAGGGATGGTAGCCTTGTCATTATGGAAGGTAGAATGTTGTCGATATCTTTGTTACTCTAATGGATTGTAGCCTTGTCATTATGGAAGGTAGTCCGTTGTCCAGATTTTTGTTACTCTAAGGGATGGTAGCCTTGTCATTATGGAACGTTGTCTGTTGCCGAGATTTTTGTTATTCCAATGGATGGTAGCTTTGTCATTATAGAAGGTAGTATATTATCGAGATTTTTTTCACTACAATGGATGGTAGCCTTGTCATTATGGAAGGTAGTATGTTGTCGAGATTTTTGTTACTACAATGAATTGTAGCCTTGTCGTTATGGAATGTAGTCTGTTTTCGATATATTTGTTCGTCCAATGGATGGTAGCCTAGTCATTATGGAAGGTATTTTGTGTACGAGATTTTAGTTACTTTAATGAATGGTAGCCTTGTCATTATGGAAGGTAGTCTATTGTAGAGATTTTTTATACTCCAATAAATTGTAGCCTTGTAATTATGGAAGGTAGTCTCTTGTTGATATTTTGGTTACTCCAATGATGGTACCCTTGTCATTATGGAAGGTAGTCTATTGTCGAGATTTTTGTTACTCCATTGCATGGTAGCCTTGTCATTATGGAAGGTAGTGTGTCGTTGATATGTTTGTTATTACAATGGATGATAGCCTTGTCATTATGGAAGGTAGTCTATTGTCGTGATTTTTGTTACTCCAATGGATGGTAGCCTTGTCATTATGGAAGGTAGTATGTTGTCGATATCTTTGTTACTGCAATGGATGGTAGCCTTGTCATTATGGAAGGTAGTCTATTGTCGATATTTTTGTTACTCTAACGGATGGTAGCCTTATCCATATGGAAGGTAGTCTGTTGACGAGATTTTTGTTATTCCAATGGATGGTAGCGTTGTCATTATAGAAGGTAGTATATTGTCGAGATTTTTGTCACTACAATGGATGGTAGCCTTGTCATTATGTAAGTTAGTCTGTTGTCGATATTTTTGTTACTAGAATGGATTGTAGCCTTGTCGTTATGGAATGTAGTCTGTTGTCGATATCTTTGTTCGTCCAATGGATGGTAGCCTAGTCATTATGGAAGGTAGTTTGTGTACGAGATTTTAGTTACTTTAATGAATGGTAGCCTTGTCATTATGGAAGGTAGTCTGTTGTAGAGATTTTTTATACTCCAATAAATTGTAACCTTGTAATTATGGAAGGTAGTCTCTTGTTGATATTTTGGTTACTCCAATGATGGTACCCTTGTCATTATGGAAGGTAGTCTATTGCCGAGATTTTTGTTACTCCATAGCATGGTAGCCTTGTCATTATGGAAGGTAGTGTGTCGTCGATATGTTTGTTATAACAATGGATGATAGCCTTTTCATTATGGAAGGTAGTCTGTTGTCGTGATTTTTGTTACTCCAATGGATGGTAGCCTTGTCATTATGGAAGGTAGTATGTTGTCGATATCTTTGTTACTGCAATGGATGGTAGCCTTGTAATTATGGAAGGTAGTCTATTGTCGATATTTTTGTTACTCTAACGGATGGTAGCCTTATCCATATGGAAGGTAGTCTGTTGACGAGATTTTTGTTATTCCAATGGATGGTAGCGTTGTCATTATAGAAGGTAGTATATTGTCGAGATTTTTGTCACTACAATGGATGGTAGCCTTGTCATTATGTAAGTTAGTCTGTTGTCGATATTTTTGTTACTAGAATGGATTGTAGCCTTGTCGTTATGGAAGGTAGTATGTTGTCTATATCTTTGTTACTCCAATGGATGGTAGCCTAGTCATTATGGAAGGTAGTTTGTGTATGATATTTTTTTTATTCCAATGGATGGTAGCCTTGTCATTATGAAAGGAAGTCTATTGTCCTGATTTTTGTTACTCTAAGGGATGGTAGCCTTGTCATTATGGAAGGTAGAATGTTGTCGATATCTTTGTTACTCTAATGGATTGTAGCCTTGTCATTATGGAAGGTAGTCCGTTGTCCAGATTTTTGTTACTCTAAGGGATGGTAGCCTTGTCATTATGGAACGTTGTCTGTTGCCGAGATTTTTGTTATTCCAATGGATGGTAGCTTTGTCATTATAGAAGGTAGTATATTATCGAGATTTTTTTCACTACAATGGATGGTAGCCTTGTCATTATGGAAGGTAGTATGTTGTCGAGATTTTTGTTACTACAATGAATTGTAGCCTTGTCGTTATGGAATGTAGTCTGTTGTCGATATCTTTGTTCGTCCAATGGATGGTAGCCTAGTCATTATGGAAGGTAGTTTGTGTACGAGATTTTAGTTACTTTAATGAATGGTAGCCTTGTCATTATGGAAGGTAGTCTGTTGTAGAGATTTTTTATACTCCAATAAATTGTAGCCTTGTAATTATGGAAGGTAGTCTCTTGTTGATATTTTGGTTACTCCAATGATGGTACCCTTGTCATTATGGAAGGTAGTCTATTGCCGAGATTTTTGTTACTCCATTGCATGGTAGCCTTGTCATTATGGAAGGTAGTGTGTCGTCGATATGTTTGTTATTCCAATGGATGATAGCCTTGTCATTATGGAAGGTAGTCTGTTGTCGTGATTTTTGTCACTCCAATGAATGGTAGCCTTGTCATTATGCAAGGTAGTATGTTGTCGATATCTTTGTTACTCCAATGGATGGTAGCCTTGTCATTATGGAAGGTAGTCTATTGTCGAGATTTTTGTTACTCTAACAGATGGTAGCCTTATCCATATGGAAGGTAGTCTATTGACGCGATTTTTGTTATTCCAATGGATGGTAGCGTTGTCATTATAGAAGGTAGTATATTGTCGAGATTTTTGTCACTACAATGTATGGTAGCCTTGTCATTATGTAAGGTAGTATGTTGTCGAGGATTTTGTTACTAGAATGGATTGTAGCCTTGACGTTATGGAAGGTAGTATGTTGTTTATATCTTTGTTACTCCAATGGATGGTAGCCTAGTCATTATGGAAGGTAGTTTGTGTATGATATTTTTGTTATTCCAATGGATGGTAGCCTTGTCATTATGAAAGGAAGTCTATTGTCCTGATTTTTGTTACTCTAAGGGATGGTAGCCTTGTCATTATGGAAGGTAGAATGTTGTCGATATCTTTGTTACTCTAATGGATTGTAGCCTTGTCATTATGGAAGGTAGTCCGTTGTCCAGATTTTTGTTACTCTAAGGGATGGTAGCCTTGTCATTATGGAACGTAGTCTGTTGTCAAAATTTTTGTTATTCCAATGGATGGTAGCGTTGTCATTATAGAAGGTAGTATATTATCGAGATTTTTGTCACTACAATGGATGGTAGCCTTGTCATTATGGAAGGTAGTCTGTTGTCGAGATTTTTGTTACTACAATGAATTGTAGCCTTGCCGTTATGGAATGTAGTTTGTTGTCGATATCTGTGTTCGTCCAATGGATGGTAGGCTAGTCATTATGGAAGGTAGTTTGTGTACGAGATTTTAGTTACTTTAATTGATGGTAGCCTTATCATTATGGAAGGAAGTTTGTTGTCGAGATTTTTTATACTCCAATAAATTGTAGCCTTGTAATTATGGAAGGTAGTCTCTTGTTGATATTTTGGTTACTCCAATGATGGTACCCTTGTCATTATGGAAGGTAGTCTATTGCCGAGATTTTTGTTACTCCATTGCATGGTAGCCTTGTCATTATGGAAGGTAGTGTGTTGTCGATATGTTTGTTATTTCAATGGATGATAGCCTTGTCATTATGGAAGGTAGTCTATTGCCGTGATTTTTGTTACTCCAATGGATGGTAGCCTTTTCATTATGGAAGGTAGTATGTTGTCGATATCTTTGTAATTCCAATGGATGGTAGCCTTGTAATTATGGAAGGTAGTCTATTGTCGATATTTTTGTTACTCTAACGGATGGTAGCCTTATCCATATGGAAGGTAGTCTGTTGACGAGATTTTTGTTATTCCAATGGATGGTAGCGTTGTCATTATAGAAGGTAGTATATTGTCGAGATTTTTGTCACTACAATGGATGGTAGCCTTGTCATTATGTAAGGTAGTCTGTTGTCGAGATTTTTGTTACTAGAATGGATTGTAGCCTTGTCGTTATGGAAGGTAGTATGTTGTCTATATCTTTGTTACTCCAATGGATGCTAGCCTAGTCATTATGGAAGGTAGTTTGTGTACGATATTTTTGTTATTCCAATGGATGGTAGCCTTGTCATTATGAAAGGAAGTCTATTGTCCTGATTTTTGTTACTCTAAGGGATGGTAGCCTTGTCATTATGGAAGGTAGTATGTTGTTGATATCTTTGTTAATCCAACGGATGGTAGCCTTGTCATTATGGAAGGTAGTCTGGTGTCCAGATTTTTTTTACTCTAAGGGATGGTAGCCTTGTCATTATGGAACGTAGTCTGTTGTCGAGATTTTTGTTATTCCAATGGATGGTAGCGTTGTCATAATAGAAGGTAGTATATTATCGATATTTTTGTCACTACAATGGATGGTAGCCTTGTCATTATGGAAGGTAGTCTGTTGTCAAGATTTTTTTTACTACAATGGATTGTAGCCTTGTCGTTATGGAAGGTAGTTTGTTGTCGATATCTTTGTTAGTCCAATGAATGGTAGCCAAGTCATTATGGAAGGTAGTTTGTGTACGAGATTTTAGTTACTTTAATGAATGGTCGCCTTGTCATTATGGAAGGTAGTCTGTTGTCGAGATTTTTTATACTCCAATAAATTGTAGCCTTGTAATTATGGAAGGTAGTCTCTTGTTGATATTTTGGTTACTCCAATGATGGTACCCTTGTCATTATGGAAGTTAGTCTATTGCCGAGATTTTTGTTACTCCATTGCATGGTAGCCTTGTCATTATGGAAGGTAGTGTGTCGTCGATATGTTTGTTATTCCAATGGATGATAGCCTTGTCATTATGGAAGGTAGTCTGTTGTCGTGATTTTTGTCACTCCAATGGATGGTAGCCTTGTCATTATGGAAGGTAGTATGTTGTCGATATCTTTGTTACTCCAATGGATGGTAGCCTTGTCATTATGGAAGGTAGTCTGTTGTCAAGATTTTTTATACTCCAATGGATTGTAGCCTTGTAATTATGGAAGGTAGTCTCTTGTTGATATTTTGGTTACTCCAATGATGGTACCCTAGTCATTATGGAAGGTAGTCTATTGCCGAGATTTTTGTTACTCCATTGCATGGTAGCCTTGTCATTATGGAAGGTAGTGTGTTGTCGATATGTTTGTTATTCCAATGGATGGTAGCCCTGCCATTATGAAAGGAATTCTATTGTCCTGATTTTTGTTACTCTAAGGGATGGTAGCCTTGTCATTATGGAAGGTAGTATGTTGTTGATATCTTTGTTACTCCAATGGATGGTAGGCTTGTCATATGGAAGGTAGTCTGTTGTCGAGGTTTAAGTTTCTCTAAGGGATGGTAGCGTTGTCATTATAGAAGGTAGTATATTATCGAGATTTTTGTCACTATAATGGATGGTAGCCTTGTCATTATGGAAGGTAGTCTGTTGTCAAGATTTTTTTACTACAATGGATTGTAGCCTTGTCGTTATGGAAGGTAGTTTGTTGTCGATATCTTTGTTAGTTCAATGGATGGTAGCCAAGTCATTATGGAAGGTAGTTTGTGTACGAGATTTTAGTTACTTTAATGAATGGTAGCCTTGTCATTATGGAAGGTAGTCTGTTGTCGAGATTTTTTATACTCCAATAAATTGTAGCCTTGTGATTATGGAAGGTAGTCTATTGCCGAGATTTTTGTTACTCCATAGCATGGTAGCCTTGTCATTATGGAAGGTAGTGTGTCGTTGATATGTTTGTTATTACAATGGATGATAGCCTTGTCATTATGGAAGGTAGTCTGTTATCGTGATTTTTGTTACTCCAATGGATGGTAGCCTTGTCATTATGGAAGGTAGTATGTTGTCGATATCTTTGTTACTGCAATGGATGGTAGCCTTGTCATTATGGAAGGTAGTCTATTGTCGATATTTTTGTTACTCTAACGGATGGTAGCCTTATCCATATGGAAGGTAGTCTGTTGACGAGATTTTTGTTATTCCAATGGATGGTAGCGTTGTAATTATAGAAGGTAGTATATTGTCGAGATTTTTGTCACTACAATGGATGGTAGCCTTGTCATTATGTAAGTTAGTCTGTTGTCGATATTTTTGTTACTAGAATGGATTGTAGCCTTGTCGTTATGGAAGGTAGTATGTTGTCTATATCTTTGTTACTCCAATGGATGGTAGCCTAGTCATTATGGAAGGTAGTTTGTGTATGATATTTTTTTTATTCCAATGGATGGTAGCCTTGTCATTATGAAAGGAAGTCTATTGTCCTGATTTTTGTTACTCTAAGGGATGGTAGCCTTGTCATTATGGAAGGTAGAATGTTGTCGATATCTTTGTTACTCTAATGGATTGTAGCCTTGTCATTATGGAAGGTAGTCCGTTGTCCAGATTTTTGTTACTCTAAGGGATGGTAGCCTTGTCATTATGGAACGTTGTCTGTTGCCGAGATTTTTGTTATTCCAATGGATGGTAGCTTTGTCATTATAGAAGGTAGTATATTATCGAGATTTTTTTCACTACAATGGATGGTAGCCTTGTCATTATGGAAGGTAGTATGTTGTCGAGATTTTTGTTACTACAATGAATTGTAGCCTTGTCGTTATGGAATGTAGTCTGTTTTCGATATATTTGTTCGTCCAATGGATGGTAGCCTAGTCATTATGGAAGGTATTTTGTGTACGAGATTTTAGTTACTTTAATGAATGGTAGCCTTGTCATTATGGAAGGTAGTCTATTGTAGAGATTTTTTATACTCCAATAAATTGTAGCCTTGTAATTATGGAAGGTAGTCTCTTGTTGATATTTTGGTTACTCCAATGATGGTACCCTTGTCATTATGGAAGGTAGTCTATTGTCGAGATTTTTGTTACTCCATTGCATGGTAGCCTTGTCATTATGGAAGGTAGTGTGTCGTTGATATGTTTGTTATTACAATGGATGATAGCCTTGTCATTATGGAAGGTAGTCTATTGTCGTGATTTTTGTTACTCCAATGGATGGTAGCCTTGTCATTATGGAAGGTAGTATGTTGTCGATATCTTTGTTACTGCAATGGATGGTAGCCTTGTCATTATGGAAGGTAGTCTATTGTCGATATTTTTGTTACTCTAACGGATGGTAGCCTTATCCATATGGAAGGTAGTCTGTTGACGAGATTTTTGTTATTCCAATGGATGGTAGCGTTGTCATTATAGAAGGTAGTATATTGTCGAGATTTTTGTCACTACAATGGATGGTAGCCTTGTCATTATGTAAGTTAGTCTGTTGTCGATATTTTTGTTACTAGAATGGATTGTAGCCTTGTCGTTATGGAATGTAGTCTGTTGTCGATATCTTTGTTCGTCCAATGGATGGTAGCCTAGTCATTATGGAAGGTAGTTTGTGTACGAGATTTTAGTTACTTTAATGAATGGTAGCCTTGTCATTATGGAAGGTAGTCTGTTGTAGAGATTTTTTATACTCCAATAAATTGTAACCTTGTAATTATGGAAGGTAGTCTCTTGTTGATATTTTGGTTACTCCAATGATGGTACCCTTGTCATTATGGAAGGTAGTCTATTGCCGAGATTTTTGTTACTCCATAGCATGGTAGCCTTGTCATTATGGAAGGTAGTGTGTCGTCGATATGTTTGTTATAACAATGGATGATAGCCTTTTCATTATGGAAGGTAGTCTGTTGTCGTGATTTTTGTTACTCCAATGGATGGTAGCCTTGTCATTATGGAAGGTAGTATGTTGTCGATATCTTTGTTACTGCAATGGATGGTAGCCTTGTAATTATGGAAGGTAGTCTATTGTCGATATTTTTGTTACTCTAACGGATGGTAGCCTTATCCATATGGAAGGTAGTCTGTTGACGAGATTTTTGTTATTCCAATGGATGGTAGCGTTGTCATTATAGAAGGTAGTATATTGTCGAGATTTTTGTCACTACAATGGATGGTAGCCTTGTCATTATGTAAGTTAGTCTGTTGTCGATATTTTTGTTACTAGAATGGATTGTAGCCTTGTCGTTATGGAAGGTAGTATGTTGTCTATATCTTTGTTACTCCAATGGATGGTAGCCTAGTCATTATGGAAGGTAGTTTGTGTATGATATTTTTTTTATTCCAATGGATGGTAGCCTTGTCATTATGAAAGGAAGTCTATTGTCCTGATTTTTGTTACTCTAAGGGATGGTAGCCTTGTCATTATGGAAGGTAGAATGTTGTCGATATCTTTGTTACTCTAATGGATTGTAGCCTTGTCATTATGGAAGGTAGTCCGTTGTCCAGATTTTTGTTACTCTAAGGGATGGTAGCCTTGTCATTATGGAACGTTGTCTGTTGCCGAGATTTTTGTTATTCCAATGGATGGTAGCTTTGTCATTATAGAAGGTAGTATATTATCGAGATTTTTTTCACTACAATGGATGGTAGCCTTGTCATTATGGAAGGTAGTATGTTGTCGAGATTTTTGTTACTACAATGAATTGTAGCCTTGTCGTTATGGAATGTAGTCTGTTGTCGATATCTTTGTTCGTCCAATGGATGGTAGCCTAGTCATTATGGAAGGTAGTTTGTGTACGAGATTTTAGTTACTTTAATGAATGGTAGCCTTGTCATTATGGAAGGTAGTCTGTTGTAGAGATTTTTTATACTCCAATAAATTGTAGCCTTGTAATTATGGAAGGTAGTCTCTTGTTGATATTTTGGTTACTCCAATGATGGTACCCTTGTCATTATGGAAGGTAGTCTATTGCCGAGATTTTTGTTACTCCATTGCATGGTAGCCTTGTCATTATGGAAGGTAGTGTGTCGTCGATATGTTTGTTATTCCAATGGATGATAGCCTTGTCATTATGGAAGGTAGTCTGTTGTCGTGATTTTTGTCACTCCAATGAATGGTAGCCTTGTCATTATGCAAGGTAGTATGTTGTCGATATCTTTGTTACTCCAATGGATGGTAGCCTTGTCATTATGGAAGGTAGTCTATTGTCGAGATTTTTGTTACTCTAACAGATGGTAGCCTTATCCATATGGAAGGTAGTCTATTGACGCGATTTTTGTTATTCCAATGGATGGTAGCGTTGTCATTATAGAAGGTAGTATATTGTCGAGATTTTTGTCACTACAATGTATGGTAGCCTTGTCATTATGTAAGGTAGTATGTTGTCGAGGATTTTGTTACTAGAATGGATTGTAGCCTTGACGTTATGGAAGGTAGTATGTTGTTTATATCTTTGTTACTCCAATGGATGGTAGCCTAGTCATTATGGAAGGTAGTTTGTGTATGATATTTTTGTTATTCCAATGGATGGTAGCCTTGTCATTATGAAAGGAAGTCTATTGTCCTGATTTTTGTTACTCTAAGGGATGGTAGCCTTGTCATTATGGAAGGTAGAATGTTGTCGATATCTTTGTTACTCTAATGGATTGTAGCCTTGTCATTATGGAAGGTAGTCCGTTGTCCAGATTTTTGTTACTCTAAGGGATGGTAGCCTTGTCATTATGGAACGTAGTCTGTTGTCAAAATTTTTGTTATTCCAATGGATGGTAGCGTTGTCATTATAGAAGGTAGTATATTATCGAGATTTTTGTCACTACAATGGATGGTAGCCTTGTCATTATGGAAGGTAGTCTGTTGTCGAGATTTTTGTTACTACAATGAATTGTAGCCTTGCCGTTATGGAATGTAGTTTGTTGTCGATATCTGTGTTCGTCCAATGGATGGTAGGCTAGTCATTATGGAAGGTAGTTTGTGTACGAGATTTTAGTTACTTTAATTGATGGTAGCCTTATCATTATGGAAGGAAGTTTGTTGTCGAGATTTTTTATACTCCAATAAATTGTAGCCTTGTAATTATGGAAGGTAGTCTCTTGTTGATATTTTGGTTACTCCAATGATGGTACCCTTGTCATTATGGAAGGTAGTCTATTGCCGAGATTTTTGTTACTCCATTGCATGGTAGCCTTGTCATTATGGAAGGTAGTGTGTTGTCGATATGTTTGTTATTTCAATGGATGATAGCCTTGTCATTATGGAAGGTAGTCTATTGCCGTGATTTTTGTTACTCCAATGGATGGTAGCCTTTTCATTATGGAAGGTAGTATGTTGTCGATATCTTTGTAATTCCAATGGATGGTAGCCTTGTAATTATGGAAGGTAGTCTATTGTCGATATTTTTGTTACTCTAACGGATGGTAGCCTTATCCATATGGAAGGTAGTCTGTTGACGAGATTTTTGTTATTCCAATGGATGGTAGCGTTGTCATTATAGAAGGTAGTATATTGTCGAGATTTTTGTCACTACAATGGATGGTAGCCTTGTCATTATGTAAGGTAGTCTGTTGTCGAGATTTTTGTTACTAGAATGGATTGTAGCCTTGTCGTTATGGAAGGTAGTATGTTGTCTATATCTTTGTTACTCCAATGGATGCTAGCCTAGTCATTATGGAAGGTAGTTTGTGTACGATATTTTTGTTATTCCAATGGATGGTAGCCTTGTCATTATGAAAGGAAGTCTATTGTCCTGATTTTTGTTACTCTAAGGGATGGTAGCCTTGTCATTATGGAAGGTAGTATGTTGTTGATATCTTTGTTAATCCAATGGATGGTAGCCTTGTCATTATGGAAGGTAGTCTGGTGTCCAGATTTTTTTTACTCTAAGGGATGGTAGCCTTGTCATTATGGAACGTAGTCTGTTGTCGAGATTTTTGTTATTCCAATGGATGGTAGCGTTGTCATAATAGAAGGTAGTATATTATCGATATTTTTGTCACTACAATGGATGGTAGCCTTGTCATTATGGAAGGTAGTCTGTTGTCAAGATTTTTTTTACTACAATGGATTGTAGCCTTGTCGTTATGGAAGGTAGTTTGTTGTCGATATCTTTGTTAGTCCAATGAATGGTAGCCAAGTCATTATGGAAGGTAGTTTGTGTACGAGATTTTAGTTACTTTAATGAATGGTCGCCTTGTCATTATGGAAGGTAGTCTGTTGTCGAGATTTTTTATACTCCAATAAATTGTAGCCTTGTAATTATGGAAGGTAGTCTCTTGTTGATATTTTGGTTACTCCAATGATGGTACCCTTGTCATTATGGAAGTTAGTCTATTGCCGAGATTTTTGTTACTCCATTGCATGGTAGCCTTGTCATTATGGAAGGTAGTGTGTCGTCGATATGTTTGTTATTCCAATGGATGATAGCCTTGTCATTATGGAAGGTAGTCTGTTGTCGTGATTTTTGTCACTCCAATGGATGGTAGCCTTGTCATTATGGAAGGTAGTATGTTGTCGATATCTTTGTTACTCCAATGGATGGTAGCCTTGTCATTATGGAAGGTAGTCTGTTGTCAAGATTTTTTATACTCCAATGGATTGTAGCCTTGTAATTATGGAAGGTAGTCTCTTGTTGATATTTTGGTTACTCCAATGATGGTACCCTAGTCATTATGGAAGGTAGTCTATTGCCGAGATTTTTGTTACTCCATTGCATGGTAGCCTTGTCATTATGGAAGGTAGTGTGTTGTCGATATGTTTGTTATTCCAATGGATGGTAGCCCTGCCATTATGAAAGGAATTCTATTGTCCTGATTTTTGTTACTCTAAGGGATGGTAGCCTTGTCATTATGGAAGGTAGTATGTTGTTGATATCTTTGTTACTCCAATGGATGGTAGGCTTGTCATATGGAAGGTAGTCTGTTGTCGAGGTTTAAGTTTCTCTAAGGGATGGTAGCCTTGTCATTATGGAACGTAGTTTGTTGTCGAGATTTTTGTTATTCTAATGGATGGTAGCGTTGTCATTATAGAAGGTAGTATATTATCGAGATTTTTGTAACTATAATGGATGGTAGCCTTGTCATTATGGAAGGTAGTCTGTTTTCGAGATTTTTGTTACTACAATGGATTATGGCCTTGTCGTTATGGAAGGTAGTCTGTTGTCGATATCTTTGTTACTCCAATGGATGGTAGCCTAGTAATTATGGAAGGTAGTTTTTGTACGATATTTTTGTTATTCCAATGGATGGTAGCCTTGTCATTATGAAAGGTAGTCTATTGTCGTGATTTTTGTTAATCTAAGGGATGGTAGCCTTGTCATTATGGAAGTTAGTATGTTGTCGATATCTTTGTTACTCCAATGGATGGTAGCCTTGTCATTATGGAAGGTAGTCTGTTGTCCAGATTTTTGTTACTCTAAGGGATGGTAGCCTTGTCTTTATGGAATGTAGTCTGTTGTCGAGATTTTTTTTATTCCAATAGATGGTAGCGTTGTCATTATAGAAGGTAGTATATTATCGATATTTTTGTCACTACAATGGATGGTAGCCTTGTCATTATGGGATGTAGTCTGTTATCGATATTTTTGTTACTACAATGGATTGTAGCCTTGTCGTTATCGAAGGTAGTCTGTTGTCGATATCTTTGTTACTCCAATGGATGGTAGCCTAGTCATTATGGAAGGTAGTTTCTGTACGAGATGTTAGTTACTCCAATGGATGGTAGCCTTGTCATTATGGAAGGTAGTCTGTTGTCGATATTTTTTATACTCGAATGAATTGTAGCCTTGTAATTATGGAAGGTAGTCCATTCTTGATATTTTGGTTACTCCAATGATAGTACCCTTGTCATTATGGAAGGTAGTCTATTGCCGAGATTTTTGTTACTCCATTGCATGGTAGCCTTGTCATTATGGAAGGTAGTGTGTTGTTGATATTTTTTTTATTCCAATGGATGGTAGCCTTGTCATTATGGAAGGTAGTCTGTTGTCGTGATTTTTGTTACTCCAATGGATGGTAGCCTTGTCATTATGGAAGGTAGTATTTTGTCGATATCTTTGTTACTCTAATGGATGGTAGCCTTGTCATTATGGAACATAGTCTGTTGTCGAGATTTTTGTTATTCCAATGGATGGTAGCATTGTCATTATAGAAGGTAGTTTATTATCGATATTTTTGTCACTACAATGGATGATAGCCTTGTCATTATGTAAGGTAGTCTATTGTCGAGATTTTTGTTACTAGAATGGATTGTAGCCTTGTCATTATGGAAGGTAGTATGTTGTCGATATCTTTGTTAGTCCAATGGATAGTAGCCTAGTCATTATGGAAGGTAGTTTGTGTATGATATTTTTGTTATTCTAATGGATGGTAGCCTTGTCATTATGAAAGGTAGTCTATTGTCGTGATTTTTGTTACTCTAAGGGATGGTAGCCTTGTCATTATTGAAGGTAGTATGTTGTCGATATCTTTGTTACTCCAATGGATGGTAGCCTTGTCATTATGGAAGGTAGTTTGTTGTCGAGATTTTTGTTACTCTAAGTGATGGTAGCCTTGTCATTATGGAACGTAGTCTGTTGTCGAGATGTTTGTTATTCCAATAGATGGTAGCATTGTCATTATAGAAGGTAATATATTATCGATATTTTTGTCACTACAATGGATGGTAGCCTTGTCATTATGGAAGGTAGTCTGTTGTCGAGATTTTTGTTACTACAATGGATTGTAGCCTTGTCGTTATGGAAGGTAGTTTGTTGTCCATATCTTTGTTACTCCAATGGATGGTAGCTTAGTCATTATGGAAGGTAGTTTGTGTACGAGATTTTAGTTACTCCAATGGATGGTCGCCTTGTCGTTATGGAAGGTAGTCTATTGTCAAGATTTTTTATACTCCAATGGATTGTAGCCTTGTAATTATGGAAGGTAGTCTCTTGTTGATATTTTGGTTACTCCAATGATGGTACCCTAGTCATTATGGAAGGTAGTCTATTGCCGAGATTTTTGTTACTCCATTGCATGGTAGCCTTGTCATTATGGAAGGTAGTGTGTTGTCGATATGTTTGTTATTCCAATGCATGATAGCCTTGTCATTATGGAAGGTAGTCTGTTGTCGTGATTTTTGTTACTCCAATGGATGGTAGCCTTGTCATTATGGAAGGTAGTATGTTGTTGATATCTTTGTTACTCCAATGGATGGTAGCCTTGTCATTATGGAAGGTAGTCTATTGTCGATATTTTTGTTACTCTAACGGATGGTAGCCTTATCCATATGGAAGGTAGTCTGTTGACGAGATTTTTGTTATTCCAATGGATGGTAGCGTTGTCATTATAGAAGGTAGTATATTGTCGAGATTTTTGTCACTACAATGGATGGTAGCCTTGTCATTATGTAAGGTAGTCTATTGTCGAGATTTTTGTTACTAGAATGGATTGTAGCCTTGTCGTTATGGAAGGTAGTCTGTTGTCTGTATCTTTGTTACTCCAACGGATGGTATCCTAGTCATTATGGAAGGTAGTTTGTGTATGATATTTTTGTTATTCCAATGGATGGTAGCCCTGCCATTATGAAAGGAATTCTATTGTCCTGATTTTTGTTACTCTAAGGGATGGTAGCCTTGTCATTATGGAAGGTAGTATGTTGTTGATATCTTTGTTACTCCAATGGATGGTAGGCTTGTAATTATGGAAGGTAGTCTGTTGTCGAGGTTTAAGTTTCTCTAAGGGATGGTAGCCTTGTCATTATGGAACGTAGTCTGTTGTCGAGATTTTTGTTATTCTAATGGATGGTAGCGTTGTCATTATAGAAGGTAGTATATTATCGAGATTTTTGTAACTATAATGGATGGTAGCCTTGTCATTATGGAAGGTAGATTGTTTTCGAGATTTTTGTTACTACAATGGATTATAGCCTTGTCGTTATGGAAGGTAGTCTATTGTCGATATCTTTGTTACTCCAATGGATGGTAGCCTAGTAATTATGGAAGCTAGTTTTTGTACGATCTTTTTGTTATTCCAATGGATGGTAGTCTTGTCACTATGAAAGGTATTCTATTGTCGTGATTTTTGTTAATCTAAGGGATGGTAGCCTTGTCATTATGGAAGGTAGTATGTTGTCGATATCTTTGTTACTCCAATGGATGGTAGCCTTGTCATTATGGAAGGTAGTCTGTTGTCCAAATTTTTGTTACTCTAAGGGATGGTAGCCTTGTCTTTTTGGAATGTAGTCTGTTGTCGAGATTTTTTTTATTCCAATGGATGGTAGCGTTGTCATTATAGAAGGTAGTATATTATCGATATTTTTGTCACTACAATGGATGGTAGCCTTGTCATTATGGGATGTAGTCTGTTGCCGATATTTTTGTTACTACAATGGATTGTAGCCTTGTCGTTATGGAAGGTAGTATCTTGTAGATATCTTTGTTACTCTAATGGATGGTACCCTAGTCATTATGGAAGGTAGTTTGTGTATGATATTTTTGTTATTCCAATGGATTGTAGCCTTGTCATTATGAAAGGTAGTCTATTGTCGTGATTTTTGTTAATCTAAGGGATGGTAGCCTTGTCATTATGGAAATTAGTATGTTGTCGATATCTTTGTTACTCCAATGGATGGTAGCCTTGTCATTATGGAAGGTAGTATGTTGTCCAGATTTTCTTTACTCTAAGGGATGGTAGCCTTGTCTTTATGGAATGTAGTCTGTTGTCGAGATTTTTGTTATTCCAATGGATGGTAGCGATGTCATTATAGAAGGTAGTATATTATCGATATTTTTGTCACTACAAAGGATGGTACCCTTGTCATTATGGGATGTAGTCTGTTATTGATATTTTTGTTACTACAATGGATTGTAGCCTTGTTGTTATGGAAGGTAGTATGTTGTTGATATCTTTGTTACTCTAATGGATGGTAGTGTGTTATCGATATTTTTTATACTCAAATGAATTGTAGCCTTGTAATTATGGAAGGTAGTCTCTTATTGATATTTTGGTTACTCCAATGATAGTACCCTTGTCATTATGGAAGGTAGTCTATTGCCAAGATTTTTGTTACTCCATTGCATGGAAGCCTTGTCATTATGGAAGATAGTGTGTTGTCGATATTTTTGTTATTCCAACGGATGGTAGCCTTGTCATTATGGAAGGTAGTCTGTTGTCGTGATTTTTGTTACTCCAATGGATGGTAGCCTTGTCATTATGGAAGGTAGTATGTTGTCGATATCTTTGTTACTCTAATGGATGGTAGCCTTGTCATTATGGAAGGTGGTCTGTTGTCGAGATGTTTGTTACTCTAAGGGATGGTAGCCTTGTCATTATGGAACATAGTCTGTTATCAATATTTTTGTTATTCCAATGGATGGTAGCATTGTCATTATAGAAGGTAGTATATTATCGATATTTTTGTCACTACAATGGATGGTAGCCTTGTCATTATGTAAGGTAGTCTGTTGCCGAGATTTTTGTTACTAGAATGGATTGTAGCCTTGTCATTATGGAAGGTAGTATGTTGTCGATATCTTTGTTACTCCAATGGATGGTAGCCTAGTCATTATGGAAGGTAGTTTGTGTATGATGTTTTTGTTATTCCAATGGATGGTAGCCTTGTCATTATGAAAGGTAGTCTATTGTTGTGATTTTTGTTACTCTAAGGGATGGTAGCCTTGTCATTATTGAAGGTAGTATGTTGTCGATATCTTTGTTACTCCAATGGATGGTAGCCTTGTTATTATGGAAGGTAGTTTGTTGTCGAGATTTTTGTTACTCTAAGTGATGGTAGCCTTCTCATTATGGAACGTAGTCTGTTGTCAAGATGTTTGTTATTCCAATAGATGGTAGCATTGTCATTATAGAAGGTAGTATATTATCGATATTTTTGTCACTACAATGGATGGTAGCCTTGTCATTATGAAAGGTAGTCTGTTGTCGAGATTTTTGTTAC
The DNA here is from genome assembly GCA_948472305.1 of Vicia faba. NCBI lineage: Eukaryota > Viridiplantae > Streptophyta > Magnoliopsida > Fabales > Fabaceae > Vicia > Vicia faba. The sequence continues at coordinate 750,872,346 of OX451741.1, forward strand.
TACAATGGATTGTAGCCTTGTCGTTATGGAAGGTAGTTTGTTGTCCATATCTTTGTTACTCCAATGGATGGTAGCTTAGTCATTATGGAAGGTAGTTTGTGTACGAGATTTTAGTTACTCCAATGGATGGTAGCCTTGTCATTATGGAAGGTAGTGTGTTGTCGATATGTTTGTTATTCCAATGGATGATAGCCTTGTCATTATGGAAGGTAGTCTGTTGTCAAGATTTTTTATACTCCAATGGATTGTAGCCTTGTAATTATGGAAGGTAGTCTCTTGTTGATATTTTGGTTACTCCAATGATGGTACCCTTGTCATTATGGAAGGTAGTCTATTGCCGAGATTTTTGTTACTCCATTGCATGATAGCCTTGTCATTATGGAAGGTAGTGTGTTGTCGATATGTTTGTTATTCCAATGGATGATAGCCTTGTCATTATGGAAGGTAGTCTGTTGTCGTGATTTTTGTTACTCCAATGGATGGTAGCCTTGTCATTATGGAAGGTGGTATGTTGTTGATATCTTTGTCACTCCAATGGATGGTAGCCTTGTCATTATGGAAGGTAGTCTATTGTCCATATTTTAGTTACTCTAATGGATGGTAGCCTTATCCATATGGAAGGTAGTCTGTTGACGAGATTTTTTTATTCCAATGGATGGTAGCGTTGTCATTATAGAAAGTTGTATATTGTCGAGATTTTTGTCACTACAATGAATGGTAGCCTTGTCATTATGTAAGGTAGTCTATTGTCGAGATTTTTGTTACTAGAATGGATTGTAGCCTTGTCATTATGGAAGGTGGTCTGTTGTCTATATCTTTGTTAGTCCAATGGATGGTAGCCTAGTCATTATGGAAGGTTGTTTGTGTATGATATTTTTGTTATTCCAATGGATGGTAGCCCTACCCTTATGAAAGGAATTCTATTGTCCTGATTTTTGTTACTCTAAGGGATGGTAGCCTTGTCATTATGGAAGGTAGTATGTTGTTGATATCTTTGTTACTCCAATGGATGGTAGCCTTGTCATTATGGAAGGTAGTCTGTTGTCGAGGTTTAAGTTTCTCTAAGGGATAGTAGCCTCCTCATTATGCAACAAAGTCTGTTGTCGAGATTTTTGTTATTCTAATGGATGGTAGCATTTTCATTATAGAAGGTAGTATATTATCGAGCTTTTTGTAACTATAATGGATGGTAGCCTTGTCATTATGGAAGGTAGTTTGTTGTTGAGATTTTTGTTACTACAATGGATTATAGCCTTGTCGTTATGGAAGGTAGTCTGTTGTCGATATCTTTGTTACTCCAATGGATGGTAGCCTAGTAATTATGGAAGGTAGTTTTTGTATGATATTTTTGTTATTCCAATGGATGGTAGCCTTGTCATTATGAAAGGTAGTCTATTGTCGTGATTTTTGTTAATCTAAGGGATGGTAGCCTTGTCATGATGGAAATTAGTATGTTGTCGATATCTTTGTTACTCCAATGGATGGTAGCCTTGTCATTATGGAAGGTAGTATGTTGTCCAGATTTTCTTTACTCTAAGGGATGGTAGCCTTGTCTTTATGGAATGTAGTCTGTTGTCGAGATTTTTGTTATTCCAATGGATGGTAGCGATGTCATTATAGAAGGTAGTATATTATCGATATATTTGTCACTACAAAGGATGGTAGCCTTGTCATTATGGGATGTAGTCTGTTATCGATATTTTTGTTACTACAATGGATTGTAGCCTTGTTGTTATGGAAGGTAGTATGTTGTTGATATCTTTGTTACTCCAATGGATGGTAGCGTAGTCATTATGGAAGGTAGTTTGTGTACGAGATGTTAGTTACTCCAATGGACGGTGACCTTGTCATTATGGAAGGTAGTGTGTTGTCGATATTTTTTATACTCAAATGAATTGTAGCCTTGTAATTATGGAAGGTAGTCTCTTATTGATATTTTGGTTACTCCAATGATAGTACCCTTGTCATTATGGAAGGTAGTCTATTGCCAAGATTTTTGTTACTCCATTGCATGGAAGCCTTGTCATTATGGAAGGTAGTGTGTTCTCGATATTTTTGTTATTCCAACGGATGGTAGCCTTGTCATTATGGAAGGTAGTCTGTTGTCGTGATTTTTGTTACTCCAATGGTTGGTAGCCTTGTCATTATGGAAGGTAGTATGTTGTCGATATCTTTGTTACTCTAATGGATGGTAGCCTTGTCATTATGGAAGGTGTTCTGTTGTCGAGATATTTGTTACTCTAAGGGATGGTAGCCTTGTCATTATGGAACATAGTCTGTTATCGATATTTTTGTTATTCCAATGGATGGTAGCATTGTCATTATAGAAGGTAGTATATTATCGATATTTTTGTCACTACAATGGATGGTAGCCTTGTCATTATGTAAGGTAGTCTGTTGTCGAGATTTTTGTTACTAGAATGGATTGTAGCCTTGTCATTATGGAAGGTAGTATGTTGTCGATATCTTTGTTACTCCAATGGATGGTAGCCTAGTCATTATGGAAGGTAGTTTGTGTATGATATTTTTGTTATTCCAATGGATGGTAGCCTTGTCATTATGAAAGGTAGTCTATTGTCGTGATTTTTGTTACTCTAAGGGATGGTAGCCTTGTCATTATTGAAGGTAGTATGTTGTCGATATCTTTGTTACTCCAATGGATGGTAGCCTTGTCATTATGGAAGGTAGTTTGTTGTCGAGATTTTTGTTACTCTAAGTGATGGTAGCCTTCATATTATGGAACGTAGTCTGTTGTCAAGATGTTTGTTATTCCAATAGATGGTAGCATTGTCATTATAAAAGGTAGTATATTATCGATATTTTTGTCACTACAATGGATGGTAGCCTTGTCATTATGGAAGGTAGTCTGTTGTCGAGATTTTTGTTACTACAATGGATTGTAGCCTTGTCGTTATGGAAGGTAGTTTGTTGTCCATATCTTTGTTACTCCAATGGATGGTAGCTTAGTCATTATGGAAGGTAGTTTGTGTACAAGATTTTAGTTACTCCAATGGATGGTAGCCTTGTCATTATGGAAGGTAGTGTGTTGTCGATATGTTTGTTATTCCAATGGATGATAGCCTTGTCATTATGGAAGGTAGTCTGTTGTCAAGATTTTTTATACTCCAATGGATTGTAGCCTTGTAATTATGGAAGGTAGTCTCTTGTTGATATTTTGGTTACTCCAATGATGGTACCCTTGTCATTATGGAAGGTAGTCTATTGCCGAGATTTTTGTTACTCCATTGCATGATAGCCTTCTCATTATGGAAGGTAGTGTTTTGTCGATATGTTTGTTATTCCAATGGATGATAGCCTTGTCATTATGGAAGGTAGTCTGTTGTCGTGATTTTTGTTACTCCAATGGATGGTAGCCTTGTCATTATGGAAGGTGGTATGTTGTTGATATCTTTGTCACTCCAATGGATGGTAGCCTTGTCATTATGGAAGGTAGTCTATTGTCGATATTTTTGTTACTCTAATGGATGGTAGCCTTATCCATATGGAAGGTAGTCTGTTGACGAGATTTGTTTTATTCCAATGGATGGTAGCGTTGTCATTATAGAAGGTAGTATATTGTCGAGATTTTTGTCACTACAATAAATGGTAGCCTTGTCATTATGTAAGGTAGTCTATTGTCGAGATTTTTGTTACTAGAATGGATTGTAGCCTTGTCATTATGGAAGGTAGTCTGTTGTCTATATCTTTGTTAGTCCAATGGATGGTAGCCTAGTCATTATGGAAGGTAGTTTGTGTATGATATTTTTGTTATTCCAATGGATGGTAGCCCTACCCTTATGAAAGGAATTCTATTGTCCTGATTTTTGTTACTCTAAGGGATGGTAGCCTTGTCATTATGGAAGGTAGTATGTTGTTGATATCTTTGTTACTCCAATGGATGGTAGCCTTGTCATTATGGAAGGTAGTCTGTTGTCGAGGTTTAAGTTTCTCTAAGGGATGGTAGCCTTGTCATTATGGAACCTAGTCTGTTGTCGAGATTTTTGTTATTCTAATGGATGGTAGTGTTGTCATTATAGAAGGTAGTATATTATCAAGATTTTTGTAACTATAATGGATGGTAGCCTTGTCATTATGGAAGGTAGTCTCTTGTTGATATTTTTGTTACTACAATGGATTGTAGCCTTGTCGTTATGGAAGGTAGTCTATTATCGATATTTTTGTACGATATTTTTTTTATTCCAATGGATGGTAGCCTTGTAATTATGGAAGGTAGTCTGTTTTCGTGATTTTTGTTACTCCAATGGATGGTAGCCTTGTCATTATGGAAGGTAGTATGTTGTCGATATCTTTGTTACTCTAATGGATGGTAGCCTTGTCATTATGGAAGGTGGTCTATTGTCCAGATATTTGTTACTCTAAGGGATGGTAGCCTTGTCCTTATGGAACATAGTATGTTGTCGAGATTTTTGTTATTCCAATGGATGGTAGCATTGTCATTATAGAAGGTAGTATATTATCGATATTTTTGTCACTACAATGGATTGTAGCCTTGTCATTATGGAAGGTAGTCTGTTGTCGAGATTTTTGTTACTAGAATGGATTGTAGCCTTGTCGTTATGGAAGGTAGTATGTTGTCGATATATTTGTTACTCCAATGGATGGTAGCCTAGTCATTATGGAAAGTAGTTTGTGTACGAGATTTTAGTTACTCCAATGGATGGTAGCCTTGTCATTATGGAAGGTAGTCTGTTGTCGAGATTTTTGTTACTCTAAGGGATGATAGCCTTGTAATTATAGAAGGTAATATATTGTCGAGATTTTTGTCACTATAATGGATAGTAGCCTTGTAATTATGGGATGTAGTCATTGTCGATATTTTTGTTACTACAATGGATTGTAGCCTTGTCGTTATGGAAGGTAGTCGTTTGTCGATATCTTTGTTACTCCAATCGATGGTAGCCTAGTCATTATGGAAGGTAGTTTGTGTACGAGATGTTAGTTACTCAAATGGATGTTAGCCTTCTCATTATGGAAGGTAGTCTGTTATCGATATTTTTTATACTTGAATGAATTGTAGCCTTGTAATTATGGAAGGTAGTCTCTTCTTGATATTTTGGTTACTCCAATGATAGTACCCTTGTCATTATGGAAGATAGTCTATTGCCGAGATTTTTGTTACTCCATTGCATGGTAGCCTTGTCATTATAGAAGGTAGTGTGTTGTCGATATTTTTGTTATTCCAATGGATGTTAGCCTTGTCATTATGGAAGGTAGTCTGTTGTCGTGATTTTTGTTACTCCAATGGATGGTAGCTATGTCATTATGGAAGGTAGTATGTTATTGATATCTTTGTTACTCTAATGGATGGTAGCCTTGTCATTATGGAAGGTGGTCTGTTGTCGAGATATTTGTTACTCTAAGGGATGGTAGCCTTGTCATTATGGAACATAGTCTGTTATCGAGATTTTTGTTATTCCAATGGATGGTAGCATTGTCATTATAGAAGGTAGTATATTGTCGAGATTTTTGTCACTACAATGAATGGTAGCCTTGTCATTATGTAAGGTAGTCTGTTGTCGAGATTTTTGTTACTAGAATGGATTGTAGCCTTGTCGTTATGGAAGGTAGTCTGTTGTCTATATCTTTGTTACTCCAATGGATGGTAGCCTAGTCATTATGGAAGGTAGTTTGTGTATGATATTTTTGTTATTCCAATGGATGGTAGCCCTGTCATTATGAAAGGTAGTCTATTGTCCTGATTTTTGTTACTCTAAGGGATGGTAGCCTTGTCATTATGGAAGGTAGTATGTTGTTGATATCTTTGTTACTCCAATGGATGGTAGCCTTGTCATTATGGAAGGTAGTCTGTTGTCGAGGTTTAAGTTTCTCTAAGGGATGGTAGCCTTGTCATTATGGAACCTAGTCTGTTGTCGAGATTTTTGTTATTCTAATGGATGGTAGTGTTGTCATTATAGAAGGTAGTATATTATCGAGATTTTTGTAACTATAATGGATGGTAGCCTTGTCATTATGGAAGGTAGTCTGTTGTCAAGATTTTTGTTACTACAATGGATTGTAGCCTTGTCGTTATGGAAGGTAGTCTGTTGTCGATATCTTTGTTACTCCAATGGATGGTAGCCTAGTAATTACGGAAGGTAGTTTTTGTACGATATTTTTGTTATTCCAATGGATGGTAGCCTTGTCATTATGAAAGGTTGTCTATTGTCGTGATTTTTGTTAATCTAAGGGATGGTAGCCTTGTCATTATGGAAGGTAGTATGTTATCGATATCTTTGTTACTCCAATGGATGGTAGCCTTGTCATTATGGACTGTAGTCTGTTGTCCAGATTTTTGTTACTCTTAGGGATGGTAGCCTTGTCTTTATGGAATGTAGTGTGTTGTCGAGATTTTTGTTATTCCAATGGATGGTTGCGTTGTCATTATAGAAGGTAGTATATTATCGATATTTTTGTCACTACAATGGATGGTAGCCTTGTCATTATGCGATGTAGTCTGTTGTCGATATTTTTGTTACTAAAATGGATTGTAGCCTTGTCGTTATGGAAGGTAGTCTGTTGTCGATATCATTGTTACTCCAATGGATGGTAGCCTTGTCATTATGGAAGGTAGTCTGTTGTCGATATTTTTTATACTCGAATGAATTGTAGCCTTGTAATCATGGAAGGTAGTCTCTTGTTGATATTTTGGTTACTCCAATGATAGTACCCTTGTCATTATGGAAGGTAGTCTGTTGCCGAGAATTTTGTTACTCCATTGCATGGTAGCCTTATCATTATGGAAGGTAGTGTGTTGTTAATATCTTTGTTACTCCAACGGATGGTAGCCTTGTCATTATGGAAGGTACTCTATTTTCGATATTTTTGTTACTCTAACGGATGGTAGCCTTATCCATATGGAAGGTAGTCTGTTGACGAGATTTTTGTTATTCCAATGGATGGTAGCGTAGTCATTATAGAAGGTAGTATATTGTAGAGATTTTTGTCACTACAATGAATGGTAGCCTTGTCATTATGTAAGGAAGTCTATTGTCGAGATTTTTGTTACTAGAATTGATTGTATCCTTGTCGTTATGGAAGGTAGTCTATTGTCTATATCTTTGTTACTCCAATGGATGGTAGCCTAGTCATTATGGAAGGTAGTTTGTGTATGATATTTTTGTTATTCCAATGGATGGTAGCCCTGCCATTATGAAAGGAATTCTATTGTCCTGATTTTTGTTACTCTAAGGGATGGTAGCCTTGTCATTATGGAAGGTAGTATGTTTTTGATATCTTTGTTACTCCAATGGTTGGTAGCCTTGTCATTATGGAAGGTAGTATGTTGTCGAGGTTTAAGTTTCTCTAAGGGATGGTATCCTTGTCATTATGGAACCTAGTCTGTTGTCGAGATTTTTGTTATTCTAATGGATGGTAGTGTTGTCATTATAGAAGGTAGTATATTATCGATATTTTTGTAACTATAATGGATGGTAGCCTTGTCATTATGGAAGGTAGTCTGTTGTCAAGATTTTTGTTACTACAATGGATTGTAGCCTTGTCGTTATGGAAGGTAGTCTGTTGTCGATATCTTTGTTACTCCAATGGATGGTAGCCTAGTAATTACGGAAGGTAGTTTTTGTACGATATTTTTGTTATTCCAATGGATGGTAGCCTTGTCATTATGAAAGGTTGTCTATTGTCGTGATTTTTGTTAATCTAAGGGATGGTAGCCTTGTCATTATAGAAGGTAGTATGTTATCGATTTCTTTGTTACTCCAATGGATGGTAGCCTTGTCATTATGGACTGTAGTCTGTTGTCCAGATTTTTGTTACTCTAAGGGATGGTAGCCTTGTCTTTATGGAATGTAGTGTGTTGTCGGGATTTTTGTTATTCCAATGGATGGTTGCGTTGTCATTATAGAAGGTAGTATATTATCGATATTTTTGTCACTACAATGGATGGTAGCCTTGTCATTATGCGATGTAGTCTGTTGTCGATATTTTTGTTACTACAATGGATGGTAGCGTTGTCGTTATGGAAGGTAGTCTGTTGTCGATATCTTTTTTACTCCAATGGATGGTAGCCTTGTCATTATGGAAGGTAGTCTGTTGTCGGTATTTTTTATACTCGAATGAATTGTAGCCTTGTAATTATGGAAGGTAGTCTCTTGTTGATATTTTGGTTACTCCAATGATAGTACCCTTGTCATTATGGAAGGTAATCTATTGCCGAGATTTTTGTTACTCCATTGCATGGTAGCCTTATCATTATGGAAGGTAGTGTGTTGTTGATATTTTTGTTATTCCAATGGATGGTAGCCTTGTCATTATGGAAGGTAGTCTGTTGTCGTGATTTTTGTTACTCCAATGGATGGTAGCCTTGTCATTATGGAAGGTAGTATGTTGTCGATATATTTGTTACTCTAATGGATGGTAGCCTTGTCATTATGGAAGGTGGTATGTTGTCCAGATATTTGATACTCTAAGGGATGGTAGCCTTGTCATTATGGAAAATAGTATGTTTTCGAGATGTTTGTTATTCCAATAGATGGTAGCATTGTCATTATAGAAGTTAGTATATTATCGATATTTTTGTCACTATAATGGATGGTAGCCTTGTCCTTATGGAAGGTAGTCTGTTGTCGAGATTTTTGTTACTACAATGGATTGTAGCCTTGTCGTTATGAAAGGTAGTTTGTTGTCCATATCTTTGTTACTCCAATGGATGGTAGCTTAGTCATTATGGAACGTAGTTTGTGTACGAGATTTTAGTTACTCCAATGGATGGTAGCCTTGTCATTATGGAAGGTAGTCTGTTGTCAAGATTTTTTATACTCCAATGGATTGTAGCCTTGTAATTATGGAAGGTAGTCTCTTGTTGATATTTTGGTTACTCCAATGATGGTACCCTTGTCATTATGGAAGGTAGTCTATTGCCGAGATTTTTGTTACTCCATTGCATGGTAGTCTTGTCATTATGGAAGGTAGTGTGTTGTCGATATGTTTGTTATTCCAATGGATGATAGCCTTGTCATTATGGAAGGTTGTCTGTTGTCATGATTTTTGTTACTCCAATGGATGGTAGCCTTGTCATTATGGAAGGTAGTATGTTGTTGATATCTTTGTTACTCCAATGGATGGTAGCCTTGTCATTATGGAAGGTACTCTATTGTCGATATTTTTGTTACTCTAACGGATGGTATCCTTATCCATATGGAAGGTAGTCTGTTGATGAGATTTTTGTTATTCCAATGGATGGTAGCGTTGTCATTATAGAAGGTAGTATATTGTAGAGATTTTTGTCACTACAATGAATGGTAGCCTTGTCATTATGTAAGAAAGTCTATTGTCGAGATTTTTGTTACTAGAATTGATTGTATCCTTGTCGTTATGGAAGGTAGTCTATTGTCTATATCTTTGTTACTCCAATGGATGGTAGCCTAGTCATTATGGAAGGTAGTTTGTGTATGATATTTTTGTTATTCCAATGGATGGTAGCCCTGCCATTATGAAAGGAATTCTATTGTCCTGATTTTTGTTACTCTAAGGGATGGTAGCCTTGTCATTATGGAAGGTAGTATGTTTTTGATATCTTTGTTACTCCAATGGTTGGTAGCCTTGTCATTATGGAAGGTAGTCTGTTGTCGAGGTTTAAGTTTCCCTAAGGGATGGTAGCCTTGTCATTATGGAACCTAGTCTGTTGTCGAGATTTTTGTTATTCTAATGGATGGTAGTGTTGTCATTATAGAAGGTAGTATATTATCGAGATTTTTGTAACTATAATGGATGGTAGCCTTGTCATTATGGAAGGTAGTCTGTTGTCAAGATTTTTGTTACTGCAATGGATTGTAGCCTTGTCGTTATGGAAGGTAGTCTGTTGTCGATATCTTTGTTACTCCAATGGATGGTAGCCTAGTAATTACGGAAGGTAGTTTTTGTACGATATTTTTGTTATTCCAATGGATGGTAGCCTTGTCATTATGAAAGGTTGTCTATTGTCGTGATTTTTGTTAATCTAAGGGATTGTAGCCTTGTCATTATGGAAGGTAGTATGTTGTCGATTTCTTTGTTACTCCAATGGATGGTAGCCTTGTCATTATGGACTGTAGTCTGTTGTCAAGATTTTTGTTACTCTAAGGGATGGTAGCCTTGTCTTTATGGAATGTAGTGTGTTGTCGAGATTTTTGTTATTCCAATGGATGGTTGTGTTGTCATTATAGAAGGTAGTATATTATCGATATTTTTGTCACTACAATGGATGGTAGCCTTGTCATTATGCGATGTAGTCTGTTGTCGATATTTTTGTTACTACAATGAATTGTAGCCTTGTCGTTATGGAAGGTAGTCTGTTGTCGATATCTTTGTTACTCCAATGGATGGTAGCCTTGTCATTATGGAAGGTAGTCTGTTGTCGATATTTTTTATACTCGAATGAATTGTAGCCTTGTAATTATGGAAGGTAGTCTCTTGTTGATATTTTGGTTACTCCAATGATAGTACCCTTGTCATTATGGAAGGTAGTCTATTGCCGAGATTTTTGTTACTCCATTGCATGGTAGCCTTATCATTTTGGAAGGTAGTGTGTTGTTGATATTTTTGTTATTCCAATGGATGGTAGCCTTGTCATTATGGAAGGTAGTCTGTTGTCGTGATTTTTGTTACTCCAATGGATGGTAGCCTTGTCATTATGGAAGGTAGTATGTTGTCGATATCTTTGTTACTCTAATGGATGGTAGCCTTGTCATTATGGAAGGTGGTATGTTGTCCAGATATTTGATACTCTAAGGGATGGTAGCCTTGTCATTATGGAACATAGTATGTTGTCGAGATGTTTGTTATTCCAATAGATGGTAGCATTGTCATTATAGAAGGTAGTAAATTATCGATATTTTTGTCACTATAATGGATGGTAGCCTTGTCCTTATGGAAGGTAGTATGTTGTCGAGATTTTTGTTACTACAATGGATTGTAGCCTTGTCGTTATGGAAGGTAGTTTGTTGTCCATATCTTTGTTACTCCAATGGATGGTAGCTTAGTCATTATGGAAGGTAGTTTGTGTACGAGAATTTAGTTAATCCAATGGATGGTAGTCTTGTCATTATGGAAGGTAGTCTGTTGTCAAGATTTTTTATACTCCAATGGATTGTAGCCTTGTAATTATGGAAGGTAGTCTCTTGTTGATATTTTGGTTACTCCAATGATGGTACCCTTGTCATTATGGAAGGTAGTCTATTGCCGAGATTTTTGTTACTCCATTGCATGGTAGTCTTGTCATTATGGAAGGTAGTGTGTTGTCGATATATTTGTTATTCCAATGGATGATAGCCTTGTCATCATGGAAGGTAGTCTGTTGTCATGATTTTTGTTACTCCAATGGATGGTAGCCTTGTCATTATGGAAGGTAGTATGTTGTTGATATCTTTGTTACTCCAATGGATGGTAGCCTTGACATTATCGAAGGTACTCTATTGTCGATATTTTTGTTACTCTAACGGATGGTAGCCTTATCCATATGGAAGGTAGTCTGTTGACGAGATTTTTGTTATTCCAATGGATGGTAGCGTTGTCATTATAGAAGGTAGTATATTGTCGAGATTTTTGTCACTACAATGAATGGTAGCCTTGTCATTATGTAAGGAAGTCTATTGTCGAGATTTTTGTTACTAGAATTGATTGTAGCCTTGTCGTTATGGAAGGTAGTCTGTTGTCTATATCTTTGTTACTCCAATGGATGGTAGCCTAGTCATTATGGAAGGTAGTTTGTGTACGAGATTTTAGTTACTCCAATGGATGGTAGCCTTGTCATTATGGAAGGTAGTCTGTTGTCAAGATTTTTTATACTCCAATTGATTGTAGCCTTGTAATTATGGAAGGTAGTCTCTTGTTGATATTTTGGTTACTCCAATGATGGTACCCTTGTCATTATGGAAGGTAGTCTATTGCCGAGATTTTTGTTACTCCATTGCATGGTAGTCTTGTCATTATGGAAGGTAGTGTGTTATCGATATGTTTGTTATTCCAATGGATGATAGCCTTGTCATTATGGAAGGTAGTCTGTTGTCATGATTTTTGTTACGCCAATGGATGGTAGCCTTGTCATTATGGAAGGTAGTATGTTGTTGATATCTTTGTTACTCCAATGGAACGTAGCCTTGTCATTATGGAAGGTACTCTATTGTCGATATTTTTGTTACTCTAACGGATGGTAGCCTTATCCATATGGAAGGTAGTCTGTTGACGATATTTTTGTTATTCCAATGGATGGTAGCGTTGTCATTATAGAAGCTAGTATATTGTCGAGATTTTTGTCACTACAATGAATGGTAGCCTTGTCATTATGTAAGGAAGTCTATTGTCGAGATTTTTGTTACTAGAATTGATTGTAGCCTTGTCGTTATGGAAGGTAGTCTGTTGTCTATATCTTTGTTACTCCAATTGATGGAAGCCTAGTCATTATGGAAGGTAGTTTGTGTATGATATTTTTGTTATTCCAATGGATGGTAGCCCTGCCATTATGAAAGGAATTCTATTGTCCTGATTTTTGTTACTCTAAGGGATGGTAGCCTTGTCATTATGGAAGGTAGTATGTTTTTGATATCTTTGTTACTCCAATGGTTGGTAGCCTTGTCATTATGGAAGGTAGTTTGTTGTTGAGGTTTAAGTTTCTCTAAGGGATGGTAGCCTTGTCATTATGGAACCTAGTCTGTTGTCAAGATTTTTGTTATTCTAATGGATGGTAGTGTTGTCATTATAGAAGGTAGTATATTATCGAGATTTTTGTAACTATAATGGATGGTAGCCTTGTCATTATGGAAGGTAGTCTGTTGTCAAGATTTTTGTTACTACAATGGATTCTAGCCTTGTCGTTATGGAAGGTAGTCTGTTGTCGATATCTTTGTTACTCCAATGGATGGTAGCCTAGTAATTACGGAAGGTAGTTTTTGTACGATATTTTTGTTATTCCAATGGATGGTAGCCTTGTCATTATGAAAGGTAGTCTATTATCGTGATTTTTGTTAATCTAAGGGATGGTAGCCTTGTCATTATGGAAGGTAGTATGTTGTCGATATCTTTGTTACTCCAATGGATGATAGCCTTGTCATTATGGACTGTAGTTTGTTGTCCAGATTTTTGTTACTCTAAGGGATGGTAGCCTTGTCTTTATCGAATGTAGTGTGTTGACGAGATTTTTGTTATTCCAATGGATGGTTGCGTTGTCATTATAGAAGGTAGTATATTATCGATATTTTTGTCACTATAATGGATGGTAGCCTTGTCATTATGCGATGTAGTCTGTTGTCGATATTTTTGTTTCTACAATGGATTGTAGCCTTGTCGTTATGGAAGGTAGTCTGTTGTCGATATCTTTGTTACTCCAATGGATGGTAGCCTTGTCATTATGGAAGGTAGTCTGTTGTCGATATTTTTTATACTCGAATGAATTGTAGCCTTGTAATTATGGAAGGTAGTCTCTTGTTGATATTTTGGTTACTCCAATGATAGTACCCTTGTCATTATGGAAGGTAGTCTATTGCCGAGATTTTTGTTACTCCATTGCATGGTAGCCTTATCATTTTGGAAGGTAGTGTGTTGTTGATATTTTTGTTATTCCAATGGATGGTAGCCTTGTCATTATGGAAGGTAGTCTGTTGTCGTGATTTTTGTTACTCCAATGGATGGTAGCCTTGTCATTATGGAAGGTAGTATGTTGTCGATATCTTTGTTACTCTAATGGATGGTAGCCTTGTCATTATGGAAGGTGGTATGTTGTCCAGATATTTGATACTCTAAGGGATGGTAGCCTTGTCATTATGGAACATAGTATGTTGTCGAGATGTTTGTTATTCCAATAGATGGTAGCATTGTCATTATAGAAGGTAGTATATTATCGATTTTTTTGTCACTATAATGAATGGTAGCCTTGTCCTTATGAAAGGTAGTCTGTTGTCGAGATTTTTGTTACTACAATGGATTATAGCCTTGTCGTTATGGAAGGTAGTTTGTTGTCCATATCTTTGTTACTCCAATGGATGGTAGCTTAGTCATAATGGAAGGTAGTTTGCGTACGAGATTTTAGATACTCCAATGGATGGTAGCCTTGTCATTATTGAAGATAGTTTGTTGTCAAGATTTTTTATACTCCAATGGATTGTAGCCTTGTAATTATGGAAGGTAGTCTCTTGTTGATATTTTGGTTACTCCAATGATGGTACCCTTGTCATTATGGAAGGTAGTCTATTGCCGAGATTTTTGTTACTCCATTGCATGGTAGTCTTGTCATTATGGAAGGTAGTGTGTTGTCGATATATTTGTTATTCCAATGGATGATAGCCTTGTCATCATGGAAGGTAGTCTGTTGTCATGATTTTTGTTACTCCAATGGATGGTAGCCTTGTCATTATGGAAGGTAGTATGTTGTTGATATCTTTGTTACTCCAATGGATGGTAGCCTTGACGTTATCGAAGGTACTCTATTGTCGATATTTTTGTTACTCTAACGGATGGTAGCCTTATCCATATGGAAGGTAGTCTGTTGACGAGATTTTTGTTATTCCAATGGATGGTAGCGTTGTCATTATAGAAGGTAGTATATTGTCGAGATTTTTGTCACTACAATGAATGGTAGCCTTGTCATTATGTAAGGAAGTCTATTGTCGAGATTTTTGTTACTAGAATTGATTGTAGCCTTGTCGTTATGGAAGGTAGTCTGTTGTCTATATCTTTGTTACTCCAATGGATGGTAGCCTAGTCATTATGGAAGGTAGTTTGTGTACGAGATTTTAGTTACTCCAATGGATGGTAGCCTTGTCATTATGGAAGGTAGTCTGTTGTCAAGATTTTTTATACTCCAATGGATTGTAGCCTTGTAATTATGGAAGGTAGTCTCTTGTTGATATTTTGGTTACTCCAATGATGGTACCCTTGTCATTATGGAAGGTAGTCTATTGCCGAGATTTTTGTTACTCCATTGCATGGTAGTCTTGTCATTATGGAAGGTAGTGTGTTGTCGATATGTTTGTCATTCCAATGGATGATAGCCTTGTCATTATGGAAGGTAGTCTGTTGTCATGATTTTTGTTACTCCAATGGATGGTAGCCTTGTCATTATGGAAGGTAGTATGTTGTCGATATCTTTGTTACTCTAATGGATGTTAGCCTTGTCATTATGGATGGTGGTTTGTGTATGATATTTTTGTTATTCCAATGGATGGTAGCCCTGCCATTATGAAAGGAATTCTATTGTCCTGATTTTTGTTACTCTAAGGGATGGTAGCCTTGTCATTATGGAAGGTAGTATGTTTTTGATATCTTTGTTACTCCAATGGTTGGTAGCCTTGTCATTATGGAAGGTAGTTTGTTGTTGAGGTTTAAGTTTCTCTAAGGGATGGTAGCCTTGTCATTATGGAACCTAGTCTGTTGTCAAGATTTTTGTTATTCTAATGGATGGTAGTGTTGTCATTATAGAAGGTAGTATATTATCGAGATTTTTGTAACTATAATGGATGGTAGCCTTGTCATTATGGAAAGTAGTCTGTTGTCAAGATTTTTGTTACTACAATGGATTCTAGCCTTGTCGTTATGGAAGGTAGTCTGTTGTCGATATCTTTGTTACTCCAATGGATGGTAGCCTAGTAATTACGGAAGGTAGTTTTTGTACGATATTTTTGTTATTCCAATGGATGGTAGCCTTGTCATTATGAAAGGTAGTCTATTGTCGTGATTTTTGTTAATCTAAGGGATGGTAGCCTTGTCATTATGGAAGGTAGTATGTTGTCGATATCTTTGTTACTCCAATGGATGGTAGCCTTGTCATTATGGACTGTAGTCTGTTGTCCAGATTTTTGTTACTCTAAGGGATGGTAGCCTTGTCTTTATCGAATGTAGTGTGTTGTCGAGATTTTTGTTATTCCAATGGATGGTTGCGTTGTCATTATAGAAGGTAGTATATTATCGATATTTTTGTCACTACAATGGATGGTAGCCTTGTCATTATGCGATGTAGTCTGTTGTCGATATTTTTGTTTCTACAATGGATTGTAGCCTTGTCGCTATGGAAGGTAGTCTGTTGTCGATATCTTTGTTACTCCAATGGATGGTAGCCTTGTCATTATGGAAGGTAGTCTGTTGTCGATATTTTTTATACTCGAATGAATTGTAGCCTTGTAATTATGGAAGGTAATCTCTTGTTGATATTTTGGTTACTCCAATGATAGTACCCTTGTCATTATGGAAGGTAGTCTATTGCCGAGATTTCTGTTACTCCATTGCATGGTAGCCTTATCATTATGGAAGGTAGTGTGTTGTTGATATTTTTGTTATTCCAATGGATGGTAGCCTTGTCATTATGGAAGGTAGTTTGTTGTCGTGATTTTTGTTACTCCAATGGATGGTAGCCTTGTCATTATGGAAGGTAGTATGTTGTCGATATCTTTGTTACTCTAATGGATGGTAGCCTTGTCATTATGGATGGTGGTCTGTTGTCCAGATATTTGTTACTCTAAGGGATGGTAGCCTTGTCATTATGGAACATAGTATGTTGTCGAGATGTTTGTTATTCCAATAGATGGTAGCATTGTCATTATAGAAGGTAGTATATTATCGATATTTTTGTCACTATAATGGATGGTAGCCTTGTCCTTATGAAAGGTAGTTTGTTGTCGAGATTTTTGTTACTACAATGGATTGTAGCCTTGTCGTTATGGAAGGTAGTTTGTTGTCCATATCTTTGTTACTCCAATGGATGGTAGCTTAGTCATTATGGAAGGTAGTTTGCGTACGAGATTTTAGATACTCCAATGGATGGTAGCCTTGTCATTATGGAAGATAGTTTGTTGTCAAGATTTTTTATACTCCAATGGATTGTAGCCTTGTAATTATGGAAGGTAGTCTCTTGTTGATATTTTGGTTACTCCAATGATGGTACCCTTGTCATTATGGAAGGTAGTCTATTGCCGAGATTTTTGTTACTCCATTGCATGGTAGTCTTGTCATTATGGAAGGTAGTGTGTTGTCGATATGTTTGTTATTCCAATGGATGATAGCCTTGTCATTATGGAAGGTAGTCTGTTGTCATGATTTTTGTTACTCCAATGGATGGTAGCCTTGTCATTATGGAAGGTAGTATGTTGTTGATATCTTTGTTACTCCAATGGATGGTAGCCTTGTCATTATGGAAGGTACTCTATTGTCGATATTTTTGTTACTCTAACGGATGGTAGCCTTAACCATATGGAAGGTAGTCTGTTGACGAGATTTTTGTTATTCCAATGGATGGTAGCGTTGTCATTATAGAAGGTAGTATATTGTCGAGATTTTTGTCACTACAATGAATGGTAGCCTTGTCATTATGTAAGGAAGTCTATTGTCGAGACTTTTGTTACTAGAATTGATTGTAGCCTTTTCGTTATGGAAGGTAGTCTGTTGTCTATATCTTTGTTACTCCAATGTATGGTAGCCTAGTCGTTATGGAAGGTAGTTTGTGTATGAGATTTTTGTTATTCCAATGGATGGTAGCCCTGCCATTATGAAAGGAATTCTATTGTCCTGATTTTTGTTACTCTAAGGGATGGTAGCCTTGTCATTATGGAAGGTAGTATGTTTTTGATATCTTTGTTACTCCAATGGTTGGTAACCTTGTCATTATGGAAGGTAGTCTGTTGTCGAGGTTTAAGTTTCTCTAAGGGATGGTAGCCTTGTCATTATGGAACCTAGTCTGTTGTCGAGATTTTTGTTATTCTAATGGATGGTAGTGTTGTCATTATAGAAGGTAGTATATTATCGAGATTTTTGTAACTATAATGGATGGTAGCCTTGTCATTATGGAAGGTAGTCTGTTGTCAAGATTTTTGTTACTACAATGGATTCTAGCCTTGTCGTTATGGAAGGTAGTCTGTTGTCGATATCTTTGTTACTCCAATGGATGGTAGCCTAGTAATTACGGAAGGTAGTTTTTGTATGATATTTTTGTTATTCCAATGGATGGTAGCCTTGTCATTATGAAAGGTAGTCTATTGTCGTGATTTTTGTTAATCTAAGGGATGGTAGCCTTGTCATTATGGAAGGTAGTATGTTGTCGATATCTTTGTTACTCCAATGGATGGTAGCCTTGTCATTATGGACTGTAGTCTGTTGTCCAGATTTTTGTTACTCTAAGGGATGGTAGCCTTGTCTTTATGGAATGTAGTGTGTTGTCGAGATTTTTGTTATTCCAATGGATGGTTGCGTTGTCATTATAGAAGGTAGTATATTATCGATATTTTTGTCACTACAATGGATGGTAGCCTTGTCATTATGCGATGTAGTCTGTTGTCGATATTTTTGTTACTACAATGGATTGTAGCCTTGTCGCTATGGAAGGTAGTCTGTTGTCGATATCTTTGTTACTCCAATGGATGGTAGCCTTGTCATTATGGAAGGTAGTCTGTTGTCGATATTTTTTATACTCGAATGAATTGTAGCCTTGTAATTATGGAAGGTAGTCTCTTGTTTATATTTTGGTTACTCCAATGATAGTACCCTTGTCATTATGGAAGGTAGTCTATTGCCGAGATTTTTGTTACTCCATTGCATGGTAGCCTTATCATTATGGAAGGTAGTGTGTTGTTGATATTTTTGTTATTCCAATGGATGGTAGCCTTGTCATTATGGAAGGTAGTTTGTTGTCGTGATTTTTGTTACTCCAATGGATGGTAGCCTTGTCATTATGGAAGGTAGTATGTTGTCGATATCTTTGTTACTCTAATGGATGTTAGCCTTGTCATTATGGATGGTGGTCTGTTGTCCAGATATTTGTTACTCTAAGGGATGGTAGCCTTGTCATTATGGAACATAGTATGTTGTCGAGATGTTTGTTATTCCAATAGATGGTAGCATTGTCATTATAGAAGGTAGTATATTATCGATATTTTTGTCACTATAATGGATGGTAGCCTTGTCCTTATGAAAGGTAGTCTGTTGTCGAGATTTTTGTTACTACAATGGATTGTAGCCTTGTCGTTATGGAAGGTAGTTTGTTGTCCATATCTTTGTTACTCCAATGGATGGTAGCTTAGTCATTATGGAAGGTAGTTTGCGTACGAGATTTTAGTTACTCCAATGGATGGTAGCCTTGTCATTATGGAAGGTAGTCTATTGTCAAGATTTTTTATACTCCAATAGATTGTAGCCTTGTAATTATGGAAGGTAGTCTCTTGTTGATATTTTGGTTACTCCAATGATGGTACCCTTGTCATTATGGAAGGTAGTCTATTGCCGAGATTTTTGTTACTCCATTGCATGATAGTCTTGTCATTATGGAAGGTAGTGTGTTGTCGATATGTTTGTTATTCCAATGGATGATAGCCTTGTCATTATGGAAGGTAGTCTGTTGTCATGATTTTTGTTACTCCAATGGATGGTAGCCTTGTCATTATGGAAGGTAGTATGTTGTTCATATCTTTGTTACTCCAATGGATGGTAGCCTTGTCATTATGGAAGGTACTCTATTGTCGATATTTTTGTTACTCTAACGGATGGTAGCCTTAACCATATGGAAGGTAGTCTGTTGACGAGATTTTTGTTATTCCAATGGATGGTAGCGTTGTCATTATAGAAGGTAGTATATTGTCGAGATTTTTGTCACTACAATGAATGGTAGCCTTGTCATTATGTAAGGAAGTCTATTGTCGAGATTTTTGTTACTAGAATTGATTGTAGCCTTGTCATTATGGAAGGTAGTCTGTTGTCTATATCTTTGTTACTCCAATGGATGGTAGCCTAGTCATTATGGAAGGTAGTTTGTGTATGATATTTTTGTTATTCCAATGGATGGTAGCCCTGCCATTATGAAAGGAATTCTATTGTCCTGATTTTTGTTACTCTAAGGGATGGTAGCCTTGTCATTATGGAAGGTAGTATGTTTTTGATATCTTTGTTACTCCAATGGTTGGTAGCCTTTTCATTATGGAAGGTAGTCTGTTGTCGAGGTTTAAGTTTCTCTAAGGGATGGTAGCCTTGTCATTATGGAACCTAGTCTGTTGTCGAGATTTTTGTTATTCTAATGGATGGTAGTGTTGTCATTATAGAAGGTAGTATATTATCGAGATTTTTGTAACTATAATGGATGGTAGCCTTGTCATTATGGAAGGTAGTCTATTGTCAAGATTTTTGTTACTACAATGGATTCTAGCCTTGTCGTTATGGAAGGTAGTCTGTTGTCGATATCTTTGTTACTCCAATGGATGGTAGCCTAGTAATTACGGAAGGTAGTTTTTGTACGATATTTTTGTTATTCCAATGGATGGTAGCCTTGTCATTATGAAAGGTAGTCTATTGTCGTGATTTTTGTTAATCTAAGGGATGGTAGCGTTGTCATTATGGAAGGTAGTATGTTGTCGATATTTTTTTTACTCCAATGGATGGTAGCCTTGTCATTATGGACTGTAGTCTGTTGTCCAGATTTTTGTTACTCTAACGGATGGTAGCCTTGTCTTTATGGAATGTAGTGTGTTGTCGAGATTTTTGTTATTCCAATGGATGGTTGCGTTGTCATTATAGAAGGTAGTATATTATCGATATTTTTGTCACTACAATGGATGGTTGCCTTGTCATTATGCGATGTAGTCTGTTGTCGATATTTTTGTTACTACAATGGATTGTAGCCTTGTCGCTATGGAAGGTAGTCTGTTGTCGATATCTTTGTTACTCCAATGGATGGTAGCCTTGTCATTATGGAAGGTAGTCTGTTGTCGATATTTTTTATACTCGAATGAATTGTAGCCTTGTAATTATGGAAGGTAGTCTCTTGTTGATATTTTGGTTACTCCAATGATAGTACCCTTGTCATTATGGAAGGTAGTCTATTGCCGAGATTTTTGTTACTCCATTGCATGGTAGCCTTATCATTATGGAAGGTAGTGTGTTGTTGATATTTTTGTTATTCCAATGGATGGTAGCTTTGTCATTATGGAAGGTAGTCTGTTGTCGTGATTTTTGTTACTCCAATGGATGGTAGCCTTGTCATTATGGAAGGTAGTATGTTGTCGATATCTTTGTTACTCTAATGGATGGTAGCCTTGTCATTATGGATGGTGGTCTGTTGTCCAGATATTTGTTACTCTAAGGGATGGTAGCCTTGTCATTATGGAACATAGTATGTTGTCGAGATGTTTGTTATTCCAATAGATGGTAGCATTGTCATTATAGAAGGTAGTATATTATCGATATTTTTGTCACTATAATGGATGGTAGCCTTGTCCTTATGAAAGGTAGTCTGTTGTCGAGATTTTTGTTACTACAATGGATTGTAGCCTTGTCGTTATGGAAGGTAGTTTGTTGTCCATATCTTTGTTACTCCAATGGATGGTAGCTTAGTCATTATGGAAGGTAGTTTGCGTACGAGATTTTAGTTACTCCAATGGATGGTAGCCTTGTCATTATGGAAGGTAGTCTATTGTCAAGATTTTTTATACTCCAATAGATTGTAGCCTTGTAATTATGGAAGGTAGTCTCTTGTTGATATTTTGGTTACTCCAATGATGGTACCCTTGTCATTATGGAAGGTAGTCTATTGCCGAGATTTTTGTTACTCCATTGCATGATAGTCTTGTCATTATGGAAGGTAGTGTGTTGTCGATATGTTTGTTATTCCAATGGATGATAGCCTTGTCATTATGGAAGGTAGTCTGTTGTCATGATTTTTGTTACTCCAATGGATGGTAGCCTTGTCATTATGGAAGGTAGTATGTTGTTCATATCTTTGTTACTCCAATGGATGGTAGCCTTGTCATTATGGAAGGTACTCTATTGTCGATATTTTTGTTACTCTAACGGATGGTAGCCTTAACCATATGGAAGGTAGTCTGTTGACGAGATTTTTGTTATTCCAATGGATGGTAGCGTTGTCATTATAGAAGGTAGTATATTGTCGAGATTTTTGTCACTACAATGAATGGTAGCCTTGTCATTATGTAAGGAAGTCTATTGTCGAGATTTTTGTTACTAGAATTGATTGTAGCCTTGTCATTATGGAAGGTAGTCTGTTGTCTATATCTTTGTTACTCCAATGGATGGTAGCCTAGTCATTATGGAAGGTAGTTTGTGTATGATATTTTTGTTATTCCAATGGATGGTAGCCCTGCCATTATGAAAGGAATTCTATTGTCCTGATTTTTGTTACTCTAAGGGATGGTAGCCTTGTCATTATGGAAGGTAGTATGTTTTTGATATCTTTGTTACTCCAATGGTTGGTAGCCTTTTCATTATGGAAGGTAGTCTGTTGTCGAGGTTTAAGTTTCTCTAAGGGATGGTAGCCTTGTCATTATGGAACCTAGTCTGTTGTCGAGATTTTTGTTATTCTAATGGATGGTAGTGTTGTCATTATAGAAGGTAGTATATTATCGAGATTTTTGTAACTATAATGGATGGTAGCCTTGTCATTATGGAAGGTAGTCTATTGTCAAGATTTTTGTTACTACAATGGATTCTAGCCTTGTCGTTATGGAAGGTAGTCTGTTGTCGATATCTTTGTTACTCCAATGGATGGTAGCCTAGTAATTACGGAAGGTAGTTTTTGTACGATATTTTTGTTATTCCAATGGATGGTAGCCTTGTCATTATGAAAGGTAGTCTATTGTCGTGATTTTTGTTAATCTAAGGGATGGTAGCGTGGTCATTATGGAAGGTAGTATGTTGTCGATATTTTTTTTACTCCAATGGATGGTAGCCTTGTCATTATGGACTGTAGTCTGTTGTCCAGATTTTTGTTACTCTAACGGATGGTAGCCTTGTCTTTATGGAATGTAGTGTGTTGTCGAGATTTTTGTTATTCCAATGGATGGTTGCGTTGTCATTATAGAAGGTAGTATATTATCGATATTTTTGTCACTACAATGGATGGTTGCCTTGTCATTATGCGATGTAGTCTGTTGTCGATATTTTTGTTACTACAATGGATTGTAGCCTTGTCGCTATGGAAGGTAGTCTGTTGTCGATATCTTTGTTACTCCAATGGATGGTAGCCTTGTCATTATGGATGGTAGCCTTGTCATTATGGAAGGTAGTCTGTTGTCGATATTTTTTATACTCGAATGAATTGTAGCCTTGTAATTATGGAAGGTAGTCTCTTGTTGATATTTTGGTTACTCCAATGATAGTACCCTTGTCATTATGGAAGGTAGTCTATTGCCGAGATTTTTGTTACTCCATTGCATGGTAGCCTTATCATTATGGAAGGTAGTGTGTTGTTGATATTTTTGTTATTCCAATGGATGGTAGCTTTGTCATTATGGAAGGTAGTCTGTTGTCGTGATTTTTGTTACTCCAATGGATGGTAGCCTTGTCATTATGGAAGGTAGTATGTTGTCGATATCTTTGTTACTCTAATGGATGGTAGCCTTGTCATTATGGATGGTGGTCTGTTGTCCAGATATTTGTTACTCTAAGGGATGGTAGCCTTGTCATTATGGAACATAGTATGTTGTCGAGATGTTTGTTATTCCAATAGATGGTAGCATTGTCATTATAGAAGGTAGTATATTATCGATATTTTTGTCACTATAATGGATGGTAGCCTTGTCCTTATGAAAGGTAGTCTGTTGTCGAGATTTTTGTTACTACAATGGATTGTAGCCTTGTCGTTATGGAAGGTAGTTTGTTGTCCATATCTTTGTTACTCCAATGGATGGTAGCTTAGTCATTATGGAAGGTAGTTTGCGTACGAGATTTTAGTTACTCCAATGGATGGTAGCCTTGTCATTATGGAAGGTAGTCTGTTGTCAAGATTTTTTATACTCCAATGGATTGTAACCTTGTAATTATGGAAGGTAGTCTCTTGTTGATATTTTGGTTACTCCAATGATGGTACCGTTGTCATTATGGAAGGTAGTCTATTGCCGAGATTTTTGTTACTCCATTGCATGGTAGTCTTGTCATTATGGAAGGTAGTGTGTTGTCGATATGTTTGTTATTCCAATGGATGATAGCCTTGTCATTATGGAAGGTAGTCTGTTGTCATGATTTTTGTTACTCAAATGGATGGTAGCCTTGTCATTATGGAAGGTAGTATGTTATTGATATCTTTGTTACTCCAATGGATGGTAGCCTTGTCATTATGGAAGGTACTCTATTGTCGATATTTTTGTTACTCTAACGGATGGTAGCCTTAACCATATGGAAGGTAGTCTGTTGACGAGATTTTTGTTATTCCAATGGATGGTAGCGTTGTCATTATAGAAGGTAGTATATTGTCGAGATTTTTGTCACTACAATGAATGGTAGCCTTGTCATTATGTAAGGAACTCTATTGTCGAGATTTTTGTTACTAGAATTGATTGTAGCCTTGTCGTTATGGAAGGTAGTCGTTTGTCGATATCTTTGTTACTCCAATGGATGGTAGCCTAGTCATTATGGAAGGTAGTTTGTGTACGAGATATTAGTTACTCCAATGGATGGTAGCCTTGTCATTATGGAAGGTAGTCTGTTATCGATATTTTTTATACTCGAATGAATTGTAGCCTTGTAATTATAGAAGGTAGTCTCTTCTTGATATTTTGGTTACTCCAATGATAGTACCCTTGTCATTATGGAAGGTAGTATATTGCCGAGATTTTTGTTACTCCATTGCATGGTAGCCTTGTCATTATGGAAGGTAGTGTGTTGTCGATATTTTTGTTACTCCAATGGATGGTAGCCTTGTCATTATGGAAGGTAGTATGTTGTCGATATCTTTGTTACTCTAATGGATGGTAGCCTTGTCATTATGGAAGGTGGTCCGTTGTCGAGATATTTGTTACTCTAAGGGATGGTAGCCTTGTCATTATGGAACATAGTCTGTTGTCGAGATCTTTGTTATTCCAATGGATGGTAGCATTGTCATTATGTAAGGTAGTCTGTTGTCGAGATTTTTGTTACTAGAATCGATTGTAGCCTTGTTGTTATGGAAGGTAGTATGTTCTCGATATCTTTGTGACTCCAATGGATGGTAGCCTTGTCATTATGAAAGGTAGTCTTTTGTCGTGATTTTTGTTACTCTAAGGGATGGTAGCCTTGTCATTATTGAAGGTAGTATGTTGTCGATATCTTTGTTACTCTAATGGATGGTAGCCTTGTCATTATGGAAGGTAGTTTGTTGTCGAGATTTTTGTTACTCTAAGTGATGGTAGCCTTGTCATTATGGAACGTAGTCTGTTGTTGAATTGTTTGTTATTATAATAGATGGTAGCATTGTCATTATAGAAGGTAGTATATTATCGATATTTTTGTCACTACAATGGATGGTAGCCTTGTCATTATGGAAGGTAGTCTGTTGTCAAGATTTTTGTTACTACAATGGATTGTAGCCTTGTCGTTATGGAAGGTAGTTTGTTGTCCATATCTTTGTTACTCCAATGGATGGTAGCTTAGTCATTATGGAAGGTAGTTTGTGTACGAGATTTTAGTTACTCCAATGGATGGTAGCCTTGTCATTATGGAAGGTAGTCTGTTGTCAAGATTTTTTATACTCCAATGGCTTGTAGCCTTGTAATTATGGAAGGTAGTCTCTTGTTTATATTTTGGTTACTCCAATGATGGTACCCTTGTCATTATGGAAGGTAGTCTGTTGTCGAGATTTTTGTTACTCCATTGCATGGTAGCCTTGTCATTATGGAAGGTAGTGTGTTGTCGATATTTTTGTTATTCCAATGGATGGTAGCCTTGTCATTATGGAAGGTAGTCTTTTGTCGTGATTTTTATTACTCGAATGGATTGTAGCCTTGTCATTATGGAAGGTAGTATGTTGTCGATATCTTTGTTACTCTAATGGATGGAAGCCTTGTCATTTTGGAATGTGGTTTGTTGTCAACATATTTGTTACTATAAGGGATGGTAGCCTTGTCATTATGGAACGTAGTTTGTTGTCGAGATTTTTGTTATTCCAATGGATGGTAGCGTTGTCATTATAGAAGTTAGTATATTATCAATATTTTTATCACTACAATGGATGGTAGCCTTGTCATTATGGAAGGTAGTCTGTTGTCGAGATTTTTGTTACTACAATGGATTGTAGCCTTGTCGTTATGGAAGATAGTTTGTTGTCGATATCTTTGTTACTCCAATGGATGGTAGCCTAGTCATTATGGAAGGTAGTTTGTGGACGAGATTTTAGTTACTCCAATGGATGGTAGCCTTGTCATTATGGAAGGTAGTCTGTTGTCGAGATTTTTGTTACTCTAATGGATGATAGCCTTGTAATTATAGAAGGTAATATATTGTCGAGATTTTTGTCACTATAATGGATAGTAGCCTTGTAATTATGGGATGTAGTCTGTTGTCGATATTTTTGTTACTACAATGGATTGTAGCCTTGTCGTTATGGAAGGTAGTCGTTTGTCGATATCTTTGTTACTCCAATGGATGGTAGCCTAGTCATTATGGAAGGTAGTTTGTGTACGAGATATTAGTTACTCCAATGGATGGTAGCCCTGTCATTATGGAAGGTAGTGTGTTGTCGATATTTTTGTTACTCCAATGGATGGTAGCCTTGTCAGTATAGAAGGTAGTATGTTGTCGATATCTTTGTTACTCTAATGGATAGTAGCCTTGTCATTATGGAAGGTGGTCCGTTGTCGAGATATTTGTTACTCTAAGGGATGGTAGCCTTGTCATTATGGAACCCGTTGTCGAGATATTTGTTACTCTAAGGGATGGTAGCCTTGTCATTATGGACCATAGTCTGTTGTCGAGATCTTTGTTATTCCAATGGATGGTAGCATTGTCATTATGTATGGTAGTCTGTTATCGAGATTTTTGTTACTAGAATCGATTGTAGCCTTGTTGTTTTTGAAGGTAGTATGTTCTCGATATCTTTGTGACTCCAATGGATGGTAGCCTTGTCATTATGAAAGGTAGTCTTTTGTCGTGATTTTTGTTACTCTAAGGGATGGTAGCCTTGTCATTATTGAAGGTAGTATGTTGTAGATATCTTTGTTACTCTAATGGATGGTAGCCTTGTCATTATGGAAGGTAGTTTGTTGTCGAGATTTTTGTTACTCTAAGTGATGGTAGCCTTGTCATTATGGAACGTAGTCTGTTGTCGAATTGTTTGTTATTACAATAGATGGTAGCATTGTCATTATAGAAGGTAGTATATTATCGATATTTTTGTCACTACAATGGATGGTAGCCTTGTCATTATGGAAGGAAGTCTGTTGTCGAGATTTTTGTTACTACAATGGATTGTAGCCTTGTCGTTATGGAAGGTAGTTTGTTGTCCATATCTTTGTTACTCCAATGGATGGTAGCTTAGTCATTATGGAAGGTAGTTTGTGTACGAGATTTTAGTTACTCCAATGGATGGTAGCCTTGTCATTATGGAAGGTAGTCTGTTGTCAAGATTTTTTATACTCCAATGGCTTGTAGCCTTGTAATTATGGAAGGTAGTCTCTTGTTGATATTTTGGTTACTCCAATGATGGTACCCTTGTCATTATGGAAGGTAGTCTGTTGTCGAGATTTTTGTTACTCCATTGCATGGTAGCCTTGTCATTATGGAAGGTAGTGTGTTGTCGATATTTTTGTTATTCCAATGGATGGTAGCCTTGTCATTATGGAAGGTAGTCTTTTGTCGTGATTTTTGTTACTCCAATGGATTGTAGCCTTGTCATTATGGAAGGTAGTATGTTGTCGATATCTTTGTTACTCTAATGGATGGTAGCCTTGTCATTTTGGAATGTGGTCTGTTGTCAATATATTTGTTACTATAAGGGACGGTAGCCTTGTCATTATGGAACGTAGTCTGTTGTCGAGATTTTTGTTATTCCAATGGATGGTAGCGTTGTCATTATAGAAGTTAGTATATTATCAATATTTTTATCACTACAATGGATGGTAGCCTTGTCATTATGGAAGGTAGTCTGTTGTCGAGATTTTTGTTACTACAATGGATTGTAGCCTTGTCGTTATGGAAGATAGTTTGTTGTCGATATCTTTGTTACTCCAATGGATGGTAGCCTAGTCATTATGGAAGGTAGTTTGTGTACGAGATTTTAGTTACTCCAATGGATGGTAGCCTTGTCATTATGGAAGGTAGTCTATTGTCGAGATTTTTGTTACTCTAATGGATGATAGCCTTGTCATTATAGAAGGTAATATATTGTCGATATTTTTGTCACTATAATGGATGGTAGCCTTGTCATTATGGAAGATAGTTTGTTGTCGCGATTTTTGTTACTACAATGGATTGTAGCCTTGTCGTTGTGGAAGGTAGTCTGTGTTGATATCTTTGTTACTCTAATGGATGGTAGCGTAGT
Organism: Vicia faba; assembly: GCA_948472305.1. Classification (NCBI taxonomy): domain Eukaryota; kingdom Viridiplantae; phylum Streptophyta; class Magnoliopsida; order Fabales; family Fabaceae; genus Vicia; species Vicia faba. The sequence goes on from OX451741.1 coordinate 750,900,571, forward strand.
CATTATGCAAGGTAGTTTGTCTACGAGATTTTAGTTACTCCAATGGATGGTAGCCTTGTCATTATGGAAGGTAGTCTGTTGTCGAGATTTTTTATACTTCAATGGATTTTAGCCTTGTCATTATGGAAGGTAGTCTGTTGTCGAGATTTTTGTTACTCTAAGGGATGGTAGCCTTGTCATTATGGAACGTAGTCTGTTTTCGAGATTTTTGTTATTCCAGTGGATGGTATCCTTGTCATTATGAAAGGTAGTCTATTGTCGAGATTTTTGTTACTATAATAGATTGTTGCCTTGTCATTATGGAAGGTAGTCTGTTGTTGAGATTTTTGTTACTCCAATGGATGATAGCCTTGTCATTATAGAAGGTAGTATATTGTTGATATTTTTGTCACTACAATTAATGGTAGCCTTGTAATTATGGAAGGTAGTCTGTTGTCGAGATTTTTGTTACTACAATGGATAGTAGCCTTGTCATTATGGAAGGTAGTTTGTTGTCGATATCTTTGTTACTCCAATGGATGGTAGCCTAGTCATTATTGAAGGTAGTTTGTATACGATATTTTTGTTATTCCAATGGATGGTAGCCTTGTCATTATGAAAGGTAGTTTGTTGTCGTGATTTTTGTTACTCTAAGGGATGGTAGCCTTTTCATTATGGAAGGTAGTATGTTGTCGATATCTTTATTACTCCAATGGATGGTAGCCTTGTCGTTATGGAAGGTAGTCTGTTGTCGATATCTTTGTTACTCCAATGGATGGTAGCCTAGTCATTATGGAAGGTAGTTTGTGTACGATATTTTTGTTATTCCAATGGATGGTAGCCTTGTCATTATGAAAGGTAGTCTGTTGTCGTGATTTTTGTTACTTTAAGGGATGGTAGCCTTGTCATTATGAAAGGTAGTATGTTGTCTATATCTTGGTTACTCCAATGGATGGTAGCCTTGTCATTATGGAAGGTAGTCTATTGTCGAGATTTTTCTTATTCCATTGAATGGTAGCATTGTCATTATAGAAGGTAGTATATTATCGAGATTTTTGTCACTACAATGGATGGTAGCCTTGTCATTATGGAAGGTAGTTTGTTGTCAAGATTTTTGTTACTACAATGGATTATAGCCTTCTCGTTATGGAAGGTAGTTTGTTGTCGATAACTTTGTCAGTCCAATGGATGGTAGCCTAGTCATTATGGAAGGTAGTTTGTGTACGAGATTTTAGTTACTTTAATGGATGGTAGCCTTGTCATTATGGAAGGTATTCTGTTGTCCAGATTTTTTATACTCCAATGGATTGCAGCCTTGTAATTATGGAAGGTAGTCTCTTGTTGATATTTTGGTTACTCCAATGATGGTACCCTTATCATTATGGAAGGTAGTCTATTGGCGACATTTTTGTTACTCCATTGCATGGTAGCCTTGTCATTATGGAAGGTAGTATGTTGTTGATATCTTTGTTACTCCAATGGATGGTAGCCTTGTCATTATGGAAGGTACTCTATTGTCGATATTTTTGTTACTCTAACGGATGGTAGCCTTAACCATATGGAAGGTAGTCTGTTGACGAGATTTTTGTTATTCCAATGGATGGTAGCGTTGTCATTATAGAAGGTAGTATATTGTCGAGATTTTTGTCACTACAATGAATGGTAGCCTTGTCATTATGTAAGGAAGTCTATTGTCGAGACTTTTGTTACTAGAATTGATTGTAGCCTTTTCGTTATGGAAGGTAGTCTGTTGTCTATATCTTTGTTACTCCAATGTATGGTAGCCTAGTCGTTATGGAAGGTAGTTTGTGTATGATATTTTTGTTATTCCAATGGATGGTAGCCCTGCCATTATGAAAGGAATTCTATTGTCCTGATTTTTGTTACTCTAAGGGATGGTAGCCTTGTCATTATGGAAGGTAGTATGTTTTTGATATCTTTGTTACTCCAATGGTTGGTAGCCTTGTCATTATGGAAGGTAGTCTGTTGTCGAGGTTTAAGTTTCTCTAAGGGATGGTAGCCTTGTCATTATGGAACCTAGTCTGTTGTCGAGATTTTTGTTATTCTAATGGATGGTAGTGTTGTCATTATAGAAGGTAGTATATTATCGAGATTTTTGTAACTATAATGGATGGTAGCCTTGTCATTATGGAAGGTAGTCTGTTGTCAAGATTTTTGTTACTACAATGGATTCTAGCCTTGTCGTTATGGAAGGTAGTCTGTTGTCGATATCTTTGTTACTCCAATGGATGGTAGCCTAGTAATTACGGAAGGTAGTTTTTGTATGATATTTTTGTTATTCCAATGGATGGTAGCCTTGTCATTATGAAAGGTAGTCTATTGTCGTGATTTTTGTTAATCTAAGGGATGGTAGCCTTGTCATTATGGAAGGTAGTATGTTGTCGATATCTTTGTTACTCCAATGGATGGTAGCCTTGTCATTATGGACTGTAGTCTGTTGTCCAGATTTTTGTTACTCTAAGGGATGGTAGCCTTGTCTTTATGGAATGTAGTGTGTTGTCGAGATTTTTGTTATTCCAATGGATGGTTGCGTTGTCATTATAGAAGGTAGTATATTATCGATATTTTTGTCACTACAATGGATGGTAGCCTTGTCATTATGCGATGTAGTCTGTTGTCGATATTTTTGTTACTACAATGGATTGTAGCCTTGTCGCTATGGAAGGTAGTCTGTTGTCGATATCTTTGTTACTCCAATGGATGGTAGCCTTGTCATTATGGAAGGTAGTCTGTTGTCGATATTTTTTATACTCGAATGAATTGTAGCCTTGTAATTATGGAAGGTAGTCTCTTGTTTATATTTTGGTTACTCCAATGATAGTACCCTTGTCATTATGGAAGGTAGTCTATTGCCGAGATTTTTGTTACTCCATTGCATGGTAGCCTTATCATTATGGAAGGTAGTGTGTTGTTGATATTTTTGTTATTCCAATGGATGGTAGCCTTGTCATTATGGAAGGTAGTTTGTTGTCGTGATTTTTGTTACTCCAATGGATGGTAGCCTTGTCATTATGGAAGGTAGTATGTTGTCGATATCTTTGTTACTCTAATGGATGTTAGCCTTGTCATTATGGATGGTGGTCTGTTGTCCAGATATTTGTTACTCTAAGGGATGGTAGCCTTGTCATTATGGAACATAGTATGTTGTCGAGATGTTTGTTATTCCAATAGATGGTAGCATTGTCATTATAGAAGGTAGTATATTATCGATATTTTTGTCACTATAATGGATGGTAGCCTTGTCCTTATGAAAGGTAGTCTGTTGTCGAGATTTTTGTTACTACAATGGATTGTAGCCTTGTCGTTATGGAAGGTAGTTTGTTGTCCATATCTTTGTTACTCCAATGGATGGTAGCTTAGTCATTATGGAAGGTAGTTTGCGTACGAGATTTTAGTTACTCCAATGGATGGTAGCCTTGTCATTATGGAAGGTAGTCTATTGTCAAGATTTTTTATACTCCAATAGATTGTAGCCTTGTAATTATGGAAGGTAGTCTCTTGTTGATATTTTGGTTACTCCAATGATGGTACCCTTGTCATTATGGAAGGTAGTCTATTGCCGAGATTTTTGTTACTCCATTGCATGATAGTCTTGTCATTATGGAAGGTAGTGTGTTGTCGATATGTTTGTTATTCCAATGGATGATAGCCTTGTCATTATGGAAGGTAGTCTGTTGTCATGATTTTTGTTACTCCAATGGATGGTAGCCTTGTCATTATGGAAGGTAGTATGTTGTTCATATCTTTGTTACTCCAATGGATGGTAGCCTTGTCATTATGGAAGGTACTCTATTGTCGATATTTTTGTTACTCTAACGGATGGTAGCCTTAACCATATGGAAGGTAGTCTATTGACGAGATTTTTGTTATTCCAATGGATGGTAGCGTCGTCATTATAGAAGGTAGTATATTGTCGAGATTTTTGTCAATACAATGAATGGTAGCCTTGTCATTATGTAAGGAAGTCTATTGTCGAGATTTTTGTTACTAGAATTGATTGTAGCCTTGTCATTATGGAAGGTAGTCTGTTGTCTATATCTTTGTTACTCCAATGGATGGTAGCCTAGTCATTATGGAAGGTAGTTTGTGTATGATATTTTTGTTATTCCAATGGATGGTAGCCCTGCCATTATGAAAGGAATTCTATTGTCCTGATTTTTGTTACTCTAAGGGATGGTAGCCTTGTCATTATGGAAGGTAGTATGTTTTTGATATCTTTGTTACTCCAATGGTTGGTAGCCTTTTCATTATGGAAGGTAGTCTGTTGTCGAGGTTTAAGTTTCTCTAAGGGATGGTAGCCTTGTCATTATGGAACCTAGTCTGTTGTCGAGATTTTTGTTATTCTAATGGATGGTAGTGTTGTCATTATAGAAGGTAGTATATTATCGAGATTTTTGTAACTATAATGGATGGTAGCCTTGTCATTATGGAAGGTAGTCTATTGTCAAGATTTTTGTTACTACAATGGATTCTAGCCTTGTCGTTATGGAAGGTAGTCTGTTGTCGATATCTTTGTTACTCCAATGGATGGTAGCCTAGTAATTACGGAAGGTAGTTTTTGTACGATATTTTTGTTATTCCAATGGATGGTAGCCTTGTCATTATGAAAGGTAGTCTATTGTCGTGATTTTTGTTAATCTAAGGGATGGTAGCGTTGTCATTATGGAAGGTAGTATGTTGTCGATATTTTTTTTACTCCAATGGATGGTAGCCTTGTCATTATGGACTGTAGTCTGTTGTCCAGATTTTTGTTACTCTAACGGATGGTAGCCTTGTCTTTATGGAATGTAGTGTGTTGTCGAGATTTTTGTTATTCCAATGGATGGTTGCGTTGTCATTATAGAAGGTAGTATATTATCGATATTTTTGTCACTACAATGGATGGTTGCCTTGTCATTATGCGATGTAGTCTGTTGTCGATATTTTTGTTACTACAATGGATTGTAGCCTTGTCGCTATGGAAGGTAGTCTGTTGTCGATATCTTTGTTACTCCAATGGATGGTAGCCTTGTCATTATGGAAGGTAGTCTGTTGTCGATATTTTTTATACTCGAATGAATTGTAGCCTTGTAATTATGGAAGGTAGTCTCTTGTTGATATTTTGGTTACTCCAATGATAGTACCCTTGTCATTATGGAAGGTAGTCTATTGCCGAGATTTTTGTTACTCCATTGCATGGTAGCCTTATCATTATGGAAGGTAGTGTGTTGTTGATATTTTTGTTATTCCAATGGATGGTAGCTTTGTCATTATGGAAGGTAGTCTGTTGTCGTGATTTTTGTTACTCCAATGGATGGTAGCCTTGTCATTATGGAAGGTAGTATGTTGTCGATATCTTTGTTACTCTAATGGATGGTAGCCTTGTCATTATGGATGGTGGTCTGTTGTCCAGATATTTGTTACTCTAAGGGATGGTAGCCTTGTCATTATGGAACATAGTATGTTGTCGAGATGTTTGTTATTCCAATAGATGGTAGCATTGTCATTATAGAAGGTAGTATATTATCGATATTTTTGTCACTATAATGGATGGTAGCCTTGTCCTTATGAAAGGTAGTCTGTTGTCGAGATTTTTGTTACTACAATGGATTGTAGCCTTGTCGTTATGGAAGGTAGTTTGTTGTCCATATCTTTGTTACTCCAATGGATGGTAGCTTAGTCATTATGGAAGGTAGTTTGCGTACGAGATTTTAGTTACTCCAATGGATGGTAGCCTTGTCATTATGGAAGGTAGTCTATTGTCAAGATTTTTTATACTCCAATAGATTGTAGCCTTGTAATTATGGAAGGTAGTCTCTTGTTGATATTTTGGTTACTCCAATGATGGTACCCTTGTCATTATGGAAGGTAGTCTATTGCCGAGATTTTTGTTACTCCATTGCATGATAGTCTTGTCATTATGGAAGGTAGTGTGTTGTCGATATGTTTGTTATTCCAATGGATGATAGCCTTGTCATTATGGAAGGTAGTCTGTTGTCATGATTTTTGTTACTCCAATGGATGGTAGCCTTGTCATTATGGAAGGTAGTATGTTGTTCATATCTTTGTTACTCCAATGGATGGTAGCCTTGTCATTATGGAAGGTACTCTATTGTCGATATTTTTGTTACTCTAACGGATGGTAGCCTTAACCATATGGAAGGTAGTCTGTTGACGAGATTTTTGTTATTCCAATGGATGGTAGCGTTGTCATTATAGAAGGTAGTATATTGTCGAGATTTTTGTCACTACAATGAATGGTAGCCTTGTCATTATGTAAGGAAGTCTATTGTCGAGATTTTTGTTACTAGAATTGATTGTAGCCTTGTCATTATGGAAGGTAGTCTGTTGTCTATATCTTTGTTACTCCAATGGATGGTAGCCTAGTCATTATGGAAGGTAGTTTGTGTATGATATTTTTGTTATTCCAATGGATGGTAGCCCTGCCATTATGAAAGGAATTCTATTGTCCTGATTTTTGTTACTCTAAGGGATGGTAGCCTTGTCATTATGGAAGGTAGTATGTTTTTGATATCTTTGTTACTCCAATGGTTGGTAGCCTTTTCATTATGGAAGGTAGTCTGTTGTCGAGGTTTAAGTTTCTCTAAGGGATGGTAGCCTTGTCATTATGGAACCTAGTCTGTTGTCGAGATTTTTGTTATTCTAATGGATGGTAGTGTTGTCATTATAGAAGGTAGTATATTATCCAGATTTTTGTAACTATAATGGATGGTAGCCTTGTCATTATGGAAGGTAGTCTATTGTCAAGATTTTTGTTACTACAATGGATTCTAGCCTTGTCGTTATGGAAGGTAGTCTGTTGTCGATATCTTTGTTACTCCAATGGATGGTAGCCTAGTAATTACGGAAGGTAGTTTTTGTACGATATTTTTGTTATTCCAATGGATGGTAGCCTTGTCATTATGAAAGGTAGTCTATTGTCGTGATTTTTGTTAATCTAAGGGATGGTAGCGTTGTCATTATGGAAGGTAGTATGTTGTCGATATTTTTTTTACTCCAATGGATGGTAGCCTTGTCATTATGGACTGTAGTCTGTTGTCCAGATTTTTGTTACTCTAACGGATGGTAGCCTTGTCTTTATGGAATGTAGTGTGTTGTCGAGATTTTTGTTATTCCAATGGATGGTTGCGTTGTCATTATAGAAGGTAGTATATTATCGATATTTTTGTCACTACAATGGATGGTTGCCTTGTCATTATGCGATGTAGTCTGTTGTCGATATTTTTGTTACTACAATGGATTGTAGCCTTGTCGCTATGGAAGGTAGTCTGTTGTCGATATCTTTGTTACTCCAATGGATGGTAGCCTTGTCATTATGGATGGTAGCCTTGTCATTATGGAAGGTAGTCTGTTGTCGATATTTTTTATACTCGAATGAATTGTAGCCTTGTAATTATGGAAGGTAGTCTCTTGTTGATATTTTGGTTACTCCAATGATAGTACCCTTGTCATTATGGAAGGTAGTCTATTGCCGAGATTTTTGTTACTCCATTGCATGGTAGCCTTATCATTATGGAAGGTAGTGTGTTGTTGATATTTTTGTTATTCCAATGGATGGTAGCTTTGTCATTATGGAAGGTAGTCTGTTGTCGTGATTTTTGTTACTCCAATGGATGGTAGCCTTGTCATTATGGAAGGTAGTATGTTGTCGATATCTTTGTTACTCTAATGGATGGTAGCCTTGTCATTATGGATGGTGGTCTGTTGTCCAGATATTTGTTACTCTAAGGGATGGTAGCCTTGTCATTATGGAACATAGTATGTTGTCGAGATGTTTGTTATTCCAATAGATGGTAGCATTGTCATTATAGAAGGTAGTATATTATCGATATTTTTGTCACTATAATGGATGGTAGCCTTGTCCTTATGAAAGGTAGTCTGTTGTCGAGATTTTTGTTACTACAATGGATTGTAGCCTTGTCGTTATGGAAGGTAGTTTGTTGTCCATATCTTTGTTACTCCAATGGATGGTAGCTTAGTCATTATGGAAGGTAGTTTGCGTACGAGATTTTAGTTACTCCAATGGATGGTAGCCTTGTCATTATGGAAGGTAGTCTGTTGTCAAGATTTTTTATACTCCAATGGATTGTAACCTTGTAATTATGGAAGGTAGTCTCTTGTTGATATTTTGGTTACTCCAATGATGGTACCGTTGTCATTATGGAAGGTAGTCTATTGCCGAGATTTTTGTTACTCCATTGCATGGTAGTCTTGTCATTATGGAAGGTAGTGTGTTGTCGATATGTTTGTTATTCCAATGGATGATAGCCTTGTCATTATGGAAGGTAGTCTGTTGTCATGATTTTTGTTACTCAAATGGATGGTAGCCTTGTCATTATGGAAGGTAGTATGTTATTGATATCTTTGTTACTCCAATGGATGGTAGCCTTGTCATTATGGAAGGTACTCTATTGTCGATATTTTTGTTACTCTAACGGATGGTAGCCTTAACCATATGGAAGGTAGTCTGTTGACGAGATTTTTGTTATTCCAATGGATGGTAGCGTTGTCATTATAGAAGGTAGTATATTGTCGAGATTTTTGTCACTACAATGAATGGTAGCCTTGTCATTATGTAAGGAACTCTATTGTCGAGATTTTTGTTACTAGAATTGATTGTAGCCTTGTCGTTATGGAAGGTAGTCGTTTGTCGATATCTTTGTTACTCCAATGGATGGTAGCCTAGTCATTATGGAAGGTAGTTTGTGTACGAGATATTAGTTACTCCAATGGATGGTAGCCTTGTCATTATGGAAGGTAGTCTGTTATCGATATTTTTTATACTCGAATGAATTGTAGCCTTGTAATTATAGAAGGTAGTCTCTTCTTGATATTTTGGTTACTCCAATGATAGTACCCTTGTCATTATGGAAGGTAGTATATTGCCGAGATTTTTGTTACTCCATTGCATGGTAGCCTTGTCATTATGGAAGGTAGTGTGTTGTCGATATTTTTGTTACTCCAATGGATGGTAGCCTTGTCATTATGGAAGGTAGTATGTTGTCGATATCTTTGTTACTCTAATGGATGGTAGCCTTGTCATTATGGAAGGTGGTCCGTTGTCGAGATATTTGTTACTCTAAGGGATGGTAGCCTTGTCATTATGGAACATAGTCTGTTGTCGAGATCTTTGTTATTCCAATGGATGGTAGCATTGTCATTATGTAAGGTAGTCTGTTGTCGAGATTTTTGTTACTAGAATCGATTGTAGCCTTGTTGTTATGGAAGGTAGTATGTTCTCGATATCTTTGTGACTCCAATGGATGGTAGCCTTGTCATTATGAAAGGTAGTCTTTTGTCGTGATTTTTGTTACTCTAAGGGATGGTAGCCTTGTCATTATTGAAGGTAGTATGTTGTCGATATCTTTGTTACTCTAATGGATGGTAGCCTTGTCATTATGGAAGGTAGTTTGTTGTCGAGATTTTTGTTACTCTAAGTGATGGTAGCCTTGTCATTATGGAACGTAGTCTGTTGTTGAATTGTTTGTTATTATAATAGATGGTAGCATTGTCATTATAGAAGGTAGTATATTATCGATATTTTTGTCACTACAATGGATGGTAGCCTTGTCATTATGGAAGGTAGTCTGTTGTCAAGATTTTTGTTACTACAATGGATTGTAGCCTTGTCGTTATGGAAGGTAGTTTGTTGTCCATATCTTTGTTACTCCAATGGATGGTAGCTTAGTCATTATGGAAGGTAGTTTGTGTACGAGATTTTAGTTACTCCAATGGATGGTAGCCTTGTCATTATGGAAGGTAGTCTGTTGTCAAGATTTTTTATACTCCAATGGCTTGTAGCCTTGTAATTATGGAAGGTAGTCTCTTGTTTATATTTTGGTTACTCCAATGATGGTACCCTTGTCATTATGGAAGGTAGTCTGTTGTCGAGATTTTTGTTACTCCATTGCATGGTAGCCTTGTCATTATGGAAGGTAGTGTGTTGTCGATATTTTTGTTATTCCAATGGATGGTAGCCTTGTCATTATGGAAGGTAGTCTTTTGTCGTGATTTTTATTACTCGAATGGATTGTAGCCTTGTCATTATGGAAGGTAGTATGTTGTCGATATCTTTGTTACTCTAATGGATGGAAGCCTTGTCATTTTGGAATGTGGTTTGTTGTCAACATATTTGTTACTATAAGGGATGGTAGCCTTGTCATTATGGAACGTAGTTTGTTGTCGAGATTTTTGTTATTCCAATGGATGGTAGCGTTGTCATTATAGAAGTTAGTATATTATCAATATTTTTATCACTACAATGGATGGTAGCCTTGTCATTATGGAAGGTAGTCTGTTGTCGAGATTTTTGTTACTACAATGGATTGTAGCCTTGTCGTTATGGAAGATAGTTTGTTGTCGATATCTTTGTTACTCCAATGGATGGTAGCCTAGTCATTATGGAAGGTAGTTTGTGGACGAGATTTTAGTTACTCCAATGGATGGTAGCCTTGTCATTATGGAAGGTAGTCTGTTGTCGAGATTTTTGTTACTCTAATGGATGATAGCCTTGTAATTATAGAAGGTAATATATTGTCGAGATTTTTGTCACTATAATGGATAGTAGCCTTGTAATTATGGGATGTAGTCTGTTGTCGATATTTTTGTTACTACAATGGATTGTAGCCTTGTCGTTATGGAAGGTAGTCGTTTGTCGATATCTTTGTTACTCCAATGGATGGTAGCCTAGTCATTATGGAAGGTAGTTTGTGTACGAGATATTAGTTACTCCAATGGATGGTAGCCCTGTCATTATGGAAGGTAGTGTGTTGTCGATATTTTTGTTACTCCAATGGATGGTAGCCTTGTCAGTATAGAAGGTAGTATGTTGTCGATATCTTTGTTACTCTAATGGATAGTAGCCTTGTCATTATGGAAGGTGGTCCGTTGTCGAGATATTTGTTACTCTAAGGGATGGTAGCCTTGTCATTATGGAACCCGTTGTCGAGATATTTGTTACTCTAAGGGATGGTAGCCTTGTCATTATGGACCATAGTCTGTTGTCGAGATCTTTGTTATTCCAATGGATGGTAGCATTGTCATTATGTATGGTAGTCTGTTATCGAGATTTTTGTTACTAGAATCGATTGTAGCCTTGTTGTTTTTGAAGGTAGTATGTTCTCGATATCTTTGTGACTCCAATGGATGGTAGCCTTGTCATTATGAAAGGTAGTCTTTTGTCGTGATTTTTGTTACTCTAAGGGATGGTAGCCTTGTCATTATTGAAGGTAGTATGTTGTAGATATCTTTGTTACTCTAATGGATGGTAGCCTTGTCATTATGGAAGGTAGTTTGTTGTCGAGATTTTTGTTACTCTAAGTGATGGTAGCCTTGTCATTATGGAACGTAGTCTGTTGTCGAATTGTTTGTTATTACAATAGATGGTAGCATTGTCATTATAGAAGGTAGTATATTATCGATATTTTTGTCACTACAATGGATGGTAGCCTTGTCATTATGGAAGGAAGTCTGTTGTCGAGATTTTTGTTACTACAATGGATTGTAGCCTTGTCGTTATGGAAGGTAGTTTGTTGTCCATATCTTTGTTACTCCAATGGATGGTAGCTTAGTCATTATGGAAGGTAGTTTGTGTACGAGATTTTAGTTACTCCAATGGATGGTAGCCTTGTCATTATGGAAGGTAGTCTGTTGTCAAGATTTTTTATACTCCAATGGCTTGTAGCCTTGTAATTATGGAAGGTAGTCTCTTGTTGATATTTTGGTTACTCCAATGATGGTACCCTTGTCATTATGGAAGGTAGTCTGTTGTCGAGATTTTTGTTACTCCATTGCATGGTAGCCTTGTCATTATGGAAGGTAGTGTGTTGTCGATATTTTTGTTATTCCAATGGATGGTAGCCTTGTCATTATGGAAGGTAGTCTTTTGTCGTGATTTTTGTTACTCCAATGGATTGTAGCCTTGTCATTATGGAAGGTAGTATGTTGTCGATATCTTTGTTACTCTAATGGATGGTAGCCTTGTCATTTTGGAATGTGGTCTGTTGTCAATATATTTGTTACTATAAGGGACGGTAGCCTTGTCATTATGGAACGTAGTCTGTTGTCGAGATTTTTGTTATTCCAATGGATGGTAGCGTTGTCATTATAGAAGTTAGTATATTATCAATATTTTTATCACTACAATGGATGGTAGCCTTGTCATTATGGAAGGTAGTCTGTTGTCGAGATTTTTGTTACTACAATGGATTGTAGCCTTGTCGTTATGGAAGATAGTTTGTTGTCGATATCTTTGTTACTCCAATGGATGGTAGCCTAGTCATTATGGAAGGTAGTTTGTGTCGAGATTTTAGTTACTCCAATGGATGGTAGCCTTGTCATTATGGAAGGTAGTCTATTGTCGAGATTTTTGTTACTCTAATGGATGATAGCCTTGTCATTATAGAAGGTAATATATTGTCGATATTTTTGTCACTATAATGGATGGTAGCCTTGTCATTATGGAAGATAGTTTGTTGTCGCGATTTTTGTTACTACAATGGATTGTAGCCTTGTCGTTGTGGAAGGTAGTCTGTGTTGATATCTTTGTTACTCTAATGGATGGTAGCGTAGTCATTATGCAAGGTAGTTTGTCTACGAGATTTTAGTTACTCCAATGGATGGTAGCCTTGTCATTATGGAAGGTAGTCTGTTGTCGAGATTTTTTATACTTCAATGGATTTTAGCCTTGTCATTATGGAAGGTAGTCTGTTGTCGAGATTTTTGTTACTCTAAGGGATGGTAGCCTTGTCATTATGGAACGTAGTCTGTTTTCGAGATTTTTGTTATTCCAGTGGATGGTATCCTTGTCATTATGAAAGGTAGTCTATTGTCGAGATTTTTGTTACTATAATAGATTGTTGCCTTGTCATTATGGAAGGTAGTCTGTTGTTGAGATTTTTGTTACTCCAATGGATGATAGCCTTGTCATTATAGAAGGTAGTATATTGTTGATATTTTTGTCACTACAATTAATGGTAGCCTTGTAATTATGGAAGGTAGTCTGTTGTCGAGATTTTTGTTACTACAATGGATAGTAGCCTTGTCATTATGGAAGGTAGTTTGTTGTCGATATCTTTGTTACTCCAATGGATGGTAGCCTAGTCATTATTGAAGGTAGTTTGTATACGATATTTTTGTTATTCCAATGGATGGTAGCCTTGTCATTATGAAAGGTAGTTTGTTGTCGTGATTTTTGTTACTCTAAGGGATGGTAGCCTTTTCATTATGGAAGGTAGTATGTTGTCGATATCTTTATTACTCCAATGGATGGTAGCCTTGTCGTTATGGAAGGTAGTCTGTTGTCGATATCTTTGTTACTCCAATGGATGGTAGCCTAGTCATTATGGAAGGTAGTTTGTGTACGATATTTTTGTTATTCCAATGGATGGTAGCCTTGTCATTATGAAAGGTAGTCTGTTGTCGTGATTTTTGTTACTTTAAGGGATGGTAGCCTTGTCATTATGAAAGGTAGTATGTTGTCTATATCTTGGTTACTCCAATGGATGGTAGCCTTGTCATTATGGAAGGTAGTCTATTGTCGAGATTTTTCTTATTCCATTGAATGGTAGCATTGTCATTATAGAAGGTAGTATATTATCGAGATTTTTGTCACTACAATGGATGGTAGCCTTGTCATTATGGAAGGTAGTTTGTTGTCAAGATTTTTGTTACTACAATGGATTATAGCCTTCTCGTTATGGAAGGTAGTTTGTTGTCGATAACTTTGTCAGTCCAATGGATGGTAGCCTAGTCATTATGGAAGGTAGTTTGTGTACGAGATTTTAGTTACTTTAATGGATGGTAGCCTTGTCATTATGGAAGGTATTCTGTTGTCCAGATTTTTTATACTCCAATGGATTGCAGCCTTGTAATTATGGAAGGTAGTCTCTTGTTGATATTTTGGTTACTCCAATGATGGTACCCTTATCATTATGGAAGGTAGTCTATTGCCGAGATTTTTGTTACTCCATTGCATGGTAGCCTTGTCATTATGGAAGGTAGTGTGTTGTCAATATTTTTGTTATTCCAATGGATGGTAGCCTTGTCATTATGGAAGGTAGTCTGTTGTCGAGATGTTTATCACTACAATGGATGGTAGCCTTGTCATTATGTAAGGTAGTCTGTTGTCGAGATTTTTGTTACTAGAATGGATGGTAGCCTTGTCGTTATGGAAGGTAGTCTGTTGTTGATATCTTTGTTACTCCAATGGATGGTAGCCTAGTCATTATGGAAGGTAGTCTGTGCACGATATTTTTGTTATTCCAATGGATGGTAGCGTTGTCATTATGAAAGTTAGTCTATTGTCGTGATTTTTATTACTCTAAGGGATGGTAACCTTGTCATTATGGAAGGTAGTATGTTGTCGATATCTTTGTTACTCTAATGGATGGTAGCCTTGTCATTATGGAAGGTAGTTTGTTGTCGAGATTTTTGTTACTCTAAGGGATGGTATCCTTGTCATTATGGAACATAGTCAGTGGTCGAGATTTTTTTTACTCCAATGGATGGTAGCCTTGTCATTATGGAAGGTAGTATGTCGTAGAAATTTTTGTTATTCCAATGGATGGTAGCCTTGTCATTATGAAAGGTAGTCTATTGTCGAGATTTTTGTTAATCCAATGGATTGTAGCCTTGTCATTATGGAAGGTAGTTTGTTGTCGAGATTTTTATTACTCCATTGGATGGTAGCCTTATCATTATGGAAGGTAGTCTGTTGTCGATATTTTTGTTATTCAAATGGATGGTAACCTTTTCATATAAGGTAGTCTGTTGTCGTGATTTTTGTTACTATAATGGATTGTTGCCATACCATTATGGAAGGTAGTCTATCCTTGTAACTTTTGTTACTCCAATGGATGGTAGCCTTCTCATTATGGAAGGTAGTCTGTTGTTCAAATTTTTGTTACTTCAATGGACGGTAGCCTTGTCATTATGGAAGGTAGTCTGTTGTCCAGATTTTTGTTACTCTAATGGACAGTAGCTTTTTCATTATGGAAGGTAGTCTATTGTCGAGATTTATGTTATTCCAATGGATGGTAGCCTAGTCCTTATGAAAGCTAGTTTGTTTTCGAGATTTTTGTTACTCCAATGGATGGTAGCCTTGTCATTATGGAAGGTAGTCTGTTGTTGAGATTTTTGTTACTCTAATGGATGGTAGCCTTGTCATTATGGAAGGTAGTATGTCGTTTATATCTTTCTTATTCCAATGGATGGTAGCCTTGTCATTATGAAAGGTAGTCTATTGTCAAGATTTTTATTACTCCAATGGATTATATCCTTGTCATTATGGAAGGAAGTCTGTTGTCGAGATTTTTGTTACTCCAATGGATGGTAGCCTTGTCATTACGGAAGGTTGTCTGTTATCGAGATTTTTGTTACTACAATGGATGTAGCCTTGTCATTGTGGAAGGTAGTCTGTCGTCATGATTTTTGTTACTACAATGGATTGTAGCCTTGTCATTATGGAAGGTAGTCTATTGTCGAGATTTTTGTTAATCCAACGGATGGTAGCCTTATCATTATGGAAGGTAGTCTATTGTCGAGATTTTTGTTACTCCAATGGATGGTAGCCTTGTCATTATATAAGGTAGTTTGTCAGTATGATTTTTGTTACTCCAATGGATGGTAGCCTTGTCATTACGTAAGGTAGAATATTGTTTAGATTTTTCTTACTACAATGTGTGTTAGCCTTATCATTATGGAAGGTAGTCTATTGTCGAGATTTTTGTTACTCCATTGGATAGTAGCATTGTCAATAAGGAAGGTAGTCTGTTGTTGAGATTTTTGTTATTCCAATGGATGGTAGCCTAGTCAATATGGAAGGTAGTCTGTTGTCGATATCTTTGTTACTCCAATGGATGGTAGCCTAGTCATTATGGAAGGTAGTTTGTGTACGATATTTTTGTTACACTAAGGGATGGTAGCCTTGTCATTATGAAAGGTAGTCTGTTGTCGTGATTTTTGTTACTTTAAGGGATGGTAGCCTTGTCATTATGAAAGGTAGTATGTTGTCTATATCTTGGTTACTCCAATGGATGGTAGCCTTGTCATTATGGAAGGTAGTCTATTGTCGAGATTTTTCTTATTCCATTGAATGGTAGCATTGTCATTATAGAAGGTAGTATATTATCGAGATTTTTGTCACTACAATGGATGGTAGCCTTGTCATTATGGTAGGTAGTTTGTTGTCAAGATTTTTGTTACTACAATGGAGTATAGCCTTCTCGTTATGGAAGGTAGTTTGTTGTTGATAACTTTGTCAGTCCAATGGATGGTAGCCTAGTCATTATGGAAGGTAGTTTGTGTACGAGATTTTAGTTACTTTAATGGATGGTAGCCTTGTCATTATGGAAGGTATTCTGTTGTCCAGATTTTTTATACTCCAATGGATTGCATCCTTGTAATTATGGAAGGTAGTCTCTTGTTGATATTTTGGTTACTCCAATGATGGTACCCTTATCATTATGGAAGGTAGTCTATTGCCGAGATTTTTGTTACTCCATTGCATGGTAGCCTTGTCATTATGGAAGGTAGTGTGTTGTCAATATTTTTGTTATTCCAATGGATGGTAGCCTTGTCATTATGGAAGGTAGTCTATTGTCGAGATGTTTATCACTACAATGGATGGTAGCCTTGTCATTATGTAAGGTAGTCTATTGTCGAGATTTTTGTTACTAGAATGGATGGTAGCCTTGTCGTTATGGAAGGTAGTCTGTTGTTGATATCTTTGTTACTCCAATGGATGGTAGCCTAGTCATTATGGAAGGTAGTCTGTGCACGATATTTTTGTTATTCCAATGGATGGTAGCCTTGTCATTATGAAAGTTAGTCTATTGTCGTGATTTTTATTACTCTAAGGGATGGTAACCTTGTCATTATGGAAGGTAGTATGTTGTCGATATCTTTGTTACTCCAATGGATGGTAGCCTTGTCATTATGGATAGTAGTTTGTTGTCGAGATTTTTGTTACTCTAAGGGATGGTATCCTTGTCATTATGGAACATAGTCAGTGGTCGAGATTTTTTTTACTCCAATGGATGGTAGCCTTGTCATTATGGAAGGTAGTATGTCGTAGAAATATTTGTTATTCCAATGGATGGTAGCCTTGTCATTATGAAAGGTAGTCTATTGTCGAGATTTTTGTTAATCCAATGGATTGTAGCCTTGTCATTATGGAAGGTAGTTTGTTGTCGAGATTTTTATTACTCCATTAGATGGTAGCCTTATCATTATGGAAGGTAGTCTGTTGTCGATATTTTTGTTATTCAAATGGATGGTAACCTTTTCATATAAGGTAGTCTGTTGTCGTGATTTTTGTTACTATAATGGATTGTTGCCATACCATTATGGAACGTAGTCTATCCTTGTAACTTTTGTTACTCCAATGGATGGTAGCCTTCTCATTATGGAAGGTAGTCTGTTGTTCAAATTTTTGTTACTCCAATGGACGGTAGCCTTGTCATTATGGAAGGTAGTCTGTTGTCCAGATTTTTGTTACTCTAATGGACAGTAGCTTTTTCATTATGGAAGGTAGTCTGTTGTCGAGATTTATGTTATTCCAATGGATGGTAGCCTAGTCCTTATGAAAGCTAGTTTGTTTTCGAGATTTTTGTTACTCCAATGGATGGTAGCCTTGTCATTATTGAAGGTAGTCTGTTGTTGAGATTTTTGTTACTCTAATGGATGGTAGCCTTGTCATTATGGAAGGTAGTATGTCGTTTATATCTTTCTTATTCCAATGGATGGTAGCCTTGTCATTATGAAAGGTAGTCTATTGTCAAGATTTTTATTACTCCAATGGATTATATCCTTGTCATTATGGAAGGAAGTCTGTTGTCGAGATTTTTGTTACTCCAATGGATGGTAGCCTTGTCATTACGGAAGGTTGTCTGTTGTCGAGATTTTTGTTACTACAATGGATGTAGCCTTGTCATTGTGGAAGGTAGTATGTCGTCATGATTTTTGTTACTACAATGGATTGTAGCCTTGTCATTATGGAAGGTAGTCTATTGTCGAGATTTTTGTTAATCCAACGGATGGTAGCCTTATCATTATGGAAGGTAGTCTATTGTCGAGATTTTTGTTACTCCAATGGATGGTAGCCTTGTCATTATATAAGGTAGTTTGTCAGTATGATTTTTGTTACTCCAATGGATGGTAGCCTTGTCATTACGTAAGGTAGAATATTGTTTAGATTTTTCTTACTACAATGTGTGTTAGCCTTATCATTATGGAAGGTAGTCTATTGTCGAGATTTTTGTTACTCCATTGGATAGTAGCATTGTCAATAAGGAAGGTAGTCTGTTGTTGAGATTTTTGTTATTCCAATGGATGGTAGCCTAGTCAATATGGAAGGTAGTCTGTTGTCGATATATTTGTTACTCCAATGGATGGTAGCCTAGTCATTATGGAAGGTAGTTTGTGTACGATATTTTTGTTACACTAAGGGATGGTAGCCTTGTCATTATGAAAGGTAGTCTGTTGTCGTGATTTTTGTTACTTTAAGGGATGGTAGCCTTGTCATTATGAAAGGTAGTATGTTGTCTATATCTTGGTTACTCCAATGGATGGTAGCCTTGTCATTATGGAAGGTAGTCTATTGTCGAGATTTTTCTTATTCCATTGAATGGTAGCATTGTCATTATAGAAGGTAGTATATTATCGAGATTTTTGTCACTACAATGGATGGTAGCCTTGTCATTATGGAAGGTAGTTTGTTGTCAAGATTTTTGTTACTACAATGGATTATAGCCTTCTCGTTATGGAAGGTAGTTTGTTGTCGATAACTTTGTCAGTCCAATGGATGGTAGCCTAGTCATTATGGAAGGTAGTTTGTGTACGAGATTTTAGTTACTTTAATGGATGGTAGCCTTGTCATTATGGAAGGTATTCTGTTGTCCAGATTTTTTATACTCCAATGGATTGCATCCTTGTAATTATGGAAGGTAGTCTCTTGTTGATATTTTGGTTACTCCAATGATGGTACCCTTATCATTATGGAAGGTAGTCTATTGCCGAGATTTTTGTTACTCCATTGCATGGTAGCCTTGTCATTATGGAAGGTAGTGTGTTGTCAATATTTTTGTTATTCCAATGGATGGTAGCCTTGTCATTATGGAAGGTAGTCTATTGTCGAGATGTTTATCACTACAATGGATGGTAGCCTTGTCATTATGTAAGGTAGTCTGTTGTCGAGATTTTTGTTACTAGAATGGATGGTAGCCTTGTCGTTATGGAAGGTAGTCTGTTGTTGATATCTTTGTTACTCCAATGGATGGTAGCCTAGTCATTATGGAAGGTAGTCTGTGCACGATATTTTTGTTATTCCAATGGATGGTAGCCTTGTCATTATGAAAGTTAGTCTATTGTCGTGATTTTTATTACTCTAAGGGATGGTAACCTTGTCATTATGGAAGGTAGTATGTTGTCGATATCTTTGTTACTCCAATGGATGGTAGCCTTGTCATTATGGAAGGTAGTTTGTTGTCGAGATTTTTGTTACTCTAAGGGGTGGTATCCTTGTCATTATGGAACATAGTCAGTGGTCGAGATTTTTTTTACTCCAATGGATGGTAGCCTTGTCATTATGGAAGGTAGTATGTCGTAGAAATTTTTGTTATTCCAATGGATGGTAGCCTTGTCATTATGAAAGGTAGTCTATTGTCGAGATTTTTGTTAATCCAATGGATTGTAGCCTTGTCATTATGGAAGGTAGTTTGTTGTCGAGATTTTTATTACTCCATTGGATGGTAGCCTTATCATTATGGAAGGTAGTCTGTTGTCGAGATTTTTGTTACTCTAATGGGTGGTAGCCTTGTCATTATGGAAAGTAGTCTGGTGTCAATATCTTTGTTACTCCAATGGAAGTAGCCTATTCATTATGGAATGTAGTCTGTTGTCGAGATTTTTGTTACTCCAATGGATGGTAGCCTTGTCATTGTGGAAGGTAGTCTGTTGTCCAAAAATTTTATACTCCAATGGATTGTAGCCTTGTCATTATTGAAGGTAGACTCTTGTTGATATTTTTGTTACTCTAATGGATAGTAGCCTTGTCATTATGGAAGGTAGTTTGTTGTCCAGATTTTTGTTACTCTAATGGACGGTAGCTTTGTAATTACGGAAGGTAGTTTGTTCTCGAGATTTTTGTTACTCCGTTGGATGGTAACCTTATCATTATGGAAGGTAGTATATTGTCGAGATTTTTGTTTTTCCAATGGATGGTAACCTTTTCGTATAAGGTAGTCTGTTGTCGTGATTTTTGTTACTACAATGGATTGTTGCCTTGTCATTATGGAAGGTAGTATGTCGTTGTGATTTTTATTACTCCAATGGATGGTAGCTATCTCATTATGGAAGGTAGTCTGTTGTTCAAATTTATGTTACTACAGTGTATGTTAGCCTTGTCATTATGGAAGGTAGTCTGTTGTCGAGATTTTTGTTACTCCATTGGATAGTAGCCTTGTCATTATGGAAGGTAGTCTGTTGTCGAGATTTTTGTTATTCCAATGGATGGTAGCCAAGTAATTATGGAAGGTAGTTTGTTTTCGAGATTTTTGTTACTCCAATGGATGGTAGCCTTGTCATTATGGAAGGTAGTCTGTTATCGATATTTTTGTTACTCCAATGGATGGTAGCCTTGTCATTATGGAAGGTAGTCTGTTATCGATATTTTTGTTACTCCAATGGATGGTAGCCTTGTCATTATGGAAGGTAGTCTGTTGTCAAAAAATTTTATACTCCAATGGATGGAAGCCTTGTCAATATGGAAGGTAGTCTCTTGTTGATATTTTTGTTACTCCAATGGACGGTAGCCTTGCCATTATGGAAGGTAGTTTGTTGTCCAGATTTTTATTACTCTAATGGACAGTAGCTTTGTCATTATGGAAGGTAGTTTGTTGTCGAGATTTTTATTACTACAATGGATTGTTGCCTTGTCATTATGGAAGGTAGTCTGTCGTTGTGATTTTTATTACTCCAATGGATGGTAGCCATCTCATTATGGAAGGTAGCCTGTTGTTCAAATTTTTGTTACTACAATGTATGTTAGCCTTGTCATTATGGAAGGTAGTCTGTTGTCGAGACTTTTGTTATTCCAATGGATGGTAGCCAAGTCATTATGGAAGGTAGTCTATTTTTGAGATTTTTGTTACTCCAATGGATGGTAGCCTTCTTATTATGGAAGGTAGTCTGTTGTCGAGATTTTTGTTACTCCAATGGGTGGTAGCCTTGTCATTATGGAAAGTAGTCTGGTGTCGATATCTTTGTTACTCCAATGGAAGTAGCCTATTCA
Organism: Vicia faba; assembly: GCA_948472305.1. Taxonomy (NCBI): domain Eukaryota; kingdom Viridiplantae; phylum Streptophyta; class Magnoliopsida; order Fabales; family Fabaceae; genus Vicia; species Vicia faba. The sequence goes on from OX451741.1 coordinate 750,921,860, forward strand.
TTATGGAATGTAGTCTGTTGTCGAGATTTTTGTTACTCCAATGGATGGTAGCCTTGTCATTGTGGAAGGTAGTCTGTTGTCCAAAAATTTTATACTCCAATGGATTGTAGCCTTGTCATTATTGAAGGTAGACTCTTGTTGATATTTTTGTTACTCTAATGGATAGTAGCCTTGTCATTATCGAAGGTAGTTTGTTGTCCAGATTTTTGTTACTCTAATTGACGGTAGCTTTGTAATTACGGAAGGTAGTTTGTTCTCGAGATTTTTGTTACTCCATTGGATGGTAGCCTTATCATTATGGAAGGTAGTATATTGTCGAGATTTTTGTTTTTCCAATGGATGGTAACCTTTTCGTATAAGGTAGTCTGTTGTCGTGATTTTTGTTACTACAATGGATTGTTGCCTTGTCATTATGGAAGGTAGTATGTCGTTGTGATTTTTATTACTCCAATGGATGGTAGTTATCTCATTATGGAAGGTAGTCTGTTGTTCAAATTTTTGGTACTACAGTGTATGTTAGCCTTGTCATTATGGAAGGTAGTCTGTTGTCGAGATTTTTGTTACTCCATTGGATAGTAGCCTTGTCATTATGGAAGGTAGTTTGTTTTCGAGATTTTTGTTACTCCAATGGATGGTAGCCTTGTCATTATGGAAGGTAGTCTGTTATCGATATTTTTGTTACTCCAATGGATGGTAGCCTTTTCATTATGGAAGGTAGTCTGTCATCGTGATTTTTATTACTACAATGGATTGTAGCCTTATCATTATGGAAGGTAGTCTATTGTCGAGATTTTTGTTACTCCAATGGATGGTAGCCTTATCATTATGGAAGGTAGTCTGTTGTCGAGATTTTTTTACTCCAATGGATGGTAGAATTATCATTATGGAAGGTAGTTTGTCGTTATGATTTTTGTTACTCCAATGGATGGTAGCCTTGTCATTATGGAAGGTAGTCTATTGTTCAGATTTTTCTTACTACAATGTGTGTTAGCCTTATCATTATGGAAGGTAGTCTATTGTCGAGATTTTTGTTACTCCATTGGATAGTAGCATTGTCAATATGGAAGGTAGGCTGTTGTTGAGATTTTTGTTATTCTAATGGATGGTAGCCTAGTCAATATGGAAAGTAGTATTTTTTCGAGATTTTTGTTACTCTAATGGATTGTAGCCTTGTCATTATGGAAGGTAGTCTATTGTTGAGATTTTTGTTACTCCAATGGATGGTAGCCTTGTCATTATGGAAGGTAGTCTATCATAGAAATTTTTGTTATTCCAATGGATGGTAGCCTTGTCATTATGAAAGGTAATCTGTTGTCGAGATTTTTGTTACTCCAATGGATTGTAGCCTTGTCATTATGGAAGGTAGTCTTTTGTCGAAATTTTTGTTACTCCAATGGATGGTAGCCTTCTTATTATGGAAGGTAGTATGTTGTCGAGATTTTTGTTAATACAATGGATGGTAGCCTTATCATTATGGAAGGTAGTCTGTTATCGAGATTTTTGTTACTCCAATGGGTGGTAGCCTTGTCATTATGGAAGGTAGTCTGGTGTTGATATCTTTGTTACTCCAATGGAAGTAGCCTATTCATTATGGAATGTAGTCTGTTGTCGAAATTTTTGTTACTCCAATGGATGGTAGCCTTGTCATTATGGAAGGTAGTATGTTGTCAAAAAAATTTATGCTCCAATGGATGGTAGCCTTGTCAATATGGAAGGTAGTCTCTTGTTGATATTTTTGTTACTCCAATGGACAATAGCCTTGTCATTATGGAAGGTAGTCTGTTGTCCAGATTTTTGTTACTCTAATGGACGGTAGCTTTGTCATTATGGAAGGTAGTTTGTTGTCGAGATTTTTGTTACTCCATTAGATGGTAGCCTTATCATTATGGAAGGTAGTATGTTGTCGATATTTTTGTTATTCCAATGGATGGTAACCTTTTCATATAAGGTAGTTTGTTGTCGTGATTTTTGTTACTAGAATGGATTGTTGCCTTGTCATTATGGAATGTAGTTTGTCGTTGTGATTTTTATTACTCCAATGGATGGTAACTATCTCATTATGGAAGGTAGCCTGTTGTTGAAATTTTAGTTTACTACAATGTATGTTAGCCTTGTCATTATGGAAGGTAGTCTGTTGTCGAGATTTTTGTTACTCCATTAGATAGTAGCCTTGTCATTATGGAAGGTGGTCGGTTGTCGAGATTTTTGTTATTCCAATGGATGGTAGCCAAGTCTTTATGGAAGGTAGTTTGTTTTCGCGATTTTTGTTACTCCAATGGATGGTAGCCTTCTTATTATGGAAGGTAGTATGTTGTCGAGATTTTTGTTAATACAATGGATGGTAGCCTTATCATTATGGAAGGTAGTCTGTTGTCGAGATTTTTGTTACTCCAATGGGTGGCAGCCTTGTCATTATGGAAGGTAGTCTGGTGTCGATATCTTTGTTACTCCAATGTATGGTAGCCTTGTCAATGTGAAAGGTAGTCTGTTGTCAAAAAATTTATACTACAATGGATGGTAGCCTTGTCATTATTGAAGGTAGACTCTTGTTGATATTTTTCTTACTCCAATGGATAGTAGCCTTGTCATTATGGAAGGTAGTTTGTTGTCCAGATTTTTGTTACTCTAATGGATGGTAGCTTTGTCATTATGGTAGGTAGTTTGTTATCGAGATTTTTGTTACTCCATTGGATGGTAGCCTTATCATTATGGAAGGTAGTATGTTATCGATATTTTTGTTATTAAAATGGATGGTAGCCTTTTCATATAAGGTAGTCAATTGTCGTGATTTTTGTTACTACAATGGATTGTTTCCTTGTCATTGTGGAAGGTAGTCTGTCGTTGTGATTTTTATTACTCCAATGGATGGTAGCCATCTCATTATGGAAGGTAGTATGTTGTTCAAATTTTTGTTACTACAGTGTATGTTAGCGTTGTCATTATGGAACTTAGTCCGTTGTCGAGATTTTTGTTACAACATTGGATACTAGCCTTGTCATTATGAAAGGTAGTCTATTGTCGAGATTTTTGTTATTCCAATGGATGGTAGCCAAGTCATTATGGAAGGTAGTTTGTTTTCGAGATTTTTGTTACTCCAATGGATGGTAGTCATGTCATTATGGAAGGTAGTCTGTTGCCGAGATTTTTGTTACTCCAATGGATGGTAGCCTTGTCATTATGGAAGGTAGTTTGTCGTCGTGATTTTTGTTACTACAATGGACTGTAGCCTTGTCATTATGGAAGGTAGTCTATTGTCGAGATTTTTGTTACTCCAATGGATGGTAGCCTTATCATTATGGAAGGTAGTCTGTTGTCGAGATTTTTGTTACTCCAATGGATGGTAGCCTTGTCATTATGGAAGGTAGTCTGTCGTTATGATTTTTGTTACTCCAATGGATGGTAGCCTTGTCATTATGGAAGGTAGTCTATTGTTCATATTTTTCTTACTACAATGTGTGTTAGCCTTATCATTATGGAAGGTAGTCTATATTTCAAAAATTTTGTTACTCCATTGGATAGTAGCATTGTCAATATGAAAGGTAGTCTGTTGTTGTGATTTTTGTTATTCCTATGGATGGTAGCCTAGTCAATATGGAATGTACTATGTTTTCGAGATTTTTGTTACTCCAATGGATGGTAGCCTTGTCATTATGGAAGGTAGTCTATTGTCGATATTTTTGTTACTCCAATGGATGGTAGCCTTGTCAATATGGGAGGTAGTTTTTCGTATAAATTTTTGTTGTTCTATTGGATGGTAGCCTGGTCATTATGAAAGGTAGTCTATTGTCGATATTTTTGTTACTCGAATGGATTGTAGCCTTGTCATTATGGAAGGTAGTCTTTTGTCGAAATTTTTGTTACTCCAATGGATGGTAGCCTTCTTATTATGGAAGGTAGTCTGTTGTCGAGATTTTTCTTACTACAATGGATGGTAGCCTTTTCATTATGGAAGGTAGTCTGTTTGCGAGATTTCCGTTACTCCAATGGATGGTAGCCTTGTCATTATGGAAGGTAGTTTGTTATCGATATTTTTGTTACTCCAATGGATGGTAGCCTTATCATTATGGAAGGTAGTCTGTTGTCGAGATTTTTGTTACTCCAATGGATAGTAGCCTTATCATTATGGAAGGTAGTCTGTCGTTATGATATTTGTTACTCCAATGGATGGTAGCCTTGTCATTATGGAAGGTAGTCTATTGTCGAGATTTTTGTTACTCCATTGGATAGTAGCATTGTCAATATGGAAGGTAGTCAGTTGTTGAGATTTTTTTTATTCTAATGGATGGTAGCCTAGTCAATATGGAAGGTAGCATTTTTTCGAGATTTTTGTTACTCTATTGGATGGTAGCCTTGTCATTATGGAAGGTAGTCTATTGTCGAGATTTTTGTTACTCCAATGGATGGTAGCCTTGTCATTATGGATGGTAGTCTGTCGTAGAAATTTTTGTTATTCCAATGGATGGTAGCCTTTTCATTATGAAAGGTAATCTATTGTCGAGATTTTTGTTACTCCAATGGATTGTAGCCTTGTCATTATGGAAGGTAGTCTTTTGTCGAGATTTTTCTTAATACAATGGATGGTAGCCTTATCATTATGGAAGGTAGTCTGTTATCGAGATTTTTGTTACTCCAATGGGTGGTAGCCTTGTCATTATGGAAGGTAGTCTGGTGTTAAAAAAATTTATACTCCAACGGATGGTAGCCTTGTCAATATGGAAGGTAGTCTCTTGTTGATATTTTTGTTACTCCAATGGATAGTAGCCTTGTCATTATGGAAGGTAGTCTGTTGTCCAGATTTTTGTTACTCTAATGGACGGTAGCTTTGTCATTATGGAAGGTAGTTTGTTGTCGAGATTTTTGTTACTCCATTGGATGGTAGCCTTATCATTATGGAAGGTAGTATGTTGTCGATATTTTTGATATTCCAATGGATGGTAACCTTTTCATATAAGGTAGTCTGTTGTCGTAATTTTTGTTACTATAATGGATTTTTGCCTTGTCATTATGGAAGGTAGTTTGTCGTTGTGATTTTTATTACTCCAATGGATGGTAACCATCTCATTATGGAAGGTAGCCTGTTGTTCAAATTTTTGTTACTACAATGTATGTTAGCCTTGTCATTATGGAAGGTAGTCTGTTGTCGAGATTTTTGTTACTCCATTAGATAGTAGCCTTGTCATTATGGAAGGTGGTCGGTTGTCGAGATTTTTGTTATTCCAATGGATGGTAGCCAAGTCTTTATGGAAGGTAGTTTGTTATCGAGATTTTTGTTACTCCAATGGATGGTAGCCTTCTTATTATGGAAGGTAGTCTGTTGTCAAGATTTTTGTTAATACAATGGATGGTAGCCTTATCATTATGGAAGGTAGTCTCTTGTCGAGATTTTTGTTACTCCAATGGGTGGTAGCCTTGTCATTATGGAAGGTAGTCTGGTGTCGATATCTTTGTTACTCCAATGGAAGTAGCCTATTCATTATGGAATGTAGTCTGTTGTCGAGATTTTTGTTACTCCAATGTATGGTAGCCTTGGCAATGTGGAAGGTAGTCCGTTGTCAAAAAATTTATACTCCAATGGATGGTAGCCTTGTCATTATTGAAGGTAGTTTGTTGTCCAGATTTTTGTTACTCTAATGGACGGTAGCTTTGTCATTATGGTAGGTAGTTTGTTATCGAGATTTTTGTTACTCCATAGGATGGTAGCCTTATCATTATGGAAGGTAGTATGTTGTCGATATTTTTGTTATTCCAATGGATGGTAACCTTTTCATATAAGGTAGTCTGTTGTCGTGATTTTTGTTACTACAATGGATTGTTTCCTTGTCATTATGGAAGGTAGTCTGTCGTTGTGATTTTTATTACTCCAATGGATGGTAGCCATCTCATTATGGAAGGTAGTCTGTTGTTCAAATTTTTGTTAATACAGTGTATGTTAGCCTTGTCATTATGGAAGGTAGTTTGTTGTCGAGATTTTTGTTACAACATTGGATAGTAGCCTTGTCATTATGAAAGGTAGTCTGTTGTCGAGATTTTTGTTATTCCAATGGATGGTAGCCAATTCATTATGGAAGGTAGTTTGTTTTCGAGATTTTTGTTACTCCAATGGATGGTAGCCTTGTCATTATGGAAAGTAGTCTGTTGCCGAGATTTTTGTTACTCCAATGGATGGTAGCCTTGTCATTATGGAAGGTAGTCTGTCGTTGATATTTTTCTTATTCCAATGGATGATAGCCTTGTCATTATGAAAGGTAGTCTATTGTCAAGATTTTCGTTACTCTAATTGATTATATCCTTGTCATTATGGAAGGTAGTTTGTTGTCGAGATTTTTGTTACTCCAATGAATGGTATCCTTGTCATTACGGAAGGTAGTATGTTGTCGAGATTTTTGTTACTACAATGGATGGTAGCTTTGTCATTATGGAAGGTAGTTTGTCGTCGTGATTTTTGTTACTACAATGGACTGTAGCCTTGTCAATATGGAAGGTAGTCTATTGTCGAGATTTTTGTTACTCCAATGGATGGTAGCCTTATCATCATGGAAGGTAGTCTGTTGTCGAGATTTTTGTTACTCCAATGGATGGTAGCCTTGTCATTATGGAAGGTAGTCTGTCGTTATGATTTTTGTTACTCCAATGGATGGTAGCCTTGTCATTATGGAAGGTAGTCTATTGTTCATATTTTTCTTATTGTCAAGATTTTTGTTACTCCATTGGATAGTAGCATTGTCAATATGAAAGGTAGTCTGTTGTTGTGATTTTTGTTATTCCTATGGATGGTAGCCTAGTCAATATGGAATGTAGTATGTTTTCGAGATTTTTGTTATTCCTATGGATGGTAGCCTAGTCAATATGGAATGTAGTATGTTTTCGAGATTTTTGTTACTCCAATGGATGGTAGCCTTGTCATTATGGGAGGTAGTTTGTCGTAGAAATTTTTGTTGTTCTAATGGATTAAGCCTTGTCATTATGAAAGGTAGTCTATTGTCGATATTTTTGATACTCCAATGGATTGTAGCCTTGTCATTATGGTAGGTAGTCTTTTGTCGAAATTTTTGTTACTCCAATGGATGGTAGCCTTCTTATTATGGAAGGTAGTCTATTGTCGATATTTTTCTTACTACAATGGATGGTAGCCTTTTCATTATGGAAGGTAGTCTGTTTGCGAGATTTTCGTTACTACAATGGATTATAGCCTTGTCATTATGGAAGGTTGTCTGTTGTCGATATCTTTGTTACTCCATTGGATGGTAGCCTATTCATTATGGAATGTAGTCTGTTGTCGAGATTTTTGTTACTCCAATGGATGGTAGCCTTGTCATTATGCAAGGTAGTCTGTCGTTATTATTTTTGTTACTCCAATGGATGGTAGCCTTGTTATTATGGAAGGTAGTCTATTGTTCATATTTTTCTTACTACAATGTGTGTTAGCCTTATCATTATGGAAGGTAGTCTATTGTCAAGATTTTTGTTACTCCATTGGATAGTAGCATTGTCAATATGAAAGGTAGTCTGTTGTTGTGATTTTTGTTATTCCAATGGATGGTAGCCTAGTCAATATGGAAGGTAGTATGTTTTCGAGAATTTTGTTACTCCAATGGATGGTAGCCTTGTCATTATGGAAGGTAGTCTATTGTCGATATTTTTGTTACTCCAATGGATGGTAGCCTTGTCATTATGGAAGGTAGTCTGTCGTAGAAATTTTTGTTATTCCAATGGATGGTAGCCTTGTCATTATGAAAGGTAATCTATTGTCGAGATTTTTGTTACTCCAATGGATTGTAGCCTTGTCATTATGGAAGGTAGTCTTTTGTCGAAATTTTTGTTACTCCAATGGATGGTAGCCTTCTTATTATGGAAGGTAGTCTGTTGTCGAGACTTTTGTTATTCCAATGGATGGTAGTCAAGTCATTATGGAAGGTAGTTTGTTTTTGAGATTTTTGTTACTCCAATGGATGGTAGCCTTGTCATTATGGAAGGTAGTCTGTCGTTGATATTTTTCTTATTCCAATGGATGATAGCCTTGTCATTATGAAAGGTAGTCTATTGTCAAGATTTTTGTCACTCTAATGGATTATATCCTTGTCATTATGGAAGGTAGTTTGTTGTCGAGATTTTTGTTACTCCAATGGATGGTATCCTTGTCATTACGGAAGGTAGTCTATTGTCGAGATTTTTGTTACTACAATGGATGGTAGCCTTGTCATTATGGAAGGTAGTTTGTCGTCGTGATTTTTGTTACTACAATGGACTGTAGCCTTGTCATTATGGAAGGTAGTCTATTGTCGAGATTTTTGTTACTCCAATGGATTGTAGCCTTATCATTATGGAAGGTAGTCTGTTGTCGAGATTTTTGTTACTCCAATGGATGGTATCCTTGTCATTATGGAAGGTAGTCTATTGTTCATATTTTTCTTACTACAATGTGTGTTAGCCTTATCATTATGGAAGGTAGTCTATTGTCCAGATTTTTGTTACTCCATTGGATAGTAGCATTGTCAATATGAAAGGTAGTCTGTTGTTGTGATTTTTGTTATTCCTATGGATGGTAGCCTAGTCAATATGGAATGTAGTATGTTTTCGAGATTTTTGTTACTCCAATGGATGGCAGCCTTGTCATTATGGAAGGTAGTCTATTGTCGAGATTTTTCTTACTCCAATGGATGGTAGCCTTGTCATTATGGGAGGTAGTTTGTCTTAGAAATTTTTGTTGTTCTAATGGATGGTATCCTTGTCATTATGAAAGGTAGTCTATTGTCGATATTTTTGTTACTCCAATGGATTGTAGCCTTGTCATTATGGAAGGTAGTCTTTTGTCGAAATTTTTGTTACTCCAATGGATGGTAGCCTTCTTATTATGGAAGGTAGTCTGTTGTCGAGATTTTTCTTACTACAATGGATGGTAGCCTTTTCATTATGGAAGGTAGTCTGTTTGCGAGATTTTCGTTACTACAATAGATTATAGCCTTGTCATTATGGAAGGTTGTCTGTTGTCGATATCTTTGTTACTTCATTGGATGGTAGCCTATTCATTATGGAATGTAGTTTGTTGTCGAGATTTTTGTTACTCCAATGGATGGTAGCCTTGTCATTATGGAAGGTAGTCTGTCGTTATTATTTTTGTTACTCCAATGGATGGTAGCCTTGTCATTATGGGAGGTAGTTTGTCGTAGAAATTTTTGTTGTTCTAATGGATTAAGCCTTGTCATTATGAAAGGTAGTCTATTGTCGATATTTTTGTTACTCCAATGGATTGTAGCCTTGTCATTATGGAAGGTAGTCTTTTGTCGAAATTTTTGTTACTCCAATGGATGGTAGCCTTCTTATTATGGAAGGTAGTCTGTTGTCGAGATTTTTCTTACTACAATGGATGGTAGCCTTTTCATTATGGAAGGTAGTCTGTTTGTGAGATTTTCGTTACAACAATGGATTATAGCCTTGTCATTATGGAAGGTTGTCTGTTGTCGATATCTTTGTTACTCCATTGGATGGTAGCCTATTCATTATGGAATGTAGTCTGTTGTCGATATTTTTGTTACTCCAATGGATGGTAGCCTTGTCATTATGCAAGGTAGTCTGTCGTTATTATTTTTGTTACTCCAATGGATGGTAGCCTTGTTATTATGGAAGGTAGTCTATTGTTCATATTTTTCTTACTACAATGTGTGTTAGCCTTATCATTATGGAAGGTAGTCTATTGTCAAGATTTTTGTTACTCCATTGGATAGTAGCATTGTCAATATGAAAGGTAGTCTGTTGTTGTGATTTTTCTTATTCCAATGGATGGTAGCCTAGTCAATATGGAAGGTAGTATGTTTTCGAGATTTTTGTTACTCCAATGGATGGTAGCCTTGTCATTATGAAAGGTAATCTATTGTCGAGATTTTTGTTACTCCAATGGATTGTAGCCTAGTCATTATGGAAGGTGGTCTTTTGTCGAAATTTTTGTTACTCCAATGGATAGTAGCCTTCTTATTATGGAAGGTAGTCTGTTGTCGAGATTTTTGTTATTCCAATGGATGGTTGCCAAGTCATTATGGAAGGTAGTTTGTTTTCGAGATTTTTGTTACTCCAATGGATGGTAGCCTTGTCATTATGGAAGGTAGTCTGTCGTTGATATTTTTCTTATTCCAATGGATGATAGCCTTGTCATTATGAAAGGTAGTCTATTGTCAAGATTTTTGTTACTCTAATGGATTACATCCTTGTCATTATGGAAGGTATTTTGTTGTCGAGATTTTTGTTACTCCAATGGATAGTATCCTTGTCATTACGGAAGGTAGTCTATTGTCAAGATTTTTGTTACTACAATGGATGGTATCCTTGTCATTATGGAAGGTAGTTTGTCGTCGTGATTATTGTTACTACAATGGACTGTAGCCTTGTCATTACGGAAGGTAGTCTATTGTCGAGATTTTTGTTACTCCAATGGATGGTAGCCTTATCATTATGGAAGGTAGTCTGTTGTCGAGATTTTTGTTACTCCAATGGATGGTAGCCTTGTCATTATGGTAGGTAGTCTGTCGTTATGATTTTTGTTACTCCAATGGATGGTAGCCTTGTCATTATGGAAGGTAGTCTATTGTTCATATTTTTCTTACTTGAATGTGTGTTAGCCTTATCATTATGGAAGGTAGTCTATTGTCCAGATTTTTGTTACTCCATTGGATAGTAGCATTGTCAATATGAAAGGTAGTCTGTTGTTTTGATTTTTGTTATTCCTATGGATGGTAGCCTTGTCATTATGGAAGGTAGTCTATTGTCGAGATTTTTGTTACTCCAATGGATGGTAGCCTTGTCATTATGGGAGGTAGTTTGTCTTAGAAATTTTTGTTGTTCTAATGGATGGTAGCCTTGTCATTATGAAAGGTAGTCTATTGTCGATATTTTTGTTACTCCAATGGATTTTAGCCTTGTCATTATGGAAGGTAGTCTTTTTTCGAAATTTTTGTTACTCCAATAGATGGTAGCCTTCTTATTATGGAAGGTAGTCTGTTGTCGAGATTTTTCTTACTACAATGGATGGTAGACTTTTCATTATCGAAGGTAGTCTATTGTCAAGATTTTTGTTACTCCATTGGATAGTAGCATTGTCAATATGAAAGGTAGTCTGTTGTTGTGATTTTTGTTATTCCAATGGATGGTAGCCTAGTCAATATGGAAGGTAGTATGTTTTCAAGATTTTTGTTACTCCAATGGATGGTAGCCTTGTCATTATGGAAGGTAGTCTATTGTCGATATTTTTGTTACTCCAATGGATGGTAGCCTTGTCATTATGGAAGGTAGTCTGTCATAGAAATTTTTGTTATTCCAATGGATGGTAGCTTTGTCATTATGAAAGGTAATCTATTGATGAGATTTTCTTTACTCCAATGGATTGTAGCCTTGTCATTATGGAAGGTAGTCTTTTGTCTAAATTTTTATTACTCCAATGGATGGTAGCCTTCTTATTATGGAAGGTAGTCTGTTGTCGAGATTTTTTTAATACAATGGATGGTAGCCTTATCATTATGGAAGGTAGTTTGTTATCGAGATTTTTGTTACTCCAATGGGTGGTAGCCTTGTCATTATGGAAGGTAGTCTGGTGTCGATATCTTTGTTACTCCAATGGAAGTAGCCTATTTATTATGGAATGTAGTCTGTTGTCGAGATTTTTGGAACTCCAATGGATGGTAACCTTGTCATTATGGAAGGTAGTCTGTTCTCAAAAAATTTTATACTCCAATGGATGGTAGCCTTGTCATTATGTAAGGTAATCTATTGTCGAGATTTTTGTTACTCCAATGGATTATAGCCTTGTCATTATGGAAGGTAGTCTGTTGTCGAGATTTTTGTTACTCCATTGGATAGTAGCCTTGTAATTATGGAAGGTAGTTTGTTTTCGATATTTTTGTTATTCCAATGGATGGTAACCTTTTCATATAAGGTAGTCTATTGTCGTGATTTTTGTTACTACAATGGATTGTTGCCTTGTCATTATGGAAGGTAGTTTGTCGTTGTGATTTTTATTACTCCAATGGATGGTAACCATCTCATTATGGAAGGTAGCCTGTTGTTCAAATTTTTGTTACTACAATGTATGTTAGCCTTGTCATTATGGAAGGTAGTCTGTTGTCGAGATTTTTGTTACCCCATTGGATAGTAGCCTTGTCATTATGGAAGGTGGTCTGTTGTTGAGATTTTTGTTATTCCAATGGATGGTAGCCAAGTCATTATGGAAGGTAGTTTGTTTTCGAGATTTTTGTTACTCCAATGGATGGTAGCCTTCTTATTATAGAAGTTAGTCTGTTGTCGAGATTTTTGTTAATACAATGGATGGTAGCCTTATCATTATGGAATGTAGTCTATTGTCGAGATTTTTGTTACTCCAATGGGTGGTAGCCTTGTCATTATGGAAGGTAGTCTGGTGTCGATATCTTTGATACTCCAATGTAAGTAGCCTATTCATTATGGAATGTAGTCTGTTGTCTAGATTTTTGTTACTCCAATGGATGGTAGCCTTGTCAATGTGGAAGGTAGTCTGTTGTCAAAAAAATTTATACTCCAATGTATGGTAGCCTTGTCATTATTAAAGGTAGTTTGTTGTCCAGATTTTTGTTACTCTAATGGACGGTAGCTTTGTCATTATGGAAGGTTCTTTGTTGTCGAGATTTTTGTTACTTCATTAGATGGTAGCCTTATCATTATGGAAGGTAGTATGTTGTCGATGTTTTTGTTATTCCAATGGATGGTAACCTTTTCATATAAGGTAGTCTGTTGTCGTGGTTTTTGTTACTAGAATGGATTGTTGCCTTGTCATTATGGAAGGTAGTCTGTCGTTCTGATTTTTATTACTCCAATGGATGGTAGCCATCTCATTATGGAAGGTAGTCTGTTGTTCAAATTTTTGTTACTACAGTGTATGTTAGCCTTGTCATTATGGAAGGTAGTCTGTTGTTGAGATTTTTGTTACAACATTGGATAGTAGCCTTGTCATTGTGAAAGGTAGTCTGTTGTCGAGATTTTTTTTATTCCAATGGATGGTAGCCAAGTCATTATGGAAGGTAGTTTGTTTTCGAGATTTTTGTTACTCCAATGGATGGTAGCCTTGTCATTATGGAAGGTAGTCTGTTGTCGAGATTTTTGTTACTCCAATGGATGGTAGCCTTGTCATTATGGAAGGTAGTCTGTCATTGATATTTTTCTTATTCCAATGGATGATAGCCTTGTCATTATGAAAGGTAGTCTATTGTCAAGATTTTTGTTACTCTAATGGATTATATCCTTGTCATTATGGAAGGTAGTTTGTTGTCGTGATTTTTGTTACTAAAATGGATGGTAGCCTTATCATTATGGAAGGTAGTCTGGTGTCGATATCTTTGTTACTCCAATGGGTGGTATCTTTGTCATTATGGAAGGTAGTCTGGTGTCGATATCTTTGTTACTCTAATGGAAGTAGCCTATTCATTATGGAATGTAGTCTGTTGTCTAGATTTTTGTTACTCCAATGGATGGTAGCCTTGTCATTATGGAAGGTAGTCTATTGTTCATATTTTTCTTACTACAATGTGTGTTAGCCTTATCATTATGGAAGGTAGTCTATTGTCAAGATTTTTTTTACTCCATTGGATAGTAGCATTGTCAATATGAAAGGTAGTCTGTTGTTGTGATTTTTGTTATTCCTATGGATGGTAGCCTTGTCATTATGGAAGGTAGTCTATTGTCGAGATTTTTGTTACTCCAATGGATGGTAGCCTTGTCATTATGGGAGGTAGTTTGTCTTAGAAATTTTTTTTGTTCTAATGGATGGTAGCCTTGTCATTATGAAAGGTAGTCTATTGTCGATATTTTTGTTACTCCAATGGATTTTAGCCTTGTCATTATGGAAGGTAGTCTTTTTTCGAAATTTTTGTTACTCCAATAGATGGTAGCCTTCTTATTATGGAAGGTAGTCTGTTGTCGAGATTTTTCTTACTACAATGGATGGTAGACTTTTCATTATCGAAGGTAGTCTATTGTCAAGATTTTTGTTACTCCATTGGATAGTAGCATTGTCAATATGAAAGGTAGTCTGTTGTTGTGATTTTTGTTATTCCAATGGATGGTAGCCTAGTCAATATGGAAGGTAGTATGTTTTCAAGATTTTTGTTACTCCAATGGATGGTAGCCTTGTCATTATGGAAGGTAGTCTATTGTCGATATTTTTGTTACTCCAATGGATGGTAGCCTTGTCATTATGGAAGGTAGTCTGTCATAGAAATTTTTGTTATTCCAATGGATGGTAGCTTTGTCATTATGAAAGGTAATCTATTGATGAGATTTTCTTTACTCCAATGGATTGTAGCCTTGTCATTATGGAAGGTAGTCTTTTGTCTAAATTTTTATTACTCCAATGGATGGTAGCCTTCTTATTATGGAAGGTAGTCTGTTGTCGAGATTTTTTTAATACAATGGATGGTAGCCTTATCATTATGGAAGGTAGTCTGTTATCGAGATTTTTGTTACTCCAATGGGTGGTAGCCTTGTCATTATGGAAGGTAGTCTGGTGTCGATATCTTTGTTACTCCAATGGAAGTAGCCTATTTATTATGGAATGTAGTCTGTTGTCGAGATTTTTGGAACTCCAATGGATGGTAACCTTGTCATTATGGAAGGTAGTCTGTTCTCAAAAAATTTTATACTCCAATGGATGGTAGCCTTGTCATTATGTAAGGTAATCTATTGTCGAGATTTTTGTTACTCCAATGGATTATAGCCTTGTCATTATGGAAGGTAGTCTGTTGTCGAGATTTTTGTTACTCCATTGGATAGTAGCCTTGTAATTATGGAAGGTAGTTTGTTTTCGATATTTTTGTTATTCCAATGGATGGTAACCTTTTCATATAAGGTAGTCTATTGTCGTGATTTTTGTTACTACAATGGATTGTTGCCTTGTCATTATGGAAGGTAGTTTGTCGTTGTGATTTTTATTACTCCAATGGATGGTAACCATCTCATTATGGAAGGTAGCCTGTTGTTCAAATTTTTGTTACTACAATGTATGTTAGCCTTGTCATTATGGAAGGTAGTCTGTTGTCGAGATTTTTGTTACCCCATTGGATAGTAGCCTTGTCATTATGGAAGGTGGTCTGTTGTTGAGATTTTTGTTATTCCAATGGATGGTAGCCAAGTCATTATGGAAGGTAGTTTGTTTTCGAGATTTTTGTTACTCCAATGGATGGTAGCCTTCTTATTATAGAAGGTAGTCTGTTGTCGAGATTTTTGTTAATACAATGGATGGTAGCCTTATCATTATGGAATGTAGTCTATTGTCGAGATTTTTGTTACTCCAATGGGTGGTAGCCTTGTCATTATGGAAGGTAGTCTGGTGTCGATATCTTTGATACTCCAATGTAAGTAGCCTATTCATTATGGAATGTAGTCTGTTGTCTAGATTTTTGTTACTCCAATGGATGGTAGCCTTGTCAATGTGGAAGGTAGTCTGTTGTCAAAAAAATTTATACTCCAATGTATGGTAGCCTTGTCATTATTAAAGGTAGTTTGTTGTCCAGATTTTTGTTACTCTAATGGACGGTAGCTTTGTCATTATGGAAGGTTCTTTGTTGTCGAGATTTTTGTTACTTCATTAGATGGTAGCCTTATCATTATGGAAGGTAGTATGTTGTCGATGTTTTTGTTATTCCAATGGATGGTAACCTTTTCATATAAGGTAGTCTGTTGTCGTGGTTTTTGTTACTAGAATGGATTGTTGCCTTGTCATTATGGAAGGTAGTCTGTCGTTCTGATTTTTATTACTCCAATGGATGGTAGCCATCTCATTATGGAAGGTAGTCTGTTGTTCAAATTTTTGTTACTACAGTGTATGTTAGCCTTGTCATTATGGAAGGTAGTCTGTTGTTGAGATTTTTGTTACAACATTGGATAGTAGCCTTGTCATTGTGAAAGGTAGTCTGTTGTCGAGATTTTTTTTATTCCAATGGATGGTAGCCAAGTCATTATGGAAGGTAGTTTGTTTTCGAGATTTTTGTTACTCCAATGGATGGTAGCCTTGTCATTATGGAAGGTAGTCTGTTGTCGAGATTTTTGTTACTCCAATGGATGGTAGCCTTGTCATTATGGAAGGTAGTCTGTCATTGATATTTTTCTTATTCCAATGGATGATAGCCTTGTCATTATGAAAGGTAGTCTATTGTCAAGATTTTTGTTACTCTAATGGATTATATCCTTGTCATTATGGAAGGTAGTTTGTTGTCGTGATTTTTGTTACTAAAATGGATGGTAGCCTTATCATTATGGAAGGTAGTCTGGTGTCGATATCTTTGTTACTCCAATGGGTGGTATCTTTGTCATTATGGAAGGTAGTCTGGTGTCGATACCTTTGTTACTCCAATGGAAGTAGCCTATTCATTATGGAATGTAGTCTGTTGTCTAGATTTTTGTTACTCCAATGGATGGTAGCCTTGTCATTATGGAAGGTAGTCTATTGTTCATATTTTTCTTACTACAATGTGTGTTAGCCTTATCATTATGGAAGGTAGTCTATTGTCAAGATTTTTGTTACTCCATTGGATAGTAGCATTGTCAATATGAAAGGTAGTCTGTTGTTGTGATTTTTGTTATTCCAATGGATGGTAGCCTAGTCAATATGGAATGTTGTATGTTTTCGAGATTTTTGTTACTCCAATGGATGGTAGCCTTATCATTATTGAAGGTAGTCTATTGTCGAGATTTTTGTTGCTCCAATGGATGGTAGCCTTGTCATTATGGGAGGTAGTCTGTCGTAGAAATTTTTGTTGTTCTAATGGATGGTAGCCTTGTCATTATGAAAGGTAGTCTATTGTCGATATTTTTGTTACTCCAATGGATTGTAGCCTTGTCATTATGGAAGGTAGTCTTTTGTCGAAATTTTTGTTACTCCCATGGATGGTTGCCTTCTTATTATGGAAGGTAGTCTGTTGTCGAGATTTTTCTTACTACAATGGATTGTAGCCTTTTCATTATGGAAGGTAGTCTTTTTACGAGATTTTCGTTACTACAATGGATTGTAGCCTTGTCATTATGGAAGGTTGTCTGTTGTCGATATCTTTGTTACTCCATTGGATGGTAGCCTATTCATTACGGAATGTAGTCTGTTGTCGAGATTTTTGTTACTCCAATGGATGGTAGCCTTGTCATTATGGAAGGTAGTCTGTCGTTATGATTTTTGTTACTCCAATGGATGGTAGCCTTGTTATTATAGGAGGTAGTCTATTGTTCATATTTTTCTTACTACAATGTGTGTTAGCCTTATCATTATGGAAGGTAGTCTATTGCCAAGATTTTTGTTACTCCGTTAGATAGTAGCATTGTCAATATGAAAGGTAGTATGTTGTTGTGATTTTTGTTATTTCAATGGATGGTAGCCTAGTCAATATGGAAGGTAGTATGTTTTCGAGATTTTTGTTACTCCAATGGATGGTAGCCTTGTCATTATGGAAGGTAGTCTATTGTCGATATTTTTGTTACTCCAATGGATGGTAGTCTTGTCATTATGGAAGGTAGTCTGTCGTAGAAATATTTGTTATTCCAATGGATGGTAGCCTTGTCATTATGAAAGGTAATCTATTGTCGAGAATTTTGTTACTCCAATGGATTGTAGCCTTGTTATTATGGAAGGTAGTCATTTGTCGAAATTTTTGTTACTCCAATGGATTGTAGCCTTCTTATTATGGAAGGTAGTCTGTTGTCGAGATTTTTTTTTTAAACAATGGATGGTAGCCTTATCATTATGGAAGGTAGTCTGTTATCGAGATTTTTGTTACTCCAATGGGTGGTAGCCTTGTCATTATGGAAGGTAGTCTATTGCCAAGATTTTTGTTACTCCATTAGATAGTAGCATTGTCAATATGAAAGGTAGTATGTTGTTGTGATTTTTGTTATTTCAATGGATGGTAGCCTAGTCAATATGGAAGGTAGTATGTTTTCGAGATTTTTGTTACTCCAATGGATGGTAGCCTTGTCATTATGGAAGGTAGTCTATTGTCGATATTTTTGTTACTCCAATGGATGGTAGTTTTGTCATTATGGAAGGTAGTCTGTCGTAGAAATATTTGTTATTCCAATGGATGGTAGCCTTGTCATTATGAAAGGTAATCTATTGTCGAGAATTTTGTTACTCCAATGGATTGTAGCCTTGTTATTATGGAAGGTAGTCTTTTGTCGAAATTTTTGTTACTCCAATGGATGGTAGCCTTCTTATTATAGAAGGTAGTCTGTTGTCGAGATTTTTTTTTTAAACAATGGATGGTAGCCTTATCATTATGGAAGGTAGTCTGTTATCGAGATTTTTGTTACTCCAATGGGTGGTAGCCTTGTCATTATGGAAGGTAGTCTGGTGTCGATATCTTTGTTACTCCAATGGAAGTAGCCTATTCCTTATGGAATGTAGTCTGTTGTCGAGATTTTTGGAACTCCAATGGATGGTAACCTTGTCATTATGGAAGGTAGTTTGTTGTCAAAAAATTTTATACTCCAATGGATGGTAGCCTTGTCATTATGGGAGGTAGTCTGTCGTAGAAATTTTTGTTGTTCTAATCGATGGTAGCCTTGTCATTATGAAAGGTAGTCTATTGTCGATATTTTTGTTACTCTAATGGATTGTAGCCTTGTCATTATGGAAGGTAGTCTTTTGTCGAAATTTTTGTTACTCCAATGGATGGTTGCCTTCTTATTATGGAAGGTAGTTTGTTGTCGAGATTTTTCTTACTACAATGGATTGTAGCCTTTTCATTATGGAAGGTAGTCTGTTTACGAGATTTTCGTTACTACAATGGATTGTAGCCTTGTCATTATGGAAGGTTGTCTGTTGTCGATATCTTTGTTACTCCATTGGATGGTAGCCTATTCATTATGGAATGTAGTCTGTTGTCGAGATTTTTGTTACTCCAATGGATGGTAGCCTTGTCATTATGGAAGGTAGTCTGTCGTTATGATTTTTGTTACTCCAATGGATGGTAGCCTTGTTATTATAGGAGGTAGTCTATTGTTCATATTTTTCTTACTACAATGTGTGTTAGCCTTATCATTATGGAAGGTAGTCTATTGTCAAGATTTTTGTTACTCCATTGGATAGTAGCATTGTCAATATGAAAGGTAGTCTGTTGTTGTGATTTTTGTTATTCCAATGGATGGTAGCCTAGTCAATATGGAAGGTAGTATGTTTTCGAGATTTTTGTTACTCCAATGGATGGTAGCCTTGTCATTATGGAAGGTAGTCTATTGTCGATATTTTTGTTACTCCAATGGATGGTAGCCTTGTCATTATGGAAGGTAGTCTGTCGTAGAAATTTTTGTTATTCCAATGGATGGTAGCCTTGTCATTATGAAAGGTAATCTATTGTCGAGAATTTTGTTACTCCAATGGATTGTAGCCTTGTCATTATGGAAGGTAGTCTTTTGTCGAAATTTTTGTTACTCCAATGGATGGTAGCCTTCTTATTATGGAAGGTAGTCTGTTGTCGAGATTTTTTTTTAATACAATGGATCGTAGCCTTATCATTATGGAAGGTAGTCTGTTATCGAGATTTTTGTTACTCCAATGGGTGGTAGCCTTGTCATTATGGAAGGTAGTCTGGTGTCGATATCTTTGTTACTCCAATGGAAGTAGCCTATTCCTTATGGAATGTAGTCTGTTGTCGAGATTTTTGGAACTCCAATGGATTGTAACCTTTTCATTATGGAAGGTAGTCTGTTGTCAAAAAAATTTATACTCCAATGGATGGTAGCCTTGTCATTATGGGAGGTAGTCTGTCGTAGAAATTTTTGTTGTTCTAATGGATGGTAGCCTTGTCATTATGAAAGGTAGTCTATTGTCGATATTTTTGTTACTCCAATGGATTGTAGCCTTGTCATTATGGAAGGTAGTCTTTTGTCGAAATTTTTGTTACTCCAATGGATGGTTGCCTTCTTATTATGGAAGGTAGTCTGTTGTCGAGATTTTTCTTACTACAATGGATTGTAGCCTTTTCATTATGGAAGGTAGTCTGTTTACGAGATTTTCGTTACTACAATGGATTGTAGCCTTGTCATTATGGAAGGATGTCTGTTGTCGATATCTTTTTTACTCCATTGGATGGTAGCCTATTCATTATGGAATGTAGTCTGTTGTCGAGATTTTTGTTACTCCAATGGATGGTATCCTTGTCATTATGGAAGGTAGTTTGTCGTTATGATTTTTGTTACTCCAATGGATGGTAGCCTTGTTATTATAGGAGGTAGTCTATTGTTCATATTTTTCTTACTACAATGTGTGTTAGCCTTATCATTATGGAAGGTAGTCTATTGTCAAGATTTTTGTTACTCCATTGGATAATAGCATTGTCAATATGAAAGGTAGTCTGTTGTTGTGATTTTTGTTATTCCAATGGATGGTAGCCTAGTCAATATGGAAGGTAGTATGTTTTCGAGATTTTTGTTACTCCAATGGATGGTAGCCTTGTCATTATGGAAGGTAGTCTATTGTCGATATTTTTGTTACTCCAATGGATGGTAGCCTTGTCATTATGGAAGGTAGTCTGTCGTAGAAATTTTTGTTATTCCAATGGATGGTAGCCTTGTCATTATGAAAGGTAATCTATTGTCGAGAATTTTGTTACTCCAATGGATTGTAGCCTTGTCATTATGGAAGGTAGTCTTTTGTTGAAATTTTTGTTACTCCAATGGATGGTAGCCTTCTTATTATGGAAGGTAGTCTGTTGTCGAGATTTTTTTTATACAATGGATGGTAGCCTTATCATTATGGAAGGTAGTCTGTTATTGAGATTTTTGTTACTCCAATGGGTGGTAGCCTTGTCATTATGGAAGGTAGTCTGGTGTCGATATCTTTGTTACTCCAATGGAAGTAGCCTATTCATTTTGAAATGTAGTCTGTTGTCGAGATTTTTAGAACTCCAATGGATGGTAACCTTGTCATTATGGAAAGTAGTCTTTTGTCAAAAAAATTTATACTCCAATGGATGATAGCCTTGTCATTATAGGAGGTAGTCTGTCGTAGAAATTTTTGTTGTTCTAATGGATGGTAGCCTTGTCATTATGAAAGGTAGTCTATTGTCGTTATTTTTGTTACTCCAATGGATTGTAGCCTTGTCATTATGGAAGGTAGTCTTTTGTCGAAATTTTTGTTACTCCAATGGATGGTAGCCTTCTTATTATGGAAGGTAGTCTGTTGTCGAGATTTTTCTTACTACAATGGATTATAGCCTTTTCATTATGGAAGGTAGTCTGTTTACGAGATTTTCGTTACTACAATGGATTGTAGCCTGGAAGGTTGTCTGTTGTCGATATCTTTGTTACTCCATTGGATTGTAGCCTATTCATTATGGAATGTAGTCTGTTGTCGATATTTTTGTTACTCCAATGGATGGTAGCCTTGTCATTATGGAAGGTAGTCTGTCGTTATGATTTTTGTTACTCCAATTGATGGTAGCCTTGTTATTATAGGAGGTAGTCTATTGTTCATATTTTTCTTACTACAATGTGTGTTAGCCTTATCATTATGGAAGGTAGTCTATTGTAAAGATTTTTGTTACTCCATTGGATAGTAGCATTGTCAATATGAAAGGTAGTCTGTTGTTGTGATTTTTGTTATTCCAATGGATGGTAGCCTAGTCAATATGGAAGGTAGTATGTTTTCGAGATTTTTGTTACTGCAATGGATGGTAGTCTTGTCATTTTGGAAGGTAGTCTATTGTCGATATTTTTGTTACTCCAATGGATGGTAGCCTTGTCATTATGTAAGGTAGTCTGTCGTAGAAATTTTTGTTATTCCAATGGATGGTACCCTTGTCATTATGAAAGGTAATCTATTGTCGAGATTTTTGTTACTCCAATGGATTGTAACCTTGTCATTATGGAAGGTAGTCTTTTGTCGAAATTTTTGTTACTCCAATGGATGGTAGACTTCTTATTATGGAAGGTAGTCTGTTGTCGAGATTTTTTTGTTATACAATGGATGGTAGCATTATCATTATGGAAGGTAGTCTGTTAGTGAGATTTTTGTTACTCCAACGGGTGGTAGCCTTGTCATTATGGAAGGTAGTCTGGTGTCGATATCTTTGTTACTCCAATGGAAGTAGCCTATTCATTTTGGAATGTAGTCTGTTGTCGAGATTTTTGGAACTCCAATGGATGGTAACCTTGTCATTATGGAAGGTAGTCTGTTGTCAAAAAATTTTATACTCCAATGGATGGTAGCCTTGTCATTATGAAAGGTAATCTATTGTCGAGATTTTTGTTACTCCAATGGATTGTAGACTTGTCATTTTGGAAGGTAGTCTTTTGTCGAAATTTTTGTTACTCCAATGTATGGTAGCCTTCTTATTATGGAAGGTAGTCTGTTGTCGAGAGTTTTGTTAATACAATGGATGGTAGCCTTATCATTATGGAAGGTAGTCTGTTATCGAGATTTTTGTTACTCCAATGGGTGGTAGCCTTGTCATTATGGAAGGTAGTCTGGTATCGATATCTTTGTTACTCCAATGGAAGTAGCCTATTCCTTATGGAATGTAGTCTGTTGTCGAGATTTTTGGAACTCCAATGGATGGTAACCTTGTCATTATGGAAGGTAATTTGTTGTCAAAAATTTTTATACTCCAATGGATGATAGCCTTGTCATTATTGGAGGTAGTCTGTCGTAGAAATTTTTGTTGTTCTAATGGATGGTAGCCTTGTCATTATGAAAGGTAGTCTATTGTCGTTATTTTTGTTACTCCAATGGATTGTAGCCTTGTCATTATGGAAGGTAGTCTTTTGTCGAAATTTTTGTTACTCCAATGGATGGTAGCCTTCTTATTATGAAAGGTAGTTTGTTGTTGAGATTTTTCTTACTACAATGGATTATAGCCTTTTCATTATGGAAATTAGTCTGTTTACGAGATTTTCGTTACTACAATGGATTGTAGCCTTGTCATTATGGAAGGTTGTCTGTTGTCGATATTTTTGTTACTCCAATGGATGGTAGCCTTGTCATTATGGAAGGTAGTCAGTCGTTATGATTTTTGTTACTCCAATGGATGGTAGCCTTGTTATTATAGGAGGTAGTCTATTGTTCATATTTTTCTTACTACAATGTGTGTTAGCCTTATCATTATGGAAGGTAGTCTATTGTCAAGATTTTTGTTACTCCATTGGATAGTAGCATTGTCAATATGAAAGGTAGTCTGTTGTTGTGATTTTTGTTATTCCAATGGATGGTAGCCTAGTCAATATGGAAGGTAGTATGTTTTCAAGATTTTTGTTACTCCAATGGATGGTAGTCTTGTCATTTTGGAAGGTAGTCTATTGTCAATATTTTTGTTACTCCAATGGATGGTAGCCTTGTCATTATGTAAGGTAGTCTGTCGTAGAAATTTTTGTTATTCCAATGGATGGTAGCCTTGTCATTATGAAAGGTAATCTATTGTCGAGATTTTTGTTACTCCAATGGATTGTAGCCTTGTCATTATGGAAGGTAGTCTTTTGTCGAAATTTTTGTTACTCCAATGGATGGTAGACTTCTTATTATGGAAGGAAGTCTATTGTCGAGATTTTTTTTATACAATGGATGGTAGCCTTATCATTATGGAAGGTAGTCTGTTATTGAGATTTTTGTTACTCCAATGGGTGGTAGCCTTGTCATTATGGAAGGTAGTCTGGTGTCAATATCTTTGTTACTCCAATGGAAGTAGCCTATTCATTTTGGAATGTAGTCTATTGTTGAGATTTTTGGAACTCCAATGGATGGTAACCTTGTCATTATGGAAGGTAGTCTGTTGTCAAAAAATTTTATACTCCAATGGATGGTAGCCTTGTCATTATGAAAGGTAATCTATTGTCGAGATTTTTGTTACTCCAATGGATTGTAGACTTGTCATTATGGAAGGTAGTCTTTTGTCAAAATTTTTGTTACTCCAATGGATGGTAGCCTTCTTATTATGGAAGGTAGTATGTTGTCAAAAAATTTTATACTCCAATGGATGGTAGCCTTTTCAATATGGAAGGTAGTCTCTTGTTGATATTTTTGTTACTCCAATGGACGGTAGCCTTGTCATTATGAAAGGTAGTCTGTTGTCTAGATTTTTGTTAGTCTAATGGACGGTAGCTTTGTCATTATGGAAGGTAGTTTGTTGTCGAGATTTTTTTTACTCCATTAGATGGTAGCCTTATCATTATGGAAGGTAGTATGTTGTCGATATTTTTGTTATTCCAATGGATGGTAACCATTTCATATAAGGTAGTCTGTTGTCGTGATTTTTGTTACTCCAATGGATTGTAGCCTTGTCATTATGGAAGGTAGTCTTTTGTGGAAATTTTTGCTACTCCAATGGATGGTAGCCTTCTTATTATGGAAGGTAGTCTGTTGTCGAGATTTTTGTTAATACAATGGATGGTAGCCTTATTATTATGGAAGGTAGTCTGTTATCGAGATTTTTGTTACTCCAATGGGTGGTAGCCTTGTCATTATAGAAGGTAGTATGGTGTCAATATCTTTGTTACTCCAATGGAAGTAGCCTATTTATTATGGAATGTAGTCTGTTGTCGAGATTTTTGTTACTCCTATGGATGGTAACCTTGTCATTATGGAAGGTAGTCTGTTGTCAAAAAATTTTATACTCCAATGGATGGTAGCCTTGTCAATATTTAAGGTAATCTCTTGTTGATATTTTTGTTACTCCAATGGACGGTAGCCTTGTCATTATGGAAGGTAGTCTGTTGTCGAGATTTTTGTTACTCCATTAGATGGTAGGATTATCATTATGGAAGGTAGTATGTTGTCGATATTTTTGTTATTCCAATGGATGGTAACCTTTTCATATAAGGTAGTCTGTTGTCGTGATTTTTGTTACTACAATGGATTGTTGCCTTGTCAATATGGAAGGTAGTTTGTCATTGTGATTTTTATTACTCCAATGGATGGTAACCATCTCTTTATGGAAGGTAGCCTGTTGTTTAAATTTTTGTTACTACAATGTATGTTAGCCTTGTCATTATGGAAGGTAGTCTGTTGTCGAGATTTTTGTTCTTCCATTGGATAGTAGCCTTGTCATTATGGAAGGTGGTCTGTTGTTGAGATTTTTGTTATTCCAATGGATGGTAGCCAAGTCATTATGGAAGGTAGTTTGTTTTCGAGATTTTTGTTACTCCAATGGATGGTAGCCTTCTTATTATGGAAGGTAGTCTGTTGACGAGATTTTTGTTAATACAATGGATGGTAGCCTTATCATTATGGAAGGTAGTCTGTTGTCGAGATTTTTGTTACTCCAATGGGTGGTAGCCTTGTCATTATGGAAGGTAGTCTGGTGTCGATATCTTTGTTACTCCAATGGAAGTAGCCTATTCATTATGGAATGTAGTCTGTTATCCAGATTTTTGTTACTCCAATGGATGGTAGCCTTGTCAATGTGGAAGGTAGTCTGTTGTCAATAAATTTTATACTCCAATGGATGGTAGCCTTGTCATTATTGAAGGTAGACTCTTGTTGATATTTTTGTTACTGCAATGGATAGTAGCCTTGTCATTATGGAAGGTAGTTTGTTGTCTAGATTTTTGTTACTCTAATGGACGGTAGCTTTGTCATTATGGAAGGTCGTTTGTTGTCGAGATTTTTGTTACTCCATTTGATGGTAGCCTTATCATTATGGAAGGTAGTATGTTGTCGATATTTTTGTTATTCCAATGGATGGTAACCTTTTCATATAAGGTAGTCTGTTGTCGTGATTTTTTGTTACTACAATTGATTGTTGCCTTGTCATTATGGAAGGTAGTTTGTCGTTGTGATTTTTATTACTCCAATGGATGGTAACCATCTCATTATGGAAGGTAGCCTGTTGTTTAAATTTTTGTTACTACAATGTATGTTAGCCTTGTCATTATGGAAGGTAGTCTGTTGTCGAGATTTTTGTTACTCCATTGGATGGTAGCCTTGTCATTATGAAAGGTAATCTATTATCGAGATTTTTGTTACTCCAATGGATTGTAGCCTTGTCATTATGGATGGTAGTCTTTTGTCGAAATTTTTGTTACTCCAATGGATGGTAGCCTTCTTATTATGGAAGGTAGTCTGTTGTCGAGATTTTTGTTAATACAATGGATGGTAGCCTTATCATTATGGAAGGTAGTCTGTTATCGTTATTTTTGTTACTCCAATGGTCGTAGCCTTGTCATTATAGAAGGTAGTCTGGTGTCAATATCTATGTTACTCCAATGGAAGTAGCCTATTCATTATGGAATGTAGTCTGTTGTCGAGATTTTTGTTACTCCTATGGATGGTAACCTTGTCATTATGGAAGGTAGTCTGTTGTCAAAAAATTTTATACTCCAATGGATGGTAGCCTTGTCATTATGAAAGGTAATCTATTATCGAGATTTTTGTTACTCCAATGGATTGTAGCCTTGTCATTATGGAAGGTAGTCTTTTGTCGAAATTTTTGTTACTCCAATGGATGGTAGCCTTCTTATTATGGAAGGTAGTATGTTGTCAAAAAATTTTATACTCCAATGGATGGTAGCCTTTTCAATATGGAAGGTAGTCTCTTGTTGATATTTTTGTTACTCCAATGGACGGTAGCCTTGTCATTATGGAAGGTAGTCTGTTGTCTATATTTTTGTTACTCTAATGGACGGTAGCTTTGTAATTATGGAAGGTAGTTTGTTGTCGAGATTTTTATTACTCTATTAGATGGTAGCCTTATCATTATGGAAGGTAGTATGTTGTCGATATTTTTGTTATTCTAATGGATGGTAACCTTTTCATATAAGGTAGTATGTTGTCGTGATTTTTGTTACTCCAATGGATTGTAGCCTTGTCATTATGGAAGGTAGTCTTTTGTCGAAATTTTTGCTACTCCAATGGATGGTAGCGTTCTTATTATGGAAGGTAGTATGTTGTCGAGATTTTTGTTAATACAATGGATGGTAGCCTTATCATTATGGAAGGTAGTCTGTTATCGAGATTTTTGTTACTCCAATGGGTGGTAGCCCTGTCATTATAGAAGGTAGTATGGTGTCAATATCTTTGTTACTCCAATGGAAGTACCCTATTTATTATGGAATGTAGTCTGTTGTCGAGATTTTTGTTACTCCTATGGATGGTAACCTTGTCATTATGGAAGGTAGTCTGTTGTCAAAAAATTTTATACTCCAATGGATGGTAGCCTTGTCAATATTTAAGGTAATCTCTTGTTGATATTTTTGTTACTCCAATGGACGGTAGCCTTGTCATTATGGAAGGTAGTCTGTTGTCGAGATTTTTGTTACTCCATTAGATGGTAGCATTATCATTATGGAAGGTAGTATGTTGTCGATATTTTTGTTATTCCAATGGATGGTAACCTTTTCATATAAGGTAGTCTGTTGTCGTGATTTTTGTTACTACAATGGATTGTTGCCTTGTCATTATGGAAGGTAGTTTGTCGTTGTGATTTTTATTACTCCAATGGATGGTAACCATCTCATTATGGAAGGTAGCCTGTTGTTTAAATTTTTGTTACTACAATGTATGTTAGCCTTGTCATTATGGAAGGTAGGCTGTTGTCGAGATTTTTGTTCTTCCATTGGATAGGAGCCTTGTCATTATGGAAGGTGGTCTGTTGTTGAGATTTTTGTTATTCCAATGGATGGTAGCCAAGTCATTATGGAAGGTAGTTTGTTTTCGAGATTTTTGTTACTCCAATGGATGGTAGCCTTCTTATTATGGAAGGTAGTCTGTTGACAAGATTTTTGTTAATACAATGGATGGTAGCCTTATCATTATGGAAGGTAGTCTGTTGTCGAGATTTTTGTTATTCCAATGGGTGGTAGCCTTGTCATTATGGAAGGTAGTCTGGTGTCGATATCTTTGTTACTCCAATGGAAGTAGCCTATTCATTATGGAATGTAGTCTGTTATCCAGATTTTTGTTACTCCAATGGATGGTAGCCTTGTCAATGTGGAAGGTAGTCTGTTGTCAAAAAATTTTATACTCCAATGGATGGTTGCCTTGTCATTATTGAAGGTAGACTCTTGTTGATATTTTTGTTACTGCAATGGATAGTAGCCTTGTCATTATGGAAGGTAGTTTGTTGTCTAGATTTTTGTTACTCTAATGGACGGTAGCTTTGTCATTATGGAAGGTTGTTTGTTGTCGAGATTTTTGTTACTCCATTGGATGGTAGCCTTATCATTATGGAAGGTAGTATGTTGTCGATATTTTTGTTATTCCAATGGATGGTAACCTTTTCATATAAGGTAGTCTGTTGTCGTGATTTTTGTTACTACAATGGATTGTTGCCTTGTCATTATGGAAGGTAGTCTGTCGTTGTGACTTTTATTACTCCAATGGATGGTAGCCATCTCATTATGGAAGGTAGTCTGTTGTTCAAATTTTTGTTACTACAGTGTATGTTAGCCTTGTCATTATGGAAGGTAGTCTGTTGTCGAAATTTTTTGTTACTCCATTGGATAGTAGCCTTGTCATTATGGAAGGTAGTCTCTTGTTGAGATTTTTGTTACTCCAATGGGTGGTAGCCTTGTCATTATGGAAGGTAGTCTGGTGTCGATATCTTTGTTACTCCAATGGAAGTAGCCTATTCATTATGGAATGTAGTCTGTTGTCCAGATTTTTGTTACTCCAATGGATGGTAGCCTTGTCAATGTGGAAGGTAGTCTGTTGTCAAAAACTTTTATACTCCAATGGATGGTAGCCATGTCATTATTGAAGGTAGACTCTTGTTGATATTTTTGTTACTCCGATGGATAGTAGCCTTGTCATTATGGAAGGTAGTTTGTTGTCTAGATTTTTGTTACTCTAATGGACGGTAGCTTTGTCATTATGGAAGGTTGTTTGTTGTCGAGATTTTTGTTACTCCATTGGATGGTAGCCTTATCATTATGGAAGGTAGTATGTTGTCGATATTTTTGTTATTCCAATGGATGATAACCTTTTCATATAAGGTAGTCTGTTGTCGTGATTTTTGTTACTACAATGGATTGTTGCCTTGTCATTATGGAAGGTAGTCTATCGTTGTGATTTTTATTACTCCAATGGATGGTAGCCATCTCATTATGGAAGGTAGTATGTTGTTCAAATTTTTGTTACTACAGTGTATGTTAGCCTTGTCATTATGGAAGGTAGTCTGTTGTCGAAATTTTTTGTTACTCCATTGGATAGTAGCCTTGTCATCATGGAAGGTAGTCTGTTGTCGAGATTTTTGTTATTCCAATGTATGGTAGCCAAGTCATTATGGAAGGTAGTTTGTTTTCAAGATTTTTGTTACTCTAATGGATAGTAGCCTTGTCATTATGGAAGCTAGTCTGTTATCGAGATTTTTGTTACTCCAATGGATGGTAGCGTTGTCATTATGGAAGGTAGTCTGTCGTTGATATTTTTCTTATTCCAATGGATGGTAGCCTTGTCATTATGAAAGGTAGTATATTGTCAAGATTTTTGTTACTCTAATGGATTATATCCTTGTCATTATGGAAGGTAGTTTGTTGTCAACATTTTTGTTACTCCAATGGATGGTAGCCTTGTCATTACAGAAGGTAGTCTGTTGTCGAGATTTTTGTATCTACAATGGATGGTAGCCTGGTCATTATGGAAGGTAGTTTATCGTCGTGATTTTTTTTACTACAGTGAATTTTAGCCTTGTCATTATGGAAGGTAGTCTATTGTCGAGATATTTGTTACTCCAATGGATGGTAGCCTTATCATTATGGAAGGTAGTCTGTTGTCGAGATTTTTGTTACTCCAATGGATGGTAGCCTTGTCATTATGGAAGGTAGTCTGTTTGCGATATTTTCGTTACTACAATGGATTGTATCCTTGTCATTATGGAAGGTTGTCTGTTGTCGATATCTTTATTACTCCATTGGATGGTAGCCTATTCATTATGGAATGTAGTCTGTTGTCGAGATTTTTGTTACTCCAATGGATGGTAGCCTTATCATTATGGAAGGTAGTCTATCGTTATGATTTTTGTTACTCCAATGGATGGTAGCCTTGTTATTATGGAAGGTAGTCTATTGTTCATATTTTTCTTACTACAATGTGTGTTAGCCTTATCATTATGGAAGGTAGTCTATTGTCAACATTTTTGTTACTCCATTGGATAGTAACATTGTCAATATGAAAGGTAGTCTGTTGTTGTGATTTTTGTTATTCCAATGGATGGTAGCCTAGTCAATATGGAAGGTAGTATGTTTTCGAGATTTTTGTTACTCCAATGGATGGTAGCCTTGTCATTATGGAAGGTAGTCTATTGTCGATATTTTTGTTACTCCAATGGATGGTAGCCTTGTCATTATGGAAGGTAGTCTGTCGTAGAAATTTTTTTTATTCCAATGGATGGTAGCCTTGTCATTATGAAAGGTAATCTATTGTCGAGATTTTTGTTACTCCAATGGATTGTAGCCTTGTCATTATGGAAGGTAGTCTTTTGTCTAAATTTTTGTTACTACAATGTATGTTAGCCTTGTCATTATTGAAGGTAGTCTGTTTTCGAGATTTTTGTTCTTCCATTGGATAGTAGCCTTGTCATTATGGAAGGTGGTCTGTTGTTGAGATTTTTGTTATTCCAATGGATGGTAGCCAAGTCATTATGGAAGGTAGTTTGTTTTCGAGATTTTTGTTACTCCAATGGATGGTAGCCTTCTTATTATGGAAGGTAGTCTGTTGACGAGATTTTTGTTAATACAATGGATGGTAGCCTTATCATTATGGAAGGTAGTCTGTTGTCGAGATTTTTGTTACTCCAATGGGTGGTAGCCTTGTCATTATGGAAGGTAGTCTGGTGTCGATATCCTTGTTACTCCAATGGAAGTAGCCTATTCATTATGGAATGTAGTCTGTTGTCCAGATTTTTGTTACTCCAATGGATGGTAGCCTTGTCAATGTGGAAGGTAGTCTGTTGTCAAAAAAATTTATACTCCAATGGATGGTAGCCTTGTCATTATTGAAGGTAGACTCTTGTTGATATTTTTGTTACTCCAATGGATAGTAGCCTTGTAATTATGGAAGGTACTTTGTTGTCTATATTTTTGTTACTCTAATGGACGGTAGCTTTGTCATTATGGAAGGTTGTTTGTTGTCGAGATTTTTGTTACTCCATTGGATGATAGCCTTATCATTATGGAAGGTAGTATGTTGTCGATATTTTTGTTATTCCAATGGATGGTAACCTTTTCATATAAGGTAGTCTGTTGTCGTGATTTTTGTTACTACAATGGATTGTTGCCTTGTCATTATGGAAGGTAGTCTATCCTTGTGATTTTTATTACTCCAATGGATGGTAGCCATCTCATTATGGAAGGTAGTCTGTTGTTCAAATTTTTGTTACTACAGTGTATGTTAGCCTTGTCATTATGGAAGGTAGTCTGTTGTCGAAATTTTTTGTTACGCCATTGGATAGTAGCCTTGTCATTATGGAAGGTAGTCTCTTGTTGAGATTTTTGTTACTCCAATGGGTGGTAGCCTTGTCATTATGGAAGGTAGTCTGGTGTCGATATCTTTGTTACTCCAATGGAAGTAGCCTATTCATTATGGAATGTAGTCTGTTGTCCATATTTTTGTTACTCCAATGGATGGTAGCCTTGTCAATGTGGAAGGTAGTCTGTTGTCAAAAACTTTTATACTCCAATGGATGGTAGCCTTGTCATTATTGAAGGTAGATTCTTGTTGATATTTTTGTTATCCAATGGATAGTAGCCTTGTCATTATGGAAGGTAGTTTGTTGTCTAGATTTTTGTTACTCTAATGGACGGTAGCTTTGTCATTATGGAAGGTTGTTTGTTGTCGAGATTTTTGTTACTCCATTGGATGGTAGCCTTATCATTATGGAAGGTAGTATGTTGTCGATATTTTTGTTATTCAAATGGATGATAACCTTTTCATATAAGGTAGTCTGTTGTCGTGATTTTTGTTACTACAATGGATTGTTGCCTTGTCATTATGGAAGGTAGTCTATCGTTGTGATTTTTATTACTCCAATGGATGGTAGCCATCTCATTATGGAAGGTAGTCTGTTGTTCAAATTTTTGTTACTATAGTGTATGTTAGCCTTGTCATTATGGAAGGTAGTCTGTTGTCGAAATTTTTTGTTACTCCATTGGATAGTAGCCTTGTCATCATGGAAGGTAGTCTGTTGTCGAGATTTTTGTTATTCCAATGTATGGTAGCCAAGTCATTATGGAAGGTAGTTTGTTTTCAAGATTTTTGTTACTCTAATGGATAGTAGCCTTGTCATTATGGAAGCTAGTCTGTTATCGAGATTTTTGTTACTCCAATGGATGGTAGCGTTGTCATTATGGAAGGTAGTCTGTCGTTGATATTTTTCTTATTCCAATGGATGGTAGCCTTGTCATTATGAAAGGTAGTATATTGTCAAGATTTTTGTTACTCTAATGGATTATATCCTTGTCATTATGGAAGGTAGTTTGTTGTCAACATTTTTGTTACTCCAATGGATGGTAGCCTTGTCATTACAGAAGGTAGTCTGTTGTCGAGATTTTTGTATCTACAATGGATTGTAGCCTGGTCATTATGGAAGGTAGTTTATCGTCGTGATTTTTTTTACTACAGTGAATTTTAGCCTTGTCATTATGGAAGGTAGTCTATTGTCGAGATATTTGTTACTCCAATGGATGGTAGCCTTATCATTATGGAAGGTAGTCTGTTGTCGAGATTTTTGTTACTCCAATGGATGGTAGCCTTGTCATTATGGAAGGTAGTCTGTTTGCGAGATTTTCGTTATTACAATGGATTGTATCCTTGTCATTATGGAAGGTTGTCTGTTGTCGATATCTTTATTACTCCATTGGATGGTAGCCTATTCATTATGGAATGTAGTCTGTTGTCGAGATTTTTGTTACTCCAATGGATGGTAGCCTTATCATTATGGAAGGTAGTCTATCGTTATGATTTTTGTTACTCCAATGGATGGTAGCCTTGTTATTATGGAAGGTAGTCTATTGTTCATATTTTTCTTACTACAATGTGTGTTAGCCTTATCATTATGGAAGGTAGTCTATTGTCAACATTTTTGTTACTCCATTGGATAGTAACATTGTCAATATGAAAGGTTGTCTGTTGTTGTGATTTTTGTTATTCCAATGGATGGTATCCTAGTCAATATGGAAGGTAGTATGTTTTCGAGATTTTTGTTACTCCAATGGATGGTAGCCTTGTCATTATGGAAGGTAGTCTATTGTCGATATTTTTGTTACTCCAATGGATGGTAGCCTTGTCATTATGGAAGGTAGTCTGTCGTAGAAATTTTTTTTATTCCAATGGATGGTAGCCTTGTCATTATGAAAGGTAATCTATTGTCGAGATTTTTGTTACTCCAATGGATTGTAGCCTTGTCATTATGGAAGGTAGTCTTTTGTCTAAATTTTTGTTACTACAATGTATGTTAGCCTTGTCATTATTGAAGGTAGTCTGTTTTCGAGATTTTTGTTCTTCCATTGGATAGTAGCCTTGTCATTATGGAGGTGGTCTGTTGTTGAGATTTTTGTTATTCCAATGGATGGTAGCCAAGTCATTATGGAAGGTAGTTTGTTTTCGAGATTTTTGTTACTCCAATGGATGGTAGCCTTCTTATTATGGAAGGTAGTCTGTTGATGAGATTTTTGTTAATACAATGGATGGTAGCCTTATCATTATGGAAGGTAGTCTGTTGTCGAGATTTTTGTTACTCCAATGGGTGGTAGCCTTGTCATTATGGAAGGTAGTCTGGTGTCGATATCTTTGTTACTTCAATGGAAATAGCCTATTCATTATGGAATGTAGTCTGTTGTCAAGATTTTTGTTACTCCAATGGATGGTAGCCTTGTCAATGTGGAAGGTAGTATGTTGTCAAAAAAATTTATACTCCAATGGATGGTAGCCTTGTCATTATTAAAGGTAGACTCTTGTTAATATTTTTGTTACTCCAATGGATAGTAGCCTTGTAATTATGGAAGGTACTTTGTTGTCTATATTTTTGTTACTCTAATGGACGGTAGCTTTGTCATTATGGAAGGTTGTTTGTTGTCGAGATTTTTGTTACTCCATTGGATGATAGCCTTATCATTATGGAAGTTAGTATGTTGTCGATATTTTTGTTATTCCAATGGATGGTAACCTTTTCATATAAGGTAGTCTGTTGTCGTGATTTTTGCTACTACAATGGATTGTTGCCTTGTCATTATGGAAGGTAGTCTATCGTTGTGATTTTTATTACTCCAAAGGATGGTAGCCATCTCATTATGGAAGGTAGTCTGTTGTTCAAATTTTTGTTACTACATTGTATGTTAGCCTTGTCATTATGGAAGGTAGTCTGTTGTCGAAATTTTTAGTTACTCCATTTGATAGTAGCCTTGTCATTATAAAAGGTAGTCTGTTGTTGAGATTTTTGTTACTCCAATGGGTGGTAGCCTTGTCATTATGGAAGGTAGTCTGGTGTCGATATCTTTGTTACTCCAATGGAAGTAGCCTATTCATTATGGAATGTAGTCTGTTGTCCAGATTTTTGTTACTCCAATGGATGGTAGCCTTGTCAATGTGGAAGGTAGTCTGTTGTCAAAAAATTTTATACTCCAATGGATGGTAGCCTTGTCATTATTGAAGGTAGACTCTTGTTGATATTTTTGTTACTCCAATGGATAGTAGCCTTGTCATTATGGAAGGTAGTTTGTTGTCTAGATTTTTGTTACTCTAATGGACGGTAGCTTTGTCATTATGGAAGGTTGTTTGTTGTCGAGATTTTTGTTACTCCATTGGATGGTAGCCTTATCATTATGGAAGGTAGTATGTTGTCGATATTTTTTTTATTCCAATGGATGGTAACCTTTTCATATAAGGTAGTCTGTTGTCATGATTTTTGTTACTACAATGGATTGTTGCCTTGTCATTATGGAAGGTAGTCTATCATTGTGATTTTTATTACTCCAATGGATGGTAGCCATCTTATTATGGAAGGTAGTCTGTTGTTCAAATTTTTGTTACTACAGTGTATGTTAGCCTTGTCATTATGGAAGGTAGTCTGTTGTCGAAATTTTTTGTTACTCCATTGGATAGTAGCCTTGTCATTATGGAAGGTAGTCTGTTGTCGAGATTTTTGTTATTCCAATGTATGGTAGCCAAGTCATTATGGAAGGTAGTTTGTTTTCAAGATTTTTGTTACTCTAATGGATAGTAGCCTTGTCATTATGGAAGCTAGTTTGTTATCGAGATTTTTGTTACTCCAATGGATGGTAGCGTTGTCATTATGGAAGGTAGTATGTCGTTGATATTTTTCTTATTCCAATGGATGGTAGCCTTGTCATTATGAAAGGTAGTATATTGTCAAGATTTTTGTTACTCTAATGGATTATATCCTTGTCATTATGGAAGGTTGTTTGTTGTCAACATTTTTGTTACTCCAATGGATGGTAGCCTTGTCATTACGTAAGGTAGTCTGTTGTCGAGATTTTTGTATCTACAATGGATGGTAGCTTGGTCATTATGGAAGGTAGTTTATCGTCGTGATTTTTGTTACTACAGTGAATTGTAGCCTTGTCATTATCGAAGGTAGTCTATTGTCGAGATATTTGTTACTCTAATGGATGGTAGCCTTATCATTATGGAAGGTAGTCTGTTGTCGAGATTTTTGTTACTCCAATGGATGGTAGCCTTGTCATTATGGAAGGTAGTCTGTTTGCGAGATTTTCGTTACTACAATGGATTGTATCCTTGTCATTATGGAAGGTTGTCTGTTGTCGATATCTTTATTACTCCATTGGATGGTAGCCTATTCATTATGGAATGTAGTCTGTTGTTGAGATTTTTGTTACTCCAATGGATGGTAGCCTTATCATTATGGAAGGTAGTCTATCATTATGATTTTTGTTACTCCAATGGATGGTAGCCTTGTTATTATGGAAGGTAGTCTATTGTTCATATTTTTCTTACTAGAATGTGTGTTAGCCTTATCATTATGGAAGGTAGTCTATTGTCAAGATTTTTATTACTCCATTGGATAGTAACATTGTCAATATGAAAGGTAGTCTGTTGTTGTGATTTTTGTTATTCCAATGAATGGTATCCTAGTCAATATGGAAGGTAGTATGTTTTCGAGATTTTTGTTACTCCAATGGATGGTAGCCTTGTCATTATGGAAGGTAGTCTATTGTCGATATTTTTGTTACTCCAATGGATGGTAGCCTTGTCATTATGGAAGGTAGTTTGTCATAGAATTTTTTTTATTCCAATGGATGGTAGCCTTGTCATTATGAAAGGTAATCTATTGTCGAGATTTTTGTTACTCCAATGGATTGTAGCCTTGTCATTATGGAAGGTAGTCTTTTGTCTAAATTTTTGTTACTCCAATGGATGGTAGCCTTCTTATTATGGAAGGTAGTCTGTTGTCGAGATTTTTTTTAATACAAGGGATGGTAGCCTTATCATTATGGAAGGTAGTCTGTTATCGAGATTTTTGTTACTCCAATGGGTGGTAGCCTTGTCATTATGGAAGGTAGTCTGGTGTCGATATCTTTGTTACTCCAATGGAAGTAGCCTATTCATTATGGAAGGTAGTTTGTTTTCGAGATTTTTTTTACTCCAATGGATGGTAACCTTGTCATTATGGAAGGTAGTCTGTTGTAAAAAAATTTTATACTCCAATGGATGGTAGCCTTGTCAATATGGAAGGTAGTCTCTTGTTGATATTTTTGTTACTCCAATGGACGATAGCCTTGTCATTATGGAAGGTAGTCTGTTGTCCAGATTTTTGTTACTCTAATGGACGGTAGCTTTGTCATTATGGAAGGTAGTTTGTTGTCGAGATTTTTGTTACTCCATTGGATGGTAGCCTTATCATTATGGAAGGTAGTATGTTGTCGATATTTTTGTTATTCCAATGTATGGTAACCTTTTCATATAAGGTAGTCTGTTGTCGTGATTTTTGTTACTACAATGGATGGTAGCCTTGTCATTATGGAAGGTAGTCTTTTGTCTAAATTTTTGTTACTCCAATGGTGGTAGCCTTCTTATTATGGAAGGTAGTCTGTTGTCGAGATTTTTGTTACTCCATTGGATGGTAGCCTTATCATTATGGAAGGTAGTCTGTTATCGAGATTTTTGTTACTCCAATGGGTGGTAGCCTTGTCATTATGGAAGGTAGTCTGGTGTCGATATCTTTGTTACTCCAATGGAAGTAGCCTATTCATTATGGAATGTAGTCTGTTGTCGAGATTTTTGGAACTCCAATGGATGGTAACCTTGTCGTTATGGAAGGTAGTCTGTTGTCAAAAAATTTTATACTCCAATGGATGGTAGCCTTGTCATTATGAAAGGTAATCTATTGTCGAGATTTTTGTTACTCCAATGGATTGTAGCCTTGTCATTATGGAAGGTAGTCTTTTGTCGAAATTTTTGTTACTCCAATGGATGGTAGCCTTCTTATTATGGAAGGTAGTCTGTTGTCGGGATTTTTGTTAATACAATGGATGGTAGCCTTATCATTATGGAAGGTAGTCTGTTATCGAGATTTTTGTTACTCCAATGGGTGGTAGCCTTGTCAATATGGAAGGTAGTCTGGTAGCCTTATCATTGTCGTTGTGATTTTTATTACTCCAATGGATGGTAGCCTTGTCATTATGGAAGGTAGTCTTTTGTCTAAATTTTTGTTACTCCAATGGTGGTAGCCTTCTTATTATGGAAGGTAGTCTGTTGTCGAGATTTTTGTTACTCCATTGGATGGTAGCCTTATCATTATGGAAGGTAGTCTGTTATCGAGATTTTTGTTACTCCAATGGGTGGTAGCCTTGTCATTATGGAAGGTAGTCTGGTGTCGATATCTTTGTTACTCCAATGGAAGTAGCCTATTCATTATGGAATGTAGTCTGTTGTCGAGATTTTTGGAACTCCAATGGATGGTAACCTTGTCGTTATGGAAGGTAGTCTGTTGTCAAAAAATTTTATACTCCAATGGATGGTAGCCTTGTCATTATGAAAGGTAATCTATTGTCGAGATTTTTGTTACTCCAATGGATTGTAGCCTTGTCATTATGGAAGGTAGTCTTTTGTCGAAATTTTTGTTACTCCAATGGATGGTAGCCTTCTTATTATGGAAGGTAGTCTGTTGTCGGGATTTTTGTTAATACAATGGATGGTAGCCTTATCATTATGGAAGGTAGTCTGTTATCGAGATTTTTGTTACTCCAATGGGTGGTAGCCTTGTCAATATGGAAGGTAGTCTGGTGTCGATGACTTTGTTACTCCAATGGAAGTAGCGTATTCATTATGGAAGGTCGTCTGTTGTCGAGATTTTTGTTACTCCAATGGATGGTAACCTTGTCATTATGGAAGGTAGTCTGTTGTCAAAAATATTTATACTCAAATGGATGGTAGCCTTGTCAATATGGAAGGTAGTCTCTTGTTGATATTTTTGTTACTCCAATGGATGGTAGCCTTGTCATTATGGAAGGTAGTGTGTTGTCGAGATTTTTGTTACTCTAATGGAAGGTAGCTTTGTCATTATGGAAGGTAGTTTGTTGTCGAGATTTTTGTTACTCCATTGGATGGTAGCCTTATCATTATGGAAGGTAGTATGTTGTCGATATTTTTGTTATTCCAATGGATAGTAACATTGTCAATATGAAAGGTAGTCTGTTGTTGTGATTTTTGTTATTCCAATGGATGGTAGCCTAGTCAATATGGAAGGTAGTATGTTTTCGAGATTTTTGTTACTCCAATGGATGGTAGCCTTGTCATTATGGAAGGTAGTCTATTGTCGATATTTTTGTTACTCCAATGGATGGTAGCCTTGTCATTATGGAAGGTAGCCTATCGTAGAATTTTTTTTTATTCCAATGGATGGTACCCTTGTCATTATGAAAGGTAATCTATTGTTGAGATTTTTGTTACTCCAATGGATTGTAGCCTTGTCATTATGGAAGGTAGTCTTTTGTCTAAATTTTTGTTACTCCAATGGATGGTAGCCTTCTTATTATGGAAGGTAGTCTGTTGTCGAGATTTTTTTTAATACAAGGGATGGTAGCCTTATCATTATGGAAGGTAGTCTGTTATCGAGATTTTTGTTACTCCAATGGGTGGTAGCCTTGTCATTATGGAAGGTAGTCTGGTGTCGATATCTTTGTTACTCCAATGGAAGTAGCCTATTCATTATGGAAGGTAGTTTGTTTTCGAGATTTTTGTTACTCCAATGGATGGTAACCTTGTCATTATGGAAGGTAGTCTGTTGTAAAAAAATTTTATACTCCAATGGATGGTAGCCTTGTCAATATGGAAGGTAGTCTCTTGTTGATATTTTAGTTACACCAATGGACGATAGCCTTGTCATTATGGAAGGTAGTCTGTTGTCCAGATTTTTGTTACTCTAATGGACGGTAGCTTTGTCATTATGGAAGG
This sequence comes from Vicia faba, assembly GCA_948472305.1. Taxonomy (NCBI): domain Eukaryota; kingdom Viridiplantae; phylum Streptophyta; class Magnoliopsida; order Fabales; family Fabaceae; genus Vicia; species Vicia faba. The sequence continues at coordinate 750,961,212 of OX451741.1, forward strand.
TAGTTTGTTGTCGAGATTTTTGTTACTCCATTGGATGGTAGCCTTATCATTATGGAAGGTAGTATGTTGTCGATATTTTTGTTATTCCAATGGATGGTAACCTTTTCATATAAGGTAGTCTGTTGTCGTGATTTTTGTTACTACAATGGATTGTTGCCTTGTCATTATGGAAGGTAGTTTGTCGTTGTGATTTTTATTACTCCAATGGATGGTAGCCTTGTCATTATGGAAGGTAGTCTTTTGTCTAAATTCTTGTTACTCCAATGGATGGTAGCCTTCTTATTATGGAAGGTAGTCTGTTGTCGAGATTTTTGTTACTCCATTGGATGGTAGCCTTATCATTATGGAAGGTAGTCTGTTATCGAGATTTTTGTTACTCCAATGGGTGGTAGCCTTGTCATTATGGAAGGTAGTATGGTGTCGATATCTTTGTTACTCCAATGGAAGTAGCCTATTCATTATGGAATGTAGTCTGTTGTCGAGATTTTTGGAACTCCAATGGATGGTAACCTTGTCCTTATGGAAGGTAGTCTGTTGTCAAAAAATTTTATACTCCAATGGATGGTAGCCTTGTCATTATAAAAGGTAATCTATTGTCGAGATTTTTGTTACTCCAATGGATTGTAGCCTTGTCATTATGGAAGGTAGTCTTTTGTCGAAATTTTTGTTACTCCAATGGATGGTAGCCTTCCTATTATAGAAGGTAGTCTGTTGTCGAGATTTTTGTTAATACAATGGATGGTAGCCTTATCATTATGGAAGGTAGTCTGTTATCGAGATTTTTGTTACTCCAATGGGTGGTAGCCTTGTCAATATGGAAGGTAGTCTGGTGTCGATATCTTTGTTACTCCAATGGAAGTAGCGTATTCATTATGGAAGGTAGTCTGTTGTCGAGATTTTTATTACTCCAATGGATGGTAACCTTGTCATTATGGAAGGTAGTCTGTTGTCAAAAATATTTATACTCCAATGGATGGTAGCCTTGTCAATATGGAAGGTACTCTCTTGTTGATATTTTTGTTACTCCAATGGATGGTAGCCTTGTCATTATGGAAGGTAGTCTATTGTCCAGATTTTTGTTACTCTAATGGACGGTAGCTTTGTCATTATGGAAGGTAGTTTGTTGTCGAGATTTTTGTTACTCCATTGGATGGTAGCCTTATCATTATGGAAGGTAGTATGTTGTCGATATTTTTGTTATTCCAATGGATGGTAACCTTTTCATATAAGGTAGTCTGTTGTCGTGATTTTTGTTACTACAATGGATTGTTGCCTTGTCATTATGGAAGGTAGTCTGTCGTTATGATTTTTATTACTCTAATGGATGGTAGACATCTCATTATGGAATGTAGTCTGTTGTTCAAATTTTTGTTACTACAGTGTATGTTAGCCTTGTCATTATGGAAGGTAGTCTGTTGTCGAAATTTTTTGTTACTCCATTGGATAGTAGCCTTGTCATTATGGAAGGTAGTCTGTTGTCGAGATTTTTGTTATTCCAATGTATGGTAGCCAAGTCATTATGGAAGGTAGTTTGTTTTCAAGATTTTTGTTACTCTAATGGATAGTAGCCTTGTCATTATGGAAGCTTGTCTGTTGTCGAGATTTTTGTTACTCCAATGGATGGTAGCGTTGTCATTATGGAAGGTAGTCTGTCGTTGATATTTTTCTTATTCCAATGGATGGTAGCCTTGTCATTATGAAAGGTAGTCTATTGTCAAGATTTTTGTTACTCTAATGGATTATATCCTTGTCATTATGGAAGGTAGTTTGTTGTCAACATTTTTGTTACTCCAATGGATGGTAGCCTTGTCATTACGGAAGGTAGTCTGTTGTCGAGATTTTTGTATCTACAATGGATGGTAGCCTGGTCATTATGGAAGGTTGTTTATCGTCGTGATTTTTGTTACTACAGTGAATTGTAGCCTTGTCATTATGGAAGGTAGTCTATTGTCGAGATATTTGTTACTCCAATGGATGGTAGCCTTATCATTATGGAAGGTAGTCTGTTGTCGATATTTTTGTTACTCCAATGGATGGTAGCCTTGTCATTATGGAAGGTAGTCTGTTTGCGAGATTTTTGTTACTATAATGGATTGTATCCTTGTCATTATGGAAGGTTGTCTGTTGTCGATATCTTTATTACTCCATTGGATGGTATCCTATTCATTATGGAATGTAGTCTGTTGTCGAGATTTTTGTTACTCCAATGGATGGTAGCCTTATCATTATGGAAGGTAGTCTATCGTTATGATTTTTGTTACTCCAATGGATGGTAGCCTTGTTATTATTGAAGGTAGTCTATTGTTCATATTTTTCTTACTACAATGTGTGTTAGCCTTATCATTATGGAAGGTAGTCTATTGTCAAGATTTTTGTTACTCCATTGGATAGTAACATTGTCAATATGAAAGGTAGTCTGTTGTTGTGATTTTTGTTATTCCAATGGATGGTAGCCTAGTCAATATGGAAGGTAGTATGTTTTCGAGATTTTTGTTACTCCAATGGATGGTAGCCTTGTCATTATGGAAGGTAGTCTATTGTCGATATTTTTGTTACTCCAATGGATGGTAGCCTTGTCATTATGGAAGGTAGTCTGTCGTAGAAATTTTTTTTATTCCAATGGATGGTAGCCTTGTCATTATGAAAGGTAATCTATTGTCGAGATTTTTGTTACTCCAATGGATTGTAGCCTTGTCATTATGGAAGGTAGTCTTTTGTCTAAATTTTTGTTACTCCAATGGATGGTAGCCTTCTTATTATGGAAGGTAGTTTGTTGTCGAGATTTTTTTTAATACAAGGGATGGTAGCCTTATCATTATGGAAGGTAGTTTGTTATCGAGATTTTTGTTACTCCAATGGGTGGTAGCCTTGTCATTATGGAAGGTAGTCTGGTGTCGATATCTTTGTTACTCCAATGGAAGTAGCCTATTCATTATGGAAGGTAGTTTGTTTTCGAGATTTTTGTTACTCCAATGGATGGTAACCTTGTCATTATGGAAGGTAGTCTGTTGTAAAAAAATTTTATACTCCAATGGATGGTAGCCTTGTCAATATAGAAGGTAGTCTCTTGTTGATATTTTTGTTAGTCCAATGGACGATAGCCTTGTCATTATGGAAGGTAGTCTGTTGTCCAGATTTTTGTTACTCTAATGGACGGTAGCTTTGTCATTATGGAAGGTAGTTTGTTGTCGAGATTTTTGTTACTCCATTGGATGGTAGCCTTATCATTATGGAAGGTAGTATGTTGTCGATATTTTTGTTATTCCAATGGATGGTAACCTTTTCATATAAGGTAGTCTGTTGTCGTGATTTTTGTTACTACAATGGATTGTTGCCTTGTCATTATGGAAGGTAGTTTGTCGTTGTGATTTTTATTACTCCAATGGATGGTAGCCTTGTCATTATGGAAGGTAGTCTTTTGTCTAAATTTTTGTTACTCCAATGGATGGTAGCCTTCTTATTATGGAAGGTAGTCTGTTGTCGAGATTTTTGTTACTCCATTGGATGGTAGCCTTATCATTATGGAAGGTAGTCTGTTATTGAGATTTTTGTTACTCCAATGGGTGGTAGCCTTGTCATTATGGAAGGTAGTCTGGTGTCGATATCTTTGTTACTCCAATGGAAGTAGCCTATTCATTATGGAATGTAGTCTGTTGTCGAGATTTTTGGAACTCCAATGGATGGTAACCTTGTCGTTATGGAAGGTAGTCTGTTGTCAAAAAATTTTATACTCCAATGGATGGTAGCCTTGTCATTATGAAAGGTAATCTACTGTCGAGATTTTTGTTACTCCAATGGATTGTAGACTTGTCATTATGGAAGGTAGTCTTTTGTCGAAATTTTTGTTACTCCAATGGATGGTAGCCTTCTTATTATGGAAGGTAGTCTGTTGTCGAGATTTTTGTTAATACAATGGATGGTAGCCTTATCATTATGGAAGGTAGTCTGTTATCGAGATTTTTGTTACTCCAATGGGTGGTAGCCTTGTCAATATGGAAGGTAGTCTGGTGTCGATATCTTTGTTACTCCAATGGAAGTAGCGTATTCATTATGGAAGGTAGTCTGTTGTCGAGATTTTTGTTACTCCAATGGATGGTAACCTTGTCATTATGGAAGGTAGTCTGTTGTCAAAAATATTTATACTCCAATGGATGGTAGCCTTGTCAATATGGAAGGTAGTCTCTTGTTGATATTTTTGTTACTCCAATGGATGGTAGCCTTGTCATTATGGAAGGTAGTCTGTTGTCCAGATTTTTGTTACTCTAATGGACGGTAGCTTTGTCATTATGGAAGGTAGTTTGTTGTCGAGATTTTTGTTACTCCATTGGATGGTAGCCTTATCATTATGGAAGGTAGTATGTTGTCGATATTTTTGTTATTCCAATGGATAGTAACATTGTCAATATGAAAGGTAGTCTGTTGTTGTGATTTTTGTTATTCCAATGGATGGTAGCCTAGTCAATATGGAAGGTAGTATGTTTTCGAGATTTTTGTTACTCCAATGGATGGTAGCCTTGTCATTATTGAAGGTAGTCTATTGTCGATATTTTTGTTACTCCAATGGATGGTAGCCTTGTCATTATGGAAGGTAGTCTGTCGTAGAATTTTTTTTTATTCCAATGGATGGTAGCCTTGTCATTATGAAAGGTAATCTATTGTTGAGATTTTTGTTACTCCAATGGATTGTAGCCTTGTCATTATGGAAGGTAGTCTTTTGTCTAAATTTTTGTTACTCCAATGGATGGTAGCCTTCTTATTATGGAAGGTAGTCTGTTGTCGAGATTTTTTTTAATACAAGGGATGGTAGCCTTATCATTATGGAAGGTAGTCTGTTATCGAGATTTTTGTTACTCCAATGGGTGGTAGCCTTGTCATTATGGAAGGTAGTCTGGTGTCGATTTCTTTGTTACTCCAATGGAAGTAGCCTATTCATTATGGAAGGTAGTTTGTTTTCGATATTTTTGTTACTCCAATGGATGGTAACCTTGTCATTATGGAAGGTAGTCTGTTGTAAAAAAAATTTATACTCCAATGGATGGTAGCCTTGTCAATATGGAAGGTAGTCTCTTGTTGATATTTTAGTTACACCAATGGACGATAGCCTTGTCATTATGGAAGGTAGTCTGTTGTCCAGATTTTTGTTACTCTAATGGACGGTAGCTTTGTCATTATGGAAGGTAGTTTGTTGTCGAGATTTTTGTTACTCCATTGGATGGTAGCCTTATCATTATGGAAGGTAGCATGTTGTCGATATTTTTGTTATTCCAATGGATGGTAACCTTTTCATATAAGGTAGTCTGTTGTCGTGATTTTTCTTACTACAATGGATTGTTGCCTTGTCATTATGGAAGGTAGTTTGTCGTTGTGATTTTTATTACTCCAATGGATGGTAGCCTTGTCATTATGGAAGGTAGTCTTTTGTCTAAATTCTTGTTACTCCAATGGATGGTAGCCTTCTTATTATGGAAGGTAGTCTGTTGTCGAGATTTTTGTTACTCCATTGGATGGTAGCCTTATCATTATGGAAGGTAGTCTGTTATCGAGATTTTTGTTACTCCAATGGGTGGTAGCCTTGTCATTATGGAAGGTAGTCTGGTGTCGATATCTTTGTTACTCCAATGGAAGTAGCCTATTCATTATGGAATGTAGTCTGTTGTCGAGATTTTTGGAACTCCAATGGATGGTAACCTTGTCCTTATGGAAGGTAGTCTGTTGTCAAAAAATTTTATACTCCAATGGATGGTAGCCTTGTCATTATGAAAGGTAAACTATTGTCGAGATTTTTGTTACTCCAATGGATTGTAGCCTTGTCATTATGGAAGGTATGCTTTTGTCGAAATTTTTGTTACTCCAATGGATGGTAGCCTTCTTATTATGGAAGGTAGTCTGTTGTCGAGATTTTTGTTAATACAATGGATGGTAGCCTTATCATTATGGAAGGTAGTCTGTTATCGAGATTTTTGTTACTCCAATGGGTGGTAGCCTTGTCAATATGGAAGGTAGTCTGGTGTCGATATCTTTGTTACTCCAATGGAAGTAGCGTATTCATTATGGAAGGTAGTCTGTTGTCGAGATTTTTATTACTCCAATGGATGGTAACCTTGTCATTATGGAAGGTAGTCTGTTGTCAAAAATATTTATACTCCAATGGATAGTAGCCTTGTCAATATGGAAGGTAGTCTCTTGTTGATATTTTTGTTACTCCAATGGATGGTAGCCTTGTCATTATGGAAGGTAGTCTGTTGTCCAGATTTTTGTTACTCTAATGGACGGTAGCTTTGTCATTATGGAAGGTAGTTTGTTGTCGAGATTTTTGTTACTCCATTGGATGGTAGCCTTATCATTATGGAAGGTAGTATGTTGTCGATATTTTTGTTATTCCAATGGATGGTAACCTTTTCATATAAGGTAGTCTGTTGTTGTGATTTTTGTTACTACAATGGATTGTTGCCTTGTCATTATGGAAGGTAGTCTGTCGTTGTGATTTTTACTACTCCAATGGATGGTAGACATCTCATTATGGAAGGTAGTCTGTTGTTCAAATTTTTGTTACTACAGTGTATGTTAGCCTTGTCATTATGGAAGGTAGTCTGTTGTCGAAATTTTTTGTTACTCCATTGGATAGTAGCCTTGTCATTATGGAAGGTAGTCTGTTGTCGAGATTTTTGTTATTCCAATGTATGGTAGCCAAGTCATTATGGAAGGTAGTTTGTTTTCAAGATTTTTGTTACTCTAATGGATAGTAGCCTTGTCATTATGGAAGCTAGTCTGTTGTCGAGAATTTTGTTACTCCAATGGATGGTAGCGTTGTCATTATGGAAGGTAGTCTGTCGTTGATATTTTTCTTATTCCAATGGATGGTAGCCTTTTCATTATGAAAGGTAGTCTATTGTCAAGATTTTTGTTACTCTAATGGATTATATCCTTGTCATTATGGAAGGTAGTTTGTTGTCAACATTTTTGTTACTCCAATGGATGGTAGCCTTGTCATTACGGAAGGTAGTCTGTTGTCGAGATTTTTGTATCTACAATGGATGGTAGCCTGGTCATTATGGAAGGTAGTTTATCGTCGTGATTTTTGTTACTATAGTGAATTGTAGCCTTGTCATTATGGAAGGTAGTCTATTGTCGAGATATTTGTTACTCCAATGGATGGTAGCCTTATCATTATGGAAGGTAGTCTGTTGTCGATATTTTTGTTACTCCAATGGATGGTAGCCTTGTCATTATGGAAGGTAGTCTGTTTGCGAGATTTTCGTTACTATAATGGATTGTATCCTTGTCATTATGGAAGGTTGTCTGTTGTCGATATCTTTATTATTTCATTGGATGGTAGCCTATTCATTATGGAATGTAGTCTGTTGTCGAGATTTTTGTTACTCCAATGGATGGTAGCCTTATCATTATGGAAGGTAGTCTATCGTTATGATTTGTGTTACTCCAATGGATGGTAGCCTTGTTATTATGGAAGGTAGTCTATTGTTCATATTTTTCTTACTACAATGTGTGTTAGCCTTATCATTATGGAAGGTAGTCTATTGTCAAGATTTTTGTTACTCCATTGGATAGTAACATTGTCAATATGAAAGGTAGTCTGTTGTTGTGATTTTTGTTATTCCAATGGATGGTAGCCTAGTCAATATGGAAGGTAGTATGTTTTCGAGATTTTTGTTACTCCAATGGATGGTAGCCTTGTCATTATGGAAGGTAGTCTATTGTCGATATTTTTGTTACTCCAATGGATGGTAGCCTTGTCATTATGGAAGGTAGTCTGTCGTAGAAATTTTTTTTATTCCAATGGATGGTAGCCTTGTCATTATGAAAGGTAATCTATTGTCGAGATTTTTGTTACTCCAATGGATTGTAGCCTTGTCATTATGGAAGGTAGTCTTTTGTCTAAATTTTTGTTACTCCAATGGATGGTAGCCTTCTTATTATGGAAGGTAGTCTGTTGTCGAGATTTTTTTTAATACAAGGGATGGTAGCCTTATCATTATGGAAGGTAGTCTGTTATCGAGATTTTTGTTACTCCAATGGGTGGTAGCCTTGTCATTATGGAAGGTAGTCTGGTGTCGATATCTTTGTTACTCCAATGGAAGTAGCCTATTCATTATGGAAGGTAGTCTGTTTTCGAGATTTTTGTTACTCCAATGGATGGTAACCTTGTCATTATGGAAGGTAGTCTGTTGTAAAAAAATTTTATACTCCAATGGATGGTAGCCTTGTCAATATAGAAGGTAGTCTCTTGTTGATATTTTTGTTACTCCAATGGACGATAGCCTTGTCATTATGGAAGGTAGTCTGTTGTCCAGATTTTTGTTACTCTAATGGACGGTAGATTTGTCATTATGGAAGGTAGTATGTTGTCGATATTTTTGTTATTCCAATGGATGGTAACCTTTTCATATAAGGTAGTCTGTTGTCGTGATTTTTGTTACTACAATGGATTGTTGCCTTGTCATTATGGAAGGTAGTTTGTCGTTGTGATTTTTATTACTCCAATGGATGGTAGCCTTGTCATTATGGAAGGTAGTCTTTTGTCTAAATTTTTGTTACTCCAATGGATGGTAGCCTTCTTATTATGGAAGGTAGTCTATTGTCGAGATTTTTGTTACTCCATTGGATGGTAGCCTTATCATTATGGAAGGTAGTCTGTTATTGAGATTTTTGTTACTCCAATGGGTGGTAGCCTTGTCATTATGGAAGGTAGTCTGGTGTCGATATCTTTGTTACTCCAATGGAAGTAGCCTATTCATTATGGAATGTAGTCTGTTGTCGAGATTTTTGGAACTCCAATGGATGGTAACCTTGTCGTTATGGAAGGTAGTATGTTGTCAAAAAATTTTATACTCCAATGGATGGTAGCCTTGTCATTATGAAAGGTAATCTATTGTCGAGATTTTTGTTACTCCAATGGATTGTAGCCTTGTCATTATGGAAGGTAGTCTTTTGTCGAAATTTTTGTTACTCCAATGGATGGTAGCCTTCTTATTATGGAAGGTAGTTTGTTGTCGAGATTTTTGTTAATACAATGGATGGTCGCCTTATCATTATGGAAGGTAGTCTGTTATCGAGATTTTTGTTACTCCAATGGGTGGTAGCCTTGTCAATATGGAAGGTAGTCTGGTGTCGATATCTTTGTTACTCCAATGGAAGTAGCGTATTCATTATGGAAGGTAGTCTGTTGTCGAGATTTTTGTTACTCCAATGGATGGTAACCTTGTCATTATGGAAGGTAGTCTGTTGTCAAAAATATTTATACTCCAATGGATGGTAGCCTTGTAAATATGGAAGGTAGTCTCTTGTTGATATTTTTGTTACTCCAATGGATGGTAGCCTTGTCATTATGGAAGGTAGTCTGTTGTCCAGATTTTTGTTACTCTAATGGACGGTAGCTTTGTCATTATGGAAGGTAGTTTGTTGTCGAGATTTTTGTTACTCCATTGGATGGTCGCCTTATCATTATGGAAGGTAGTATGTTGTCGATATTTTTGTTATTCCAATGGATGGTAACCTTTTCATATTAGGTAGTCTGTTGTCGTGATTTTTGTTACTACAATGGATTGTTGCCTTGTCATTATGGAAGGTAGTCTGTCGTTGTGATTTTTATTACTCCAATGGATGGTAGCAATCTTATTATGGAAGGAAGTCTGTTGTTCAAATTTTTGTTACTACAATGTATGTTAGCCTTGTCATTATGGAAGGTAGTCTGTTATCGAGATTTTTGTTACTCCATTGGATGGTAGCCTTGTCATTATCGAAGGTAGTATGTTGTCAAGATTTTTGTTATTCCAATGGATGGTAGCGTTGTCATTATGGAAGGTAGTTTGTTTTCAAGATTTTTGTTACTCTAATGGATAGTAGCCTTGTCATTATGGAAGGTAGTCTGTTGTCGTGATTTTTGTTACTCCAATGGATGGTAGCGTTGTCATTATGGAAGGTAGTCTGTCGTTGATATTTTTCTTATTCCAATGGATGGTAGCCTTGTCATTATGAAAGGTAGTCTATTGTCAAGATTTTTGTTACTCTAATGGATTATATCCTTGTCATTATGGAAGGTAGTTTGTTGTCAAGATTTTTGTTACTCCAATGGATGGTAGCCTTGTCAATACGGAAGGTAATCTGTTGTCGCGATTTTTGTTACTCCAATGGATGGTAGCCTTGTCATTATGGAAGGTAGTTTGTCATCGTGATTTTTGTTACTACAATGAATTGTAGCCTTGTCATTATCGAAGGTAGTCTATTGTCGAGATTTTTGTTACTCCAATGGATGGTAGCCTTATCATTATGGAAGGTAGTCTGTTGTCGAGATTTTTGTTACTCCAATGGATGGTAGCCTTGTCATTTTGGAAGGTAGTTTGTCGTTATGATTTTTGTTACTCCAATGGATGGTAGCCTTGTCATTATGGAAGTTAGTCTATTGTTCATATTTTTCTTACTACAATGTGTGTTAGCCTTATCATTATGGAAGGTAGTCTATTGTCAAGATTTTTGTTACTCCATTGGATAGTAGCATTGTCAATATGAAAGGTAGTCTGTTGTTGTGATTTTTGTTATTCCAATGGATGGTAGCCTAGTCAATATGGAAGGTATTTTTGAGATTTTTCTTACCCCAACGGATGGTAGCCTTGTCATTATTGAAGGTAGTCTATTATCGAGATTTTTGTTACTCCAATGGATGGTAGCCTTGTCATTATAGAAGGTAGTCAGTCGTAGAAATTTTTGTTGTTCTAATGGATGGTAGCCTAGTCATTATGAAAGGTAGTCTTTTGTCGAAATTTTTGTTACTCCAATGGATGGTAGCCTTCTTATTATGGAAGGTAGTCTATTGTCGAGATTTTTCTTACTACAATGGATGGTAGCCTTTTCATTATGGAAGGTAGTTTGTTTGCGAGATTTTAGTTACTACAATGGATTGTAGCCTTGTCATTATGGAAGGTTGTCTGTTGTCGATATCTTTGTTACTCCATTGGATGGTAGGCTATTCATTATGGAACGTAGTTTGTTGTCGAGATTTTTGTTAGTATTATGGATGGTAGCCTTGTCATTATGGAAGGTAGTCTGTTGTCGAGATTTTTGTTACTCCATTAGATGGTAGCCTTGTCATTTTGGAAGGTAGTTTGTTGTCATGATTTTTGTTACTCCAATGGATAGTACCCTTGTCATTATGGAAAATAGTCTATTGTCGAGATTTTTGTTACTACAATGGATGGTAGCCCTGTCATTATGGAAGGTAGTCTGTTGTCGTGATTTTTGTTACTACAATGGATTGTAGCCTTGTCATTTTGGAAGGTAGTCTGTCGCTGTGATTTTTGTTACTCTAATGGATGGTAGCCTTGTCATTATGAAAGGTAGTATGTTGTTCGGATTTTTGTAATTACAATGTATGTTAGCCTTGTCATTTTAGAAGGTAGTCTATTGTTGAGATTTTTGTTACTCCTTTGATAATAGCCTTGTCATTATGGAAGGTAGTCTGTTGTTGAGATTTTTGTTATTCCAATGGATGCTAGCCTAGTCATTATGGAAGGTAGTCTATTTTCGAGATTTTTGTTACTACAATGGATGGTAGCCTTGTCATTATAGAAGGCAGTCTGTTGTCGAGATATTTATGACTCCAATGGATGGTAGCCTTGTCATTATGGAAGGTAGTTTGTCGTTGAAATTTTCTTTATACAAACGGATGGTAGCCGTGTCATTATGAAAGGTAGTCTATTGTCGAGATTTTTGTTACTCCAGTGGTTTGTATCCTTATCATTATGGAAGGTAGTCTGTTGTCGATATTTTTGTTACTCCAATGGATGGTAGCCTTGTCATTACGGAAGGTAGTCTGTTGCCAACAATTTTGTTACTACAATGGATGGTAGCCTTGTCATTATGGAAGGTGGTCTGTTGTCATGATTTTTGTTACTACAATGGGTTGTAGCCTTGTCATTATGGAAGGTAGTCTATTGTCGAGATTTTTTTTACTCCAATGGATGGTAGACTTAGCATTATGGAAGGTAGTCTATTGTCGAGATTTTTGTTACTCCAATGGATGGTAACCTTGTATTATGGAAGGTAGTCTTTCGTTATGATTTTTGTTACTCTAATGGATGGTAGCCTTGTCATTATGGAAGGTAGTCTATTGTTGAGATTATTGTTACTCCATTGGATAGTAGCATTGTCAATATGGAATGTAGTCTGTTTTCGAGATTTTTGTTACTCCAATGGATGGTAGCCTTGTCATTATGGAAGGTAGTCTGCTGTCGAGATTTTTGTTACTCTAATGAATGGTAGCCTTGTCATTATGGAATGTAGTCTATTATCGAGATTTTTGTTAATCCAATGGATGGTAGCCTTTTCATTATGGAAGGTAGTCTGTCGCCGAAATTTTTGTTGTTCTAATGGATGGTAGCCTTGTCATTATGAAAGGTAGTCTATTGTCAAGATTTTTGTTACTATAATTGATTGTAGCATTGTCATTATGGAAGCTAGTCTGTTGTCGATATCTTTTTAACTACAATGTATGTTAGCCTTGTCATTATGGAAGGTAGTCTGGTGTCGAGACTTTTTTTACTCCATTGGATAATAGCCTAGTCATTATGGAAGGTAGTATGTTTTTGATATCTTTGTTACTCAAATGGATGGTAGCCTACTCATTATGGAAGGTAGTCGGTCGTCGAGATTTTTTTTGTTCCAATGTATGGAAGCCTTGTCATTATGAAAGGTAGTCTAATGCCGAGATTTTTGTTTCTCCAAAGGATTGTAGCCTTGTCATTATGGAAGGTAGTCTGTTGTTGAGATTTTTGTGACTCCAATGGATGGTAGCCTTCTTACTATCGAAGGTAGTCTGTTGTCGAGATTTTTGTTACTACAATGGATGGTATCCTTGTCATTATGGAAGGTAGTTTGTTGTCGAGATTTTTGTTACTCCAATGGATTGTAGCCTTGTCATTATGGAAGGTAGTCTGTTGTCGATATCTTTGTTACTACAATGTATGTTAGCCTTGTCATTATGGAAGGTAGTCTGTTGTCGAGATATTTATGACTCCAATGGATGGTAGCCTTGTCATTATGGAAGGTAGTTTGTCGTTGAAATTTTCTTTATACAAACGGATGGTAGCCGTGTCATTATGAATAGTAGTCTATTGTCGAGATTTTTGTTACTCCAGTGGTTTGTATGCTTATCATTATGGAAGGTAGTCTGTTGTCGATATTTTTGTTACTCCAATGGATGGTAACCTTGTCATTACGGAAGGTAGTCTGTTGCCAAGAATTTTGTTACTACAATGGATGGTAGCCTTGTCATTATGGAAGGTGGTCTGTTGTCATGATTTTTGTTACTACAATGGATTGTAGCCTTGTCATTATGGAAGGTAGTCTATTGTCGAGATTTTTTTTACTCCAATGGATGGTAGACTTAGCATTATGGAAGGTAGTCTATTGTCGAGATTTTTGTTACTCCAATGGATGGTAACCTTGTATTATGGAAGGTAGTCTTTCGTTATGATTTTTGTTACTCCAATGGATGGTAGCCTTGTCATTATGGAAGGTAGTCTATTGTTGAGATTATTGTTACTCCATTGGATAGTAGCATTGTCAATATGGAATGTAGTCTGTTTTCGAGATTTTTGTTACTCCAATGGATGGTAGCCTTGTCATTATGGAAGGTAGTCTGCTGTCGAGATTTTTGTTACTCTAATGGATGGTAGCCTTGTCATTATGGAATGTAGTCTATTATCGAGATTTTTGTTAATCCAATGGATGGTAGCCTTTTCATTATGGAAGGTAGTCTGTCGCCGAAATTTTTGTTGTTCTAATGGATGGTAGCCTTGTCATTATGAAAGGTAGTCTATTGTCAAGATTTTTGTTACTATAATTGATTGTAGCATTGTCATTATGGAAGCTAGTCTGTTGTCGATATCTTTTTAACTACAATGTATGTTAGCCTTGTCATTATGGAAGGTAGTCTGGTGTCGAGACTTTTTTTACTCCATTGGATAATAGCCTAGTCATTATGGAAGGTAGTATGTTTTTGATATCTTTGTTACTCCAATGGATGGTAGCCTACTCATTATGGAAGGTAGTCGGTCGTCGAGATTTTTTTTGTTCCAATGTATGGAAGCCTTGTCATTATGAAAGGTAGTCTAATGCCGAGATTTTTGTTTCTCCAAAGGATTGTAGCCTTGTCATTATGGAAGGTAGTCTGTTGTTGAGATTTTTGTGACTCCAATGGATGGTAGCCTTCTTACTATCGAAGGTAGTCTGTTGTCGAGATTTTTGTTACTACAATGGATGGTATCCTTGTCATTATGGAAGGTAGTTTGTTGTCGAGATTTTTGTTACTCCAATGGATTGTAGCCTTGTCATTATGGAAGGTAGTCTGTTGTCGATATCTTTGTTACTACAATGTATGTTAGCCTTGTCATTATGGAAGGTAGTCTGGTGTCGAGATTTTTGTTACTCCATTGGATAGTAGCCTAGTCATTATGGAAGGTAGTCTGTAGTTGAGATTTTGGTTATTCCAATAAATGGTAGCCTAATCATTATGGAAGGTAGTCTGTTTTCGAGATTTTTGTTACTCCAATGGATGGTAGCCTTGTCATTATGGAAGCTAGTCTGTTGTCGGGATTTTTGTTACTCCAATGGATGGTAGCCTTGTCATTATGAAAGGTAGTCTATTGTCGAGATTTTTGTTACTCCAATGGATTGTAGCCTTGTCATTATGGAAGGTAGTCAGTTGTCGATATCTTTGTTACTACAATGTATGTAAGCCTTGTCATTATGGAAGGTAGTCTAGTGTCGAGATTTTTTTTATTCCATTGGATGGTAGCCTAGTCATTATGGAAGGTAGTATGTTGTTGATATCTTTGTTACTTCAATGGATGGTAGCCTACTCATTATGGAAGGTAGTATGTCATCGAGATTTTTTTTGTTCCAATGTGTGGTAGCCTTGTCATTATGAAAGGTAGTCTATTGTCGAGATTTTTGTTACTCCAATGGATTGTATCCTTGTCATTATGGAAGGTAGTCTGTTTTTGAGATTTTTGTTACTCCAATGGATGGTAGCCTTCTCACTATCGAAGGTAGTCTGTTGTCGAGATTTTTGTTACTACAATGGATGGTAGCCTTGTCATTATGGAAGGTAGTTTGTTGTCGAGATTTTGTTACTCCAATGGATTGTAGCCTTGTCATTATGGGAGGTAGTTTGTTGTCGATATCATTGTTACTACAATGTATGTTAGCCTTGTCATTATGGAAGGTAGTCTGGTGTCGAGATTTTTGTTACTCCATTGGATAGTAGCCTAGTCATTAAGGAAGGTAGTCTGTTGTTGAGATTTTGGTTATTCCAATGGATGGTAGCCTAGTCATTATGGAAGGTAGTCTGTTTTCGAGATTTTTGTTACTCCAACGGATGGTAGCCTTGTCATTAAGGAAGGTAGTCTATTGTCGGGATTTTTGTTACTCCAATGGATGGTAGCCTTGTCATTATGGAAGGTAGTTTGTCGTTGAAATTTTCTTTATTCAAACGGATGGTAGCCGTGTCATTATGAAAGGTAGTCTATTGTCGAGATTTTTGTTACTCCAGTGGATTGTATCCTTATCATTATGAAAGGTAGTCTGTTGTCGATATTTTTGTTACTCCAATGGATGTTAGCCTTGTCATTACGGAAGGTAGTCTGTTGCCAAGAATTTTGTTACTAAAATGGATGGTAGCCTTGTCATTATGGAAGGTAGTCTGTTATCATGATTTTTGTTACTACAATGGATTGTAGACTTGTCATTATGGAAGGTAGTCTATTGTCGAGATTTTTTTTACTCCAATGGATGGAAGCATTGTCATTATGGAAGGTAGTTTGTTATCGAGATTTTTGTTACTCCAATAGATGGTAGCCTTGTCATTATGGAAGGTAGTCTGTCGTTGTGATTTTTGTTACTCCAATGAATGGTAGCCTTGTCATTACGGAAGGTAATCTGTTTTACATATTTTTGTTACTATAATGCATGTTAGCCTTGTCATTATGGAAGGTAGTCTGGTGTCGAGATTTTTGTTACTCCATTGGATAGTAGCCTAGTCATTATGGAAGGTAGTCTCTAGTTGAGATTTTGGTTATTCCAATAAATGGTAGCCTAGTCATTATGGAAGGTAGTCTGTTTTCGAGATTTTTTTTACTCCAATGGATGGTAGCCTTGTCATTATGGAAGCTAGTCTGTTGTCGGGATTTTTGTTACTCCAATGGATGGTAGCCTTGTCATTATGAAAGGTAGTCTATTGTCGAGATTTTTGTTACTCGAATGGATTGTAGCCTTGTCATTATAGAAGGTAGTCTGTTGTCGATATCTTTGTTACTACAATGTATGTAAGCCTTGTCATTATGGAAGGTAGTCTAGTGTCGAGTTTTTTTTACTCCATTGGATGGTAGCCTAGTCATTATGGAAGGTAGTATGTTGTTGATATCTTTGTTACTTCAATGGATGGTAGCCTACTCATTATGGAAGGTAGTATGTCGTCGAGATTTTTTTTGTTCCAATGTGTGGTAGCCTTGTCATTATGAAAGGTAGTCTATTGTCGAGATTTTTGTTACTCCAATGGATTGTATCCTTGTCATTATGGAAGGTAGTCTGTTTTTGAGATTTTTGTTACTCCAATGGATGGTAGCCTTCTCACTATCGAAGGTAGTCTGTTGTCGAGATTTTTGTTACTACAATGGATGGTAGCCTTGTCATTATGGAAGGTAGTTTGTTGTCGAGATTTTTGTTACTCCAATGGATTGTAGCCTTGTCATTATGGGAGGTAGTCTGTTGTCGATATCATTGTTACTACAATGTATGTTAGCCTTGTCAATATGGAAGGTAGTCTGGTGTCGAGATTTTTGTTACTCCATTGGATAGTAGCCTAGTCATTAAGGAAGGTAGTCTGTTGTTGAGATTTTGGTTATTCCAATGGATGGTAGCCTAGTCATTATGGAAGGTAGTCTGTTTTCGAGATTTTTGTTACTCCAACGGATGGTAGCCTTGTCATTAAGGAAGGTAGTCTATTGTCGGGATTTTTGTTACTCCAATGGATGGTAGCCTTGTCATTATGGAAGGTAGTCTGTCGTTGATATTTTTTTTATTCCAATTGATGGTAGCCTTGTCAATATGAAATGTAGTCTATTGTCCATATTTTTGTTACTCCAATGGAATGTATCCTTGTCATTATGGAAGGTAGTCTGTTATCGAGATTTTTCTTACTACAATGGATGGTAGCCTTGTCATTATGGAAGGTAGTCTGTTGTAGAGATTTTTGTTACTCCAATGGATGGTATCCTTCTTACTATCAAAGGTAGTTTGTTGTCGAGATTTTTGTTACTACAATGGATGGTAGCCTTGTCATTATGGAAGGTATTCTGTTGTCGAGATTTTTGTTACTCCAATGGATTGTAGCCTTGTCATTATGGAAGGTAGTCTATTGTCGATATCTTTGTTACTACAATGTATGTTAGCCTTGTCATTATGGAAGGTAGTCTGGTGTCGAGATTTTTGTTACTCCATTGGATAGTAGCCTAGTCATTATGGAAGGTAGTCTATTGTTGAGATTTTGGTTATTCCAATGGATGGTAGCCTATTCATAATGGAAGGTAGTCTGTTTTCGAGATTTTTGTTACTCCAATGGATGGTAGCCTTGTCATTAAGGAAGGTAGTCAGTTGTCGGGATTTTTGTTACTCCAATGGATGGTAGCCTTAACATTATGGAAGGTAGTTTGTCGTTGAAATTTTCTTTATTCAAACGGATGGTAGCCGTGTCATTATGAAAGGTAGTCTATTGTCGAGATTTTTGTTACTCCAGTGGATTGTATCCTTATCATTATGAAAGGTAGTCTGTTGTCGATATTTTTGTTACTCCAATGGATGTTAGCCTTGTCATTACGGAAGGTAGTCTGTTGCCAAGAATTTTGTTACTACAATGGATGGTAGCCTTGTCATTATGGAAGGTAGTCTGTTATCATGATTTTTGTTACTACAATGGATTGTAGACTTGTCATTATGGAAGGTAGTCTATTGTCGAGATTTTTTTTACTCCAATGGATGGAAGCATTGTCATTATGGAAGGTAGTCTGTTGTCGATATTTTTGTTACTCCATTGGATAGTAGCCTTGTCATTATGGAAGGTAGTCTATTGTTGAGATTTTTGTTATTCTAATTGATGGTAGCCTAGTCATTATGGAAGTTAGTCTATTTTCGAGAATTTTGTTACTCTAATGGATGGTAGCCTTGTCATTATGGAAGGTAGTCTGTTGTCGAAATTTTTGTTACTCCAATGGATGGTAGCCTTGTCATTATGGAAGGTAGTCTATTATCGAGATTTTTGTTACTCCAATGGATGGTAGCCTTTTCATTATGGAAGGTAGTCTGTCGTCGAATTTTTTGTTGTTCCAATGGATGGTAGCCTTGTCATTATGAAAGGTAGTCTGTTGTCGAGATTTTTGTTTCTCCAATGGATTGTAGCCTTGTCATTATGGAAGGTAGTCTATTGTTGAGAGTTTTGTTACTCCAATGGATGGTAGCCTTCTTACAATGGAAGGTAGTCTGTTGTCGAGATTTTTTTTACTACAATGGATGGTAGCCTTGTCATTATGGAAGGTAGTCTGTTGTCGAGAGTTTTGTTACTCCAATGGATTGTAGCCTTGTCATTATGGAAGGTAGTCTGTTCTCGATATCTTTGTTACTACAATGTATGTTAGCCTTGTCATTATGGAAGGTAGTCTGGTGTCGAGATTTTTGTTACTCCATTGGATAGTAGCCTAGTCATATTGGTAGGTAGTCTGTTGTTGAGATTTTTCTTATTCCAATGGATGGTAGCCTAGTCATTTGGAAGGTAGGCTGTTGTCGAGATTTTTCTTACTAAAATGGATGGTAGCCTTGTCATTATAGAAGGTAGTCTGTTTTCGAGATTTTTGTTACTACAATGGATGGTAGCCTTTTCATTATGAAAGGTAGTCAATTGTCGAGATTTTTGTTACTCCAATGGATGGTAGCATTGTCATTATGGAAGGTAGTTTGTTGTCGAGATTTTTGTTACTCCAATAGATGGTAGCCTTGTCATTATGTAAGGTAGTTTGTCGTTGTTATTTTTGTTACTCTAATGAATGGTAGCCTTGTCATTATGGAAGGTAGTTTGTTGTTCATATTTTTGTTACTACAATGCATGTTAGTCTTGTCATTATGGAAGGTAGTCTGTTGTCGATATTTTTGTTACTCCATTGGATAGTAGCCTTGTCATTATGGAAGGTAGTCTGTTGTTGAGATTTTTGTTATTCCAATGGATGGTAGGCTAGTCATTAGGGAAGTTAGTCTATTTTCGAGATTTTTGTTAATCCAATGGATGGTAGCCTTGCCATTATAGAAGGTAGTCTATTGTCGAGATTTTTGTTACTCCAATGGATGGTAGCCTTTTCATTATGGAAGGTATTCTGTCGTCGAAATTTTTGTTGTTCCAATGGATGGTAGCCTTGTCATTATTAAAGGTAGGCTGTTGTCGAGATTTTTGTTTCTCCAATGGATTGTAGCCTTGTCATTATGGAAGGTAGTCTATTGTTGAGATTTTTGTTACTCCAATGGATGGTAGCCTTCTTACAATGGAAGGTAGTCTTTTGTCGAGATTTTTTTTACTACAATGGATGGTAGCCATGTCATTATGGAAGGTAGTCTGTTGTCGAGATTTTTGTTACTCCAATGGATGGTAGCATTGTCATTATGGAAGGTAGTTTGTTGTCGAGATTTTTGTTACTCCAATAGATGGTAGCCTTGTCATTATGTAAGGTAGACTGTCGTTGTGATTTTTGTTACTCTAATGTATGGTAGCCTTGTAATTATGGAAGGTAGTTTGTTGTTCATATTTTTGTTACTACAATGCATGTTAGTCTTGTCATTATGGAAGGTAGTCTGTTGTCGATATTTTTGTTACTCCAATGGATTGTAGCCTTGTCATTATGGAAGGTAGTCTGTTGTCGATATCTTTGTTACTACAATGTATGTAAGCCTTATCATTATGGAAGGTAGTCTAGTGTCGAGATTTTTTTTACTCCATTGGATAGTAGCCTAGTCATTATGGAAGGTAGTATGTTGTTGATATCTTTGTTACTCCAATGGATGGTAGCCTAGACATTATGGAAGGTAGTATGTTGTTGATATCTTTGTTACTCCAATGGATGGTAGCCTACTCATTATGGAAGGTAGTATGTCGTCGAGATTTTTTTTGTTCCAATGTATGGTAGCCTTGTCATTATGAAAGGTAGTCTATTGTCGAGATTTTTGTTACTCCAATAAATTGTATCCTTGTCATTATGGAAGGTAGTCTGTTTTTGAGATTTTTGTTACTCCAATGGATGGTAGCCTTCTCACTATCGAAGGTAGTCTGTTGTCGACATTTTTGTTACTACAATGGATGGTAGCCTTGTCATTATGGAAGGTAGTTTGTTGTCGAGATTTTTGTTACTCCAGTGGATTGTAGCCTTGTCATTATGGGAGGTAGTCTGTTGTCGATATCATTGTTACTACAATGTATGTTAGCCTTGTCATTATGGAAGGTAGTCTGGTGTCGAGATTTTTGTTACTCCATTGGATAGTAGCCTAGTCATTAAGGAAGGTAGTCTGTTGTTGAGATTTTGGTTATTCCAATGGATGGTAGCCTAGTCATTATGGAAGGTAGTCTGTTTTCGAGATTTTTGTTACTCCAACGGATGGTAGCCTTGTCATTATGGAAGGTAGTCTATTGTCGGGATTTTTGTTACTCCAATAGATGGTAGCCTTGTCATTATGGAAGGTAGTATGTCGTTGATATTTTTGTTATTCCAATGGATGGTAGCCTTGTCAATATAAAAGGTAGTCTATTGTCCATATTTTTGTTACTCCAATGGAATGTATCCTTGTCATTATGGAAGGTAGTCTGTTGTCTTGATTTTTGTTACTACAATAGATTGTAGCCTTGTCATTATGGAAGGTAGTCTATTGTCGAGATTTTTGTTACTCCAATGGATGGTAGCATTATCATTATGGAAGGTAGTTCATTGTCGAGATTTTTGTTACTCCAATAGATGGTAGCCTTTTCATTATGGAAGGTAGTCTATCATTGAGATTTTTGTAATTCCAATGGATGGTAGCCTAGTCATTATGCAAGGTAGCCTATTTTTGAGATTTTTATTACTCCAATGGATGGTAGCCTTGTCATTATGGAAGGTAGTCTATTGTCAATATTTTTGTTACTCCATTGGATAGTAGCCTAGTCATTATGGAAGGCAGTCTATTGTTGAGATTTTGGTTATTCCAATGGATGGTAGCCTAGTCATTATGGAAGGTAGTCTGTTTTCGAGATTTTTGTTACTCCAATGGATGGTAGCCTTGTCATTATGGAAGGTAGACTGTTGTCGGGATTTTTGTTACTCCAATGGATGGTAGCCTTGTCATTATGGAAGGTAGTCTGTCGTTGATATTTTTGTTATTCCAAAGGATGGTATCCTTGTCATTATGGAAGGTAGTCTGTTGTAGAGATTTTTGTTACTCCAATGGATGGTAGCCTTCTTACTATCGAAGGTAGTTTGTTATCGAGATTTTTGTTACTACAATGGATGGTAGCCTTGTCATTATGGAAGGTAGTCTGTTGTCGAGATTTTTGTTACTCCAATGGATTGTAGCCTTGTCATTATGGAAGGTAGTCTATTGTCGATATCATTGTTACTACAATGTATGTTAGCCTTGTCATTATGGAAGGTAGTCTGGTGTCGAGATTTTTGTTACTCCATTGGATAGTAGCCTAGCCATTATGGAAGGTAGTCTGTTGTTGAGATTTTTGTTATTCCAGTGGATGGTAGCCTATTCATAATGGAAGGTAGTCTGTTTTCGAGATTTTTCTTACTCCAATGGATGGTAGCCTTGTCGTTAAGGAAGGTAGTCAGTTGTCGGGATTTTTGTTACTCCAATGGATGGTAGCCTTGTCATTATGGAAGGTAGTTTGTCGTTGAAATTTTCTTTATTCAAACGGATGGTAGCCGTGTCATTATGAAAGGTAGTCTATTGTCGAGATTTTTGTTACTCCAGTGGATTGTATCCTTATCATTATGGAAGGTAGTCTGTTGTCGATATTTTTGTTACTCCAATGGATGGTAGCCTTGTCATTACGGAAGGTAGTTTGTTGCCAAGAATTTTGTTACTACATTGGATGGTAGCCTTGTCATTATGGAAGGTAGTCTGTTGTCATGATTTTTTTTACTACAATGGATTGTAGCCTTGTCATTATGGAAGGTAGTCTATTGTCGAGATTTTTTTTACTCCAATGGATGGAAGCGTTGTCATAATGGAGGGTAGTTTGTTATCGAGATTTTTGTTACGCCAACAGATGGTAGCCTTGTCATTATGGAAGGTAGTCTGTCGTTGTGATTTTTGTTACTCGAATGAATGGTAGCCTTGTCATTACGGAAGGTAATCTGTTTTTCATATTTTTGTTACTATAATGCATGTTAGCCTTGTCATTATGGAAGGTAGTCTGTTGTCGATATTTTTGTTACTCCATTGGATAGTAGCCTTGTCATTATGGAAGGTAGTCTGTTGTTGAGATTTTTGTTATTCTAATGGATGGTAGCCTATTCATTACGGAAGTTAGTCTATTTTCGAGAATTTTGTTACTCTAATGGATGGTAGCCTTGTCATTATGGAAGGTAGTCTGTTGTCGAAATTTTTGTTACTCCAATGGATGGTAGCCTTGTCATTATGGAAGGTAGTCTATTATCTAGATTTTTGTTACTCCAATGGATGGTAGCCTTTTCATTATGGAAGGTAGTCTGTCGTCGAAATTTTTGTTGTTCCAATGGATGGTAGCCTTGTCATTATGAAAGGTAGTCTGTTGTCGAGATTTTTGTTTCTCCAATGGATTGTAACCTTGTCATTATGGAAGGTAGTCTATTGTTGAGAGTTTTGTTACTCCAATTGATGGTAGCCTTCTTACAATGGAAGGTTGTCTGTTGTCGAGATTTTTTTTACTACAATGGATGGTAGCCTTGTCATTATGGAAGGTAGTCTGTTGTCGAGAGTTTTATTACTCCAATGGATTGTAGCCTTGTCATTATGGAAGGTAGTCTGTTCTCGATATCTTTGTTACTACAATGTATGTTAGCCTTGTCATTATGGAAGGTAGGCTGGTGTCGAGATTTTTGTTACTCCATTGGATAGTAGCCTTGTCATTATAGAAGGTAGTCTGTTGTCGAGATTTTTGTTACTACAATGGATGGTAGCCCTTTCATTATGAAAGGTAGTATGTTGTATTAATTTTTGTTACTACAATAGATTGTAGCCTTGTCATTATGGAAGGTAGTCAATTGTCGAGATTTTTGCTACTCCAATGGATTGTAGCATTGTCATTATGGAAGGTAGTTTGTTGTCGAGATTTTTGTTACTCCAATAGATGGTAGCCTTTTCATTATGTAAGGTAGTTTGTCGTTGTGATTTTTTTACTCTAATGAATGGTAGCCTTGTCATTATGGAAGGTAGTTTGTTGTTCATATTTTTGTTACTAAAATGCATGTTAGTCTTGTCATTATGGAAGGTAGTCTGTTGTCGATATTTTTGTTACTCCATTGGATAGTAGCCTTGTCATTATGGAAGGTAGTCTGTTGTTGAGATTTTTGTTATTCCAATGGATGGTAGGCTAGTCATTAGGGAAGTTAGTCTATTTTCGAGATTTTTGTTACTCCAATGGATGGTAGCCTTGCCATTATAGAAGGTAGTCTATTGTCGAGATTTTTGTTACTCCAATGGATGGTAGCCTTTTCATTATGGAAGGTAGTCTGTCGTAGAAATTTTTGTTGTTCCAATGGATGGAGCCTTGTCAGTATTAAAGGTAGTCTGTTGTCGAGATTTTTGTTTCTCCAATGGATTGTAGCCTTGTCATTATGGAAGGTAGTCTATTGTTGAGATTTTTGTTACTCCAATGGATGGTAGCCTTCTTACAATGGAAGGTAGTCTTTTATCGAGATTTTTTTACTACAATGGATGGTAGCCTTGTCATTATGGAAGGTAGTCTGTTGTCGATATTTTTGTTACTCCAATGGATGGTAGCATTGTCATTATGGAAGGTAGTTTGTTGTCGAGATTTTTGTTACTCCAATAGATGGTAGCCTTGTCATTATGTAAGGTAGTCTGTCGTTGTGATTTTTGTTACTCTAATGAATGGTAGCCTTGTCATTATGGAAGGTAGTCTGTTGTTCATATTTTTGTTACTACAATGCATGTTAGTCTTGTCATTATGGAAGGTAGTCTGTTGTCGATATTTTTGTTACTCCATTGAATAGTAGCCTTGTCATTATGGAAGGTAGTCTGTTGTTGAGATTTTTGTTATTCCAATGGATGGTAGGCTAGTCATTAGGGAAGTTAGTCTATTTTCGAGATTTTTGTTACTCCAATGGATTGTAGGCTTACCATTATAGAAGGTAGTCTATTGTCCAGATTTTTGTTACTCCAATGGATGGTAGCCTTTTCATTATGGAAGGTAGTCTGTCGTCGAAATTTATGTTGTTCCAATGGATGGTAGCCTTGTCATTATTACAGGTAGTCTGTTGTCGAGAGTTTTCTTTCTCCAATGGATTGTAGCCTTGTCATTATGGAAGGTAGTCTATTGTTGAGATTTTTGTTACTCCAATGGATGGTAGCCTACTTATAATGGAAGGTAGTCTGTTGTCGAGATTTTTTTTACTACAATGGATGGTAGCCTTGTCATTATGGAAGGTAGTCTGTTGTCGAGAGTTTTGTTACTCCAATGGATTGTAGCCTTATCATTATGGAAGGTAGTATGTTGTCGATATCTTTGTTACTATAATTCATGTTAGCCTTGCCATTATGGAAGGTAGTCTGGTGTCGAGATTTTTGTTACTCCATTGGATAGTAGCCTAGTCATTATGGAAGGTAGTGTGTTGTTGAGATTTTTTTTATTCCAATGGATGGTAGCCTAGTCATTATGGAAGGTAGTCTGTTTTTGAAATTTTTGTTACTCCAATGGATAGTAGCCTTGTCATTATTGAAGGTAGTCTGTTGTCGAGATTTTTGTTATTCCAATGGATGGTAGCCTTGTCATTATGGAAGGTAGTATGTCGTTGATATTTTTGTTATTCCAATGGATGGTAGCCTTGTCAATATAAAAGGTAGTCTATTGTCCATATTTTTGTTACTCCAATGGAATGTATCCTTGTCATTATGGAAGGTAGTCTGTTGTCTTGATTTTTGTTACTACAATAGATTGTAGCCTTGTCATTATGGAAGGTAGTCTATTGTCGAGATTTTTGTTACTCCAATGGATGGTAGAATTGTCATTATGGAAGGTAGTTCATTGTCAAGATTTTTGTTACTCCAATAGATGGTAGCCTTTTCATTATGGAAGGTAGTCTGTCATTGAGATTTTTGTTATTCCAATGGATGGTAGCCTAGTCATTATGCAAGGTAGCCTATTTTTGAGATTTTTATTACTCCAATGGATGGTAGCCTTGTCATTATGGAAGGTAGTCTATTGTCAATATTTTTGTTACTCCATTGGATAGTAGCCTAGTCATTATGGAAGGCAGTCTATTGTTGAGATTTTGGTTATTCCAATGGATGGTAGCCTAGTCATTATGGAAGGTAGTCTGTTTTCGAGATTTTTGTTACTCCAATGGATGGTAGCCTTATCATTATGGAAGGTAGACTGTTGTCGGGATTTTTGTTACTCCAATGGATGGTAGCCTT
Source organism: Vicia faba (assembly GCA_948472305.1). Lineage (NCBI taxonomy): Eukaryota > Viridiplantae > Streptophyta > Magnoliopsida > Fabales > Fabaceae > Vicia > Vicia faba. Next base: position 750,986,937 of record OX451741.1, read on the forward strand.
GTCATTATGGAAGGTACTCTGTCGTTGATATTTTTGTTATTCCAATTGATGGTAGCCTTGTCAATATGAAATGTAGTCTATTGTCCAGATTTTTGTTACTCCAATGGAATGTATCCTTGTCATTATGGAAGGTAGTCTGTTGTCCTGATTTTTGCTACTACAATAGATTGTAGCCTTGTCATTATGGAAGGTAGTCTATTGTCGAGATTTTTGTTACTCCAATGGATGGTAGCATTGTCATTATGGAAGGTAGTTCATTGTCGAGATTTTTGTTACTTCAATAGATGGTAGCCTTTTCATTATGGAAGGTAGTCTGTCATTGAGATTTTTGTTATTCCAATGGATGGTAGCCTAGTCATTATGCAAGGTAGCCTATTTTTGAGATTTTTATTACTCCAATGGATGGTAGCCTTGTCATTATGGAAGGTAGTCTATTGTCAATATTTTTGTTACTCCATTGGATAGTAGCCTAGTCATTATGGAAGGCAGTCTATTGTTGAGATTTTGATTATTCCAATGGATGGTAGCCTAGTCACTATGGAAGGTAGTCTGTTTTCGAGATTTTTGTTACTCCAATGGATGGTAGCCTTGTCATTATGGAAGGTAGACTGTTGTCGGGATTTTTGTTACTTCAATGGATGGTAGCCTTGTCATTATGGAAGGTAGTCTGTCGTTGATATTTTTGTTATTCCAATTGATGGTAGCCTTGTCAATATGAAATGTAGTCTATTGTCCAGATTTTTGTTACTCCAATAGAATGTATCCGTGTCATTATGGATGGTAGTCAGCTATCGAGATTTTTCTTACTACAATGGAAGGTAGCCTTGTCATTAAGGAAGGTAGTCTGTTGCCGAGATTTTTGTTACTCTAATGGATTGTAGCCTTGTCATTATGGAAGGTAGTCTGTTGTCGATATCTTTGTTACTACAATGTATGTTAGCCTTGTCATTATGGAAGGTAGTCTGGTGTCGAGATTTTTTTACTCCATTAGATAGTAGCGTAGTCATTATGGAAGGTAGTATGTTGTTGATATCTTTGTTACTCCAATGGATGGTAGCCTACTCTTTATGGAAGGTAGTCTGTCGTCGAGATTTTTTTTGTTCCAATGGATGGTAGCCTTGTCATTATGAAAGGTAGTCTATTGTCGAGATTTTTGTTACTCCAATGGATTGTATCCTTGTCATTATGGAAGGTAGTCTGTTGTTGAGATTTTTGTTACTCCAATGGATGGTAGCCTTCTTACTATCGAAGGTAGTCTGTTGTCGAGATATTTATTACTCCAATGGAATGTATCCTTGTCATTATGGAAGGTAGTGTGTTGTCGTGATTTTTCTTACTACAATGGATGGTAGCCTTGTCATTATGGAAGGTAGTCTGTTGTCTTGATTTTTGTTACTACAATAGATTGTAGCCTTGTCATTATGGAAGGTAGTGTATTGTCGAGATTTTTGTTACTCCAATGGATGGTAGCATTGTCATTATGGAAGGTAGTTTGTTGTCGAGATTTTTGTTACTCCAATAGATGGTAGCCTTTTCATTATGGAAGGTAGTCTGTCATTGAGAGTTTTGTTATTCCAATGGATGGTAGCCTAGTCATTTTGGAAGGTAGCCTAATTTCAAGATTTTTATTACTTCAATGGATGGTAGCCTTGTCATTATGGAAGGTAGTCTATTGTCGATATTTTTGTTACTCCATTGGATAGTAGCTTTGTCATTATGGAAGGTATTCTGTTGTTGAGAGTTTTTTTATTCTATTGAATGGTAGCCTAGTCAATATGGAAGGTAATCTGTTTTCGAGATTTTTGTTACTCCAATGGATGGTAGCCTTTTCATTATGCAAGGTAGTCTATTATCGAGATTTTTGTTACTCCAATGGATGCTAGCCTTTTCATTATGGAAGGTAGTCTGTCGTCGAAATTTTTGTTTATCCAATGGATGGTAGCCTTGTCATTATGAAAGGTAGTCTATTGTCGAGATTTTTGTTACTCCAATGGATTGTAGCCTTGTCATTATGGAAGGTAGTTTGTTGTCGAGATTTGTGTTACTACAATGGATTGTAGCCTTGTCATTAGGGAAGGTAGTCTGTTGTCGAGATTTTTCTTACTACAATGGATGGTAGCCTTGTCATTATGGAAGGTAGTCTGTTGTCGTGATTTTTGTGACTACAATGGATGGTAGCCTTGTCATTATGGAAGGTAGTCTGTCATTGTGATATTTATTACTCCAATGAATGGTAGCCTTGTGATTATGGAAGGTAGTTGGTTATTCATATTTTTGTTACTACAATGCATGTTAGCCTTGTCATTATGGACGGTAGTCTATTGTCGATATTTTTGTTACTCCATTGGATAATATCCTTGTCATTATGGAAGGTAGTATGTTGATGAGATTTTTGTTATTCCAATGGATGGTAACCTAGTCATTATGGAAGTTTGTCTATTTTTGAGATTTTTGTTACTCCAATGGATGGTATCCTTATCATTATGGAAGGTAGTCTATTGTCGAGATTTTTGTTACTCTAATGGATGGTAGCCTTGCCATTATAGAAGGTAGTCTATTGTCGAGATTTTTGTTACTCCAATGGATGGTAGCCTTTTCATTATGGAAGGTAGTCTGTCGTAGACATTTTTGTTGTTCCAATGGATGGAGCCTTGTCAGTATTAAAGGTAGTCTGTTGTCGAGATTTTTGTTTCTCCAATGGATTGTAGCCTTGTCATTATGGAAGGTAGTCTATTGTTGAGATTTTTGTTACTCCAATGGATGGTAGCCTTCTTACAAAGGAAGGTAGTCTTTTGTCGAGATTTTTTTTACTACAATGGATGGTAGCCTTGTCATTATGGAAGGTGGTCTGTTGTCGAGATTTTTGTTACTCCAATGGATGGTAGCATTGTCATTATGGAAGGTAGTTTGTTGTCGAGATTTTTGTTACTCCAATAGATGGTAGCCTTGTCATTATGTAAGGTAGTCTGTCGTTGTGATTTTTGTTACTCTAATGAATGGTAGCCTTGTCTTTATGGAAGGTAGTCTGTTGTTCATATTTTTGTTACTACAATGCATGTTAGTCTTGTTATTATGGAAGGTAGTCTGTTGTCGATATTTTTGTTACTCCATTGGATAGTATCCTTGTCATTATGGAAGGTAGTCTGTTGTTGAGATTTTTGTTATTCCAATGGATGGTAGGCTAGTCATTAGGGAAGTTAGTCTATTTTCGAGATTTTTGTTACTCCAATGGATGGTAGCCTTGCCATTATAGAAGGTAGTCTATTGTCGAGATTTTTGTTACTCCAATGGATGGTAGCCTTTTCATTATGGAAGGTAGTCTGTCGTCGAAATTTTTGTTGTTCCAATGGATGGTAGCCTTGTCATTATTAAAGGTAGTCTGTTGTCGAGAGTTTTGTTTCTCCAATGGATTGTAGCCTTGTCATTATGGAAGGTAGTCTATTGTTGAGATTTTTGTTACTCCAATGGATGGTAGCCTTCTTATAATGGAAGGTAGTCTATTGTCGTGATTTTTTTTACTACAATGGATGGTAGCCTTGTCATTATGGAAGGTAGTCTGTTGTCGAGAGTTTTGTTACTCCAATGGATTGTAGCCTTATCATTATGGAAGGTAGTATGTTGTCGATATCTTTGTTACTATAATTCATGTTAGCCTTGCCATTATGGAAGGTAGTCTGGTGTCGAGATTTTTGTTACTCCATTGGATAGTAGCCTAGTCATTATGGAAGGTAGTGTGTTGTTTAGAGTTTTGTTATTCCAATGGATGGTAGCCTAGTCATTATGGAAGGTAGTCTGTTTTTGAAATTTTTGTTACTCCAATGGATAGTAGCCTTGTCATTATTGAAGGTAGTCTATTGTCGAGATTTTTGTTACTCCAATGGATGGTAGCCTAGTCATTATGGAAGGTAGTATGTCGTTGATATTTTTGTTATTCCAATGGATGGTAGCCTTGTCAATATAAAAGGTAGTCTATTGTCCATATTTTTGTTACTCCAATGGAATGTATCCTTGTCATTATGGAAGGTAGCCTGTTGTCTTGATTTTTGTTACTACAATAGATTGTAGCCTTGTCATTATGGAAGGTAGTCTATTGTCGAGATTTTTGTTACTCCAATGGATGGTAGCATTGTCATTATGGAAGGTAGTTCATTGTCAAGATTTTTGTTACTCCAATAGATGGTAGCCTTTTCATTATGGAAGGTAGGCTGTCATTCAGATTTTTGTTATTCCAATGGATGGTAGCCTAGTCATTATGCAAGGTAGCCTATTTTTGAGATTTTTATTACTCCAATGGATGGTAGCCTTGTCATTATGGAAGGTAGTCTATTGTCAATATTTTTGTTACTCCATTGGATAGTAGCCTAGTCATTATGGAAGGCAGTCTATTGTTGAGATTTTGGTTATTCCAATGGATGGTAGCCTAGTCATTATGGAAGGCAGTCTATTTTCGAGATTTTTGTTACTCCAATGGATGGTAGCCTTGTCATTATGGAAGGTAGACTGTTGTCGGGATTTTTGTTACTCCAATGGATGGTAGCCTTGTCATTATGGAAGGTAGTCTGTCGTTGATATTTTTGTTATTCCAATTGATGGTAGCCTTGTCAATATGAAATGTAGTCTATTGTGCAGATTTTTGTTACTCCAATGGAATGTATCCGTGTCATTATGGATGGTAGTCAGCTATCGAGATTTTTCTTACTACAATGGATGGTAGCCTTGTCATTAAGGAAGGTAGTCTGTTGCCGAGATTTTTGTTACTCCAATGGATTGTAGCCTTGTCATTATGGAAGGTAGTCTGTTGTCGATATCTTTGTTACTACAATGTATGTTAGCCTTGTCATTATGGAAGGTAGTCTGGTGTCGAGATTTTTTCACTCCATTAGATAGTACCGTAGTCATTATGGAAGGTAGTATGTTGTTGATATCTTTGTTACTCCAATGGATGGTAGCCTACTCTTTATGGAAGGTAGTCTGTCGTAGAGATTTTTTTTGTTCCAATGGATGGTAGCCTTGTCATTATGAAAGGTAGTCTATTGTCGAGATTTTTGTTACTCCAATGGATTGTATCCTTGTCATTATGGAAGGTAGTCTGTTGTTGAGATTTTTGTCACTCCAATGGATGGTAGCCTTCTTACTATCGAAGGTAGTCTGTTGTCGAGATATTTATTACTCCAATGGAATGTATCCTTGTCATTATAGAAGGTAGTGTGTTGTCATGATTTTTCTTACTACAATGGATGGTAGCCTTGTCATTATGGAAGGTAGTCTGTTGTCTTGATTTTTGTTACTACAATAGATTGTAGCCTTGTCATTATGGAAGGTAGTGTATTGTCAAGATTTTTGTTACTCCAATGGATGGTAGCAATGTCATTATGGAAGGTAGTTTGTTGTCGAGATTTTTGTTACTCCAATAGATGGTAGCCTTTTCATTATGGAAGGTAGTCTGTCATTGAGAGTTTTGTTATTCCAATGGATGGTAGCCTAGTCATTATGGAAGGTAGCCTAATTTCAAGATTTTTATTACTACAATGGATGGTAGCCTTGTCATTATGGAAGGTAGTCTATTGTCGATATTTTTGTGACTCGATTGGATAGTAGCTTTGTCATTATGGAAGGTATTCTGTTGTTGAGATTTTTTTTATTCTATTGAATGGTAGCCTAGTCAATACGGAAGGTAATCTGTTTTCGAGATTTTTGTTACTCCAATGGATGGTAGCCTTTTCATTATGGAAGGTAGTCTATTATCGAGATTTTTGTTACTCCAATGGATGGTAGCCTTTTCATTATGGAAGGTAGTCTGTCGTCGAAATTTTTGTTGTTCCAATGGATGGTAGCCTTGTCATTATGAAAGTTAGTCTATTGTCGAGATTTTTGTTACTCCAATGGATTGTAGCCTTGTCATTATGGAAGGTAGTTTGTTGTCGAGATTTGTGTTACTACAATGGATTGTAGCCTTGTCATTAGGGAAGGTAGTCTGTTGTCGAGATTTTTCTTATTACAATGGATGGTAGCCTTGTCATTATGGAAGGTAGTCTGTTGTCGAGATTTTTGTGACTACAATGGATGGTAGCCTTGTCATTATGGAAGGTAGTTTGTCATTGTGATTTTTATTACTCCAATGAATGGTAGCCTTGTCATTATGGAAGGTAGTCTGTTGTCGATATTTTAGTTACTACAATGCATGTTAGCCTTGTCATTATGGAAGGTAGTCTGTTGGTGAGATTTTTGTTATTCCAATGGATGGTAACCTAGTCATTATGGAAGTTTGTCTATTTTCGCGAATTTTGTTACTCCAATGGATGGTAGCCTTATCATTATGGGAGGTAGTCTATTGTCGAGATTTTTGTTACTCTAATGGATGGTAGCCTTGTCATTATGGAAGGTAGTTTATTATCGAGATTTTTGTTACTCCAATGGATGGTAGCCTTGTCATTAAGAAAGTTAGTCTATTGTGGACATTTTTGTTACTTTAATGGATTGTAGCCTTGTCATTATTGAAAGTAGTCTGTTGTTGAGATTTTTGTTACTCCAATGGATGGTAGCCTTGTTACTATGGAAGGTAGTTTGTTGTCGAGATTTTTCTTACTATAATGGATGGTAGCCTTGTCATTATTAAAAGTAGTATGTTGTCGAGATTTTTGTTAGTCCAATGGATTGTAGCCTTGTCAATATGGAAGGTAGTCTGTTGTCGATATTTTTGTTACTCCATTGGATAGTAGCCTAGTCATTATAGAAGGTAGTCTGTTGTTGAGATTTTTGTTATTCCAATGGATGGTTGCCTAGTCATTATTGAAGGTAATCTGTTTTCGAGATTTTTGTTACTCCAATGGATGGTAGCCTTGTCATTATGGAATGTAGTCTCTTGTCGAGATTTTTCTTACTACAATTGATGGTAGCCTTGTCATTATGGAAGGTAGTCTGTTGTCGAGATTTTTGTTACTACAATGGATGACAGCCTTGTCATTATGGAAGGTAGTTTGTTGTCGAGGTTTTTGTTACTCCAATAGATGGTAGCCTTGTCATTATGGAAGGTAGTTTGTCGTTGTGATTTTTGTTACTCCAATGAATGGTAGACTTGTCATTATGGAAGGTAGTCCGTTGTTCATATTTTTGTTACTACAATGCATGTTAGCCTTGTCATTATGGAAGCTAGTCTGTTGTCGATATTTTAGTTACTCCATTGGATAATAGCCTTGTCATTATGGAAGGTAGTCTGTTGGTGAGATTTTTGTTATTCCAATGGATGGTAGCCTAGTCATTATGGAAGTTTGTCTATTTTCGAGATTTTTGTTACTCCAATGGATGGTAGCCTTATCATTATGGAAGGTAGTCTATTGTCGAGATTTTTGTTACTCTAATTGATGGTGCCTTGTCATTATGGAAGGTTGTCTATTATCGAGATTTTTGTTACTCCAATGGATGGTAGCCTATTCATTATGGAAGGTAGTCTGTCGTTGAAATTTTTGTTGTTCCAATTGATGGTAGCCTTGTCATTATGAAAGGTAGTCTATTGTCGACATTTTTGTTACTCCAATGGATTGTAGCCTTGTCATTATGGAAAGTAGTCTGTTGTTGAGATTTTTGTTACTCCAATGGATGCTAGCCTTCTTACTATGGAAGGTAGTCTGTTGTCGACATTTTTCTTACTACAATGGATGGTAGCCTTGTCATTATGGAAAGTAGTCTGTTGTCGAGATTTTTGTTAGTCCAATGGATTGTAGCCTTATCATTATGGAAGGTAGTCTATTGTCGATATCTTTGTTACTACAATGTATGTTAGCCTTTTCATTATGGAAGGTAGTCTGGTGTCGATATTTTTGTAACTCCATTGGATAGTAGCCTAGTCATTATGGAAGGTAGTCTGTTGTTGAGATTTTTCTTATTCCAATGGATGGTAGCCTAGTCATTATTAAAGGTAGTCTGTTTTCGAGATTTTTGTTACTCCAACGGATGGTAGCCTTGTCATTATGGAAGCTAGTCTGTTTTGGGTATTTTTGTTACTCCAATGGATGCTAGCCTTGTCATTATGGAATGTAGTCTATTATCAAGATTTTTGTTACTCCAATGTATGGTAGCCTTTTCATTATGGAAGGTAGTCTGTCTTCAAAATTTTTGTTGTTCCAATGGATGGTAGCCTAGTCATTATGGAAGTTAGTCTGTTTTTGAGAATTTTGTTACTCCAATGGATGGTAGCCTTGTCATTATGGAAGGTAGTCTGTTGTCGAGATTTTTGTTACTCCAATGGATGGTAGCCTTGTCATTATGGAAGGTAGTCTATTACCGAGATTTTTTTACTCCAATGGATGGTAGCCTTTTCATTATGGAAGGTAGTCTGTCGTCGAAATTTGTTTTGTTCCAGTGGATGGTATCCTTGTCATTATGAAAGGTAGTCTATTGTCGAGATTTTTATTACTCCAATGGATTGTAGCCTTGTCATTATGGAAGGTAGTCTGTTGTTGAGATTTTTGTTACTCCAATGAATGGTAGCCTTCTTACTATGCAAGGTAGTCTGTTGTCGAGATTTTTGTTACTCCAATGGATTGTAGCCTTGTCATTATGGAAGGTAGTCTGTTCTCGATATCTTTGTTACTACAATGTATGTTAGCCTTGTCATTATGGAAGGTAGTCTGGTGTCGAGATTTTTCTTACTCCAAGGGATCGTAGCCTTGTCATTATGGAAGCTACTCTGTTGTCGATATTTTTGTTACTCCAATGGATGGTAGCCTTTTCATTTTGGAAGGTAGTATGTCGTTGATATTTTTGTTATTCCAATGGATGGTAGCCTTGTCAATATGAAAGGTAGTCTATTGTCCAGATTTTTGTTACTCCAATGGAAAGTATCCTTGTCATTATGGAAGTTAGTCTGTTGTCGAGATTTTTCTTACTACAATGGATGGTAGCCTTGTCATTATGGAAGGTAGTCTGTTGTAGAGATTTTGGTTATTACAATGGACGGTAGCATTGTCATAATGGAAGGTAGTCTGTTGTCTTGATTTTTGTTACTACAATAGATTGTAGCCTTGTCATTATGGAAGGTAGTCTATTGTCAAGATTTTTGTTACTCCAATGGATGGTAGCATTGTCATTATGGAAAGTAGTTTGTTGTCGAGATTTTTGTTACTCCAATAGATGGTAGCCTTGTCAATATGTAAGGTAGTATGTCGTTGTGATTTTTGTTACTCTAATGAATTGTAGCCTTGTCATTATGGAAGGTAGTTTGTTGTTCATATTTTTGTTACTACAATGGATGTTAGCCTTGTCATTATGGAAGGTAGTCTGTTGTCGATATTTTTGTTACTCCATTGGATAGTAGCCTTGTCATTTTGGAAGGTAGTCTGTTGGTGAGATTTTTGTTATTCCAATGGATGGTAGCCTAGTCATTATGGAAGTTTGTCGATTTTCGAGATTTTTCTTACTCCAATGGATGGTAGCATTATCATTATGGAAGGTAGTCTATTGTCGAGATTTTTGTTACTCTAATGGATGGTAGCCTTGTCATTATGGAAGGTTGTCTATTATCGAGATTTTAGTTACTCCAATGGATGGTAGCCTTTTCATTATGGTAGGTAGTCTGTCATCGAAATTTTTGTTGTTCCAATGGATGGTATCCTTGTCATTATGAAAGGTAGTCTATTATCGACATTTTTGTTACTCCAATGGATTGTAGCCTTGTCATTATGGAAAGTAGTCTGTTGTTGAGATTTTTATTACTCCAATGCATGGTAGCCTTCTTACTATGGAAGGTAGTCTGTTGTCGACATTTTTCTTACTACAATGGATGGTAGCCTTGTCATTATGGAAGTGAGTCTATTGTCGAAAGTTTTGTTACTCCAATGGATGGTAGCCTTGTCATTATGGAAGGTAGTCTATTATTGATATTTTTGTTACTACAATGTATGTTAGCCTTGTCATTATGGAAGGTAGTCTAGTGTCGAGATTTTTGTTACTCCATTGGATAGTAGCCTAGTCATTATGGAAGGTAGTCTGTTGTTGAGATTTTTATTATTCCAATGGATGGTAGCCTAGTCATTATTGAAGGTAGTCTGTTTTCGAGATATTTGTTACTCTAATGGATGGTAGCCTTGTCATTATGGAAGTTAGTCTGTTGTCGGGAATTTTGTTACTCCAATGGATGGTAGCCTTTTCATTATGGAAGGTAGTCCGTCGTCGAAATTTTTTTTGTTCCAGTGGATGGTAGCCTTGTCATTATGAAAGGTAGTTTATTGTCGAGATTTTTGTTACTCCAATGGATTGTAGCATTGTCATTATGGAAGGTAGTCTGTTGTTGAGATTTTTGTTACTCCAATGAATGGTAGCCTTCTTACTATGGAAGGTAGTCTGTTGTCGAGATTTTTGTTACTCCAATGGATTGTAGCCTTGTCATTATGGAAGGTAGTCTATTCTCGATATCCTTGTCATATTGGAAGGTAGTCTGTTGTTGAGATTTTTCTTATTCCAATGGATGGTAGCCTAGTCATTATGGAAGGTAGTCTGTTTTCGAGATTTTTGTTACTCCAAGGGATCGTAGCCTTGTCATTATGGAAGCTAGTATGTTGTCAAGATTTTTGTTACTCCAATGGATGGTAGCCTTGTCATTTTGGAAGGTAGTATGTCGTTGATATTTTTGTTATTCCAATGGATGGTAGACTTGTCATTATGGAAGGTAGTCCGTTGTTCATATTTTTGTTACTACAATGCATGTTAGCCTTGTCATTATGGAAGGTAGTCTGTTGTCGATATTTTAGTTACTCCATTGGATGATAGCCTTGTCATTATGGAAGGTAGTCTGTTGGTGAGATTTTTGTTATTCCAATGGATGGTAGCCTAGTCATTATGGAAGTTTGTCTATTTTCGAGATTTTTGTTACTCCAATGGATGGTAGCTTTATCATTATGGAAGGTAGTCTATTGTCGAGATTTTTGTTACTCTAATGGATGGTAGCCTTGTCATTATGGAAGGTAGTCTATTATCGAGATTTTTGTTAATCCAATGGATGGTAGCCTATTCATTATGGAAGGTAGTCTGTCATCGATATTTTTGTTGTTCCAATGGATGGTAGCCTTGTCATTATGAAAGGTAGTCTATTGTCGACATTTTTGTTACTCCAATGGATTGTAGCCTTGTCATTATGGAAAGTAGTCTGTTGTTGAGATTTTTGTTACTCCAATGGATGGTAGCCTTCTTACTATGGAAGGTAGTCTGTTGTCGACATTTTTCTTACTACAATGGATGGTAGCCTTTTCATTATGGAAAGTAGTCTGTTGTCGAGATTTTTGTTAGTCCAATGGATTGTAGCCTTATCATTATGGAAGGTAGTCTGTTATCGATATCTTTGTTACTACAATGTATGTTAGCCTTGTCATTATGGAAGGTAGTCTGGTGTCGAGATTTTTGTTACTCCATTGGATAGTAGCCTTGTAATTTTGGAAGGTAGTCTGTTGGTGAGATTTTTGTTATTCCAATGGATGGTAGCCTAGTCATTATGGAAGTTTGTCTATTTTCGAGATTTTTCTTACTCCAATGGATGGTAGCATTATCATTATGGAAGGTAGTCTATTGTCGAGATTTTTGTTACTCTAATGGATGGTAGCCTTGTCATTATGGAAGGTTGTCTATTATCGAGATTTTAGTTACTCCAATGGATGGTAGCCTTTTCATTATGGTAGGTAGTCTGTCATCGAAATTTTTGTTGTTCCAATGGATGGTATCCTTGTCATTATGAAAGGTAGTCTATTATCGACATTTTTGTTACTCCAATGGATTGTAGCCTTGTCATTATGGAAAGTAGTCTGTTGTTGAGATTTTTATTACTCCAATGCATGGTAGCCTTCTTACTATGGAAGGTAGTCTGTTGTCGACATTTTTCTTACTACAATGGATGGTAGCCTTGTCATTATGGAAGTGAGTCTATTGTCGAAAGTTTTGTTACTCCAATGGATGGTAGCCTTGTCATTATGGAAGGTAGTCTATTATTGATATTTTTGTTACTACAATGTATGTTAGCCTTGTCATTATGGAAGGTAGTCTAGTGTCGAGATTTTTGTTACTCCATTGGATAGTAGCCTAGTCATTATGGAAGGTAGTCTGTTGTTGAGATTTTTATTATTCCAATGGATGGTAGCCTAGTCATTATTGAAGGTAGTCTGTTTTCGAGATATTTGTTACTCTAATGGATGGTAGCCTTGTCATTATGGAAGTTAGTCTGTTGTCGGGAATTTTGTTACTCCAATGGATGGTAGCCTTTTCATTATGGAAGGTAGTCCGTCGTCGAAATTTTTTTTGTTCCAGTGGATGGTAGCCTTGTCATTATGAAAGGTAGTTTATTGTCGAGATTTTTGTTACTCCAATGGATTGTAGCATTGTCATTATGGAAGGTAGTCTGTTGTTGAGATTTTTGTTACTCCAATGAATGGTAGCCTTCTTACTATGGAAGGTAGTCTGTTGTCGAGATTTTTGTTACTCCAATGGATTGTAGCCTTGTCATTATGGAAGGTAGTCTATTCTCGATATCCTTGTCATATTGGAAGGTAGTCTGTTGTTGAGATTTTTCTTATTCCAATGGATGGTAGCCTAGTCATTATGGAAGGTAGTCTGTTTTCGAGATTTTTGTTACTCCAAGGGATCGTAGCCTTGTCATTATGGAAGCTAGTATGTTGTCAAGATTTTTGTTACTCCAATGGATGGTAGCCTTGTCATTTTGGAAGGTAGTATGTCGTTGATATTTTTGTTATTCCAATGGATGGTAGACTTGTCATTATGGAAGGTAGTCCGTTGTTCATATTTTTGTTACTACAATGCATGTTAGCCTTGTCATTATGGAAGGTAGTCTGTTGTCGATATTTTAGTTACTCCATTGGATGATAGCCTTGTCATTATGGAAGGTAGTCTGTTGGTGAGATTTTTGTTATTCCAATGGATGGTAGCCTAGTCATTATGGAAGTTTGTCTATTTTCGAGATTTTTGTTACTCCAATGGATGGTAGCTTTATCATTATGGAAGGTAGTCTATTGTCGAGATTTTTGTTACTCTAATGGATGGTAGCCTTGTCATTATGGAAGGTAGTCTATTATCGAGATTTTTGTTAATCCAATGGATGGTAGCCTATTCATTATGGAAGGTAGTCTGTCATCGATATTTTTGTTGTTCCAATGGATGGTAGCCTTGTCATTATGAAAGGTAGTCTATTGTCGACATTTTTGTTACTCCAATGGATTGTAGCCTTGTCATTATGGAAAGTAGTCTGTTGTTGAGATTTTTGTTACTCCAATGGATGGTAGCCTTCTTACTATGGAAGGTAGTCTGTTGTCGACATTTTTCTTACTACAATGGATGGTAGCCTTTTCATTATGGAAAGTAGTCTGTTGTCGAGATTTTTGTTAGTCCAATGGATTGTAGCCTTATCATTATGGAAGGTAGTCTGTTATCGATATCTTTGTTACTACAATGTATGTTAGCCTTGTCATTATGGAAGGTAGTCTGGTGTCGAGATTTTTGTTACTCCATTGGATAGTAGCCTAGTCATTATGGAAGGTAGTCTGTTGTTGAGATTTTTCTTATTCCAATGGATGGTAGCCTAGTCATTATTTAAGGTAGTCTGTTTTCGAGATTTTTGTTACTCCAATGGATGGTAGCCTTGTCATTATGGAAGCTAGTCTGTTGTGGGTATTTTTGTTACTCCAATGGATGCTAGACTTGTCATTATGGAATGTAGTCTATTATCAAGATTTTTGTTACTCCAATGGATGGTAGCCTTTTCATTATGGAAGGTAGTCTGTCTTCAAAATTTTTGTTGTTACAATGGATGGTAGCCTAGTCATTATGGAAGTTAGTCTGTTTTCGAGAATTTTGTTACTCCAATGGATGGTAGCCTTGTCATTACGGAAGGTATTCTGTTGTCGAGATTTTTGTTACTCCAATGGATGGTAGCCTTGTCATTATGGAAGGTAGTCTATTATCGAGATTTTTTTACTCCAATGGATGGTAGCCTTTTAATTATGGAAGCTAGTCTGTCGTCGAAATTTGTTTTGTTCTAGTGGATGGTATCCTTGTCATTATGAAAGGTAGTCTATTGTCGAGATTTTTGTTACTGCAATGAATGGTAGCCTTGTCATTTTGGAAGGTAGTATGTCGTTAATATTTTTGTTATTCCAATGGATGGTAGCCTTGTCAATATGAAAGGTAGTCTATTGTCCAGATTTTTGTTACTCCAATGGAAAGTATCCTTGTCATTATGGAAGTTAGTCTGTTGTCGAGATTTTTCTTACTACAATGGATGGTAGCCTTGTCATAATGGAAGGTAGTCTATTGTAGATATTTTGGTTATTACAATGGACGGTAGCCTTCTTACTATGGAAGGTAGTCTGTTGTTGAGATTTTTGTTACTCCAATGAATGGTAGCCTTCTTACTATGGAAGGTAGTCTGTTGTCGAGATTTTTGTTACTCCAATGGATTGTAGCCTTGTCATTATGGAAGGTAGTCTGTTCTCGATATCTTTGTTACTACAATGTATGTTAGCCTTGTCATTATGGAAGGTAGTCTGGTGTCGAGACTTTTGTTACTCCGTTGGATAGTTGCCTAGTCATATTGGAAGGTAGTCTGTTGTTCAGATTTTTCTTATTCCAATGGATGGTAGCCTAGTATTTATGGAAGGTAGTCTGTTTTCGAGATTTTTGTTACTCCAAGGGATCGTAGCCTTGTCATTATGGAAGCTACTTTGTTGTCGATATTTTTGTTACTCCAATGGATGGTAGCCTTGTCATTTTGGAAGGTAGTATGCCGTTGATATTTTTGTTATTCAAATGGATGGTAGCCTTGTCAATATGAAAGGTAGTCTATTGTCCAGATTTTTGTTACTCCAATGGAAAGTATCCTTGTCATTATGGAAGTTAGTCTATTATAGAGATTTTTGTTATTACAATGGACGGTAGCCTTGTCATAATGGAAGGTAGTCTGTTGTCTTGATTTTTGTTACTACAATAGATTGTAGCCTTATCATTATGGAAGGTAGTCTATTGTCAAGATTTTTGTTACTCCAATGGATGGTAGCATTGTCATTATGGAAAGTAGTTTGTTGTCAAGATTTTTGTTACTCCAATAGATGGTAGCCTTGTCAATATGTAAGGTAGTATGTCGTTGTGATTTTTGTTACTCTAATGAATTGTAGCCTTGTCATTATGGAAGGTAGTTTGTTGTTCATATTTTTGTTACTACAATGCTTGTTAGCCTTGTCATTATGGAAGGTAGTCTGTTGTCGATATTTTTGTTACTCCATTGGATAGTAGCCTTGTCATTTTGGAAGGTAGTCTGTTGGTGAGATTTTTGTTATTCCAATGGATGTTAGCCTAGTCATTATTGAAGTTTGTCTATTTTCGAGATTTTTGTTACTCCAATGGATGGTAGCCTTATCATTATGGAAGGTAGTCTATTGTCGAAATTTTTGTTACTCTAATGGATGGTAGCCTTGTCATTATGGAAGGTTGTCTATTATCGAGATTTTTGTTACTCCAATGGATGGTAGCCTTTTCATTATGGAAGGTAGTCTGTCGTCGAAATTTTTGTTGTTCCAATGGATGGTAGCCTTGTCATTATGAAAGGTAGTCTATTGTCGACATTTTTGTTACTCCAATGGATTGTAGCCTTGTCATTATGGAAAGTAGTCTGTTGTTGAGATTTTTGTTACTCCAATGCATGGTAGCCTTCTTACTATGGAAGGTAGTCTGTTGTCGACATTTTTCTTACTACAATGGATGGTAGCCTTGTCATTATGGAAGGTAGTCTATTGTCGAAAGTTTTGTTACTCCAATGGATGGTAGCCTTGTCATTAAAGAAGGTAGTCTATTATTGAGATTTTTGTTACTACAATGTATGTTAGCCTTGTCATTATGGAAGGTAGTCTAGTGTCGAGATTTTTGTTACTCCATTGGATAGTATCCTAGTCATTATGGAAGGTAGTCTGTTGTTGAGATTTTTATTATTCCAATGGATGGTAGCCTAGTCATTATTGAAGGTAGTCTGTTTTCGAGATTTTTGTTACTCCAATGGATGGTAGCCTTGTCATTATGGAAGCTAGTCTGTTGTCGGGATTTTTGTTACTCCATTGGATGGTAGCCTTTTCATTATAGAAGGTAGTCTGTCGTCGAAATTTTTTTTGTTCCAATGGATTGTAGCATTGTCATTATGGAAGGTAGTCTGTTGTTGAGATTTTTGTTACTCCAATGAATGGTAGCCTTCTTACTATGGAAGGTAGTCTGTTGTCGATATTTTTGTTACTCCAATGGATTGTAGCCTTGTCATTATGGAAGGTAGTCTGTTCTCGATATCCTTGTCATTTTGGAAGGTAGTCTGTTGTTGAGATTTTTCTTATTCCAATGGATGGGAGCCTAGTCATTATGGAAGGTAGTCTGTTTTCGAGATTTTTGTTACTCCAAGGGATCGTAGCCTTGTCATTATGGAAGCTAGTCTGTTGTCGAGATTTTTGTTACTCCAATGGATGGTAGCCTTGTCATTTTGGAAGGTAGTATGTCGTTGATATTTTTGTTATTCCAATGGATGGTAGACTTGTCAATATGAAAGGTAGTCTATTGTCCAGATTTTTGTTACTCCAGTGGAAAGTATCCTTCTCATTATGGAAGTTAGTCTGTTGTCGAGATTTTTCTTACTACAATGGATGGTAGCCTTGTCATAATGGAAGGTAGTCTATTGTAGATATTTTGGTTATTACAATGGACGGTAGCCTTCTTACTATGGAAGGTAGTCTGTTGTTGAGATTTTTGTTACTCCAATGAATGGTAGCCTTCTTACTATGGAAGGTAGTCTGTTGTCGAGATTTTTGTTACTCCAATGGATTGTAGCCTTGTCATTATGGAAGGTAGTCTGTTCTCGATATCTTTGTTACTACAATGTATGTTAGCCTTGTCATTATGGAAGGTAGTCTGGTGTCGAGACTTTTGTTACTCCGTTGGATAGTTGCCTAGTCATATTGGAAGGTAGTCTGTTGTTCATATTTTTCTTATTCCAATGGATGGTAGCCTAGTCATTATGGAAGGTAGTCTGTTTTCGAGATTTTTGTTACTCCAAGGGATCGTAGCCTTGTCATTATGGAAGCTACTCTGTTGTCGATATTTTTGTTACTCCAATGGATGGTAGCCTTGTCATTTTGGAAGGTAGTATGCCGTTGATATTTTTGTTATTCAAATGGATGGTAGCCTTGTCAATATGAAAGGTAGTCTATTGTCCAGATTTTTGTTACTCCAATGGAAAGTATCCTTGTCATTATGGAAGTTAGTCTGTTGTCGAGATTTTTCTTACTACAATGGATGGTAGCCTTGTCATTATGGAAGGTAGTCTATTGTAGAGATTTTTGTTATTACAATGGACGGTAGCCTTGTCATAATGGAAGGTAGTCTGTTGTCTTGATTTTTGTTACTACAATAGATTGTAGCCTTATCATTATGGAAGGTAGTCTATTGTCAAGATTTTTGTTACTCCAATGGATGGTAGCATTGTCATTATGGAAAGTAGTTTGTTGTCGAGATTTTTGTTACTCCAATAGATGGTAGCCTTGTCAATATGTAAGGTAGTATGTCGTTGTGATTTTTGTTACTCTAATGAATTGTAGCCTTGTCATTATGGAAGGTAGTTTGTTGTTCATATTTTTGTTACTACAATGCTTGTTAGCCTTGTCATTATGGAAGGTAGTCTGTTGTCGATATTTTTGTTACTCCATTGGATAGTAGCCTTGTCATTTTGGAAGGTAGTCTGTTGGTGAGATTTTTGTTATTCCAATGGATGTTAGCCTAGTCATTATGGAAGTTTGTCTATTTTCGAGTTTTTTGTTACTCCAATGGATGGTAGCCTTATCATTATGGAAGGTAGTCTATTGTCGAAATTTTTGTTACTCTAATGGATGGTAGCCTTGTCATTATGGAAGGTTGTCTATTATCGAGATTTTTGTTACTCCAATGGATGGTAGCCTTTTCATTATGGAAGGTAGTCTATCGTCGAAATTTTTGTTGTTCCAATGGATGGTAGCCTTGTCATTATGAAAGGTAGTCTATTGTCGACATTTTTGTTACTCCAATGGATTGTAGCCTTGTCATTATGGAAAGTAGTCTGTTGTTGAGATTTTTGTTACTCCAATGCATGGTAGCCTTCGTACTATGGAAGGTAGTCTGTTGTCGACATTTTTCTTACTACAATGGATGGTAGCCTTGTCATTATGGAAGGTAGTCTATTGTCGAAAGTTTTGTTACTCCAATGGATGATAGCCTTGTCATTATGGAAGGTAGTCTATTATTGAGATTTTTTTTACTACAATGTATGTTAGCCTTGTCATTATGGAAGGTAGTCTGGTGTCGAGATTTTTGTTACTCCATTGGATAGTATTCCAGGTATTATGGAAGGTAGTCTGTTGTTGAGATTTTTATTATTCCAATGGATGGTAGCCTAGTCATTATTGAAGGTAGTCTGTTTTCGAGATTTTTGTTACTCCAATGGATGGTAGCCTTGTCATTATGGAAGCTAGTCTGTTGTCGGGATTTTTGTTACTCCAATGGATGGTAGCCTTCTTACTATGGAAGGTAGTCTGTCGTCGAAATTTTTTTTGTTCCAATGGATTGTAGCATTGTCATTATGGAAGGTAGTCTGTTGTTGAGATTTTTGTTACTCCAATGAATGGTAGCCTTCTTACTATGGAAGGTAGTCTGTTGTCGATATTTTTGTTACTCCAATGGATTGTAGCCTTGTCATTATGGAAGGTAGTCTGTTCTCGATATCCTTGTCATTACGGAAGGTAGTCTGTCATTGAGATTTTTGTTACTCCAAGGGATTGTAGCCTTTTCATTATGGAAGGTAGTCTGTCGTCGAAATTTTTGTTGTTCCAATGGATGGTAGCCTTGTCATTATGAAAGGTAGTCTATTATGGATATTTTTGTTACTCCAATGGATTGTAGCCTTGTCATTATGGAAGGTAGTTTGTTGTCATGATTTTTCTTACTACAATGGATGGTAGCATTGTCATTATGGAAGGTAGTTTGTTGTCGAGATTTTTGTTACTCCAATAGATGGTAGCCTTTTCATCATGGAAGGTAGCCTGTCATTGAGATTTTTGTTATTCCAATGGATGGTAGCCTTTTCATTATGGAAGGTAGCTTATTTTCGAGATTTTTATTACTCCAATGGGTGGTAGCCTTGTCATTATGGAAGGTAGTCTATTATCGATATTTTTGTTACTCCATTGAATAGTAGCTTTGTCAATATGGAAGGTACTCTGTTGTTGAGATTTATTTTATTCCAATGGATGGTAGCCTAGTCAATATGGAAGGTAGGCTGTTTTCGAGATTTTTGTTACTCCAATGGATGGTAGCCTTGTCATTATGGAAGGTAGTCTGTTGTCGAGATTTTTGTTACTCCATTGGATGGTAGCCTTGTCATTATGGAAGGTAGTATGTCGTTGATATTTTTGTTATTCCAGTGGATGGTAGCCTTGTCAATATAAAAGGTAGTCTATTGACCAGATTTTTGTTACTCCAATGGAATGTATCCTTGTCATTATGAAAGGTAGTCTGTTGTCGTCATTTTTCTTACTACAATGGATGGTAGCCTTGTCGTTATGGAAGGTAGTTCGTTGTCTTGATTTTTGTTACTACAATAGATTGTAGCCTTGTCATTATGGAAGGTAGTCTATTGTCAAGATTTTTGTTACTCCTATGGATGGTAGCATTGTCATTATGGAAGGTAGTTTGTTGTCGAGATTTTTGTTACTCCAATAGATGGTAGCCTTTTCATTATGGAAGGTAGTCTGTCATTGAGATTTTTGTTACTCCAATGGATGGTAGCCATTTCATTATAGAAGGTAGTCTGTCGTTGATATTTTTGTTGTTCCAATAGATGGTAGCCTTGTCATTATGAAAGGTAGCCTATTGTGGATATTTTTGTTACTCCAATGGATTGTAGCCTTGTCATTATGGAAGGTAGTCTATTGTCGTGATTTTTCTTACTACAATGGATGGTAGCATTGTCATTATGGAAGGTAGTTTGTTGTCAAGATTTTTGTTACTCCAATAGATGGTAGCCTTTTCATCATGGAAGGTAGCCTGTCATTGATATTTTTGTTATTCCAATGGATGGTAGCCTAGTCATTATGGAAGGTAGCTTATTTTCGAGATTTTTATTACTCCAATGGATGGTAGCCTTGTCATTATGGAAGGTAGTCTATTATCGATATTTTTGTTACTCCATTGGATAATAGCTTTGTCAATATGGAAGGTACTCTGTTGTTGAGATTTATTTTATTCCAATGGATGGTAGCCTAGTCAATATGGAAGGTAGTCTGTTTTCGAGATTTTTGTTACTACAATGCATGTTAGCCTTGTCATTATGGAAGGTAGTCTGTTGTCGATATTTTTGTTACTCCATTGGATAGTAGCCTTGTCATTATGGTAGGTAGTCTGTTGGTGAGATTTTTGTTATTCCAATGGATGGTAGCCTAGTCATTATGGAAGTTTATCTATTTTCGAGATTTTTGTTACTCCAATGGATGGTAGCCTTATCATTATGGAAGGTAGTCTATTATCGAGATTTTTGTTACTCTAATGGATGGTAGCCTTGTCATTATGGAAGGTAGTCTATTATCGAGATTTTTGTTACTGCAATGGATGGTAGCCTTTTCATTATGGAAGGTAGTTTGTCGTCAAAATTTTTGTTGTTCCAATGGATGGTAGCCTTGTCATTATGAAAGGTAGTCTATTGTGGAGATTTTTGTTACTCCAATGGATTGTAGCCTTGTCATTATGGAAGGTAGTCTATTGTCGTGATTTTTCTTACTACAATGGATGGTAGCATTGTCATTATGGAAGGTAATTTGTTGTCGAGATTTTTGTTACTCCAATGGATTGTAGCCTTGTCATTATGGAAGGTAGTCTATTTTCGATATCTTTGTTACTACAATGTATGTTAGCCTTGTCATTATGGAAGGTAGTCTGGTGTCGAGATTTTTGTTAGTCCATTGTATAGTAGCCTAGTCATTATGGGAGGTAGTGTGTTGTTGAGATTTTTGTTATTCCAATGGATGGTAGGCTAGTCAGTATGGAAGGTAGTCTGATTTCGAGATTTTTGTTACTCCAATGGATGGTAGCCTTGTCATTATGGAAGGTAGTCTGTTGTCGAGATTTTTGTTACTCCAATGGATGGTAGCCTTGTCATTATGGAAGGTAGTATGTCGTTGAAATTTTTGTTATTCCAATGGATGGTAGCCTTGTCAATATAAAAGGTAGTCTATTGACCAGATTTTGGTTACTCCAATGGAATGTATCCTTGTCATTATGGAAGGTAATCTGTTGTCGTAATTTTTCTTACTACAATGGATGGTAGCCTTGTCATTATGGAAGGTAGTTTGTTGTCTTGATTTTTGTTACTACAATAGATTGTAGCCTTGTAATTATGGAAGGTAGTCTATTGTCAAGATTTTTGTTACTCCTATGGATGGTAGCATTGTCATTATGGAAGGTAGTTTGTTGTCGAGATTTTTGTTACTCCAATAGATGGTAGCCTTTTCATTATGGAAGGTAGTCTGTCATTGAGATTTTTGTTACTCCAATGGATGGTAGCCTTTTCATTATGGAAGGTAGTCTGTCGTCGAAATTTTTGTTGTTCCAATGGATGGTAGCCTTGTCATTATGAAAGGTAGTATATTATGGATATTTTTGTTACTCCAATGGATTGTAGCCTTGTCATTATGGAAGGTAGTTTGTTGTCGTGATTTTTCTTACTACAATGGATGGTAGCATTGTCATTATGGAAGGTAGTTTGTTGTCGAGATTTTTGTTACTCCAATAGATGGTAGCCTTTTCATCATGGAAGGTAGCCTGTCATTGAGATTTTTGTTATTCCAATGGATGGTAGCCTTTTCATTATGGAAGGTAGCTTATTTTCGAGATTTTTATTACTCCAATGGGTGGTAGCCTTGTCATTATGGAAGGTAGTCTATTATCGATATTTTTGTTACTCCATTGAATAGTAGCTTTGTCAATATGGAAGGTACTCTGTTGTTGTGATTTATTTTATTCCAATGGATGGTAGCCTAGTCAATATGGAAGGTAGGCTGTTTTCGAGATTTTTGTTACTCCAATGGATGGTAGCCTTGTCATTATGGAAGGTAGTCTGTTGTCGAGATTTTTGTTACTCCATTGGATGGTAGCCTTGTCATTATGGAAGGTAGTATGTCGTTGATATTTTTGTTATTCCAGTGGATGGTAGCCTTGTCAATATAAAAGGTAGTCTATTGACCAGATTTTTGTTACTCCAATGGAATGTATCCTTGTCATTATGGAAGGTAGTCTGTTGTCGTCATTTTTCTTACTACAATGGATGGTAGCCTTGTCGTTATGGAAGGTAGTTCGTTGTCTTGATATTTGTTACTACAATAGATTGTAGCCTTGTCATTATGGAAGGTAGTCTATTGTCAAGATTTTTGTTACTCCTATGGATGGTAGCATTGTCATTATGGAAGGTAGTTTGTTGTCGTGATTTTTCTTACTACAATGGATGGTAGCATTGTCATTATGGAAGGTAGTTTGTTGTCGAGATTTTTGTTACTCCAATAGATGGTAGCCTTTTCATCATGGAAGGTAGCCTATCATTGAGATTTTTGTTATTCCAATGGATGGTAGCCTTTTCATTATGGAAGGTAGCTTATTTTCGAGATTTTTATTACTCCAATGGGTGGTAGCCTTGTCATTATGGAAGGTAGTCTATTATCGATATTTTTGTTACTCCATTGAATAGTAGCTTTGTCAATATGGAAGGTACTCTGTTGTTGTGATTTATTTTATTCCAATGGATGGTAGCCTAGTCAATATGGAAGGTAGGCTGTTTTCGAGATTTTTGTTACTCCAATGGATGGTAGCCTTGTCATTATGGAAGGTAGTCTGTTGTCGAGATTTTTGTTACTCCATTGGATGGTAGCCTTGTCATTATGGAAGGTAGTATGTCGTTGATATTTTTGTTATTCCAGTGGATGGTAGCCTTGTCAATATAAAAGGTAGTCTATTGACCAGATTTTTGTTACTCCAATGGAATGTATCCTTGTCATTATGGAAGGTAGTCTGTTGTCGTCATTTTTCTTACTACAATGGATGGTAGCCTTGTCGTTATGGAAGGTAGTTCGTTGTCTTGATATTTGTTACTACAATAGATTGTAGCCTTGTCATTATGGAAGGTAGTCTATTGTCAAGATTTTTGTTACTCCTATGGATGGTAGCATTGTCATTATGGAAGGTAGTTTGTTGTCGAGATTTTTGTTACTCCAATAGATGGTAGCCTTTTCATTATGGAAGGTAGTCTGTCATTGAGATTTTTGTTACTCCAATGGATGGTAGCCTTTTCATTATAGAAGGTAGTCTGTCGTCGATATTTTTGTTGTTCCAATGGATGGTAGCCTTGTCATTATGAAAGGTAGCCTATTGTGGATATTTTTGTTACTCCAATGGATTGTAGCCTTGTCATTATGGAAGGTAGTCTATTGTCATGATTTTTCTTACTACAATGGATGGTAGCATTGTCATTATGGAAGGTAGTTTGTTGTCGAGATTTTTGTTACTCCAATAGATGGTAGCCTTTTCATCATGGAAGGTAGCCTGTCATTGATATTTTTGTTATTCCAATGGATGGTAGCCTAGTCATTATGGAAGGTAGCTTATTTTCGAGATTTTTATTACTCCAATGGATGGTAGCCTTGTCATTATGGAAGGTAGTCTATTATCGATATTTTTGTTACTCCATTGGATAGTAGCTTTGTCAATATGGAAGGTACTCTGTTGTTGAGATTTATTTTATTCCAATGGATGGTAGCCTAGTCAATATGGAAGGTAGTCTGTTTTCGAGATTTTTGTTACTCCAATGGATGGTAGCCTTGTCATTATGGAAGGTAGTCTGTTGTCGATATTTTTGTTACTCCATTGGATAGTAGCCTTGTCATTATGGAAGGTAGTCTGTTGGTAAGATTTTTGTTATTCCAATGGATGGTAGCCTAGTCATTATGGAAGTTTATCTATTTTCGAGATTTTTGTTACTCCAATGGATGGTAGCCTTATCATTATGGAAGGTAGTCTATTATCGAGATTTTTGTTACTCTAATGGATGGTAGCCTTGTCATTATGGAAGGCAGTCTATTATCGAGATTTTTGTTACTCCAATGGATGGTAGCCTTTTCATTATGGAAGGTAGTTTGTCGTCAAAATTTTTGTTGTTCCAATGGATGGTAGCCTTGTCATTATGAAAGGTAGTCTATTGTGGAGATTTTTGTTACTCCAATGGATTGTAGCCTTGTCATTATGGAAGGTAGTCTATTGTCGTGATTTTTCTTACTACAATGGATGGTAGCATTGTCATTATGGAAGGTAATTTGTTGTCGAGATTTTTGTTACTCCAATAGATGGTAGCCTTTTCATCATGGAAGGTAGCCTGTCATTGAGATTTTTGTTATTCCAATGGATGGTAGCCTTGTCATTATGGAAGGTAGTCTATTATCGATATTTTTGTTACTCCATTGGATAGTAGCTTTGTCAATAAGGAAGGTACTCTGTTGTTGAGATTTATTTTATTCCAATGGATGGTAGCCTAGTCAATATGGAAGGTAGTCTGTTTTCGAGATTTTTGTTACTCCAATGGATGGTAGCCTTGTCATTATGGAAGGTAGTCTGTTGTCGATATTTTTGTTACTCCATTGGATAATAGCCTTGTCATTATGGAAGGTAGTCTATTGGTGAGATTTTTGTTATTCCAATGGATGGTAGCCTAGTCATTATGGAAGTTTATCTATTTTCGAGATTTTTGTTACTCCAATGGATGGTAGCCTTATCATTATGGAAGGTAGTGTATTATCGAGATTTTTGTTACTCTAATGGATGGTAGCCTTGTCATTATGGAAGGTAGTCTGTTGTCATAATTTTTCTTACTATAATGGATGGTAGCCTTGTCATTATGGAAGGTAGTTTGTTGTCGAGATTTTTGTTACTACAATGGATGGTAGCCTTGTCATTATGGATGGTAGTCTGTTGTCTTGATTTTTGTTACTACAATAGATTGTAGCCTTGTCATTATGGAAGGTAGTCTATTGTCAAGATTTTTGTTACTCCAATGGATGGTAGCATTGTCATTATGTAAGGTAGTTTGTTGTCGAGGTTTTTGTTCCTCCAATAGATGGTAGCCTTGTCATTATGGAAGCTAGTCTGTCATTGTGATTTTTGTTACTCCAATGAATGGTAGCCTTGTAATTATGGAAGGTAGTATGTTGTTCATATTTTTGTTACTATAATGCATGTTAGCCTTGTCATTATGGAAGGTAGTCTGTTGTCGATATTTTTGTTACTCCATTGGATAGTAGCCTTGCCATTATGGAAGGTAGTCTGTTGGTGAGATTTTTTTATTCCAGTGGATGGTAGCTTAGTCATTATGGAAGTTTGTCTATTTTCGATATTTTTGTTACTCCAATGGATGGTAGCCTTATCATTATGGAAGGTAGTCTATTGTCGAGATTTTTGTTACTCCAATGGATGGTAGCCTTTTCTTTATGGAAGGTAGTCTGTCGTCAAATTTTTTGTTGTTCCAATGGATGGTAGCCTTGTCATTATGAAAGGTAGTCTATTATGGAGATTTTTTTTACTCCAATGGATTGTAGCCTTGTCATTATGGAAGGTAGTCTGTTGTCGTGATTTTTCTTACTACAATGGATGGTAGCATTGTCATTATGGAAGGTAGTTTGTTGTCGAGATTTTTGTTACTCCAATAGATGGTAGCCTTTTCATTATGGAAGGTAGCCTGTCATTGATATTTTTGTTATTCCAATGGATGGTAGCCTAGTCATTATGGAAGGTAGCCTATTTTCGATATTTTTATTACTCCAATGGATGGTAGCCTTGTAATTATGTAAGGTAGTCTATTGTCGATATTTTTGTTACTCCATTGGATAGTAGCTTTGTGGATATGGAAGGTACTCTGTTGTTGAGATTTTTTTTATTCCAATGGATGGTAGCCTAGTCAATATGGAAGGTAGTCTGTTTTCGAGATTTTTGTTACTCTAATGGATGGTAGCCTTTTAATTATGGAAGGTAGTCTATTATCGAGATTTTTGTTACTCCAATGGATGGTAGCCTTTTCATTATGGAAGGTAGTCTGTCGTCGAAATTTTTGTTGTTCCAATGGATGGTAGCCTTGTCATTATGAAAGGTAGTCTATTGTCGTGATTTTTGTTACTCCAATGGATTATAGCCTTGTCATTATGGAAGGTAGTCTGTTGTCGAGATTTTTTTTACTACAATGGATTGTAGCCTTATCATTATGGAAGGTAGTCTGTTGTCGAGATTTTTCTTACTACAATGGATGGTAGCCTTGTCATTATGGAAGGTACTCTGTTGTCGAGATTTTTGTTACTACAATGGATGGTAGCCTTGTCATTATGGAAGGTAGTCTGTTGTCATGGTTTTTGTTACTACAATAGATTGTAGCCTTGTCATTATGGAAGGTAGTCTATTGTCAAGATTTTTGTTACTCCAATGGATGGTAGCATTGTCATTATGTAAGGTAGTTTGTTGTCGAGATTTTTGTTATTCCAATGGATGGTAGCCTAGTCATTATGGAAGGTAGCTTATTTTCGAGATTTTTGTTACTCCAAAGAATGGAAGCCTTGTCATTATGGAAGGTAGTCAGTTGTTCATATTTTTGTTACTACAATGCATGTTAGCCTTGTCATTATGGAAGGTAGTCTGTTGTCGATATTTTTGTTACTCCATTGGATAGTAGCCTTGTCATTATGGTAGGTAGTCTGTTGGTGAGATTTTTGTTATTCAAATGGATGGTAGCCTAGTCAATGTGGAAGGTAGTCTGTTTTCGAGATTTTTCTTACTACAATGGATGGTATCCTTGTCATTATGGAAGGTAGTCTGTTGTCGAGATTGTTGTGACTACAATGGATGGTAGTCTTGTCATTATGGAAGGTAGTCTGTTGTCTTGATTTTTGTTACTATAATAGATTGTAGCCTTGTCATTATGGAAGGTAGTCTATTGTCAAGATTTTTGTTACTCCAATGGATGGTAGCATTGTCATTATGTAAGGTAGTTTGTTGTCGAGGTTTTTGTTACTCCAATAGATGGTAGCCTTGTCATTATGGAAGGTAGTCTGTCATTGTGATTTTTGTTACTCCAATGAATGGTAGCCTTGTCATTATGGAAGGTAGTCTGTTGTTCATATTTTTGTTACTACAATGCATGTTAGCCTTGTCATTATGGAAGGTAGTCTGTTGTCGATATTTTTGTTACTCCATTGGATAGTAGCCTTGTCATTATGGAAGGTAGTCTGTTGGTGAGATTTTTGTTATTCCAATGGATGGTAGCCTAGTCATTATGGAAGTTTGTCTATTTTCGAGATTTTTGTTACTCCAATGGATGGTAGCCTTATCATTATGGAAGGTAGTCTATTGTCGAGATTTTTGTTACTCTAATGGATGGTAGCCTTGTCATTATGGAAGGTAGTCTGTTGTCTTGATTTTTGTTACTACAATAGATTGTAGCCTTGTCATTATGGAAGGTAGTCTGTTGTCGATATTTTTGTTACTCCAATAGATGGTAGGATTTTCATTATGGTAGGTAGCCTGTCATTGAGATTTTTGTTATTCCAATGGATGGTAGCCTAGTCATTATGGAAGGTAGCTTATTTTCGAGATTTTTATTACTCCAATGGATGGTAGCCTTGTCATTATGGAAGGTAGTCTATTATCGATATTTTTGTTACTCCAATGGATGGTGGCCTTGTCATTATGGAAGGTAGTCTGTTGTCGATATTTTTGTTACTCCATTGGATAGTAGCCTTGTCATTATGGAAGGT
The DNA here is from genome assembly GCA_948472305.1 of Vicia faba. NCBI lineage: Eukaryota > Viridiplantae > Streptophyta > Magnoliopsida > Fabales > Fabaceae > Vicia > Vicia faba. The sequence continues at coordinate 751,014,815 of OX451741.1, forward strand.
AGTCTGTTGGTGAGAATTTTGTTATTCCAATGGATGGTAGCCTAGTCATTATGGAAGTTTATCTATTTTCGAGATTTTTGTTACTCCAATGGATGGTAGCCTTATCATTATGGAAGGTAGTCTATTATCGAGATTTTTGTTACTACAATGGATTGTAGCCTTGTAATTATGGAAGGTAGTCTATTGTCAAGATTTTTGTTACTCCAATTGATGGTAGCATTGTCATTATGTAAGGTAGTTTGTTGTCGAGGTTTTTGTTACTCCAATAGATGGTAGCCTTGTCATTATGGAAGCTAGTCTGTCATTGTGATTTTTGTTACTCCAATGAATGGTAGCCTTTTAATTATGGAAGGTAGTCTGTTGTTCATATTTTTGTTACTACAATGCATGTTAGCCTTGTCATTATGGAAGGTAGTCTGTTGTCGATATTTTGGTTACTCCATTGGATAATAGCCTTGTTATTATGGAAGGTAGTCTGTTGGTGAGATTTTTGTTATTCCAATGGATGGTAGCCTAGTCATTATGGAAGTTTATCTATTTTTGAGATTTTTGTTACTCCAATGGATGGTAGCCTTATCATTATGGAAGGTAGTCTATTGTCGAGATTTTTGGTAATCTAATGGATGGTAGCCTTGTCATTATGGAAGGTAGTCTATTATCGAGATTTTTGTTACTCCAATGCATGGTAGCCTTTTCATTATGGAAGGTAGTCTGTCTTCGAAATATTTGTGGTTCCAATGGATGGTAGCCTTGTCATTATGAAAGGTAGTCTATTGTGGAGATTTTTGTTACTCCAATGGATTGTAGCCTTGTCATTATGGAAGGTAGTCTGTTGTCGTGATTTTTCTTACTACCATGGATGGTAGCATTGTCATTATGGAAGGTAGTTTGTTGTCGAGATTTTTGTTACTCCAATAGATGGTAGCCTTTTCATTAGGGAAGGTAGCCTGTCATTAAGATTTTTGTTATTCCAATGGATGGTAGCCTAGTCATTATGGAAGGTAGCCTATTTTCGAGATTTTTATTACTCCAATGGATTGTAGCCTTGTCATTATGGAAGGTAGTCTATTGTCGATATTTTTGTTACTCCATTGGATAGTAGATTTGTCAATATGGAAGGTACTCTATTGTTGAGATTTTTTTTATTCCAATGGATTGTAGCCTAGTCAATATGGAAGGTAGTCTGTTTTCGAGATTTTTGTTACTCTAATGGATGGTAGCCTTGTCATTATGGAAGGTAGTCTATTATCGAGATTTTTGTTACTCCAATGGATGGTAGCCTTTTCATTATGGAAGGTAGTCTGTCCTCGAAATTTTTGTTGTTCCAATGGATGGTAGCCTTGTCATTATGAAAGGTAGTCTATTGTCGTGATTTTTGTTACTACAATGGATTGTAGCCTTGTCATTATGGAAGGTAGTCTGTTGTCGAGATTTTTGTTACTACAATGGATTATAGCCTTGTCATTATGGAAGGTAGTCTGTTGTCGAGATTTTTCTTACTACAATGGATGGTAGCCTTGTAATTATGGAAGGTAGTCTATTGTCGAGATTTTTGTTACTACAATGGATGGTAGCCTTGTCATTATGGAAGGTAATCTGTTGTCTTGATTTTTGTTACTACAATAGATTGTAGCCTTGTCATTATGGAAGGTAGTCTATTGTCAAGATTTTTGTTACTCCATTGGATGGTAGCATTGTCATTATGTAAGGTAGTTTGTTGTCAAGGTTTTTGTTACTCCAATAGATGGTAGCCTTGTCATTATGGAAGCTAGTCTGTCGTTGTGATTTTTGTTACTCCAATGAATGGTAGCCTTGTCATTATGGAAGGTAGTATGTTGTTCATATTTTTGTTACTACAATGCATGTTAGCCTTGTCATTATGGAAGGTAGTCTGTTGTCGATATTTTTGTTACTCCATTGGATAGTAGCCTTATCATTATGGAAGGTAGTCTGTTGGTGAGATTTTTGTTATTCCAATGGATGGTAGCCTAGTCATTATGGAAGTTTATCTATTTTCGAGATTTTTGTTACTCCAATGGATGATATCCTTATCATTATGGAAGGTAGTCTATTATCGAGATTTTTGTTACTCTAATGGATGGTAGCCTTGTCATTATGGAAGGTAGTCTGTTGTCAAGATTTTTCTTACTACAATGGATGGTAGCCTTGTCATTATGGAAGTTAGTCTGTTGTCTAGATTTTGTTACTACAATGGATGGTAGCCTTGTCATTATGGAAGGTAGTCTGTTGTCTTGATTTTCGTTACTACAATAGATTGTAGCCTTGTCATTATGGAAGGTAGTCTATTGTCAAGATTTTTGTTACTCCAATGGATGGTAGCATTGTCATTATGTAAGGTAGTTTGTTGTCGAGGTTTTTTTTACTCCAATATATGGTAGCGTTCTCATTATGGAAGCTAGTCTGTCATTGTGATTTTTGTTACTCCAATGAATGGTAGCCTTGTCATTATGGAAGGTAGTCTGTTGTTCATATTTTTGTTACTACAATGCATGTTAGCCTTGTCATTATGGAAGGTAGTCTGTTGTCGATATTTTTGTTACTCCATTGGATAGTAGCCTTGTCATTATGGAAGGTAGTCTGTTGGTGAGATTTTTGTTATTCCAATGGATGGTAGCCTAGTCATTATGGAAGTTTATCTATTTTCGATATTTTTGTTAATTCAATGGATGGTAGCCTTATCATTATGGAAGGTAGTCTATTATCGATATTTTTGTTACTCTAATGGATGGTAGCCTTTTCATTATGGAAGGTAGTCTGTCGTCGAAATTTTTGTTGTTCCAATGGATGGTAGCCTTGTCATTATGAAAGGTAGTCTATTGTGGAGATTTTTGTTACTCCAATGGATTGTAGCCTTGTCATTATGGAAGGTAGTTTGTTGTTGAGATTTTTGTTACTCCAATGGATGGTAGCCTTCTTACTATGGAAGGTAGTCTGTTGTCGTGATTTGTCTTACTACAATGGATGGTAGCCTTGTCATTATGGAAGGTAGTCTATTGTCGAGATTTTTGTTACTCCAATGGATTGTAGCCTTGTCATTATGGAAGGTAGTCTGTTGTCGATATCTTTGTTACTACAATGTATGCTAGCCTTGTCATTATGGAAGGTAGTCTGGTGTCGAGATTTTTGTTACTCCATTGGATAGTAGCCTCGTCATTATGGAAGGTAGTCTGTTGTTGAGATTTTTGTTATTCCAATGGATGGTAGCCTAGTCATTATGGAAGGTAGTCTGTTTTCGAGATTTCTGTTACTCAAATTGATGGTAGCCTTGTCATTATGGAAGGTAGTTTGTTGTCGAGATTTTTGTTACTCCAATGCATGGTAGCATTGTCATTATTGAAGGTAGTATGTCGTTGATATTTTTGTTATTCCAATGGATGGTAGCCTTGTCAATATAAAAGGTAGTCTATTGACAAGAGTTTTGTTAATCCAATGGAATGTATCCTTGTCATTATGGAAGGGAGTCTGCTGTCGAGATTTGTCTTACTACAATGGATGGTAGCCTTGTCATTATGGAAGGTAGTCTGTTGTCTTGATTTTTGTTACTACAATAGATTGTAGCCATGTCATTATGGAAGGTAGTCTATTGTCGAGATTTTTGTTACTCCAATGGATGGTAGCATTGCCATTATGGAAGATAGTTTGTTGTCGAGATTTTTGTTACTCCAATAGATGGTAGCCTTTTCATTATGGAAGGTAGTCTGTCGTTGAGATTTTTGTTATACCAATTGATGGTAGCCTAGTCATTATGGAAGGTAGCCTATTTTAAAGATTTTTGTTACTCCAATGGATGGTAGCCTTGTCATTATGGAAGGTAGTCTATTGTCGATATTTTTGTTACTCCATTGGATAGTAGCTTTGTCAATATGGAAGGTACTCTGTTGTTGAGATTTTTTTTATTCCAATGGATTGTAGCCTAGTCAATATGGAAGGTAGTCTGTTTTCGAGATTTTTGTTACTCCAATGGATGGTAGCCTTGTAATTATGGAAGGTAGTCTATTATCGATATTTTTGTTACTCCAATGGATGGTAGCCTTTTCATTATGGAAGGTAGTCTGTCATCGAAATTTTTGTTGTTCCAATGGATGGTAGCCTTGTCATTATGAAAGGTAGTCTATTGTCGTGATTTTTGTTACTCCAATGGATTGTAGCCTTGTCATTATGGAAGGTAGTTTGTTGTCGAGATTTTTGTTACTACAATGGATTGTATCCTTGTCATTAATGAAGGTAGTCTGTTGTCGAGATTTTTCTTACTACAATGGATGGTATCCTTGTCATTATGGAAGGTAGTCTGTTGTCGAGATTTTTGTTACTACAATGGATGGTAGCCTTGTCATTATGGAAGGTAGTCTATTGTCAAGATTTTTGTTACTCCAATGGATGGTAGCATTGTCATTATGTAAGGTAGTTTGTTGTCGAGGTTTTTGTTACTCCAATAGATGGTAGCCTTTTCATTATGGAAGCTAGTCTGTCGTTGTGGTTTTTGTTACTCCAATAAATGGTAGCCTTGTCATTATGGAAGGTAGCTTGTTGTTCATATTTTTGTTACTACAATGCATGTTAGCCTTGTCATTATAGAAGGTAGTCTGTTGTCGATATTTTTGTTACTCCATTGGATAGTAGCCTTGTCATTATGGAAGGTAGTCTGTTGGTGAGATTTTTCTTATTCCAATGGATGGTAGCCTAGTCATTATGGAAGTTTATCTATTTTCGAGATTTTTGTTACTCCAATGGATGGTAGCCTTATCATTATCGAAGGTAGTCTATTATCGAGATTTTTGTTACTCTAATGGATGGTAGCCTTGTCATTATGGAAGGTAGTCTGTTGTCAAGATTTTTCTTACTACAATGGATGGTAGCCTAGTCATTATGGAAGGTAGTCTGTTTTGGAGATTTTTGTTACTCAAATGGATGGTAGCCTTGTCATTATGGAAGGTAGTTTGTTGTCGAGATTTTTGTTACTCCAATGGATGGTAGCTTTGTCATTATTGAAGGTAGTATGTCGTTGATATTTTTGTTATTCCAATGGATGGTAGCCTTGTCAATATAAAAGGTAGTCTATTGACAAGATTTTTGTTACTCCAATGGAATGTATCCTTGTCATTATGGAAGGTAGTCTGCTGTCGAGATTTGTCTTACTACAATGGATGGTAGCCTTGTCATTATGGAAGGTAGTCTGTTGTCTTGATTTTTTTTACTACAATAGATTGTAGCCTTGTCATTATGGAAGGTAGTCTGTTGTCGATATCTTTGGTACTACAATGTATGCTAGCCTTGTCATTATGGAAGGTAGTCTGGTGTCGAGATTTTTGGTACTCCATTGGATAGTAGCCTAGTCATTATGGAAGGTAGTCTGTTGTTGAGATTTTTGTTATTCCAATGGATGGTAGCCTAGTCATTATGGAAGGTAGTCTGTTTTCGAGATTTCTGTTACTCAAATTGATGGTAGCCTTGTCATTATGGAAGGTAGTTTGTTGTCGAGATTTTTGTTACTCCAATGCATGGTAGCATTGTCATTATTGAAGGTAGTATGTCGTTGATATTTTTGTTATTCCAATGGATGGTAGCCTTGTTAATATAAAAGGTAGTCTATTGACAAGAGTTTTGTTACTCCAATGGAATGTATCCTTGTCATTATGGAAGGTAGTCTGCTGTCGAGATTTGTCTTACTACAATGGATTGTAGCCTTGTCATTATGGAAGGTAGTCTGTTGTCTTGATTTTTGTTACTACAATAGATTGTAGCCATGTCATTATGGAAGGTAGTCTATTGTCGAGATTTTTGTTACTCCAATGGATGGTAGCATTGTCATTATGGAAGATAGTTTGTTGTCGAGATTTTTGTTACTCCAATAGATAGTAGCCTTTTCATTATGGAAGGTAGTCTGTCGTTGAGATTTTTGTTATACCAATTGATGGTAGCCTAGTCATTATGGAAGGTAGCCTATTTTAAAGATTTTTGTTACTCCAATGGATGGTAGCCTTGTCATTATGGAAGGTAGTCTGTTGTCGAGATTTTTGTTACTACAATGGATTGTAGCCTTGTCATTATGGAAGGTAGTCTGTTGTCGAGATTTTTCTTACTACAATGGATGGTAGCCTTGTCATTATGGAAGGTAGTCTATTGTCGAGATTTTTGTTACTACAATGGATGGTAGCCTTGTCATTATGGAAGGTAATCTGTTGTCTTGATTTTTGTTACTACAATAGATTGTAGCCTTGTCATTATGGAAGGTAGTCTATTGTCAAGATTTTTGTTACTCCATTGGATGGTAGCATTGTCATTATGTAAGGTAGTTTGTTGTCAAGGTTTTTGTTACTCCAATAGATGGTAGCCTTGTCATTATGGAAGCTAGTCTGTCGTTGTGATTTTTGTTACTCCAATGAATGGTAGCCTTGTCATTATGGAAGGTAGTTTGTTGTTCATATTTTTGTTACTACAATGCATGTTAGCCTTGTCATTATGGAAGGTAGTCTGTTGTCGATATTTTTGTTACTCCATTGGATAGTAGCCTTATCATTATGGAAGGTAGTCTGTTGGTGAGATTTTTGTTATTCCAATGGATGGTAGCCTAGTCATTATGGAAGTTTATCTATTTTCGAGATTTTTGTTACTCCAATGGATGATATCCTTATCATTATGGAAGGTAGTCTATTATCGAGATTTTTGTTACTCTAATGGATGGTAGCCTTGTCATTATGGAAGGTAGTCTGTTGTCAAGATTTTTCTTACTACAATGGATGGTAGCCTTGTCATTATGGAAGTTAGTCTGTTGTCTAGATTTTGTTACTACAATGGATGGTAGCCTTGTCATTATGGAAGGTAGTCTGTTGTCTTGATTTTCGTTACTACAATAGATTGTAGCCTTGTCATTATGGAAGGTAGTCTATTGTCAAGATTTTTGGTACTCCAATGGATGGTAGCATTGTCATTATGTAAGGTAGTTTGTTGTCGAGGTTTTTGTTACTCCAATATATGGTAGCGTTCTCATTATGGAAGCTAGTCTGTCATTGTGATTTTTGTTACTCCAATGAATGGTAGCCTTGTCATTATGGAAGGTAGTCTGTTGTTCATATTTTTGTTACTACAATGCATGTTAGCCTTGTCATTATGGAAGGTAGTCTGTTGTCGATATTTTTGTTACTCCATTGGATAGTACCCTTGTCATTATGGAAGGTAGTCTGTTGGTGAGATTTTTGTTATTCCAATGGATGGTAGCCTAGTCATTATGGAAGTTTATCTATTTTCCATATTTTTGTTACTTCAATGGATGGTAGCCTTATCATTATGGAAGGTAGTCTATTATCGATATTTTTGTTGCTATAATGGATGGTAGCCTTTTCATTATGGAAGGTAGTCTGTCGTCGAAATTTTTGTTGTTCCAATGGATGGTAGCCTTGTCATTATGAAAGGTAGTCTATTGTGGAGATTTTTGTTACTCCAATGGATTGTAGCCTTGTCATTATGGAAGGTAGTTTGTTGTTGAGATTTAGGTTATTCCAATGGATGGTAGCCTTCTTACTATGGAAGGTAGTCTGTTGTCGTGATTTGTCTTACTACAATGGATGGTAGCCTTGTCATTATGGAAGGTAGTCTATTGTCGAGATTTTTGTTACTCCAATGGATTGTAGCCTTGTCATTATGGAAGGTAGTCTGTTGTCGATATCTTTGTTACTACAATGTATGCTAGCCTTGTCATTATGGAAGGTAGTCTGGTGTCGAGATTTTTGTTACTCCATTGGATAGTAGCCTAGTCATTATGGAAGGTAGTCTGTTGTTGAGATTTTTGTTATTCCAATGGATGGTAGCCTAGTCATTATGGAAGGTAGTCTGTTTTCGAGATTTTTGTTACTCAAATTGATGGTAGCCTTGTCATTATGGAAGGTAGTTTGTTGTCGAGATTTTTGTTACTCCAATGCATGGTAGCATTGTCATTATTGAAGGTAGTATGTCGTTGATATTTTTGTTATTCCAATGGATGGTAGCCTTGTCAATATAAAAGGTAGTCTATTGACAAGAGTTTTGTTACTCCAATGGAATGTATCCTTGTCATTATGGAAGGGAGTCTGCTGTCGAGATTTGTCTTACTACAATGGATGGTAGCCTTGTCATTATGGAAGGTAGTCTGTTGTCTTGATTTTTGTTACTACAATAGATTGTAGCCATGTCATTATGGAAGGTAGTCTATTGTCGAGATTTTTGTTACTCCAATGGATGGTAGCATTGTCATTATGGAAGATAGTTTGTTGTCGAGATTTTTGTTACTCCAATAGATGGTAGCCTTTTCATCATGGAAGGTAGTCTGTCGTTGAGATTTTTGTTATACCAATTGATGGTAGCCTAGTCATTATGGAAGGTAGCCTATTTTAAATATTTTTGGTACTCCAATGGATGGTAGCCTTGTCATTATGGAAGGTAGTCTATTGTCGATATTTTTGTTACTCCATTGGATAGTAGCTTTGTCAATATGGAAGGTACTCTGTTGTTGAGATTTTTTTTATTCCAATGGATTGTAGCCTAGTCAATATGGAAGGTAGTCTGTTTTCGATATTTTTGTTACTCCAATGGATGGTAGCCTTGTAATTATGGAAGGTAGTCTATTATCGATATTTTTGTTACTCCAATGGATGGTAGCCTTTTCATTATGGAAGGTAGTCTGTCATCGAAATTTTTGTTGTTCCAATGGATGGTAGCCTTGTCATTATGAAAGGTAGTCTATTGTCGTGATTTTTGTTACTCCAATGGATTGTAGCCTTGTCATTATGGAAGGTAGTCTATTGTCGAGATTTTTGTTACTATAATGGATTGTATCCTTGTCATTAATGAAGGTAGTCTGTTGTCGAGATTTTTCTTACTACAATGGATGGTATCCTTGTCATTATGGAAGGTAGTCTGTTGTCGAGATTTTTGTTACTACAATGGATGGTAGCCTTGTCATTATGGAAGGTAGTCTATTGTCAAGATTTTTGTTACTCCAATGGATGGTAGCATTGTCATTATGTAAGGTAGTTTGTTGTCGAGGTTTTTGTTACTCCAATAGATGGTAGCCTTTTCATTATGGAAGCTAGTCTGTCGTTGTGGTTTTTGTTACTCCAATAAATGGTAGCCTTGTCATTATGGAAGGTAGCTTGTTGTTCATATTTTTGTTACTACAATACATGTTAGCCTTGTCATTATGGAAGGTAGTCTGTTGTCGATATTTTTGTTACTCCATTGGATAGTAGCCTTGTCATTATGGAAGGTAGTCTGTTGGTGAGATTTTTGTTATTCCAATGGATGGTAGCCTAGTCATTATGGAAGTTTATCTCTTTTCGAGATTTTTGTTACTCCAATGGATGGTAGCCTTATCATTATCGAAGGTAGTCTATTATCGAGATTTTTGTTACTCTAATGGATGGTAGCCTTGTCATTATGGAAGGTAGTCTGTTGTCAAGATTTTTCTTACTACAATGGATGGTAGCCTAGTCATTATGGAAGGTAGTCTGTTTTGGAGATTTTTGTTACTCAAATGGATGATAGCCTTGTCATTATGGAAGGTAGTTTGTTGTCGAGATTTTTGTTACTCCAATGGATGGTAGCTTTGTCATTATTGAAGGTAGTATGTCGTTGATATTTTTGTTATTCCAATGGATGGTAGCCTTGTCAATATAAAAGGTAGTCTATTGACAAGATTTTTGTTACTCCAATGGAATGTATCCTTGTCATTATGGAAGGTAGTCTGCTGTCGAGATTTGTCTTACTACAATGGATGGTAGCCTTGTCATTATGGAAGGTAGTCTGTTGTCTTGATTTTTATTACTACAATAGATTGTAGCCTTGTCATTATGGAAGGTAGTCTGTTGTCGATATCTTTGGTACTACAATGTATGCTAGCCTTGTCATTATGGAAGGTAGTCTGGTGTCGAGATTTTTGGTACTCCATTGGATAGTAGCCTAGTCATTATGGAAGGTAGTCTGTCGTTGAGATTTTTGTTATACCAATTGATGGTAGCCTAGTCATTATAGAAGGTAGCCTATTTTAAAGATTTTTGTTACTCCAATGGATGGTAGCCTTGTCATTATGGAAGGTAGTTTGTTGTCGAGATTTTTGTTACTCCAATGCATGGTAGCATTGTCATTATTGAAGGTAGTATGTCGTTGATATTTTTGTTATTCCAATGGATGGTAGCCTTGTCAATATAAAAGGTAGTCTATTGACAAGAGTTTTGTTACTCCAATGGAATGTATCCTTGTCATTATGGAAGGTAGTCTGCTGTCGAGATTTGTCTTACTACAATGGATGGTAGCCTTGTCATTATGGAAGGTAGTCTGTTGTCTTGATTTTTGTTACTACAATAGATTGTAGCCATGTCATTATGGAAGGTAGTCTATTGTCGAGATTTTTGTTACTCCAATGGATGGTAGCATTGTCATTATGGAAGATAGTTTGTTGTCGAGATTTTTGTTACTCCAATAGATGGTAGCCTTTTCATTATGGAAGGTAGTCTGTCGTTGAGATTTTTGTTATACCAATTGATGGTAGCCTAGTCATTATGGAAGGTAGCCTATTTTAAAGATTTTTGTTACTCCAATGGATGGTAGCCTTGTCATTATGGAAGGTAGTCTATTGTCGATATTTTTGTTACTCCATTGGATAGTAGCTTTGTCAATATAGAAGGTACTCTGTTGTTGAGATTTTTTTTATTCCAATGGATTGTAGCCTAGTCAATATGGAAGGTAGTCTGTTTTCGATATTTTTGTTACTCCAATGGATGGTAGCCTTGTAATTATGGAAGGTAGTCCAATATCGAGATTTTTGTTACTCCAATGGATGGTAGCCTTTTCATTATGGAAGGTAGTCTGTCATCGAAATTTTTGTTGTTCCAATGGATGGTAACCTTGTCATTATGAAAGGTAGTCTATTGTCGTGATTTTTCTTACTCCAATGGATTATAGCCTTGTCATTATGGAAGGTAGTCTGTTGTCGGGATTTTTGTTACTACAATGGATTGTATCCTAGTAATTAATGAAGGTAGTCTGTTGTCGAGATTTTTCTTACTACAATGGATGGTATCCTTGTCATTATGGAAGGTAGTCTGTTGTCGAGATTTTTGTTACTACAATGGAGTAGCCTTGTCATTATGGAAGGTAGTCTATTGTCAAGATTTTTGTTACTCCAATGGATGGTAGCATTGTCATTATGTAAGGTAGTTTGTTGTCGAGGTTTTTGTTACTCCAATAGATGGTAGCCTTTTCATTATGGAAGCTAGTCTGTCGTTGTGATTTTTGTTACTCCAATGAATGGTAGCCTTGTCATTATGGAAGGTAGTCTGTTGTTCATATTTTTGTTACTACAATGCATGTTAGCCTTGTCATTATGGAAGGTAGTCTGTTGTCGATATTTTTGTTACGCCATTGGATAGTAGCCTTGTCATTATGGAAGGTAGTCTGTTGGTGAGATTTTTCTTATTCCAATGGATGGTAGCCTAGTCATTATGGAAGTTTATCTATTTTCGAGGTTTTTGTTACTCCAATGGATGGTAGCCTTATCATTATCGAAGGTAGTCTATTATCGAGATTTTTGTTACTCTAATGGATGGTAGCCTTGTCATTATGGAAGGTAGTCTGTTGTCAAGATTTTTCTTACTACAATGGATGGTAGCCTTGTCATTATGGAAGGTAGTCTGTTTTCGAGATTTTTGTTACTCAAATGGATGGTAGCCTTGTCATTATGGAAGGTAGTTTGTTGTCGAGATTTTTGTGACTCCAATGGATGGTAGCTTTGTCATTATTGAAGGTAGTATGTCGTTGATATTTTTGTTATTCCAATGGATGGTAGCCTTGTCAATATAAAAGGTAGTCTATTGACAAGATTTTTGTTACTCCAATGGAATGTATCCTTGTCATTATGGAAGGTAGTCTGTTGTCGAGATTTTTCTTACTACAATGGATGGTAGCCTTGTCATTATGGAAGGTAGTCCGTTGTCTTGATTTTTGTTACTCCAATGGATTGTAGCCTTGTCATTATGGAAGGTAGTCTGTTGTCGAGATTTTTGTTACTACAATGGATTGTAGCCTTGTCATTATGGAAGGTAGTCTGTTGTCGAGATTTTTCTTACTACAATGGATGGTAGCCTTGTCATTATGGTAGCTAGTCTGTTGTCGAGATTTTTGTTACTACAATGGATGTTAGCCTTGTCATTATGGAAGCTAGTCTGTCGTTGTGATTTTTGTTACTCCAATGAATGGTAGCCTTGTCATTATGGAAGGTAGTCTGTTGTTCATATTTTTGTTACTACAATGCATGTTAGCCTTGTCATTATTGAAGGTAGTCTGTTGTCGATATTTTTGTTACTCCAATGGATGGTAGCTTTGTCATTATGGAAGGTAGTATGTCGGTGAGATTTTTGTTATTACAATGGATGGTAGCCTAGTCATTATGGAAGTTTATCTATTTTCGAGATTTTTCTTACTACAATGGATGGTAGCCTTATCATTATCGAAGGTAGTCTATTATCGAGATTTTTGTTACTCTAATGGATGGTAGCCTTGTCATTATGGAAGGTAGTCTGTTGTCAAGATTTTTCTTACTACAATGGATGGTAGCCTAGTCATTATGGAAGGTAGTCTGTTTTCGAGATTTTTGTTACTCAAATGGATGGTAGCCTTGTCATTATGGAAGGTAGTTTGTTGTCGAGATTTTTGTTACTCCAATGGATGGTAGCTTTGTCATTATTGAAGGTAGTATGTCGTTGATATTTTTGTTATTCCAATGGATGGTAGCCTTGTCAATATAAAAGGTAGTCTATTGACAAGATTTTTGTTACTCCAATGGAATGTATCCTTGTCATTATGGAAGGTAGTCTGTTGTCGAGATTTTTCTTACTACAATGGATGGTAGCCTTGTCATTATGGAAGGTAGTCCGTTGTCTTGATTTTTGTTACTACAATAGATTGTAGCCATGTCATTATGGAAGGTAGTCTATTGTCGAGATTTTTGTTACTCCAATGGATGGTAGCATTGTCATTATGGAAGATAGTTTGTTGTCGAGATTTTTGTTACTCCAATACATGGTAGCCTTTTCATTATGGAAGGTAGTCTGTCGTTGAGATTTTTGTTATACCAATGGATGGTAGCCTAGTCATTATGGAAGGTAGCCTATTTTAAAGATTTTTGTTACTCCAATGGATGGTAGCCTTGTCATTATGGAAGGTAGTCTATAGTCGATATTTTTGTTACTCCATTGGATAGTAGCTTTGTCAATATGGAAGGTACTCTGTTGTTGAGATTTTTTTATTCCAATGGATGGTAGCCTAGTCAATACGGAAGGTAGTCTATTTTCAAGATTTTTGTTACTCCAATGGATGGTAGCCTTGTAATTATGGAAGGTAGTCTATTATCGAGATTTTTGTTACTTCAATTGATGGTAGCCTTTTCATTTTGGAAGGTAGTCTATCATCGAAATTTTTGTTGTTCCAATGGATGGTAGCCTTGTCATTATGAAAGGTAGTCTATTGTCGTTATTTTTGTTACTCCAATGGATTGTAGCCTTGTCATTATGGAAGGTAGTCTGTTGTCGAGATTTTTGTTACTACATTGGATTGTAGCCTTGTCATTATGGAAGGTAGTCTGTTGTCGAGATTTTTCTTACTACAATGGATGGTAGCCTTGTCATTATGGTAGGTAGTCTGTTGTCGAGATTTTTGTTACTACAATGGATAGTAGCCTTGTCATTATGGAAGGTAGTCTGTTGTCTTGATTTTTGTTACTACATTAGATTGTAGCCTTGTCATTATGGAAGGTAGTCTATTGTCAAGATATTTGTTACTCCAATGGATGGTAGCATTGTCATTACGTAAGGTAGTTTGTTGTCGAGGTTTTTGTTACTCCAATAGATGGTAGCCTTGTCATTATGGAAGCTAGTTTGTCGTTGTGATTTTTGTTACTCCAATGAATGGTAGCCTTGTCATTATGGAAGGTAGTCTGTTGTTCATATTTTTGTTACTACAATGCATGTTAGCCTTGTCATTATGGAAGGTAGTCTGTTGTCGATATTTTTGTTACTCTATTGGATAGTAGCCTTGTCATTAAGGAAGTTAGTCTGTTGGTGAGATTTTTGTTATTCCAATGGATGGTAGCCTAGACATTATGGAAGTTTATCTATTTTCGAGATTTTTGTTACTCCAATGGATGGTAGCCTTATCATTATCGAAGGTAGTCTATTATCGAGATTTTTGTTACTCTAATGGATGGTAGCCTTGTCATTATGGAAGGTAGTCTGTTGTCAAGATTTTTCTTACTACAATGGATGGTAGCCTAGTCATTATGGAAGGTAGTCTGTTTTCGAGATTTTTGTTACTCAAATGGATGGTAGCCTTGTCATTATGGAAGGTAGTTTGTTGTCGAGATTTTTGTTACTCCAATGGATGGAAGCTTTGTCATTATTGAAGGTAGTATGTCGTTGATATTTTTGTTATTCCAATGGATGGTAGCCTTGTCAATATAAAAGGTAGTCTATTGACAAGATTTTTGTTACTCCAATGGAATGTATCCTTGTCATTATGGAAGGTAGTCTGTTGTTGAGATTTTTCTTACTACAATGGATGGTAGCCTTGTCATTATGGAAGGTAGTCCGTTGTCTTGATTTTTGTTACTACAATAGATTGTAGCCATGTCATTATGGAAGGTAGTCTATTGTCGAGATTTTTGTTACTCCAATGGATGGTAGCATTGTCATTATGGAAGATAGTTTGTTGTCGAGATTTTTGTTACTCCAATACATGGTAGCCTTTTCATTATGGAAGGTAGTCTGTCGTTGAGATTTTTGTTATACCAATGGATGGTAGCCTAGTCATTATGGAAGGTAGCCAATTTTAAAGATTTTTGTTACTCCAATGGATGGTAGCCTTGTCATTATGGAAGGTAGTCTATAGTCGATATTTTTGTTACTCCATTGGATAGTAGCTTTGTCAATATGGAAGGTACTCCGTTGTTGAGATTTTTGTTATTCCAATGGATGTTAGCCTAGTCAATATGGAAGGTAGTCTGTTTTCAAGATTTTTGTTACTCTAATGGATGGTAGCCTTGTAATTATGGAAGGTAGTCTATTATCGAGATTTTCGTTACTTCAATGGATGGTAGCCTTTTCATTTTGGAAGGTAGTCTATCATCGAAATTTTTGTTGTTCCAATGGATGGTAGCCTTGTCATTATGAAAGGTAGTCTATTGTCGTTATTTTTGTTACTCCAATGGATTGTAGCCTTGTCATTATGGAAGGTAGTCTATTGTCGAGATTTTTGTTACTACAATGGATTGTAGCCTTGTCATTATGGAAGGTAGTCTGTTGTCGAGATTTTTCTTACTACAATGGATGGTAGCCTTGTCATTATGGTAGGTAGTCTGTTGTCGAGATTTTTGTTACTACAATGGATGGTAGCCTTGTCATTATGGAAGCTAGTATGTCGTTGTGATTTTTGTTACTCCAATGAATGGTAGCCTTGTCATTGTGGAAGGTAGTCTGTTCTTCATATTTTTGTTACTACAATGCATGTTAGCCTTGTCATTATGGAAGGTAGTCTGTTGTCGATATTTTTGTTACTCCATTGGATAGTAGCCTTATCATTATGGAAGGTAGTCTGTTGGTGAGATTTTTGTTATTCCAATGGATGGTAGCCTAGTCATTATGGAAGTTTATCTATTTTCGAGATTTTTGTTACTCCAATGGATGGTAGCCTTATCATTATCGAAGGTAGTCTATTATCGAGATTTTTGTTACTCTAATGGATGGTAGCCTTGTCATTATGGAAGGTAGTCTGTTGTCAAGATTTTTCTTACTACAATGGATGGTAGCCTAGTCATTATGGAAGGTAGTCTGTTTTCGAGATTTTTGTTACTCAAATGGATGGTAGCCTTGTCATTATGGAAGGTAGTTTGTTGTCGAGATTTTTGTTACTCCAATGGATGGTAGCTTTGTCATTATTGAAGGTAGTATGTCGTTGATATTTTTGTTATTCCAATGGATGGTAGCCTTGTCAATATAAAAGGTAGTCTATTGACAAGATTTTTGTTACTCCAATGGAATGTATCCTTGTCATTATGGAAGGTAGTCTGTTGTCGAGATTTTTCTTACTACAATGGATGGTAGCCTTGTCATTATGGAAGGTAGTCCGTTGTCTTGATTTTTGTTAGTACAATAGATTGTAGCCATGTCATTATGGAAGGTAGTCTATTGTCGAGATTTTTGTTACTCCAATGGATGGTAGCATTGTCATTATGGAAGATAGTTTGTTGTCGAGATTTTTGTTACTCCAATACATGGTAGCCTTTTCATTATGGAAGGTAGTCTGTCGTTGAGATTTTTGTTATACCAATGGATGGTAGCCTAGTCATTATGGAAGGTAGCCTATTTTAAAGATTTTTGTTACTCCAATGGATGGTAGCCTTGTCATTATGGAAGGTAGTCTATATTCGATATTTTTGTTACTCCATTGGATAGTAGCTTTGTCAATATGGAAGGTACTCTGTTGTTGAGATTTTTTTTATTCCAATGGATGTTAGCCTAGTCAATATGGAAGGTAGTCTGTTTTCAAGATTTTTGTTACTCCAATGGATGGTAGCCTTGTAATTATGGAAGGTAGTCTATTATCGAGATTTTTGTTACTTCAATGGATGGTAGCCTTTTCATTTTGGAAGGTAGTCTATCATCGAAATTTTTGTTGTTCCAATGGATGGTAGCCTTGTCATTATGAAAGGTAGTCTATTGTCGTTATTTTTGTTACTCCAATGGATTGTAGCCTTGTCATTATGGAAGGTAGTCTGTTGTCGAGATTTTTGTTACTACAATGGATTGTAGCCTTGTCATTATGGAAGGTAGTTTGTTGTCGAGATTTTTCTTACTACAATGGATGGTAGCCTTGTCATTATGGTAGGTAGTCTGTTGTCGAGATTTTTGTTACTACAATGGATGGTAGCCTTGTCATTATGGAAGGTAGTCTGTTGTCTTGATTTTTGTTACTACAATAGATTGTAGCCTTGTCATTCTGGAAGGTAGTCTATTGTCAAGTTTGTTGTTACTCCAATGGATGGTAGCATTGTCATTACGTAAGGTAGTTTGTTGTCGAGGTTTTTGTTACTCCAATAGATGGTAGCCTTGTCATTATGGAAGCTAGTCTGTCGTTGTGATTTTTGTTACTCCAATGAATGGTAGCCTTGTCATTATGGAAGGTAGTCTGTTGTTCATATTTTTGTTACTACAATGCATGTTAGCCTTGTCATTATGGAAAGTAGTCTGTTGTCGATATTTTTGTTACTCCATTGGATAGTAGCCTTGTCATTATGGAAGGTAGTCTGTTGGTGAGATTTTTGTTATTCCAATGGAAGGTAGCCTAGTCATTATGGAAGTTTATCTATTTTATAGATTTTTGTTACTCCAATGGATGGTAACCCTATCATTATGGAAGGTAGTCTATTATCGAGATTTTTGTTACTCTAATGGATGGTAGCCTTGTCATTATGAAAGGTAGTCTGTTGTCAAGATTTTTCTTACTACAATTGATGGTAGCCTTGTCATTATGGAAGGTAGTCTGTTGTCTAGATTTTTGTTACTACAATGGATAATATCCTTGTCATTATGGAAGGTAGTCTGTTGTCTTGATTTTTGTTACCCCAATGGATGGTAGCCTTATCATTATGGAAGGTAGTCTATTATCGAGATTTTTGTTACTCTAATGGATGGTAGCCTTGTCATTATGGAAGGTAGTCTGTTGTCAAGATTTTTCTTACTACAATGGATGGTAGCCTTGTCATTATGGAAGGTAGTCTGTTGTAGAGATTTTTGTTACTACAATGGATGGTAGCCTTGTCATTATGGAAGGTAGTCTGTTGTTCATATTTTTGTTACTACAATGCATGTTAGCCTTGTCATTATGGAAGGAAGTCTGTTGTCGATATTTTTGTTACTCCATTGGATAGTAGCCTTGTCATTATGGAAGGTAGTCTGTTGGTGAGATTTTTGTTATTCCAATGGATGGTAGCCTAGTCATTATGGAAGTTTATCTATTTTCGAGATTTTTGTTACTCCAATGGATGGTAGGCTTATCATTATGGAAGGTAGTCTATTATCGATATTTTTGTTACTCTAATGGATGGTAGCCTTGTCATTATGGAAGGTAGTCTATTATCGATATTTTTGTTACTCCAATGGATTGTAGCCTTTTCATTATGGAAGGTAGTCTATCGTCGAAATTTTTGTTGTTCCAATGGATGGTAGCCTTGTCATTATGAAAGGTAGTCTATTGTGGAGATTTTTGTTACTCCAATGGATTGTAGCCTTGTCAATATGGAAGGTAGTTTGTTGTTGAGATTTTTGTTACTCCAATGGATGGTAGCCTTCTTACTATGGAAGGTAGTCTGTTGTCGTGATTTTTCTTACTACAATGGATGGTAGCCTTGTCATTATGGAAGGTAGTCTGTTGTCGAGATTTTTGTTACTCCAATGGATTGTAGCCTTGTCATTATGGAAGGTAGTCTATTGTCGATATCTTTGTTACTACAATGTATGCTAGCCTTGTCATTATGGAAGGTAGTCTGGTGTCGAGATTTTTGTTACTCCATTGGATAGTAGCCTAGTCATTATGGAAGGTAGTCTGTTGTTGAGATTTTTGTTATTCCAATGGATGGTAGCCTAGTCATTATGGAAGGTAGTCTATTTTCGAGATTTTTGTTACTCCAATGGATGGTAGCCTTGTCATTATGGAAGGTAGTTTGTTGTCGAGATTTTTGTTACTCCAATGGATGGTATCATTGTCATTATTGAAGGTAGTATGTCGTTGATATTTTTGTTATTCCAATGGATGGTAGCCTTGTCAATATAAAAGGTTGTCTATTGACAACATTTTTGTTACTCCAATGGAATGTATCCTTGTCATTATGGAAGGTAGTCTGTTGTCGAGATTTTTCTTACTACAATGGATGGTAGCCTTATCATTATGGAAGGTAGTCTGTTGTCTTGATTTTTGTTACTACAATAGATTGTAGCCATGTCATTATGGAAGGTAGTCTATTGTCGAGATTTTTGTTACTCCAATGGATGGTAGCATTGTCATTATGGAAGATAGTTTGTTGTCGAGATTTTTGTTACTCCAATAGATGGTAGCCTTTTCATTATGGAAGGTAGTCTGTCGTTGAGATTTTTGTTATACCAATGGATGGTAGCCTAGTCATTATGGAAGGTAGCCTATTTTAAAGATTTTTGTTACTCCAATGGATGGTAGCCTTTTTATTATGGAAGGTAGTCTATTGTCGATATTTTTGTTACTCCATTGGATAGTAGCTTTGTCAATATGGAAGGTACTCTGTTGTTGAGATTTTTTTATTCCAATGGATGGTAGCCTAGTCAATATGGAAGGTAGTCTGTTTTCGAGATTTTTCTTACTCCAATGGATGGTAGCCTTGTAATTATGGAAGGTAGTCAATTATCGAGATTTTTGTTACTCCAATGGATGGTAGCCTTTTCATTATGGAAGGTAGTATGTCATCAAAATTTTTGTTGTTCCAATGGATGGTAGCCTTGTCATTATGAAAGGTAGTCTATTGTCGTGATTTTTGTTACTCCAATGGATTGTAGCCTTGTCATTATGGAAGGTAGTCTGTTGTCGAGATTTTTGTTACTACAATGGATTGTAGCCTTGTCATTATGGAAGGTAGTCTGTTGTCGAGATTTTTATTACTACAATGGATGGTATCCTTGTCATTATGGAAGGTAGTCTGTTGTCGAGATTTTTGTTACTACAATGGATGGTAGACTTGTCATTATGGAAGGTAGTCTGTTGTCTTGATTTTTGTTACTATAATAGATTATAGCCTTGTCAATATGGAAGGTAGTCTATGGTCAAAATTTTTTTTACTCCAATGGAAGGTGGCATTGTCATTATGTAAGGTAGTTTGTTGTCGAGGTTTTTGTTACTCCAATAGATGGTAGCCTTGTCATTATGGAAGCTAGTCTGTCGTTGTGATTTTTGTTACTCCAATGAATGGTAGCCTTGTCATTATGGAAGGTAGTCTGTTGTTCATATTTTTGTTACTACAATGCATGTTAGCCTTGTCATTATGAAAGGTAGTCTGTTGTCGATATTTTTGTTACTCCATTGGATAGTAGCCTTGTGATTATTGAAGGTAGTTTGTTGGTGAGATTTTTGTTATTCCAATGGATGGTAGCCTAGTCATTATGGAAGTTTATCTATTTTTGAGATTTTTGTTACTCCAATGGATAGTAGCCTTATCATTATGGAAGGTAGTCTATTATCGAGATTTTTGTTACTCTAATGGATGGTAGACTTGTCATTATGGAAGGTAGTCTGTTGTCAAGATTTTTCTTACTACAATGGATAGTGGCCTTGTCATTATGGAAGGTAGTCTTTTTTTGAGATTTTTGTTACTACAATGGATGGTAGCCTTGTCATTATGGAAGGTAGTCTGTTGTCTTGATTTTTGTTACTACAATAGATTGTAGCCTTGTCCTTATGGAAGGTAGTCTATTGTCAAGATTTTTGTTACTCCAATGGATGGTAGCATTGTCATTATGTAAGGTAGTTTGTTGTCGAGGTTTTTGTTACTCCAATAGATGGTAGCCTTCTCATTATGGAAGGTAGTCCGTCGTTGTGATTTTTGTTACTCCAATAAATGGTAGCCTTGTCATTATGGAAGTTAGTCTGTTGTTCATATTTTTGTTACTACAATGCATGTTAGCCCTGTCATTATGGAAGGAAGTCTGTTGTCGATATTTTTGTTACTCCATTGGATAGTAGCCTTGTCATTATGGAAGGTAGTCTGTTTGTGAGATTTTTGTTATTCCAATGGATGGTAGCCTAGTCATTATGGAAGTTTATCTATTTTCGATATTTTTGTTACTCCAATGGATGGTAGCCTTATCATTATGGAAGGTAGTCTATTATCGATATTTTTGTTACTCTAATGGATGGTAGCCTTGTCATTATGGAAGGTAGTCTATTATCGAGATTTTTGTTACTCCATTGGATGGTAGCCTTTTCATTATGGAAGGTAGTCTATCGTCGAAATTTTTGTTGTTCCAATGGATGGTAGCCTTGTCATTATGAAAGGTAGTCTATTGTGGAGATTTTTGTTACTCCAATAGATTGTAGCCTTGTCATTATGGAAGGTAGTTTGTTGTTGAGATTTTTGTTACTCCAATGGATGGTAGCCTTCTTACTATGGAAGGTAGTCTGTTGTCGTGATTTTTCTTACTATAATGGATGGTAGCCTTGTCATTATGGAAGGTAGTCTGTTGTCGAGATTTTTGTTACTCCAATGGATTGTAGCCTTGTCATTATGGAAGGTAGTCTATTGTCGATATCTTTGTTACTACAATGTATGCTAGCCTTGTCATTATGGAAGGTAGTCTGGTGTCGAGATTTTTGTTACTCCATTGGATAGTAGCCTAGTCATTATGGAAGGTAGTCTGTTGTTGAGATTTTTGTTATTCCAATGGATGTTAGCCTAGTCATTATGGAAGGTAGTCTGTTTTCGAGATTTTTGTTACCGAAATGGATGGTAGCCTTGTCATTATAGAAGGTAGTTTGTTGTCGAGATTTTTGTTACTCCAACGGATGGTAGCATTGTCATTATTGAAGGTAGTACGTTGTTGATATTTTTGTTATTCCAATGGATGGTAGCCTTGTCAATATAAAAGGTAGTCTATTGACAACATTTTTGTTACTCCAATGGAATGTATCCTTGTCATTATGGAAGGTAGTCTGTTGTCGAGATTTTTCTTACTACAATGGATGGTAGCCTTGTCATTATGGAAGGTAGTCTGTTGTCTTGATTTTTGTTACTACAATAGATTGTAGCCTTGTCATTATGGAAGGTAGTCTATGGTCAAGATTTTTGTTACTCCAATGGATGGTGGCATTGTCATTATGTAAGGTAGTTTGTTGTCGAGGTTTTTGTTACTCCAATAGATGGTAGCCTTGTCATTATGGAAGCTAGTCTGTCGTTGTGATTTTTGTTACTCCAATGAATGTTAGCCTTGTCATTATGGAAGGTAGTCTGTTGTTCATATTTTTGTTACTACAATGCATGTTAGCCTTGTCATTATGGAAGGTAGTCTGTTGTCGATATTTTTGTTACTCCATTGGATAGTAGCCTTGTGATTATTGAAGGTAGTCTGTTGGTGAGATTTTTGTTATTCCAATGGATGGTAGCCTAGTCATTATGGAAGTTTATCTATTTTTCAGATTTTGTTACTCCAATGGATGGTAGCCTT
Source organism: Vicia faba (assembly GCA_948472305.1). Lineage (NCBI taxonomy): Eukaryota > Viridiplantae > Streptophyta > Magnoliopsida > Fabales > Fabaceae > Vicia > Vicia faba. The sequence continues at coordinate 751,037,095 of OX451741.1, forward strand.
ATCATTATGGAAGGTAGTCTATTATCGAGATTTTTGTTACTCTAATGGATGGTAGCCTTGTCATTATGGAAGGTAGTCTGTTGTCAAGATTTTTCTTACTACAATGGATGGTAGCCTTGTCATTATGGAAGGTAGTCTGTTGTCAGGATTTTTGTTACTACAATGGATGGTAGCCTTGTCATTATGGAAGGTAGTCTGTTGTCTTGATTTTTGTTACTAAAATAGATTGTAGCCTTGTCATTATGGAAGGTAGTCTATTGTCAAGATTTTTGTTACTCCAATGGATGGTAGCATTGTCATTATGTAAGGTAGTTTGTTGTCGAGGATTTTGTTACTCCAATAGATGGTAGCCTTCTCATTATGGAAGCTAGTCTGTCGTTGTGATTTTTGTTACTCTAATGAATGGTAGCCTTTTCATTATGGAAAGTAGTCTGTTGTTCATATTTTTGTTACTACAATGCATGTTAGCCTTGTCATTATGGAAGGTAGTCTGTTGGTGAGATTTTTGTTATTCCAATGGATGGTAGCCTAGTCATTATGGAAGTTTATCTATTTTCGACATTTTTGTTACTCCAATGGATGGTAGCCTTATCATTATGCAAGGTAGTCTATTATCGATATTTTTGTTACTCTAATGGATGGTAGCCTTGTCATTATGGAAGGTAGTCTATTATCGAGATTTTTGTTACTCCAATGGATGGTAGCCTTTTCATTATGGAAGGTAGTTTGTCGTCGAAACTTTTGTTTTCCAATGGATGGTAGCCTTGTCATTATGAAAGTTAGTCTATTGTGGAGATTTTTGTTACTCCAATGGATTGTAGCCTTGTCATTATGGAAGGTAGTCTGTTGGTGAGATTTTTGTTATTCCAATGGATGGTAGCCTAGTCATTATGGAAGTTTATCTATTTTCGACATTTTTGTTACTCCAATGGATGGTAGCCTTATCATTATGCAAGGTAGTCTATTATCGATATTTTTGTTACTCTAATGGATGGTAGCCTTGTCATTATGGAAGGTAGTCTATTATCGAGATTTTTGTTACTCCAATGGATGGTAGCCTTTTCATTATGGAAGGTAGTTTGTCGTCGAAACTTTTGTTTTCCAATGGATGGTAGCCTTGTCATTATGAAAGTTAGTCTATTGTGGAGATTTTTGTTACTCCAATGGATTGTAGCCTTGTCATTATGGAAGGTAGTCTGTTGTTGAGATTTTTGTTACTCCAATGGATGGTAGCCTTCTTACTATGGAAGTTAGTCTGTTGTCGTGATTTTTCTTACTACAATGGATGGTAGCCTTGTCATTATGGAAGGTAGTCTGGTGTCGAGATTTTTTTACTCCAACGGATTGTAGCCTTGTCATTATGGAAGGTAGTCTGTTGTCGATATCTTTGTTACTACAATGTATGCTAGCCTTGTCATTATGGAAGGTAGTCTGGTGTCGAGATTTTTGTTACTCCATTGGATAATAGCCTAGTCATTATGGAAGGTAGTCTGTTGTTGAGATTTTTGTTATTCCAATGGATGGTAGCCTAGTCATTATGGAAGGTAGTCTGTTTTCGAGATTTTTGTTACTCAAATGGATGGTAGCCTTGTCATTATGGAAGGTAGTTTGTTGTCGAGATTTTTGTTACTCCAATGGATGGTAGCATTGTCATTATTGAAGATAGTATGTCGTTGATATTTTTGTTATTCCAATGGATGGTAGCCTTGTCAATATAAAAGGTAGTCTATTGACAATATTTTTGTTACTACAATGGAATGTATCCTTGTCATTATGGAAAGTAGTCTGTTGTCGATATTTTTCTTACTACAATGGATGGTAGCCTTGTCATTATGGAAGGTAGTCCGTTGTCTTGATTTTTGTTACTACAATAGATTGTAGCCATGTCATTATGGAAGGTAGTCTATTGTCGAGATTTTTGTTACTCCAATGGATGGTAGCATTGTCATTATGGAAGATAGTTTGTTGTCGAGATTTTTGTTACTCCAATAGATGGTAGCCTTTTCATTATGGAAGGTAGTCTGTCGTTGAGATTTTTGTTATACCAATGGATGGTAGCCTAGTCATTATGGAAGGGAGCCTATTTTAAAGATTTTTGTTACTCCAATGGATGGTAGCCTTGTCATTATGGAAGGTAGTCTATTGTCGATATTTTTGTTACTCCATTGGATAGTAGCTTTTTCAATATGGAAGGTACTCTGTTGTTGAGATTTTTTTTATTCCAATGGATGGTAGCCTAGTCAATATGGAAGGTAGTCTGTTTTCGAGATTTTTGTTACTCCAATGGATGGTAGCCTTGTCATTATGGAAGGTAGTCTATTATCGAGATTTTTGTTACTCCAATGGATGGTAGCCTTTTCATTACGGAAGGTAGTCTGTCATCGAAATTTTTGTTGTTCCAATGGATGGTAGCCTTGTCATTATGAAAGGCAGTCTATTGTCGTGATTTTTGTTACTCCAATGGATTGTAGCCTTGTCATTATGGAAGGTAGTCTATTGTCGAGATTTTTGTTACTACAATGTATTGTAGCCTTGTCATTATGGAAGGTAGTCTGTTGTCGAGATTTTTCTTACTACAATGGATGGTAGCCTTGTCATTATGGAAGGTAGTCTGTTGTCTTGATTTTTGTTACTACAATAGATTGTAGCCTTGTCATTATGGAAGGTAGTCTATTGTCAAGATTTTTGTTACTCCAATGGATGGTAGCATTGTCATTATGTAAGGTAGTTTGTTGTCAAAGTTTTTGTTACTCCAATAGATGGTAGCCTTGTCATTATGGAAGCTAGTATGTCATTGTAATTTTTGTTACTCCAATGAATGGTAGCCTTGTCATTATGGAAGGTAGTCTGTGGTTCATATTTTTGTTACTACAATGCATGTTAGCCTTGTCATTATGGAAGGTAGTCTGTTGTCGATATTTTTGTTACTCCATTTGATAGTAGCCTTGTCATTATGGAAGGTAGTCTGTTGGTGAGATTTTTGTTATTCCAATGGATGGTAGCCTAGTCATTATATAAGTTTATCTATTTTCGAGATTTTTGTTACTCCAATGGATGGTAGCCTTATCATTATGGATGGTAGTCTATTATCGAGATTTTTGTTACTCAATGGATGGTAGCCTTGTCATTATGGAAGGTAGTCTGTTGTCAAGATTTTTCTTACTACAATGGATGGTAGCCTTGTCATTATGGAAGGTAGTTTGTTGTCTTGATTTTTGTTACTACAATAGATTGTAGCCTTGTCATTATGGAAGGTAGTCTATTGTCAAGATTTTTGTTACTACAATGGATGGTAGCATTGTCATTATGTAAGGTAGTTTGTTGTCGAGGTTTTTGTTACTCCAATAGATGGTAGCCTTCTCATTATGGAAGCTAGTATGTCGTTGTGATTTTGTTACTCCAATGAATGGTAGCCTTGTCATTATGGAAGGTGGTCTGTTGTTCATATTTTTGTTACTACAATGCATGTTAGCCTTGTCATTATGGAAGGTAGTCTGTTGTCGATATTTTTGTTACTCCATTGGATAGTAGCCTTGTCATTATGGAAGGTAGTCTGTTGGTGAAATTTTTGTTATTCCAATGGATGGTAGCCTAGTCATTATGGAAGTTTATCTATTTTTGAGATTTTTGTTACTCCAATGGATGGTAGCCTTATCAATATGGAAGGTAGTCTATTATCGATATTTTTGTTACTCTAATGGATGGTAGCCTTGACATTATGGAAGGTTGTCTATTATCGAGATTTTTGTTACTCCAATGGATGGTAGCCTTTTCATTATGGAAGGTAGTCTGTCATCGAAATTTTTGTTATTCCAATGGATGGTAGCCTTGTCATTATGAAAGGTAGTCTATTGTCGTGATTTTTGTTACTCCAATGGATTGTAGCCTTGTCATTATGGAAGGTAGTCTATTGTCGAGATTTTTGTTACTACAATGGATTGTAGCCTTGTCATTATGGAAGGTAGTCTTTTGTCGAGATTTTTCTTACTACAATGGATGGTAGCCTTGTCATTATGGAAGGTAGTCTGTTGTCTTGATTTTTGTTACTACAATAGATTGTAGCCTTGTCATTATGGAAGGTAGTCTATTGTCAAGATTTTTGTTACTCCAATGGATGGTAGCATTGTCATTATGTAAGGTAGTTTGTTGTCAAAGTTTTTGTTACTCCAATAGATGGTAGCCTTGTCATTATGGAAGCTAGTCTGTCGTTGTAATTTTTGTTACTCCAATGAATGGTAGTCTTGTCATTATGGAAGGTAGTCTGTTGTTCATATTTTTGTTACTACAATGCATGTTAGCCTTGTCATTATGGAAGGTAGTCTGTTGTCGATATTTTTGTTACTCGATTTGATAGTAGCCTTGTCATTATGGAAGGTAGTCTGTTGGTGAGATTTTTGTTATTCCAATGGATGGTAGCCTAGTCATTATATAAGTTTATCTATTTTCGAGATTTTTGTTACTCCAATGGATGGTAGCCTTATCATTATGGAAGGTAGTCTATTATCGAGATTTTTGTTACTCAATGGATGGTAGCCTTGTCATTATGGAAGGTAGTCTGTTGTCAAGATTTTTCTTACTACAATGGATGGTAGCCTTGTCATTAGGGAAGGTAGTCTGTTGTCTTGATTTTTGTTACTAAAATAGATTGTAGCCTTGTGATTATGGAAGGTAGTCTATTGTCAAGATTTTTGTTACTCCAATGGATGGTAGCATTGTCATTATGTAAGGTAGTTTGTTGTCAAAGTTTTTGTTACTCCAATAGATGGTAGCCTTGTCATTATGGAAGCTAGTCTTTCGTTGTAATTTTTGTTACTCCAATGAATGGTAGCCTTGTCATTATGGAACGTAGTCTGTTGTTCATATTTTTGTTACTACAATGCATGTTAGCCTTGTCATTATGGAAGGTAGTCTGTTGTCGATATTTTTGTTACTCCATTTGATAGTAGCCTTGTCATTATGGAAGGTAGTCTGTTGGTGAGATTTTTGTTATTCCAATGGATGGTAGCCTAGTCATTATATAAGTTTATCTATTTTCGAGATTTTTGTTACTCCAATGGATGGTAGCCTTATCATTATGGAAGGTAGTCTATTATAGAGATTTTTGTTACTCAATGGATGGTAGCCTTGTCATTATGGAAGGTAGTCTGTTGTCAAGATTTTTCTTACTACAATGGATGGTAGCCTTGTCATTATGGAAGGTAGTTTGTTGTCTTGATTTTTGTTACTACAATAGATTGTAGCCTTGTCATTATGGAAGGTAGTCTATTGTCAAGATTTTTGTTACTACAATGGATGGTAGCATTGTCATTATGTAAGGTAGTTTGTTGTCGAGGTTTTTGTTACTCCAATAGATGGTAGCCTTCTCATTATGGAAGCTAGTCTGTTGTCGAGATTTTTCTTACTACAATGGATGGTAGCCTTGTCATTATGGAAGGTAGTCTGTTGTCTTGATTTTTGTTACTACAATAGATTGTAGCCATGTCATTATGGAAGGTAGTCTATTGTCGAGATTTTTGTTACTCCAATGGATGGTAGCATTGTCATTATGGAAGATAGTTTGTTGTCGAGATTTTTGTTACTCCAATAGATGGTATCCTTTTCATTATGGAAGGTAGTCTGTCGTTGAGATTTTTGTTATACCAATGGATGGTAGCCTAGTCATTATGGAAGGTAGCCTATTTTAAAGATTTTTGTTACTCCAATGGATGATAGCCTTGTCATTATGGAAGGTAGTCTATTGTCGATATTTTTGTTACTCCATTGGATAGTAGCTTTGTCAATATGGAAGGTACTCTGTTGTTGAGATTTTTTTATTCCAATGGATGGTAGCCTATTCAATATGGAAGGTAGTCTGTTTTCGAGATTTTTGTTACTCCAATGGATTGTAGCCTTGTCATTATGGAAGGTAGTCTATTATCGAGATTTTTGTTACTCCAATGGATGGTAGCCTTTTCATTATGGAAGGTAGTCTGTCATCGAAATTTTTGTTGTTCCAATGGATGGTAGCCTTGTCATTATGAAAGGTAGTCTATTGTCGTGATTTTTGTTACTCCAATGGATTGTAGCCTTGTCATTATGGAAGGTAGTCTATTGTCGAGATTTTTATTACTACAATGGATTGTAGACTTGTCATTATGGAAGGTAGTCTTTTGTCGAGATTTTTCTTACTACAATGGATGGTAGCCTTGTCATTATGGAAGGCAGTCTGTTGTCGAGATTTTTGTTACTACAATGGATGGTAGCCTTGTCATTATGGAAGGTAGTCTGTTGTCTTGATTTTTGTTACTACAATAGATTATAGCCTTGTCATTATGGAAGGTAGTCTATTGTCAAGATTTTTGTTACTCCAATGGATGGTAGCATTGTCATTATGTAAGGCAGTTTGTTGTCAAAGTTTTTGTTACTCCAATAGATGGTAGCCTTGTCATTATGGTAGCTAGTCTGTCGTTGTAATTTTTGTTACTCCAATGAATGGTAGCCTTGTCATTATGGAAGGTAGTCTGTTGTTCATATTTTTGTTACTACAATGCATGTTAGCCTTGTCATTATGGAAGGTAGTCTGTTGTTGATATTTTTGTTACTCCATTTGATAGTAGCCTTGTCATTATGGAAGGTAGTCTGTTGGTGAGATTTTTGTTATTCCAATGGATGGTAGCCTAGTCATTATATAAGTTTATCTATTTTCGAGATTTTTGTTACTCCAATGGATGGAAGCCTTATCATTATGGAAGGTAGTCTATTATCGTGATTTTTGTTACTCAATGGATGGTAGCCTTGTCATTATGGAAGGTAGTCTGTTGTCAAGATTTTTCTTACTACAATGGATGGTAGCCTTGTCATTATGGAAGGTAGTTTGTTGTCTTGATTTTTGTTACTACAATAGATTGTAGCCTTGTCATTATGGAAGGTAGTCTATTGTCAAGATTTTTGTTACTACAATGGATGGTAGCATTGTCATTATGTAAGGTAGTTTTTTGTCGAGGTTTTTGTTACTCCAATAGATGGTAGCCTTCTCATTATGGAAGCTAGTCTGTCGTTGTGATTTTGTTACTCCAATGAATGGTAGCCTTGTCATTATGAAAGGTAGTCTGTTGTTCATATTTTTGTTACTACAATGCATGTTAGTCTTATTATTATGGAAGGTAGTCTCTTGTCGATATTTTTGTTACTCCATTGGATAGTAGCCTTGTCATTATGGAAGGTAGTCTGTTGGTGAAATTTTTGTTATTCCAATGGATGGTAGCCTAGTCATTATGGAAGTTTATCTATTTTTGAGATTTTTGTTACTCCAATGGATGGTAGCCTTATCAATATGGAAGATAGTCTATTATCGATATTTTTGTTACTCTAATGGATGGTAGCCTTGTCATTATGGAAGGTAGTCTATTATCGAGATTTTTGTTACTCCAATGGATGGTAGCCTTCTTACTATGGAAGGTAGTCTGTTGTCATGATTTTTCTTACTACAATGGATGGTAGCCATGTCATTATGGAAGGTAGTCTGTTGTCGAGATTTTTGTTACTCCAATGGATTGTAGCCTTGTCATTATGGAAGGTAGTCTGTTGTCGATATCTTTGTTACTACAATGTATGCTACCCTTGTCATTATGGAAGGTAGTCTGGTGTCCAGATTTTTCTTACTCCATTGGATAGTAGCCTATTCATTATGGAAGGTAGTCTGTTGTTGAGATTTTTGTTATTCCAATGGATGGTAGCCTAGACATTATGGAAGGTAGTCTGTTTTCGAGATTTTTGTTACTCAAATGGATGGTAGTTTTGTCATTATGGAAGGTAGTTTGTTGTCGAGATTTTTGTTACTCCAATGGATGGTAGAATTGTCATTATTGAAGGTAGTATGTCGTTGATATTTTTGTTATTCCAATGGATGGTAGCCTTGTCAATATAAAAGGTAGTCTATTGACAACATTTTTGTTACTCCAATGGAATGTATCCTTGTCATTATGGAAGGTAGTCTGTTGTCGAGATTTTTCTTACTACAATGGATGGTAGTCTTGTCATTATGGAAGGTAGTCTGTTGTCTTCATTTTTGTTACTACAATAGATTGTAGCCATGTCATTATGGAAGGTAGTCTATTGTCGAGATTTTTGTTACTCCAATGGATGGTAGCATTGTCATTATGGAAGGTAGTTTGTTGTCGAGATTTTTGTTACTCCAATGGATGGTAGAATTGTCATTATTGAAGGTAGAATGTCGTTGATATTTTTGTTATTCCAATGGATGGTAGCCTTGTCAATATAAAAGGTAGTCTATTGACAACATTTTTGTTACTCCAATGGAATGTATCCTTGTCATTATGGAAGGTAGTCTGTTGTCGAGATTTTTCTTACTACAATGGATGGTAGCCTTGTCATTATGGAAGGTAGTCTGTTGTCTTGATTTTTGTTACTACAATAGATTGTAGCCATGTCATTATGGAAGGTAGTCTATTGTCGAGATTTTTGTTACTCCAATGGATGGTAGCATTGTCATTATGGAAGATAGTTTATTGTCGAGATTTTTGTTACTCCAATAGATGGTAGCCTTGTTATAATGGAAGCTAGTCTGTCGTTATGATTTTTGTTACTCCAATGAATGGTAGCCTTGTCATTATGGAAGGTAGTCTGTTGTTCATATTTTTGTTACTACAATGCATGTTAGCCTTGTCATTATGGAAGGTAGTCTGTTGTCGATATTTTTGTTACTCCATTGGATAGTAGCCTTGTCATTATGGAAGGTAGTCTGTTGGTGAGATTTTTGTTATTCCAATGGATGGTAGCCTAGTCATTATATAAGTTTATCTATTTTCGAGATTTTTGTTACTCCAATAGATGGTAGCCTTATCATTATGGAAGGTAGTCTATTATCGAGATTTTTGTTACTCAATGGATGGTAGCCTTGTCATTATGGAAGGTAGTCTGTTGTCAAGATTTTTCTTACTACAATGGATGGTAGCCTTGTCATTATGGAAGGTAGTTTGTTGTCTTGATTTTTGTTACTACAATAGATTGTAGCCTTGTCATTATGGAAGGTAGTCTATTGTCAAGATTTTTGTTACTACAATGGATGGTAGCATTGTCATTATGTAAGGTAGTTTTTTGTCGAGGTTTTTGTTACTCCAATAGATGGTAGCCTTCTCATTATGGAAGCTAGTCTGTCGTTGTGATTTTGTTACTCCAATGAATGGTAGCCTTGTCATTATGGAAGGTAGTCTGTTGTTCATATTTTTGTTACTACAATGCATGTTAGTCTTATCATTATGGAAGGTAGTCTCTTGTCGATATTTTTGTTACTCCATTGGATAGTAGCCTTGTCATTATGGAAGGTAGTCTGTTGGTGAAATTTTTGTTATTCCAATGGATGGTAGCCTAGTCATTATGGAAGTTTATCTATTTTTGAGATTTTTGTTATTCCAATGGATGGTAGCCTTATCAATATGGAAGATAGTCTATTATCGATATTTTTGTTACTCTAATGGATGGTAGCCTTGTCATTATGGAAGGTAGTCTATTATCGAGATTTTTGTTACTCCAATGGATGGTAGCCTTCTTACTATGGAAGGTAGTCTGTTGTCATGATTTTTCTTACTACAATGGATGGTAGCCATGTCATTATGGAAGGTAGTCTGTTGTCGAGATTTTTGTTACTCCAATGGATTGTAGCCTTGTCATTATGGAAGGTAGTCTGTTGTCGATATCTTTGTTACTACAATGTATGCTACCCTTGTCATTATGGAAGGTAGTCTGGTGTCCAGATTTTTCTTACTCCATTGGATAGTAGCCTATTCATTATGGAAGGTAGTCTGTTGTTGAGATTTTTGTTATTCCAATGGATGGTAGCCTAGACATTATGGAAGGTAGTCTGTTTTCGAGATTTTTGTTACTCAAATGGATGGTAGTTTTGTCATTATGGAAGGTAGTTTGTTGTCGAGATTTTTGTTACTCCAATGGATGGTAGAATTGTCATTATTGAAGGTAGAATGTCGTTGATATTTTTGTTATTCCAATGGATGGTAGCCTTGTCAATATAAACGGTAGTCTATTGACAACATTTTTGTTACTCCAATGGAATGTATCCTTGTCATTATGGAAGGTAGTCTGTTGTCGAGATTTTTCTTACTACAATGGATGGTAGCCTTGTCATTATGGAAGGTAGTCTGTTGTCTTGATTTTTGTTACTACAATAGATTGTAGCCATGTCATTATGGAAGGTAGTCTATTGTCGAGATTTTTGTTACTCCAATGGATGGTAGCATTGTCATTAAGGAAGATAGTTTGTTGTCGAGATTTTTGTTACTCCAATAGATGGTAGCCTTGTTATAATGGAAGCTAGTCTGTCGTTATGATTTTTGTTACTCCAATGAATGGTAGCCTTGTCATTATGGAAGGTAGTCTGTTGTTCATATTTTTGTTACTACAATGCATGTTAGCCTTGTCATTATGGAAGGTAGTCTGTTGTCGATATTTTTGTTACTCCATTGGATAGTAGCCTTGTCATTATGGGAGGCAGTCTTATGTTGAGATTTTTGTTATTCCAATGGATGGTAGCCTAGTCATTATATAAGTTTATCTATTTTCGAGATTTTTATTACTCCAATGGATGGTAGCCTTATCATTATGGAAGGTAGTCTATTATCGAGATTTTTGTTACTCTAATGGATGGTAGCCTTGTCATTATGGAAGGTAGTCTTTGGTCAAGATTTTTCTTACTACAATGGTTGGTAGCCTTGTCATTATGGAAGGTAGTCTATTGTCGAGATTTTTCTTACTACAATGGATGGTAGCCTTGTCATTATGGAAGGTAGTTTATTGTCTTGATATTTGTTACTACAATAGATTGTAGCCTTGTCATTATGGAAGGTAGTCTATTGTCAAGATTTTTGTTACTACAATGGATGGTAGCATTGTCATTATGTAAGGTAGTTTGTTGTCGAGGTTTTTGTTACTCCAATAGATGGTAGCCTTCTCATTATGGAAGCTAGTCTGTTGTCGAGATTTTTCTTACTACAATGGATGGTAGCCTTGTCATTATGGAAGGTAGTCTGTTGTCTTGATTTTTGTTACTACAATAGATTGTAGCCATGTCATTATGGAAGGTAGTCTATTGTCGAGATTTTTGTTACTCCAATGGATGGTAGCATTGTCATTATGGAAGATAGTTTGTTGTCGACATTTTTGTTACTCCAATAGATGGTAGCCTTTTCATTATGGAAGGTAGTCTGTCGTTGAGATTTTTGTTATACCAATGGATGGTAGCCTAGTCATTATGGAAGGTAGCCTATTTTAAAGATTTTTGTTACTCCAATGGATGATAGCCTTGTCATTATGGAAGGTAGTCTATTGTCGATATTTTTGTTACTCCATTGGATAGTAGCTTTGTCAATATGGAAGGTACTCTGTTGTTCAGATTTTTTTTATTCCAATGGATGGTAGCCTATTCAATATGGAAGGTAGTCTGTTTTCGAGATTTTTGTTACTCCAATAGATTGTAGCCTTGTCATTATGGAAGGTAGTCTATTATCGAGATTTTTGTTACTCCAATAGATGGTAGCCTTTTCATTATGGAAGGTAGTCTGTCATCGAAATTTTTGTTGTTCCAATGGATGGTAGCCTTGACATTATGAAAGGTAGTCTATTGTCGTGATTTTTGTTACTCCAGTGGATTGTAGCCTTGTCATTATGGAAGGTAGTCTATTGTCGAGATTTTTGTTACTACAATGGATTGTAGCCTTGTCATTATGGAAGGTAGTCTGTTGTCGAGATTTTTGTTACTACAATGGATGGTAGCCTTGTCATTATGGAAGGTAGTCTGTTGTCTTGATTTTTGTTACTACAATAGATTATAGCCTTGTCATTATGGAAGGTAGTCTATTGACAAGATTTTTGTTACTCCAATGGATGGTAGAATTGTCATTATGTAAGGTAGTTTGTTGTCAAAGTTTTTGTTACTCCAATAGATGGTAGCCTTGTCATTATGGAAGCTAGTCTGTCGTTGTAATTTTTGTTACTCCAATGAATGGTAGCCTTGTCATTATGGAAGGTAGTCTGTTGTTCATATTTTTGTTACTACAATGCATGTTAGCCTTGTCATTATGGAAGGTAGTCTGTTGTCGATATTTTTGTTACTCCATTTGATAGTAGCCTTGTCATTATGGAAGGTAGTATGTTGGTGAGATTTTTGTTATTCCAATGGATGGTAGCCTAGTCATTATATAAGTTTATCTATTTTCGAGATTTTTGTTACTCCAATGGATGGTAGCCTTATCATTATGGAAGGTAGTCTATTATCGAGATTTTTGTTACTCAATGGATGGTAGCCTTGTCATTATGGAAGGTAGTCTGTCGTCAAGATTTTTCTTACTACAATGGATGGTAGCCTTGTCATTATGGAAGGTAGTTTGTTGTCTTGATTTTTGTTACTACAATAGATTGTAGCCTTGTCATTATGGAAGGTAGTCTATTGTCAAGATTTTTGTTACTACAATGGATGGTAGCATTGTCATTATGTAAGGTAGTTTGTTGTCGAGGTTTTTGTTACTCCAATAGATGGTAGCCTTCTCATTATGGAAGCTAGTCTGTTGTTGTGATTTTGTTACTCCATTGAATGGTAGCCTTGTCATTATGGAAGGTAGTCTGTGGTTCATATTTTTGTTACTACAATGCATGTTAGCCTTGTCATTATGGAAGGTAGTCTGTTATCGATATTTTTGTTACTCCATTGGATAGTAGCCTTGTTATTATGGAAGGTAGTTTGTTGGTGAATTTTTTGTTATTCCAATGGATGGTAGCCTAGTCATTATGGAAGTTTATCTATTTTTGAGATTTTTGTTACTCCAATGGATGGTAGGCTTATCAATATGGAAGATAGTCTATTATCGATATTTTTGTTACTCTAATGGATTGTAGACTTGTCATTATGGAAGGTAGTCTGTTGTTGAGATTTTTGTTACTCCAATGGATGGTAGCCTTCTTACTATGAAAGGTAGTCTGTTGTCATGATTTTTCTTACTACAATGGATGGTAGCCATGTCATTATGGAAGGTAGTCTGTTGTCGAGATTTTTGTTACTCCAATGGATTGTAGCCTTGTCATTATGGAAGGTAGTCTGTTGTCGATATCTTTGTTACTACAATGTATGCTAGCCTTGTCATTATGGAAGGTTGTCTGGTGTCGAGATTTTTCTTACTCCATTGGATAGTAGCCTATTCATTATGGAAGGTAGTCTGTTGTTGAGATTTTTGTTATTCCAATGGATGGTAGCCTAGTCATTATGGAAGGTAGTCTGTTTTCGAGATTTTTGTTACTCAAATGGATGGTAGCCTTGTCATTATGCAAGGTAGTTTGTTGTCGAGATTTTTGTTACTCCAATGGATGGTAGAATTGTCATTATTGAAGGTAGTATGTCGTTGATATTTTTGTTATTCCAATGGATGGTAGCCTTGTCAATGTAAAAGGTAGTCTATTGACAACATTTTTGTTACTCCAATGGAATGTATCCTTGTCATTATGGAAGGTAGTCTGTTGTCGAGATTTTTCTTACTACAATGGATGGTAGCCTTGTCATTATGGAAGGTAGTCTGTTGTCTTGATTTTTGTTACTACAATAGATTGTAGCCATGTCATTATGGAAGGTAGTCTATTGTCGAGATTTTTGTTACTCCAATGGATGGTAGCATTGTCATTATGGAAGATAGTTTATTGTCGAGATTTTTGTTACTCCAATAGATGGTAGCCTTGTTATAATGGAAGCTAGTCTGTCGTTGTGATTTTTGTTACTCCAATGAATGGTAGCCTTGTCATTATGGAAGGTAGTCTATTGTTCATATTTTTGTTACTACAATGCATGTTAGCCTTGTCATTATGGAAGGTAGTCTGTTGTCGATATTTTTGTTACTCCATTGGATAGTAGCCTTGTCATTATGGGAGGCAGTGTGTTGTTGAGATTTTTGTTATTCCAATGGATGGTAGCCTAGTCATTATATAAGTTTATCTATTTTCGAGATTTTTGTTACTCCAATGGATGGTAGCCTTATCATTATGGAAGGTAGTCTATTATCGAGATTTTTGTTACTCTAATGCTTGGTAGCCTTGTCATTATGGAAGGTAGTCTTTGGTCAAGATTTTTCTTACTACAATGGTTGGTAGCCTTGTCATTATGGAAGGTAGTCTATTGTCAAGATTTTTTGTTACTACAATGGATGGTAGCCTTGTCATTATGGAAGGTAGTCTGTTGTCTTTATTTTTGTTACTACAATAGATTGTAGCCTTGTCATTATGGAAGGTAGTCTATTGTCACGATTTTTGTTACTCCAATGGATTGTAGCATTGTCATTATGTAAGGTAGTTTGTTGTCGAGGTTTTTGTAACTCCAATAGATGGTAGCCTTCTCATTATGGAAGCTACTCTGTCGTTGTTATTTTTGTTACTCCAATGAATGGTAGCCTTGTCATTATGGAAGGTAGTCTGTTGTTCATATTTTTGTTACTACAATGCATGTTAGCGTTGTCATTATGGAAGGTAGTCTGTTGTCGATATTTTTGTTACTCCATTGGATAGTAGCCTTCTCATTATGGAAGGTAGTCTGTTGGTGAAATTTTTGTTATTCCAATGGATGGTAGCCTAGTCATTATGGAAGTTTATCTATTTTTGAGATTTTTGTTACTCCAATGGATGGTTGCCTTATCATTATGGAAGGTAGTCTATTATCGATATTTTTGTTACTCTAATGGATGGTAGACTTGTCATTATGGAAGGTAGTCTATTATCGAGATTTTTGTTACTCCAATGGATGGTAGCCTTTTCATTATGGAAGGTAGTCTGTCGTCGAAATTTTTGTTGTTCCAATGGATGGTAGCCTTGACATTATGAAAGGTAGTCTATTGTGGAGATTTTTGTTACTCCAATGGATTGTAGACTTGTCATTATGGAAGGTAGTCTGTTGTTGAGATTTTTGTTACTCCAATGGATGGTAGCCTTCTTACTATGGAAGGTAGTCTATTGTCATGATTTTTCTTACTACAATGGATTGTAGCCTTGTCATTATGGAAGGTAGTCTGTTGTCGAGATTTTTGTTACTCCAATGGATTGTAGCCTTGTCATTATGGAAGGTAGTCTGTTGTCGATATCTTTGTTACTACAATGTATGCTAGCATTGTCATTATGGAAGGTAGTCTAATGTCGGGATTTTTGTTACTCCATTGGATAGTAGCCTAGTCATTATGGAAGGTAGTCTGTTGTTGAGATTTTTGTTATTCCAATGGATGGTAGCCTAGTCATTATGGAAGGCAGTCTGTTTTCGAGATTTTTGTTACTCAAATGGATGGTAGCCTTGTCATTATGGAAGGTAGTTTGTTGTCGAGATTTTTGTTACTCCAATGGATGGTAGCATTGTCATTATTGAAGGTAGTATGTCGTTGATATTTTTGTTATTCCAATGGATGGTAGCCTCGTCAATATAAAAGGTAGTCTATTGACAAGATTTTTGTTACTCCAATGGAATGTATCCTTGTCATTATGGAAGGTAGTCTGTTGTCGAGATTTTTCTTACTACAATGGATGGTAGCCTTGTCATTATGGAAGGTAGTCTGTTGTCTTGATTTTTGTTACTACAATAGAATTAAGCCATGTCATTATGGAAGGGAGTCTATTGTCGAGATTTTTGTTACTCCAATGGATGGTAGCATTGTCATTTTGGAAGATAGTTTGTTGTCGGGATTTTTGTTACTCCAATAGATGGTAGCCTTTTAATTATGGAAGGTAGTCTTATGTCTTGATTTTTGTTACTACAATAGATTGTAGCCTTGTCATTATGGAAGGTAGTCTATTGTCAAGATTTTTGTTACTCCAATGGATTGTAGCATTGTCATTATGTAAGGTAGTTTGTTGTCGAGGTTTTTGTTATTCCAATAGATGGTAGCCTTCTCATTATGGAAGCTAGTCTGTCGTTGTGATTTTTGTTACTCCAATGAATGGTAGCCTTGTCATTATGGAAGGTAGTCTGTTGTTCATATTTTTGTTACTACAATGCATGTTAGCCTTGTCATTATGGAAGGTAGTCTGTTGTCGATATTTTTGTTACTCCATTGGATAGTAGCCTTGTTATTATGGAAGGTAGTCTGTTGGTGAAATTTTTGTTATTCCAATGGATGGTAGCCTATTCATTATGGAAGATTATCTATTTTTGAGATTTTTGTTACTCCAATGGATGGTTGCCTTATCATTATGGAAGGTAGTCTATTATCGATATTTTTGTTACTCTAATGGATGGTAGCCTTGTCATTATGGAAGGTAGTCTATTATCGAGATTTTTGTTACTCCAATGGATGGTAGCCTTTTCATTGTGGAAGGTAGTCTGTCGTCGAAATTTTTGTTGTTCGAATGGATGGTAGCCTTGTCATTATGAAAGGTAGTCTATTGTGGAGATTTTTGTTACTCCAATGGATTGTAGCCTTGTCATTATGGAAGGTAGTCTGTTGTTGAGATTTTTGTTACTCCAATGGATGGTAGCCTTCTTACTATGGAAGGTAGTCTGTTGTCGTGATTTTTCTTACTACAATGGATGGTAGCCTTGTCATTATGGAAGGTAGTCTGTTGTCGAGATTTTTGTTACTCCATTGGATAGTAGCCTAGTCATTACGGAAGGTAGTCTGTTGTTGAGATTTTTATTTTTCCAATGGATGGTAGCCTAGTCATTATGGAAGGTAGTCTGTTTTCGATATTTTTGTTCCTCAAATGGATGGTAGCCTTGTCATTATGGAAGGTAGTTTGTTGTCGAGATTTTTGTTACTCCAATGGATGGTAGCATTGTCATTATTGAAGTTAGTATGTCGTTGATATTTTTGTTATTCCAATGGATGGTAGCCTCGTCAATATAAAAGGTAGTCTATTGACAAGATTTTTGTTACTCCAATGGAATGTATCCTTGTCATTATGGAAGGTAGTCTGTTGTCGAGATTTTTCTTACTACAATGGATGGTAGCCTTGTCATTATGGAAGGTAGTCTGTTGTCTTGATTTTTGTTACTACAATAGAATTAAGCCATGTCATTATGGAAGGGAGTCTATTGTCGAGATTTTTGTTACTCCAATGGATGGTAGCATTGTCATTATGGAAGATAGTTTGTTGTCGAGATTTTTGTTACTCCAATAGATGGTAGCCTTTTAATTATGGAAGGTAGTCTGTTGTCTTGATTTTTGTTACTACAATAGATTGTAGCCTTGTCATTATGGAAGGTAGTCTATTGTCAAGATTTTTGTTACTCCAATGGATTGTAGCATTGTCATTATGTAAGGTAGTTTGTTGTCGAGGTTTTTGTTATTCCAATAGATGGTAGCCTTCTCATTATGGAAGCTAGTCTGTCGTTGTGATTTTTGTTACTCCAATGAATGGTAGCCTTGTCATTATGGAAGGTAGTCTGTTGTTCATATTTTTGTTACTACAATGCATGTTAGCCTTGTCATTATGGAAGGTAGTCTGTTGTCGATATTTTTGTTACTCCATTGGATAGTAGCCTTGTTATTATGGAAGGTAGTCTGTTGGTGAAATTTTTGTTATTCCAATGGATGGTAGCCTAGTCATTATGGAAGTTTATCTATTTTTGAGATTTTTGTTACTCCAATGGATGGTTGCCTTATCATTATGGAAGGTAGTCTATTATCGATATTTTTGTTACTCTAATGGATGGTAGCCTTGTCATTATGGAAGGTAGTCTATTATCGAAATTTTTGTTACTCCAATGGATGGTAGCCTTTACATTATGGAAGGTAGTCTGTCGTCGAAATTTTTGTTGTTCCAATGGATGGTAGCCTTGTCATTATGAAAGGTAGTCTATTGTGGAGATTTTTGTTACTCCAATGGATTGTAGCCTTGTCATTATGGAAGGTAGTCTGTTGTTGAGATTTTTGTTACTCCAATGGATGGTAGCCTTCTTACTATGGAAGGTAGTCTGTTGTCGTGATTTTTCTTACTACAATGGATGGTAGCCTTGTCATTATGGAAGGTGCTCTGTTGTTGAGATTTTTGTTACTCCATTGGATAGTAGCCTAGTCATTATGGAAGGTAGTCTGTTGTTGAGATTTTTATTTTTCCAATGGATGGTAGCCTAGTCATTATGGAAGGTAGTCTGTTTTCGATATTTTTGTTACTCAAATGGATGGTAGCCTTGTCATTATGGAAGGTAGTTTGTTGTCGAGATTTTTGTTACTCCAATGGACGGTAGCATTGTCATTATTGAAGTTAGTATGTCGTTGATATTTTTGTTATTCCAATGGATGGTAGCCTCGTCAATATAAAAGGTAGTCTATTGACAAGATTTTTGTTACTCCAATGGAATGTATCCTTGTCATTATGGAAGGTAGTCTGTTGTCGAGATTTTTCTTACTATAATGGATGGTAGCCTTGTCATTATGGAAGGTAGTCTGTTGTCTTGATTTTTGTTACTACAATAGAATTAAGCCATGTCATTATGGAAGGGAGTCTATTGTCGAGATTTTTGTTACTCCAATGGATGGTAGCATTGTCATTATGGAAGATAGTTTGTTGTCGAGATTTTTGTTACTCCAATAGATGGTAGTCTTTTAATTATGGAAGGTAGTCTGTTGTCTTGATTTTTGTTACTACAATAGATTGTAGCCTTGTCATTATTGAAGGTAGTCTATTGTCAAGATTTTTGTTACTCCAATGGATTGTAGCATTGTCATTATGTAAGGTAGTTTGTTGTCGAGGTTTTTGTTATTCCAATAGATGGTAGCCTTCTCATTATGGAAGCTAGTCTGTCGTTGTGATTTTTGTTACTCCAATGAATGGTAGCCTTGTCATTATGGAAGGTAGTATGTTGTTCATATTTTTGTTACTACAATGCATGTTAGCCTTGTCCTTATGGAAGGTAGTCTGTTGTCGATATTTTTGTTACTCCATTGGATAGTAGCCTTGTTATTATGGAAGGTAGTCTGTTGTTGAAATTTTTGTTATTCCAATGGATGGTAGCCTAGTCATTATGGAAGTTTATCTATTTTTGAGATTTTTGTTACTCCAATGGATGGTTGCCTTATCATTATGGAAGGTAGTCTATTATCGATATTTTTGTTACTCTAATGGATGGTAGCCTTGTCATTATGGAAGGTAGTCTATTATCGAGATTTTTGTTACTCCAATGGATGGTAGCCTTTACATTATGGAAGGTAGTCTGTCGTCGAAATTTTTGTTGTTCCAATGGATGGTAGCCTTGTCATTATGAAAGGTAGTCTATTGTGGAGATTTTTGTTACTCCAATGGATTGTAGCCTTGTCATTATGGAAGGTAGTCTGTTGTTGAGATTTTTGTTACTCCAATGGATGGTAGCCTTCTTACTATGGAAGGTAGTCTGTTGTCGTGATTTTTCTTACTACAATGGAAGGTAGCCTTGTCATTATGGAAGGTAGTCTGTTGTCGAGATTTTTGTTACTCCATTGGATAGTAGCCTAGTCATTATGGAAGGTAGGCTGTTGTTGAGATTTTTATTTTTCCAATGGATGGTAGCCTAGTCATTATGGAAGGTAGTCTGTTTTCGATATTTTTGTTACTCAAATGGATGGTAGCCTTGTCATTATGGAAGGTAGTTTGTTGTCGAGATTTTTGTTACTCCAATGGATGGTAGCATTGTCATTATTGAAGGTAGTATGTCGTTGATATTTTTGTTATTCCAATGGATGGTAGCCTCGTCAATATAAAAGGTAGTCTATTGACAAGATTTTTGTTACTCCAATGGAATGTATCCTTGTCATTATGGAAGGTAGTCTGTTGTCAAAATTTTTCTTACTACAATGGATGGTAGCCTTGTCATTATCGAAGGTAGTCTGTTGTCTTGATTTTTGTTACTACAATAGATTGTAGCCATGTCATTATGGAAGGGAGTCTATTGTCGAGATTTTTGTTACTCCAATGGATGGTAGCATTGTCATTATGGAAGATAGTTTGTTGTTGAGATTTTTGTTACTCCAATAGATGGTAGCCTTTTCATTATGGAAGGTAGTCTGTTGTTAAATATTTTTTTTACTCCAATGGATGGTAGCCTTGTCATTATGGAAGGTAGTCTACTGTCGATATTTTTCTTACTCCATTGGATAGAAGCTTTGTCAATATGGAACGTACTCTGTTGTTGAGATTTTTTTTATTCCAATGGATGATAGCCTAGTCAATATGGAAGGTAGTCTGTTTTCGAGATTTTTATTACTCCAATGGATGGTAGCCTTGTCATTATGGAAGGTAGTCTATTATCGAGATTTTTGTTACTCCAATGGATCGTAGCCTTTTCATTATGGAAGGTACTCTATCATCGAAATTTTTGTTATTCCAATGGATAGTAGGCTTGTCATTATGAAAGGTAGTCTATTGTCGTGATTTTTATTACTCCAATGGATTGTAGCCTTGTCATTATGGAAGGTAGTCAGTTGTCGAGATTTTTGTTACTACAATGGATTGTAGCCTTTTCATTATGGAAGGTAGTATGTTGTCGAGATTTTTCTTACTACAATAGATGATAGCCTTGTCATTATGGAAGGTAGTCTGTTGTCGAGATTTTTGTTACTACAATGGATGGTAGCCTTGTCATTATGGAAGGTAATCTGTTGTCTTGATTTTTGTTAATACAAAAGATTGTAGCCTTGTCATTATGGAAGGTAGTCTATTGTCAAGATTTTTGTTACTCCAATGGATTGTAGCATTGTCATTATGTAAGGTAGTTTGTTGTCGAGGTTTTTGTTATTCCAATAGATGGTAGCCTTCTCATTATGGAAGCTAGTCTGTCGTTGTGATTTTTGTTACTCCAATGAATGGTAGCCTTGTCATTATGGAAGGTAGTATGTTGTTCATATTTTTGTTACTACAATGCATGTTAGCCTTGTCCTTATGGAAGGTAGTCTGTTGTCGATATTTTTGTTACTCCATTGGATAGTAGCCTTGTTATTATGGAAGGTAGTCTGTTGTTGAAATTTTTGTTATTCCAATGGATGGTAGCCTAGTCATTATGGAAGTTTATCTATTTTTGAGATTTTTGTTACTCCAATGGATGGTTGCCTTATCATTATGGAAGGTAGTCTATTATCGATATTTTTGTTACTCTAATGGATGGTAGCCTTGTCATTATGGAAGGTAGTCTATTATCGAGATTTTTGTTACTCCAATGGATGGTAGCCTTTACATTATGGAAGGTAGTCTGTCGTCGAAATTTTTGTTGTTCCAATGGATGGTAGCCTTGTCATTATGAAAGGTAGTCTATTGTGGAGATTTTTGTTACTCCAATGGATTGTAGCCTTGTCATTATGGAAGGTAGTCTGTTGTTGAGATTTTTGTTACTGCAATGGATGGTAGCCTTCTTACTATGGAAGGTAGTCTGTTGTCGTGATTTTTCTTACTACAATGGAAGGTAGCCTTGTCATTATGGAAGGTAGTCTGTTGTCGAGATTTTTGTTACTCCATTGGATAGTAGCCTAGTCATTATGGAAGGTAGGCTGTTGTTGAGATTTTTATTTTTCCAATGGATGGTAGCCTAGTCATTATGGAAGGTAGTCTGTTTTCGATATTTTTGTTACTCAAATGGATGGTAGCCTTGTCATTATGGAAGGTAGTTTGTTGTCGAGATTTTTGTTACTCCAATGGATGGTAGCATTGTCATTATTGAAGGTAGTATGTCGTTGATATTTTTGTTATTCCAATGGATGGTAGCCTCGTCAATATAAAAGGTAGTCTATTGACAAGATTTTTGTTACTCCAATGGAATGTATCCTTGTCATTATGGAAGGTAGTCTGTTGTCGAGATTTTTCTTACTACAATGGATGGTAGCCTTGTCATTATCGAAGGTAGTCTGTTGTCTTGATTTTTGTTACTACAATAGATTGTAGCCATGTCATTATGGAAGGGAGTCTATTGTCGAGATTTTTGTTACTCCAATGGATGGTAGCATTGTCATTATGGAAGATAGTTTGTTGTTGAGATTTTTGTTACTCCAATAGATGGTAGCCTTTTCATTATGGAAGGTAGTCTGTTGTTAAATATTTTTTTTACTCCAATGGATGGTAGCCTTGTCATTATGGAAGGTAGTCTACTGTCGATATTTTTCTTACTCCATTGGATAGAAGCTTTGTCAATATGGAAGGTACTCTGTTGTTGAGATTTTTTTTATTCCAATGGATGATAGCCTAGTCAATATGGAAGGTAGTCTGTTTTCGAGATTTTTATTACTCCAATGGATGGTAGCCTTGTCATTATGGAAGGTAGTCTATTATCGAGATTTTTGTTACTCCAATGGATCGTAGCCTTTTCATTATGGAAGGTACTCTATCATCGAAATTTTAGTTATTCCAATGGATAGTAGGCTTGTCATTATGAAAGGTAGTCTATTGTCGTGATTTTTATTACTCCAATGGATTGTAGCCTTGTCATTATGGAAGGTAGTCAGTTGTCGAGATTTTTGTTACTACAATGGATTGTAGCCTTGTCATTATGGAAGGTAGTATGTTGTCGAGATTTTTCTTACTACAATAGATGATAGCCTTGTCATTATGGAAGGTAGTCTGTTGTCGAGATTTTTGTTACTACAATGGATGGTAGCCTTGTCATTATGGAAGGTAATCTGTTGTCTTGATTTTTGTTAATACAAAAGATTGTAGCCTTGTCATTATGGAAGGTAGTCTATTGTCAAGATTTTTGTTACTCCAATGGATTGTAGCATTGTCATTATGTAAGGTAGTTTGTGGTCGAGGTTTTTGTTATTCCAATAGATGGTAGCCTTCTCATTATGGAAGCTAGTCTGTCATTGTGATTATTGTTACTCCAATGAATGGTAGCCTTTTCAGTATGGAAGGTAGTCTATTGTCGATATTTTTGTTACTCCATTGGATAGTAGCCTTGTCATTATGGAAGGTAGTCTGTTGTTGAGATTTTTGTTATTCCAATGGATGGTAGCCTAGTCATTATGGAAGGTAGTCTGTTTTCGAGATTTTTGTTACTCAAATGGATGGTAGCCTTGTCATTATGGAAGGTAGTTTGTTGTCGAGATTTTTGTTACTCCAATGGATGGTAGCATTGTCATTATTGAAGGTAGTATGTCGTTGATATTTTTGTTATTCCAATGGATGGTAGCCTCGTCAATATAAAAGGTAGTCTATTGACATGATTTTTGTTACTCCAATGGAATGTATCCTTGTCATTATGGAAGGTAGTCTGTTGTTAAAGATTTTTGTTACTCCAATGGATGGTAGCCTTGTCATTATGGAAGGTAGTTTACTGTCGATATTTTTGTTACTCCATTGGATAGAAGCTTTGTCAATATGGAAGGTACTCTGTTGTTGAGATTTTTTTTATTCCAATGGATGGTAGCCTAGTCAATATGGAAGGTAGTCTGTTTTCGAGATTTTTGTTACACCAATGGATGGTAGCCTTGTCATTATGGAAGGTAGTCTATTATCGAGATTTTTGTTACTCCAATGGATCGTAGCCTTTTCATTATGGAAGGTACTCTATCATCAAAATTTTTGTTATTCCAATGGATAGTAGCCTTGTCATTATGAAAGGTAGTCTATTGTCGTGATTTTTGTTACTCCAATAGATTGTAGCCTTGTCACTATGGAAGGTAGTCTGTTGTCGAGATTTTGGTTACTACAATGGATTGTAGCCTTGTCATTATGGAAGGTAGTATGTTGTTGAGATTTTTCTTACTACAATGGATAGTAGCCTTGTCATTATGGAAGGTAGTCTGTTGTCGAGATTTTTGTTACTATAATGGATGGTAGCCTTGTCATTATGGAAGGTAATCTGTTGTCTTGATTTTTGTTACTACAATAGATTGTAGCCATGTAATTATGGAAGGGAGTCTATTGTCGAGATTTTTGTTACTCCAATGGATGGTAGCATTGTCATTATGGAAGATAGTTTGTTGTCGAGATTTTTGTTACTCCAATAGATGGTAGCCTTTTCATTATGGAAGGTAGTCTGTTGTTAAAGATTTTTGTTACTCCAATGGATGGTAGCCTTGTCATTATGGAAGGTAGTCTACTGTCGATATTTTTGTTACTCCATTGGATAGAAGCTTTGTCAATATGGAAGGTACTCTATTGTTGAGATTTTTTTATTCCAATGGATGGTAGCCTAGTCAATATGGAAGGTAGTCTGTTTTCGAGATTTTTGTTACACCAATGGATGGTAGCCTTGTCATTATGGAAGGTAGTCTATTATCGAGATTTTTGTTACTCCAATGGATCGTAGCCTTTTCATTATGGAAGGTACTCTATCATCGAAATTTTTGTTATTCCAATGGATAATAGCCTTGTCATTATGAAAGGTAGTCTATTGTCGTGATTTTTGTTACTCCAATAGATTGTAGCCTTGTCACTATGGAAGGTAGTCTGTTGTCGAGATTTTGGTTACTACAATGGATTGTAGCCTTGTCGTTATGGAAGGTAGTATGTTGTTGAGATTTTTCTTACTACAATGGATAGTAGCCTTGTCATTATAGAAGGTAGTCTGTTGTCGAGATTTTTGTTACTATAATGGATGGTAGCCTTGTCATTATGGAAGGTAATCTGTTGTCTTGATTTTTGTTACTACAATAGATTGTAGCCTTGTCATTATGGAAGGTAGTCTATTGTCAAGATTTTTGTTACTCCAATGGATGGTAGCATTGTCATTATGTAAGGTAGTTTGTTGTCGACGTTTTTGTTACTCCAATAGATGGTAGCCTTGTCATTATGGAAGCTAGTCTGTCATTGTGATTTTTATTACTCCAATGAATGGTAGCCTTGTAATAATGGAAGGTAGTCTATTTTCGAGATTTTTGTTACTCAAATGGATGGTAGCCTTGTCATTATGGAAGGTAGTTTGTTGTCGAGATTTTTGTTACTCCAATGGATGGTAGCATTGTCATTATTGATGGTAGTATGTCGTTGATATTTTTGTTATTCCAATGGATGGTAGCCTCGTCAATATAAAAGGTAGTCTATTGACAAGATTTTTGTTAATCCAATGGAATGTATCCTTGTCATTATGGAAGGTAGTTTGTTGTCGAGATTTTTCTTACACCAATGGATGGTAGCCTTGTCATTATGGAAGGTAGTCTGTTGTCTTGATTTTTGTTACTACAATAGATTGTAGCCATGTAATTATGGAAGGGAGTCTATTGTCGAGATTTTTGTTACTCCAATGGATGGTAGCATTGTCATTATGGAAGATAGTTTGTTGTCGAGATTTTTGTTACTCCAATAGATGGTAGCCTTTTCATTATGGAAGGTAGTCTGTTGTTAAAGATTTTTGTTACTCCAATGGATGGTAGCCTTGTCATTATGGAAGGTAGTCTACTGTCGATATTTTTGTTACTCCATTGGATAAAAGCTTTGTCAATATGGAAGGTACTCTGTTGTTAAGATTTTTTTTATTCCAATGGATGGTAGCCTAGTCAATATGGAAGGTAGTCTGTTTTCGAGATTTTTGTTACTCCAATGGATGGTAGCCTTGTCATTATGGAAGGTAGCCCATTATCGAGATTTTTGGTACTCCAATGGATCGTAGCCTTTTCATTATGGAAGGTACTCTATCATCGAAATTTTTGTTATTCCAATAGATAGTAGCCTTGTCATTATGAAAGGTAGTCTATTGTCGTGATTTTTGTTACTCCAATGGATTGTAGCCTTGTCATTATGGAAGGTAGTCTGTTGTCGAGATTTTTGTTACTACAATGGATTGTAGCCTTGTCATTATGGAAGGTAGTATGTTGTCAAGATTTTTCTTACTACAATGGATGGTAGCCTTGTCATTATGGAAGGTAGTCTGTTGTCGAGATTTTTGTTACTACAATGGATGGTAGCCTTGTCATTATGGAAGGTAATCTGTTGTTTTGATTTTTGTTACTACAATAGATTGTAGCCTTGTCATTATGATAGGTAGTCTATTGTCAAGATTTTTGTTACTCCAATGGATGGTAGCATTGTCATTATGTAAGGTAGTTTGTTGTCGTGGTTTTTGTTACTCCAATAGATGGTAGCCTTGTCATTATGGAAGCTAGTATGTTGTCGTGATTTTTATTACTCCAATGAATGGTAGCCTTGTCATTATGGAAGGTAGTCTGTTGGTCATATTTTTGTTTCTACAATGCATGTTAGCCTTGTCATTATGGAAGGTAGTCTGTTGTCGATATTTTTGTTACTCCATTTGATAGTAGCCTTGTCATTATGGAAGGTAGTCTGTTGGTGAGATTTTTGTTATTCCAATGAATGGTAACCTAGTCATTATGGAAGTTTATATATTTTAGAGATTTTTGTTACTCTAATGGATGATAGCCTTATCATTATGGAAGGTAGTCTATTATCGAGATTTTTTGTTACTCTAATGGATGGTAGCCTTGTCATTATGGAAGGTAGTCTGTTGTCGAGATTTTTCTTACTACAATAGATGGTAGCCTTGTCATTATGGAAGGTAGTTTGTTGTCGAGAGTTTTGTTACTACAATGGATGGTAGCCTTGTCATTATGGAAGGTAGTCAGTTGTCTTGATTTTTGTTACTACAATAGATCGTAGCCTTGTCATTATGGAAGGTAGTCTATTGTCAAGATTTTTGTTACTCCAATGGATGGTAGCATTGTCATTATGTAAGGTAGTTTGTTGTCGAGGTTTTTGTTACTCCAATAGATGGTAGCCTTGTCATTATGGAAGCTAGTCTATCGTTGTGATTTTTGTTAACCCAATGAATGGTAGCCTTGTCATTGTGGAAGGTAGTCTGTTGTCGATATTTTTGTTACTCCATTGGATAGTAGCCTTGTCATTATGGAAGGTAGTCTGTTGGTGAGATTTTTTTTATTCCAATGGATGGTAGCCTAGTCATTATGGAAGTTTATCTATTTTCGATATTTTTGTTACTCCAATGGATGGTAGCATTATCATTATTGAAGTTAGTCTATTATCGAGATTTTTGTTACTCTAATGGATGGTAGCCTTGTCATTATGGAAGGTAGTCTATTATCGAGATTTTTGTTACTCCAATGAATGGTAGCCTTTTCATTATGGAAGGTAGTCTATCGTCGAAATTTTTGTTGTTCCAATGCATGGTAACCTTGTCATTATGAAAGGTAGTCTATTGTGGAGTTTTTTGTT
This sequence comes from Vicia faba, assembly GCA_948472305.1. Lineage (NCBI taxonomy): Eukaryota > Viridiplantae > Streptophyta > Magnoliopsida > Fabales > Fabaceae > Vicia > Vicia faba. The sequence continues at coordinate 751,064,206 of OX451741.1, forward strand.
ACTCCAATGGATTGTAGCCTTGTCATTATGGAAGGTAGTCTGTTCTTGAGATTTTTGTTACTCCAATGGATGGTACCCTTCTTACTATGGAATGTAGTATGTTTTCGTGATTTTTCTTACTATAATGGATGGTAGCCTTGTCATTATGGAAGGTAGTCTATTGTCGAGATTTTTGTTACTCCAATGGATTGTAGCCTTGTCATTATGGAAGGTAGTCTGTTGTCGATATCTTTGTTACTACAATGTATGCTAGCCTTGTCATTATGGAAGGTAGTCTGGTGTCGAGATTTTTGTTACTCCATTGGATAGTAGCCTAGTCATTATGGAAGGTAGTCTGTTGTCGAGATTTTTGTTATTCCAATGGATGGTCGCCTAGTCATTATGAAAGGTAGTCTGTTTTCGAGATTTTTGTTACTCAAATGGATGGTAGCCTTGTCATTATGGAAGGTAGTATGTTGTCGAGATTTTTGTTACTCCAATGGATGGTAGCATTGTCATTATTGAAGGTAGTATGTCGTTGATATTTTTGTTATTCCAATGGATGGTAGCCTTGTCAATATAAAAGGTAGTCTATTGACAAGATTTTTGTTACTCCAATGGAATGTATCCCTGTAATTATGGAAGGTAGTCTGTTGTCGAGATTTTTCTTACTACAATGGATGGTAGCCTCTTCATTATGGAAGGTAGTCTGTTGTCTTGATTTTTGTTACTACAATAGATTGTAGCCTTGTCATTATGGAAGGTAGTTTATTGTCAAGATTTTTGTTACTTCAATGGATGGTAGCATTGTCATTATGGAAGGTAGTTTGTTGTCGAGATTTTTGTTACTCCAATAGATGGTAGCCTTGTCATTATGGAAGGTAGTCTGTCGTTGTGATTTTTGTTACTCCAATGAATGGTAGCCTTGTCATTATGAAAGGTAGTCTGTTGTTCATATTTTTGTTACTACAATGCATGTTAGCCTTGTCATTATAGAAAGTAGTCTGTTGTCGATATTTTTTTTACTCCATTGGATAGTAGCCTTGTCATTATGGAAGGCAGTCTGTTGGTGAGATTTTTGTTATTCCAATGGATGGTAGCCTAGTCATTATGGAAGTTTGTCTATATGCGAGATTTTTGTTACTCCAATGGATGTTAGCCTTCTCATTATGGAAGGCAGTCTGTCGTCGAAATTTTTGTTGTTCCAATGGATGGTAGCCTTGTCATTTTGAAAGGTAGTCTATTTTCGATATTTTTGTTACTCCAATGGATTGTAGCATTGTCATTATGGAAGGTAGTCTGTTGTCGTGATTTTTGTTACTCCATTGGATAGTAGCCTTGTCATTATGGAAGGTAGTTTGTTGGTGAGATTTTTGTTATTCCAATGGATGGTAGCCTTTTCATTATGGAAGGTAGCCTGTCATTGAGTTTTTTGTTATTCCAATGGATGGTAGCCTAATCATTATGGAAGGTAGCCTATTTTTGAGATTTTTATTACTCCAATGGATGGTAGCCTTGTCATTATGGAAGGTAGTCTAATGTCGATATTTTTGTTACTCCATTGGATAGTAGATTTGTCAATATGGAAGGTACTCTGTTGTTGAGATTTTTTTTAATCCAATGGATGGTAGCCTAGTCAATATGGAAGGTAGTCTGTTTTCGAGATTTTTGTTACTCCAATGGATGGTAGCCTTGTCATTATGGAAGGTAGTCTATTATCGAGATATTTGTTACTCCAATGGATGGTAGCCTTTTCATTATGGAAGGTAGTTTGTCATCGAAATTTTTGTTGTTCCAATGGATGGTATCCTTGTCATTATGAAAGGTAGTCCATTGTCGTGATTTTTGTTACTCCAATGGATTGTAGCCTTGTCATTATGAAAGGTAGTTTGTTGTCGAGATTTTTGTTACTACAATGGATTATAGCCTTGTCATTATGGAAGGTAGTAATTGTCGAGATTTTTCTTACTACAATGGATGGTAACCTTGACATTATGGAAGGTAGTCTGTTGTCGAGATTTTTGTTACTACAATGGATGGTAGCCTTGTCATTATGGAAGGTAGTTTGTTGTCTTGATTTTTGTTACTACAATAGATTGTAGCCTTGTCATTATGGAAGGTAGTCTTTTGTCAATATTTTTGTTACTCCAATGGATGGTAGCATTGTCATTATGTAAGATAGTTTTTTGTCGAGGTTTTTGTTACTCCAATAGATGGTAGCCTTGTCATTATGGAAGCTAGTCTGTCGTTGTGATTTTTGTTACTCCATTGGATAGTAGCCTTGTCATTATAGAAGGTAGTCTGTTGGTTAGATTTTTGTTATTCCAATGGATGGTAGCCTAGTCATTATGGAAGGTAGTTTGTTTTCGAGATTTTTGTTACTCCAATGGATGGTAGCCTTGTCATTATGGAAGGTAGTTTTTTGTCGATATTTTTGTAACTCCAATGGATGGTAGCCTTGTCATTGTGGAAGGTAGTATGTCGTTGATATTTTTGTTATCCAAATGGATGGTAGCCTTGTCAATATGAAATGTAGTCTATTGTCCAGATTTTTGTTAGTCCAATGGAATGTATCCTTGTCATTATGGAAGGTAATCTGTTGTCGAGATTTTTCTTACTACAATGGATGGTAGCCTTGTCATTATGGAAGGTAGTCTATTGTCAATATTTTTGTTACTACAATGGATGGTAGCCTTGTCATTATGGAAGGTAGTATGTTGTCTTGATTTTTGTTACTACAATAGATTGTAGCCTTGTCATTATGGAAGGTAATCTATTGTCGGGATTTTTGTTACTCCAATGGATGGTAGCATTGTCATTATGTAAGGTAGTTTTTTTTCGAGATTTTTGTTACTCCAAGAGATGGTAGCTTTATCATTATGGAAGGTAGTTTGTCGTTGTGATTTTTGTTATTCCAATGAATGGTAGCCTTGTCATTATGGAAGGTAGTCTGTTGTTCATATTTTTGTTACTACAATGCATGATAGCCTTGTCATTATGGAAGGTAGTCTGCTGTCGATATTTTTGTTACTCCATTGGATAGTAGCCTTGTCATTATGGAAGGTAGTCTGTTGGTGAGATTTTTGTTATTCCAATGGATGGTAGCCTAGTCATTATGGAAGTTAGTCTATTATCGAGATTTTTGTTACTCCAATGGATGGTAGCCTTATCATTATGGAAGGTAGTCTATTGTCGAGATTTTTGTTACTCCAATGGATGGTAGCCTTTTCTTTATGGAAGGTAGTCTGTCTTCGAAATTTTTGTTGTTCCAATGGATGGTAGCCTTGTCATTATGAAAGGTAGTTTATTGTCGAGATTTTTGTTACTCCAATGGATTGTAGCCTTGTCATTATGGAAGGTAGTCTGTTGCTGAGATTTTTGTTACTCCAATGGATGGTAGCCTTCTTACTATGGAAGGTAGTCTATTGTCGCGATTTTTGTTACTACAATGGATTGAGCCTTGTCATTATGGAAGGTAGTTTGTTCTCGAGATTTTTGTTACTCCAATGGATTGTAGCCTTGTGATTATGGAAGTTAGTCTGTTATCAATATCTTTGTTACTACAATGTATGTTAGCCTTGAAATTATGGAAGGTAGTGTATTGTCTATATTTTTGTTATTCCATTGGATAGTAGCTTTGTCATTATGGAAGGTACTTTAATGTTGAGATTTTTTTTATTCCAATGGATGGTAGCCTAGTCAATATGGAAGGTAGTCTATTTTAAAGATTTTTGTTACTCCAATGGATGGTAGCCTTGTCATTATGGAAGGTAGTCTATTATCGAGATTTTTATTACTCCAATGGATGGTAGCCTATTCATTATGGAAGGTAGTCTGTCGTCGAAATTTTTGTTGTTCCAATGGATGATAGCCTTGTAATTATGAAAGGTAGTCTATTGTCGAGATTTTTGTTACTCCAATGGATTGTAGCCTTGTCATTATGGAAGGTAGTCTATTGTCGAGATTTTTCTTACTACAATGGATGTTAGCCTCGTCAATATGAAAGGTAGTCTGTTGTCGAGATTTTTGTTACTACAATGGATGGTAGCCTTGTCATTATGGAAGGTAGTCTGTTGTCTTGATTTTTGTTACAACAATAGATTGTAGCCTTGTCATTATGGAAGGTAGTTTATTGTCAAGATTTTTGTTACTCCAATGGATGGTAGCATTGTCATTATGGAAGGTAGTTTGTTGTCGAGATTTTTGTTACTCCAATAGATGGTAGCCTTGTCATTATGGAAGGTAGTCTGTCGTTGTGATTTTTGTTACTCCAATGAATGGTAGCCTTGTAATTATGGAAGGTAGTCTGTTGTTCATATTTTTGTTACTACAATGCATGTTAGCCTTGTCATTATGGAAGGTAGTCTGTTGTCGATATTTTTGTTACTCCATTGGATAGTAGCCTTGTCATTATGGAAGGTAGTCTGTTGGTGAGATTTTTGTTATTCCAATGGATGGTAGCCTAGTCATTATGGAAGTTTGTCTATATTCGAGATTTTTGTTACTCCAATGGATGGTAGCCTTATTATTATGGAAGGTAGTCTATTGTCGAGATTTTTGTTACTCTAATGGATGGTAGCCTTGTCATTATGTAAGGTAGTCTATTATCGAGATTTTTGTTACTCCAATGGATGTTAGCCTTCTCATTATGGAAGGTAGTCTGTCGTCGAAATTTTTGTTGTTCCAATGGATGGTAGCCTTGTCATTTTGAATGGTAGTCTATTGTCGAGATTTTTGTTACTCCAATGGATTGTAGCCTTGTCATTATGGAAGGTAGTCTGTTGTCGTGATTTTTCTTACTACAATGGATGGTAGCATTGTCATTATGGAAGGTAGTTTGTTGTCGAGATTTTTTTTACTCCAATAGATGGTAGCCTTTTCATTATGGAAGGTAGCCTGTCATTGAGTTTTTTGTTATTCCAATGGATGGTAGCCTAATCATTATGGAAGGTAGCCTATTTTTGAGATTTTTATTACTCCAATAGATGCTAGCCTTGTCATTATGGAAGGTAGTCTAATGTCGATATTTTTGTTACTCCATTGGATAGTAGATTTGTCAATATGGAAGGTACTCTGTTGTTGAGATTTTTTTTAATCCAATGGATGGTAGCCCAGTCAATATGGAAGGTAGTCTGTTTTCGAGATTTTTGTTACTCCAATGGATGGTAGCCTTGTCATTATGTAAGGTAGACTATTATCGAGATATTTGTTACTCCAATGGATGGTAGCCTTTTCATTATGGAAGGTAGTTTGTCATCGAAATTTTTGTTGTTCTAATGGATGGTAGCCTTGTCATTATGAAAGGTAGTCTATTGTCGTGATTTTTGTTACTCCAATGGATTGTAGCCTTGTCATTATGGAAGGTAGTCTGTTGTCGAGATTTTTGTTACTACAATGGATGGTAGCCTTGTCATTATGGAAGGTAGTCTGTTGTCTTGATTTTTGTTACTACAATAGATTGTAGCCTTGTCATTATGGAAGGTAGTCTTTTGTCAAGATTTTTGTTACTCCAATGGATGGTAGCATTGTCATTATGTAAGATAGTTTTTTGTCGAGGTTTTTGTTACTCCAATAGATGGTAGCCTTGTCATTATGGAAGCTAGTCTCTCGTTGTGATTTTTGTTACTCCATTGGATAGTAGCCTTGTCATTATGGAAGGTAGTCTGTTGGTGAGATTTTTGTTATTCCAATGGATGGTAGCCTAGTCATTATGAAAGTTTATCTATTTTCGAGATTTTTTTTACTCCAATGGATGGTAGCCTTATCATTATGGAAGGTAGTCTATTATCGAGATTTTTGTTATTCCAATGGATGGTAGCCTAGTCATTATGGAAGGTAGTTTGTTTTCGAGATTTTTGTTACTCCAATGGATGGTAGCCTTGTCATTATGGAAGGTAGTTTGTTGTCGATATTTTTGTAACTCCAATGGATGGTAGCCTTGTCATTATGGAAGGTAGTATGTCGTTGATATTTTTGTTATCCAAATGGATGGTAGCCTTGTCAATATGAAATGTAGTCTATTGTCCAGATTTTTGTTAGTCCAATGGAATGTATCCTTGTCATTATGGAAGGTAGTCTGTTGTCGAGATTTTTCTTACTACAATGGATGGTAGCCTTGCCATTATGGAAGGTAGTCTATTGTCTATATTTTTGTTACTACAATGGATGGTAGCCTTGTCATTATGGAAGGTAGTATGTTGTCTTGATTTTTGTTACTACAATAGATTGTAGCCTTGTCATTATGGAAGGTAATCTATTGTCGGGATTTTTGTTACTCCAATGGATGGTAGCATTGTCATTATGGAAGGTAGTTTGTTTTCGAGATTTTTGTTACTCCAAGAGATGGTAGCTTTATCATTATGGAAGGTAGTTTGTCGTTGTGATTTTTGTTATTCCAATGAATGGTAGCCTTGTCATTATGGAAGGTAGTCTGTTGTTCATATTTTTGTTACTACAATGCATGATAGCCTTGTCATTATGGAAGGTACTCTGTTGTCGATATTTTTGTTACTCCATTGGATAGTAGCCTTGTCATTATGGAAGGTAGTCTGTTGGTGAGATTTTTGTTATTCCAATGGATGGTAGCCTAGTCTTTATGGAAGTTAGTCTATTATCGAGATTTTTGTTACTCCAATGGATGGTAGCCTTATCATTATGGAAGGTAGTCTATTGTCGAGATTTTTGTTACTTCAATGGATGATAGCCTTGTCATTATGGAAGGTAGTCTATTATCGAGATTTTTGTTACTACAATGGATGGTAGCCTTTTCTTTATGGAAGGTAGTCTGTCTTCGAAATTTTTGTTGTTCCAATGGATGGTAGCCTTGTCATTATGAAAGGTAGTTTATTGTCGAGATTTTTGTTACTCCAATGGATTGTAGCCTTGTCATTATGGAAGGTAGTCTGTTGCTGAGATTTTTGTTACTCCAATGGATGGTAGCCTTGTCATTATGGAAGTTAGTCTGTTATCGATATCTTTGTTACTACAATGTATGTTAGCCTTGAAATTATGGAAGGTAGTGTATTGTCGATATTTTTGTTACTCCATTGGATAGTAGCTTTGTCATTATGGAAGGTACTTTGTTGTTGAGATTTTTTTTATTCCAATGGATGGTAGCCTAGTCAATATGGAAGGTAGTCTATTTTCAAGATTTTTGTTACTCCAATGGATGGTATAGCCTTGTCATTATGAAATGTAGTCTATTATCGAGATTTTTGTTACTCCAATGGATGGTAGCCTATTCATTATGGAAGGTAGTCTGTCGTCGAAATTTTTGTTGTTCCAATGGATGATAGCCTTGTAATTATGAAAGGTTGTCTATTGTCGAGATTTTTGTTACTCCAATGGATTGTAGCCTTGTCATTATGGAAGGTAGTCTATTGTCGAGATTTTTCTTACTACAATGGATGTTAGCCTCGTCAATATGAAAGGTATTCTGTTGTCGAGATTTTTGTTACTACAATGGATGGTAGCCTTGTCATTATGGAAGGTAGTCTGTTGTCTTGATTTTTGTTACAACAATAGATTGTAGCCTTGTCATTATGGAAGGTAGTCTATTCTCGAGATTTTTGTTACTCCAATGGATGGTAGCATTGTCATTATGGAAGGTAGTTTGTTGTCGAGATTTTTGTTACTCCAATAGATGGTAGCCTTGTCATTATGGAAGGTAGTCTGTTGTCGATATTTTTGTTACTCCATTGGATAGAAACCTTGTCATTATGGAAGGTAGTCTGTTGGTGAGATTTTTGTTATTCCAATGGATGGTAGCCTAGTCATTATGGAAGTTTGTCTATTTTCGAGATTTTTGTTACTCCAATGGATGGTAGCCTTATCATTATGGAAGGTAGTCTATTGTCGAGATTTTTGTTACTCTAATGGGTGGTAGCCTTGTCATTATGGAAGCTTGTCTATTATCGAGATTTTTGTTACTCCAATGGATGTTAGCCTTTTCATTATGGAAGGTAGTCTGTCGTCGAAATTTTTGTTGTTCCAATGGATGGTAGCCTTGTCATCATTAAAGGTAGTCTATTGTTGAGATTTTTGTTACTCCAATAGATTGTAGCCTTGTTATTATGGAAGGTAGTCTTTTGTTGAGATTTTTGTTACTCCAATGGATGGTAGCCTTCTTACTATGGAAGGTAGTCTGTTGTCAAGATTTTTGTTACTACAATGGATGGTAGCCTTTTCATTATGGAAGGTAGTCTATTTTCGTGATTTTTGTTACTCCAATGGATTGTAGCCTTGTCATAATGGAAGGTAGTCTGTTTTCGATATCTTTGTTACTACAATGTATGTTAGCCTTGTCATTATGGAAGGTAGTCTGGTGTCGAGATTTTTGTTACTCCATTGGATAGTAGCCTAGTCATTATGGAAGGCAGTATGTTGTTGAGATTTTTGTTATTCCAATGGATGCTAGCCTAGTCATTGTGGAAGGTAGTCAATTTTCGAGATTTGTGTTACTCCAATGGATGGTAGCCTTGTCATTATGGAAGGTAGTATGTCGTTGATATTTTTGTTATTCCAATGGATGGTAGCCTCGTCAATATAAAAGGTAGTCTATTGACAAGAATTTTGTTACTCCAATGGAATTTATCCTTGTCATTATGGAAGGTAGTATATTGTCGAGATTTTTCTTACTACAATGGATGGTAGCCTTGTTATTATGGAAGGTAGTCTGTTGTTGAGATTTTTGTTACTCCAATGGATTGTAGCCTTGTCATTATGGAAGGTAGTATGTCGTTGATATTTTTGTTATTCCAATGGATGGTGTGACACCCCAAATAATCTGATTATTAAATAATTAGAATTTTTAATTATTAATTTAGTTGGAAATTTAATTATTGGTATTTTTGGATTATTGGAATTAATTTAATTAATTAAAGGAAAGAAGTATTGGTGGTGTGAAGAGTGTTTAGAGGGTGTGAGGGGTAAAATACTCTACACTTACTAATTACTAATTTAATTATTTTATTGGAATAATAAAAGGAGTATTAAAAAGAAAAAGAAGAGAAAAAGAGTTATTTTGGAATATTCATCATACGTGCATTTGAGAAGAGGAAAAAGAAGGAGAAAACCGGAAGCGTCAGAATTCGAAGAACCCACAAGGTTAGGGGTGATTTCGATTAGTTAATTCGTATTATCGGTTTAGATATTCAATAGTATGGATCATAGTATGTTAGGGAATCCTGGTTTGGAATTCTAGGGTTCCGTAGAATTGTCCCTATTGCGTCGAATTGTAGGTTGAAAACCATTAGGGTGTCAGATGATAAATAGGAATGATGAAATAATGTTGTTTGATGTTATAATGGTGCAAAATGGATGTGTTTTGGTGTTCTTATGTTGCAATTTGTATGGGTATGTTTGGAATTGGTTTAGAATGAATAAATGCTGTCAAAAGTGTAGAATTTGACTCTACAGGTCGTGGGAACCGGTTCCCAGTGGGGAGGAACCGGGTTCCACTGTGTGAGATTTTTGTTATTCCAATGGATGGTAGCCTAGTCATTATGGAAGGTACTCTGTTGTTGAGATTTTTTTTATTCCAGTGGACGATATCCTAGTAAATATGGAAGGTAGTCCGTTTTCGAGATTTTTGTTACTCCAATGGATGGTAGCCTTGTCATTATGGAAGGTAGTCTGTCGTTGTGATTTTTGTTACTACAATGGATGGTAGCCTTGTCATTATTGAAGGTAGTCTGTTGTCTTGATTTTTGTTACTACAATAGATTGTAGCCTTGTCATTATGGAAGGTAGTCTATTGTCAAGATTTTTGTTACTCCAATGGATGGTAGCATTGTCATTATGTAAGGTAGTTTGTTGTCAAGGTTTTTGTTACTCCAATAGATGGTAGACTTGTCATTATGGAAGCTAGTCTGTCGTTGTGATTTTTGTTACTCCAATGAATGGTAGCCTTGTCAATATGGAAGGTAGTCTGTTGTTCATATTTTGGTTACTACAATGCATGTTAGCCTTGTCATTATGGAAGGTATTCTGTTGTCGATATTTTTGTTATTCCATTGGATAGTAGCCTTGTCATTATGGAAGGTAGTCTGTTGGTGAGATTTTTGTATTCCAATGGATGGTAGCCTAGTCATTATGGAAGTTTATCTATTTTCGAGATTTTTATTACTCCAATGGATGGTAGCCTTATCATTATGGAAGGTAGTCTATTGTCGAGATTTTTGTTACTCCAATGGATGATATCCTTGTCATTATGGAAGGTAGTCTATTATCGAGATTTTTGTTACTCCAATGGATGGTAGCCTTTTCTTTATGGAAGGTAGTCTGTCTTCGAAATTTTTGTTGTTCCAATGGATGGTAGCCTTGTCATTATGAAAGGTAGTTTATTGTCGAGATTTTTGTTACTCCAATGGATTGTAGCCTTGTCATTATGGAAGGTAGTCTGTTGCTGAGATATTTGTTACTCCAATGGATGGTAGCCTTCTTACTATGGAAGGTACTCTTTTGTCGCGATTTTTGTTACTATAATGGATTGAGCCTTGTCATTATGGAAGGTAGTTTGTTCTTGAGATTTTTGTTATTCCAATGGATTGTAGCCTTGTCATTATGGAAGTTAGTCTGTTATCGATATCTTTGTTACTACAATGTATGTTAGCGTTGAAATTATGGAAGGTAGTGTATTGTCGATATTTTTGTTACTCCATTGGATAGTAGCTTTGTCATTATGGAAGGTACTTTGTTGTTGAGATTTTTTTTATTCCAATGGATGGTAGCCTAGTCAATATGGAAGGTAGTCTATTTTCAAGATTTTTGTTACTCCAATGGATGGTAGCCTTGTCATTATGGAAGGTAGTCTATTATCGAAATTTTTGTTACTCCAATGGATGGTAGCCTTTTCATTATGGAAGGTAGTCTGTCGTCGAAATTTTTGTTGTTCCAATGGATGATAGCCTTGTAATTATGAAAGGTAGTCTATTGTCGAGATTTTTATTACTCCAATGGATGTTAGCCTTGTCATTATGGAAGGTAGTCTATTGTCGAGATTTTTCTTACTACAATGGATGTTAGCCTCGTCATTATGGAAGGTAGTCTGTTGTCGAGATTTTTGTTACTACAATGGATGGTAGCCTTGTCATTATGGAAGGTAGTCTGTTGTCTTGATTTTTGTTACAACAATAGATTGTAGCCTTGTCATTATGGAAGGTAGTCTATTCTCAAGATTTTTGTTACTCCAATGGATGGTAGCATTGTCATTATGGAAGGTAGTTTGTTGTCGAGATTTTTGTTACTCCAATAGATGGTAGCCTTGTCATTATGGAAGGTAGTCTGTTGTCGATATTTTTGTTACTCCATTGGATAGAAGCCTTTTCATTATGGAAGGTAGTCTGTTGGTGAGATTTTTGTTATTCCAATGGATGGTAGCCTAGTCATTATGGAAGTTTGTCTATTTTCGAGATTTTTGTTACTCCAATGGATGGTAGCCTTATCATTATGGAAGGTAGTCTATTGTCGAGATTTTTGTTACTCTAATGGGTGGTAGCCTTGTCATTATGGAAGCTAGTCTATTATCGAGATTTTTGTTACTCCAATGGATGTTAGCCTTTTCATTATGGAAGGTATTCTGTCATCGAAATTTTTGTTGTTCCAATGGATGGTAGCCTTGTCATCATGAAAGGTAGTCTATTGTTGAGATTTTTGTTACTCCAATAGATTGTAGCCTTGTCATTATGGAAGGTAGTCTTTTGTTGATATTTTTGTTACTCCAATGGATGGTAGCCTTCTTACTATGGAAGGTAGTATGTTGTCAAGATTTTTGTTACTACAATGGATGGTAGCCTTGTCATTATGGAAGGTAGTCTACTTTCGTGATTTTTGTTACTCCAATGGATTGTAGCCTTGTCATAATGGAAGGTAGTCTGTTGTCGATATCTTTTATACTACAATGTATGTTAGCCTTGTCATTATGGAAGGTAGTCCGTTTTCGAGATTTGTGTTATTCCAATGGATGCTAGCCTAGTCATTATGGAAGGTAGTCTGTTTTCGAGATTTGTGTTACTCCAATGGATGGTAGCCTTGTCATTATGGAAGGTAGTATGTCGTTGATATTTTTGTTATTCCAATGGATGGTAGCCTTGTCAATATAAAAGGTAGTCTATTGACAAGAATTTTGTTACTCCAATGGAATTTATCCTTGTCATTATGGAAGGTAGTATATTGTCGAGATTTTTCTTACTACAATGGATGGTAGCCTTGTCATTATGGAAGGTAGTCTGTTGTTGAGATTTTTGTTACTCCAATGGATGGTAGCCTTGTCATTATGGAAGGTAGTATGTCGTTGATATTTTTGTTATTCCAATGGATGGTGTGACACCCCAAATAATCCGATTATTAAATGATTAGAATTTTTAATTATTAATTTAATTGGAAATTTAATTATTGGTATTTTTGGATTATTGGAATTAATTTAATTAATTAAAGGAAAGAAGTATTGGTGGTGTGAAGAGTGATTAGAGGGTGTGAGGGGTAAAATACTCTACTCTTACTAATTACTAATTTAATTATTTTATTGGAATAATAAAAGGAGTATTAAAAGGAAAAAGAAGAGAAAAAGAGTTATTTTGGAATATTCATCATACATGCATTTGAGAAGAGGAAAAAGAAGGAGAAAACCGGAAGCGTCAGAATTCGAAGAACCCACAAGTTAAGGGGTGATTTCGATTAGTTAATTCGTATTATCGGTTTAGATATTCAATAGTATGGATCATAGTATGTTAGGGAATCCTGGTTTGGAATTCCAGGGTTCCGTAGAATTGTCCCTATTGCGTCGAATTGTAGGTTGAAAACCATTAGGGTGTCAGATGATTAAAAGGAATGATGAAATAATGTTGTTTGATGTTATAATGGTGCAAAATGGATGTGTTTTGGTGTTCTCATGTTGAAATTTGTATGGGTATGTTTGGAATTGGTTTAGAATGAATAAATGCTGTCAAAAGTGCAGAATTTGACTCTACAGGTCGTGGGAACCGGTTCCAAGTGGGGAGGAACCGGGTTCCACTGTGTGAGATTTTTGTTATTCCAATGGATGGTAGCCTAGTCATTATGGAAGGTACTCTGTTGTTGAGATTTTTTTTATTCCAGTGGACGATATCCTAGTCAATATGGAAGGTAGTCTGTTTTCGAGATTTTTGTTACTCCAATGGATGGTAGCCTTGTCATTATGGAAGGTAATCTATTATCGAGATTTTTGTTACTCTAATGGATCGTAGCCTTTTCATTATGGAAGGTAGTCTGTCGTCGAAATTTTTGTTGTTCCAATGGATGGTAGCCTTGTCATTATGAAAGGTAGTCTATTGTCGAGATTTCTGTTACTCCAATGGATTGTAGCCTTGTCATTATGGAAGGTAGTCTTTCGTTGTGATTTTTGTTACTACAATGGATGGTAGCCTTGTCATTATTGAAGGTAGTCTGTTGTCTTGATTTTTGTTACTACAATAGATTGTAGCCTTGTCATTATGGAAGGTAGTGTATTGTCAAGATTTTTGTTACTCCAATGAATGGTAGAATTGTCATTATGTAAGGTAGTTTGTTGTCGAGGTTTTTGTTACTCCAATAGATGGTAGCCTTGTCATTATGGAAGCTAGTCTGTCGTTGTGATTTTTGTTAGTCCAATGAATGGTAGCCTTGTCAATATGGAAGGTAGTCTGTTGTTCATATTTTTGTTACTACAATGCATGTTAGCCTTGTCATTATGGAAGGTAGTCTGTTGTCGATATTTTTGTTATTCCATTAGATAGTAGCCTTGTAATTATGGAAGGTAGTCTGTTGGTGAGATTTTTGTTATTCCAATGGATGGTAGCCTAGTCATTATGGAAGTTTATCTATTTTCAAGATTTTTGTTACTCCAATGGATGGTAGCCTTATCAATATGGAAGGTAGTCTATTATCGAGATTTTTGTTACTCTAATGGATGGTAGCCTTGTCATTATGGAAGGTAGTCTATTATCGAGATTTTTGTTACTCCAATGGATGGTAGCCTTTTCACTATAGAAGGTAGTCTATCGTTGATATTTTTGTTGTTCTAATGGATGGTAGCCTTGTCATTATGAAACGTAGTTTATTGTCGAGATTTTTGTTACTCCAATGGATTGTAGCCTTGTCATTATGGAAGGTAAACTGTTGCAGAGATTTTTGTTACTCCAATGGATGGTAGCCTTCTTACTATGGAAGGTAATCTATTGTCGCGATTTTTGTTACTATAATGGATTGAGACTTTTCATTATGGAAGGTAGTTTGTTCTCGAGATTTTTGTTATTCCAATGGATTGTAGCCTTGTCATTATGGAAGTTAGTCTATTATCGATATCTTTGTTACTACAATGTATGTTAGCCTTGAAATTATGGAAGGTAGTGTATTGTCGATATTTTTGTTACTCCATTGGATAGTAGCTTTGTTATTATGGAAGGTACTTTGTTGTTGAGATTTTTTTTATTCCAATGGATGGTAGCCTAGTCAATATGGAAGGTAGTCTATTTTCAAGATTTTTGTTACTCCAATGGATGGTAGCCTTGTCATTATGGAAGGTAGTCTATTATCGAGATTTTTGTTACTCCAATGGATGGTAGCCTTTTCATTATGGAAGGTAGTCTGTCGTCGAAATTTTTGTTGTTCCAATGGATGATAGCCTTGTAATTATGAAAGGTAGTGTATTGTCGAGATTTTTATTACTCCAATGGATTGTAGCCTTGTCATTATGGAAGGTAGTCTATTGTCGAGATTTTTCTTACTACAATGGATGTTAGCCTCGTCATTATGGAAGGTAGTTTGTTGTCGAGATTTTTGTTACTACAATGGATGGTAGCCTTGTCATTTTGGAAGGTAGTCTGTTGTCTTGATTTTTGTTACAACAATAGATTGTAGCCTTGTCATTATGGAAGGTAGTCTATTCTCAAGATTTTTGTTACTCCAATGGATGGTAGCATTGTCATTATGGAAGGTAGTTTGTTGTCGAGATTTTTGTTACTCCAATAGATGGTAGCCTTGTCATTATGGAAGGTAGTCTGTTGTCGATATTTTTGTTACTCCATTGGATATAAGCCTTTTCATTATGGAAGGTAGTCTGTTGGTGTGATTTTTGTTATTCCAATGGATGGTAGCCTAGTCATTATGGAAGTTTGTCTATTTTCGAGATTTTTGTTACTCCAATGGATGGTAGCCTTATCATTATGGAAGGTAGTCTATTGTCGAAATTTTTGTTACTCTAATGGGTGGTAGCCTTGTCATTATGGAAGCTAGTCTATTATCGAGATTTTTGTTACTCCAATGGATGTTAGCCTTTTCATTATGGAAGGTAGTCTGTCGTCGAAATTTTTGTTGTTCCAATGGATGGTAGCCTTGTCATCATGAAAGGTAGTCTATTGTTGAGATTTTTGTTACTCCAATAGATTGTAGCCTTGTCATTATGGAAGGTAGTCTTTTGTTGAGATTTTTGTTACTCCAATGGATGGTAGCCTTCTTACTATGGAAGGTAGTATGTTGTCAAGATTTTTGTTACTACAATGGATGGTAGCCTTGTCATTATGGAAGGAAGTCTACTTTCGTGATTTTTGTTACTCCAATGGATTGTAACCTTTTCATAATGGAAGGTAGTCTGTTGTCGATATTTTTTATATTCCAATGGATGCTAGCCTTGTCATTATGGAAGGTAGTCTGTTTTCGAGATTTGTGTTACTCCAATGGATGGTAGCCTTGTCATTATGGAAGGTAGTATGTCGTTGATATTTTTGTTATTCTAATGGATGGTAGCCTTGTCAATATAAAAGGTAGTCTATTGACAAGAATTTTGTTACTCCAATGGAATTTATCCTTGTCATTATGGAAGGTAGAATATTGTTGAGATTTTTCTTACTACAATGGATGGTAGCCTTGTCATTATGGAAGGTAGTCTGTTGTTGAGATTTTTGTTACTCCAATGGATGGTAGCCATGTCATTATGGAAGGTAGTATGTTGTTGAGATTTTTTTTATTCCAGTGGACGATATCTTAGTCAATATGGAAGGTAGTCTGTTTTCGAGATTTTTGTTACTCCAATGGATGGTAGCCTTGTCATTATGGAAGGTAATCTATTATCGAGATTTTAGTTACTCCAATGGATCGTAGCCTTTTCATTATGGAAGGTAGTCTTTCGTCGAAATTTTTGTTGTTCCAATGGATGGTAGCCTTGTCATTATGAAAGGTAGTCTATTGTCGAGATTTCTGTTACTCCAATGGATTATAGCCTTGTCATTATGGAAGGTAGTCTGTCGTTGTGATTTTTGTTACTACAATGGATGGTAGCCTTGTCATTATTGAAGGTAGTCTGTTGTCTTGATTTTTGTTACTACAATAGATTGTAGCCTTGTCATTATGGAAGGTAGTCTATTGTCAACATTTTTGTTACTCCAATGGATGGTAGCATTGTCATTATGTAAGGTAGTTTGTTGTCGAGGTTTTTGTTACTCCAATAGATGGTAGCCTTGTCATTATGGAAGCTAGTTTGTCGTTGTGATTTTTGTTACTCCAATGAATGGTAGCCTTGTCAATATGGAAGGTAGTCTGTTGTTCATATTTTTGTTACTACAATGCATGTTAGCCTTGTCATTATGGAAGGTAGTCTGTTGTCGATATTTTTGTTATTCCATTATATAGTAGCCTTGTCATTATGGAAGGTAGTCTGTTGGTGAGATTTTTGTTATTCCAATGGATGGTAGCCTAGTCATTATGGAAGTTTATCTATTTTCGAGATTTTTGTTACTCCAATGGATGGTAGCCTTATCATTATGGAAGGTAGTCTATTATCGAGATTTTTGTTACTCTAATGGATGGTAGCCTTGTCATTATGGAAGGTAGTCTATTATCGAGATTTTTGTTACTCCAATGGATGGTAGCCTTTTCACTATAGAAGGTAGTCTATCGTTGAAATTTTTGTTGTTCTAATGGATGGTAGCCTTGTCATTATGAAAGGTAGTCTATTATGGAGATTTTTGTAACTCCAACGGATTATAGCCTTGTCATTATGGAAGGTAGTCTGTTGTCGAGATTTTTGTTACTCCAATGGATTGTAGGCTTGTCATTATGGAAGGTAATCTGTTGTCGATATCTTTGTTACTACAATGTATGCTAGCCTTGTCATTATGGAAGGTAGTGTGGTGACGAGATTTTTGTTACTCCATTGGATAATAGCCTAGTCATTATAAAAGGTAGTCTGTTGTTGAGATTTTTGTTATTCCAATGGATGGTAGCCTAGTCATTATGGAAGGTAGTCTGTTTTTGAGATTTTTGTTACTCAAATGGATAGTAGCCTAGTCATTATGGAAGGTAGTCTGTTGTCGAGATTTTTGTTACTCCAATAGATGGTAGCCTTGTCATTATGGAAGGTAGTCTGTCGTTGTGATTTTTGTTATTCCAATGAATGGTCGCCTTGTCATTATGGAAGGTAGTCTGTTGTTCATATTTTTGTTACTACATTGCATGTTAGCCTTGTCATTATGGAAGGTAGTCTGTTGTCGATATTTTTGTTACTCCATTGGATAGTAGCCTTGTCATTATGGAAGGTAGTCTGTTGGTGAGATTTTTGGTATTCCAATGGATGGTAGCCTAATCATTGTGGAAGTTAGTCTATTATCGAGATTTTTGTTACTCCAATGGATGGTAGCCTTATCATTATGGAAGGTAGTCTATTGTCGAGATTTTTGTTACTCCAATGGATGGTAGCCTTGTCATTATGAAAGGTAGTCTATTATCGAGATTTTTGTTACTCCAATGGATGGTAGCCTTTTCTTTATGGAAGGTAGTCTGTCTTCGAATTTTTTATTGTTCCAATGGATGGTAGCCTTGTCATTATGAAAGGTAGTCTATTGTCGAGATTTTTGTTACTCCAATGGATTGTAGCCTTGTCATTATGGAAGGTAGTCTGTCGTTGTAATTTTTGTTACTACAATGGATGGTAGCCTTGTCATTATTGAAGGTAGTCTGTTTTCTTGATTTTTGTTACTACAATAGATTGTAGCCTTGTCATTATGGAAGGTAGTCTATTGTCAAGATTTTTGTTACTCCAATGGATGGTAGCATGGTCATAATGTAAGGTAGTTTGTTGTCGAGGTTTTTGTTACTCCAATAGATGGTAGCCTTGTAATTATGGAAGCTAGTCTGTCGTTGTGATTTTTGTTACTCCAATGAATGGTAGCTTTGTCAATATGGAAGGTAGTCTGTTGTTCATATTTTTGTTACTACAATGCATGTTAGCCTTGTCATTATGGAAGGAAGTCTGTTGTCGATATTTTTGTTATTCCATTAGATAGTAGCCTTGTCATTATGGAAGGTAGTCTGTTGGTGAAATTTTTGTTATTCCAATGGATGGTAGCCTAGTCATTATGGAAGTTTATCTATTTTCGAGATTTTTGTTACTCCAATGGATGGTAGCCTTATCATTATGGAAGGTAGTCTATTATCGAGATTTTTGTTACTCTAATGGATGGTAGCCTTTTCATTATGGAAGGTAGTCTATTATCGAGATTTTTTTTTTCTCCAATGGATGGTAGCCTTTTCACTATAGAAGGTAGTCTGTCGTCGAAATTTTTGTTATTCTAATGGATGGTAGCCTTGTCATTATGAAAGGTAGTCTATTGTGGAGATTTTTGTTACTCCAATGGATTATAGCCTTGTCATTATGGAAGGTAGTCTGTTGTCGAGATTTTTGTTACTCCAATGGATTGTAGGCTTGTCATTATGGAAGGTAGTCTGTTGTCGATATCTTTGTTACTACAATGTATGCTAGCCTTGTCATTATGGAAGGTAGCGTGGTGTCGAGATTTTTGTTACTCCATTGGATAGTAGCCTAGTCATTATGGAAGGTAGTCTGTTGTTGAGATTTTTGTTATTCCAATGGATGGTAGCCTAGTCATTATGGAAGGTAGTCTGTTTTTCAGATTTTTGTTACTCAAATGGATGGTAGCCTAGTCATTATGGAAGGTAGTCTGTTGTCGAGATTTTTGTTACTCCAATAGATGGTAGCCTTGTCATTATGGAAGGTAGTCTGTCGTTGTGATTTTTGTTATTCCAATGAATGGTAGCCTTGTCATTATGGAAGGTAGTCTGTTGTTCATATTTTTGTTACTACAATGCATGTTAGCCTTGTCATTATGGAAGGTAGTCTGTTGTCGATATTTTTGTTACTCCATTGGATAGTAGCCTTGTCATTATGGAAGGTAGTCTGTTGGTGAGATTTTTGTTATTCCAATGGATGGTAGCCTAATCATTGTGGAAGTTAGTCTATTATCGAGATTTTTGTTACACCAATGGATGGTAGCCTTATCATTATGGAAGGTAGTCTATTGTCGAGATTTTTGTTACTCCAATGGATGGTAGCCTTGTCATTATGAAAGGTAGTCTATTATCGAGATTTTTGTTACTCCAATGGATGGTAGCCTTTTCTTTATGGAAGGTAGTCTGTCGTCGAATTTTTTGTTGTTCTAATGGATGGTAGCCTTGTCATTATGAAAGGTAGTCTATTGTCGAGATTTTTGTTACTCCAATGGATTGTAGCCTTGTCATTATGGAAGGTAGTCTGTTGCTGAGATTTTTGTTACTCCAATGTATGGTAGCCTTCTTACTATGGAAGTTTATTTATTTTCGAGATTTTCGTTACTCCAATGGATGGTAGCCTTATCATTATGGAAGGTAGTCTATTATCGAGATTTTAGTTATTCCAATGGATGGTAGCCTAGTCATTATGGAAGGTAGTCTGTTTTCGAGATTTTTGTTACTCCAATGGATGGTAGCCTTGTCATTATGGAAGGTAGTTTGTTGTCGATATTTTTGTAACTCCAATGGATTGTAGCCTTGTCATTATTGAAGGTAGTATGTCGTTGATATTTTTGTTATCCAAATGGATGGTAACCTTATCAATATGAAAGGTAGTCTATTGTCCAGATTTTTGTTAGTCCAATGGAATGTATCCATGTCATTATGGAAGGTAGTCTGTTGTCGAGATTTTTCTTACTACAATTGATGGTAGCCTTGTCATTATGGAAGGTATTCTATTGTCAATATTTTTGTTACTACAATGGATGGTAGCCTTGTCATTATGGAAGGTAGTATGTTGTCTTGATTTTTGTTACTACAATAGATTGTAGCCTTGTCATTATGGAAGGTAGTTTATTGTCGAGATTTTTGTTACTCCAATGGATGGTAGCATTGTCATTATGGAAGGTATTCTGTTGTCGAGATTTTTGTTACTCCAATAGATGGTAGCCTTGTCATTATGGAAGGTAGTTTGTCGTTGTGATTTTTGTTATTCCAATGAATGGTAGCCTTGTCATTATGGAAGGTAGTATGTTGTTCATATTTTTGTTACTACAATGCATGTTAGCCTTGTCATTATGGAAGGTAGACTGTTGTCGATATTTTTGATACTCCATTGGATAGTAGCCTTGTCATTATGGAAGGTAGTCTATTGTCGAGATTTTTGTTACTCCAATGGATGGTAGCCTTGTCATTATGAAAGGTAGTCTATTATCGAGATTTTTGTTACTCCAATGGATGGTAGCCTTTTCTTTATGGAAGGTAGTCTGTCGTCGAAATTTTTGTTGTTCCAATGGATGGTAGCCTTGTCATTATGAAAGGTAGTCTATTGTCGAGATTTTTGTTACTCCAATGGATTGTAGCCTTGTCATTATGGATGGTAGTCTGTTGCTGAGATTTTTGTTACTCCAATGTATGGTAGCCTTCTTACTATAGAAGTTTATCTATTTTCGAGATTTTTGTTACTCCAATGGATGGTAGCCTTATCATTATGGAAGGTAGTCTATTATCGAGATTTTAGTTATTCCAATGGATGGTAGCCTAGTCATTATGGAAGGTAGTCTGTTTTCGAGATTTTTGTTACTCCAATGGATGGTAGCCTTGTCATTATGGAAGGTAGTCTGTTGTCGATATTTTTGTAACTCCAATGGATGGTAGCCTTGTCATTATTGAAGGTAGTTTATTGTCGAGATTTTTGTTACTCCAATGGATGGTAGCATTGTCATTATGGAAGGTAGTCTGTTGTCGAGATTTTTGTTACTCCAATAGATGGTAGCCTTGTCATTATGGAAGGTAGTTTGTCGTTGTGATTTTTGTTATTCCAATGAATGGTAGCCTTGTCATTATGGAAGGTAGTCTGTTGTTCATATTTTTGTTACTACAATGCATGTTAGCCTTGTCATTATGGAAGGTAGTCTGTTGTCGATATTTTTGTTACTCGATTGGATAGTAGCCTTGTCATTATGGAAGGTAGTCTATTGTCGATATTTTTGTTACTCCAATGGATGGTAGCCTTGTCATTATGAAAGGTAGTCTATTATCGAGATTTTTGTTACTCCAATGGATGGTAGCCTTTTCTTTATGGAAGGTAGTCTGTCGTCGAAATTTTTGTTGTTCCAATGGATGGTAGCCTTGTCATTATGAAAGGTAGTCTATTGTCGAGATTTTTGTTACTCCAATGGATTGTAGCCTTGTCATTATGGATGGTAGTCTATTATCGAGATTTTTGTTACTCCAATGGATGTTAGCCTTCTCATTAACGAAGGTAGTCTGTCGTCGAAATTTTTGTTGTTCCAATGGATGGTAGCCTTGTCATTATGATAGGTAGTCTATTGTGGAGATTTTTGTTACTCCAATGGATTATAGCCTTGTCATTATGGAAGGTAGTCTGTTGTCGATATCTTTGTTACTACAATGTATGCTAGCCTTGTCATTATGGAAGGTAGTGTGGTGTCGAGATTTTTGTTACTCCATTGGATAGTAGCCTAGTCATTATGGAAGGTAGTCTGTTGTTGAGATTTTTGTTATTCCAATGGATGGTAGCCTAGTCATTATGGAAGGTAGTCTGTTTTTGAGATTTTTGTTACTCAAATGGATGGTAGCCTTGTCATTATGGAAGGTAGTCTGTTGTCGGGATTTTTGTTACTCCAATAGATGGTAGCCTTATCATTATGGAAGGTAGTCTGTCATTGTGATTTTTGTTATTCCAATGAATGGTAGCCTTGTCATTATGGAAGGTAGTCTGTTGTTCATATTTTTGTTACTACAATGCATGTTAGCCTTGTCATTATGGAAGGTAGTCTGTTGTCGATATTTTTGTTAATCCATTGGATAGTAGCCTTGTCATTATGGAAGGTAGTTTGTTGGTGAGATTTTTGTTATTCCAATGGATGGTAGCCTAATCATTGTGGAAGCTAGTCTATTATCGAGATTTTTGTTACACCAATGGATGGTAGCCTTATCATTATGGAAGGTAGTCTATTGTCGAGATTTTTGTTACTCCAATGGATGGTAGCCTTGTCATTATGAAAGGTAGTCTATTATCAATATTTTTGTTACTCCAATGGATGGTAGCCTTTTCTTTATGGAAGGTAGTCTGTGGTCGATTTTTTGGTTGTTCCAATGGATGGTAGCCTTGTTATTATGAAAGGTAGTCTATTGTCGAGATTTTTGTTACTCCAATGGATTGTAGCCTTGTCATTATGGAAGGTAGTCTGTTGCTGAGATTTTTGTTACTCCAATGTATGGTAGCCTTCTTACTATGGAAGTTTATCTATTTTCGAGATTTTTGTTACTCCAATGGATGGTAGCCTTATCATTATGGAAGGTAGTCTATTATCGAGATTTTAGTTATTCCAATGGATGGTAGCCTAGTCATTATGGAAGGTAGTCTGTTTTCGAGATTTTTGATACTCCAATGGATGGTAGCCTTGTCATTATGGAAGGTAGTCTGTTGTCAATATTTTTGTAACTCCAATGGATGGTAGCCTTGTCATTATTGAAGGTAGTATGTCGTTGATATTTTTGTTATCCAAATGGATGGTAGCCTTATCAATATGAAAGGTAGTCTATTGTCCAGATTTTTGTTAGTCCAATGGAATGTATCCTTGTCATTATGGAAGGTAGTCTGTTGTCGAGATTTTTCTTACTACAATGGATGGTAGCCTTGTCATTATGGAAGGTAGTCTATTGTCAATATTTTTGTTACTACAATGGATTGTAGCCTTGTCATTATGGAAGGTAATCTATTGTCGAGATTTTTGTTACTCCAATAGATGGTAGCATTGTCATTATGGAAGGTAGTTTGTTGTCGAGATTTTTGTTACTCCAATGGATGGTAGCATTGTCATTATGGAAGGTAGTCTGTTGTCGAGATTTTTGTTACTCCAATAGATGGTAGCCTTGTCATTATGGAAGGTAGTCTGTCGTTGTGAGTTTTGTTATTCCAATGAATGGTAGCCTTGTCATTATGGAAGGTAGTCTGTTGTTCATATTTTTGTTACTACAATGCATGTTAGCCTTGTCATTATGGAAGGTAGTCTTTTGTTCATATTTTTGTTACTACAATGCATGTTAGCCTTGTCATTATGGAAGGTAGTCTGTTTTCAATATTTTTGTAACTCCATTGGATAGTAGCCTTGTTATTATGGAAGGTAGTCTGTTGGTGAGATTTTTGTTATTCCAATGGATGGTAGCCTAATCATTGTGGAAGTTAGTCTATTATCGAGATTTTTGTTACTCCAATGGATGGTAGCCTTTTCTTTATGGAAGGTAGTCTGTGGTCGAATTTTTTGTTGTTCCAATGGATGGTAGCCATGTTATTATGAAAGGTAGTCTATTGTCGAGATTTTTATTACTCCAATGGATTGTAGCCTTGTCATTTTGGAAGGTAGTCTGTTGCTGAGATTTTTGTTACTCCAATGTATGGTAGCCTTCTTACTATGGAAGTTTATCTATTTTCGAGAATTTTGTTACTCCAATGGATGGTAGCCTTATCATTATGGAAGGTAGTCTATTATCGAGATTTTAGTTATTCCAATGGATGGTAGCCTAGTCATTATGGAAGGTAGTCTGTTTTCGAGATTTTTGTTACTCCAATGGATGGTAGCCTTGTCATTATGGAAGGTAGTCTGTTGTCAATATTTTTGTAACTCCAATGGATGGTAGCCTTGTCATTATTGAAGGTAGTATGTCGTTGATATTTTTGTTATCCAAATGGATGGTAGCCTTATCAATATGAAAGGTAGTCTATTGTCCAGATTTTTGTTAGTCCAATGGAATGTATCCTTGTCATTATGGAAGGTAGTCTGTTGTAGAGATTTTTCTTACTACAATGAATGGTAGCCTTGTCATTATGGAAGGTAGTCTATTGTCAATATTTTTGTTACTACAATGGATTGTAGCCTTGTCATTATGGAAGGTAATCTATTGTCGAGATTTTTGTTACTCCAATGGATGGTAGCATTGTCATTATGGAAGGTAGTTTGTTGTCGAGATTTTTGTTACTCCAATGGATGGTAGCATTGTCATTATGGAAGGTAGTCTGTTGTCGAGATTTTTGTTACTCCAATAGATGGTAGCCTTGTCATTATGGAAGGTAGTCTGTCGTTGTGAGTTTTGTTATTCCAATGAATGGTAGACTTGTCATTATGGAAGGTAGTCTGTTGTTCATATTTTTGTTACTACAATGCATGTTAGCCTTGTCATTATGGAAGGTAGTCTTTTGTTCATATTTTTGTTACTACAATGCATGTTAGCCTTGTCATTATGGAAGGTAGTCTGTTTTCAATATTTTTGTAACTCCATTGGATAGTAGCCTTGTCATTATGGAAGGTAGTCTGTTGGGGAGATTTTTGTTATTCCAATGGATGGTAGCCTAATCATTGTGGAAGTTAGTCTATTATCGAGATTTTTGTTACTCCAATGGATGGTAGCCTTATCATTATGGAAGGTAGTCTATTGTCGAGATTTTTGTTACTCCAATGGATGGTAGCCTTGTCATTATGAAAGGTAGTCTATTATCGAGATTTTTGTTACTCCAATGGATGGTAGCCTTTTCTTTATGGAAGGTAGTCTGTCGTCGAAATTTTTGTTGTTCCAATGGATGGTAGCCTTGTCATTATGAAAGGTAGTCTATTGTCGAGATTTTTGTTACTCCAATGGATTGTAGCCTTGTCATTATGGAAGGTAGTCTGTTGCTGAGATTTTTGTTACTCCAATGTATGGTAGCCTTCTTACTATGGAAGTTTATCTATTTTCGAGATTTTTGTTACTCCAATGGATGGTAGCCTTATCATTATGGAAGGTAGTCTATTATCGAGATTTTAGTTATTCCAATGGATGGTAGCCTAGTCATTATGGAAGGTAGTCTGTTTTCGAGATTTTTGTTACTCCAATGGATGGTAGCCTTGTCATTATGGAAGGTAGTCTGTTGTCGATATTTTTGTAACTCCAATGGATGGTAGCCTTGTCATTATTGAAGGTAGTATGTCGTTGATATTTTTGTTATCCAAATGGATGGTAGCCTTGTCAATATGAAAGGTAGTCTATTGTCCAGATTTTTGTTACTCCAATGGATGGTAGCATTATCATTATGGAAGGTAGTTTGTTGTCGAGATTTTTGTTACTCCAATAGATGGTAGCCTTGTCATTATGGAAGGTAGTCTGTCGTTGTGATTTTTGTTACTCCAATGAATGGTAGCCTTGTCATTATGGAAGGTAGTCTGTTGTTCATATTTTTGTTACTACAATGCATGTTAGCCTTGTCATTATGAAAGGTAGTCTGTTGTCGATATTTTTGTTACTCCATTGGATAGTAGCCTTGTCATTATGGAAGGTAGTCTGTTGGTGAGATTTTTGTTATTCCAATGGATGGTAGCCTAGTCATTATGGAAGTTTGTCTATATTCTAGATTTTTGTTACTCCAATGGATGGTAGCCTTATCATTATGGAAGGTAGTCTATTGTCGAGATTTTTGTTACTATAATGGATGGTAGCCTTGTCATTATGTAAGGTAGTCTGTCGTCGAAATTTTTGTTATTCCAATGGATGGTAGCCTTGTCATTTTGAAAGGTAGTCTATTGTCGAGATTTTTGTTACTCCAATGGATTGTAGCCTTGTCATTATGGAAGGTAGTTTGTTGTCGAGATTTTGGTTACTCCAATAGATGGTAGCCTTTTCATTATGGAAGGTAGCCTGTCATTGAGTTTTTTGTTATTCCAATGGATGGTAGCGTAATCATTATGGAAGGTAGCCTATTTTCGAGATATTTATTACTCCAATGGATGCTAGCCTTGTCATTATGGTAGGTAGTCTATTGTCGATATTTTTGTTACTCCATTGGATAATAGATTTGTCAATATGGAAGGTACTCTATTGTTGAGATTTTTTTAATCCAATGGATGGTAGCCTAGTCAATATGGAAGGTAGTCTGTTTTCGAGATTTTTGTTACTCCAATGGATGGTAGCCTTGTCATTATGGAAGGTAGTCTATTATCGAGATATTTGTTACTCCAATGGATGGTAGCCTTTTCATTATGGAAGGTAGTTTGTCATCGAAATTTTTGTTGTTCCAATGGATGGTAGCCTTGTAATTATGAAAGGTAGTCTATTGTCGTGATTTTTAATACTCCAATGGATTGTACCCTTGTCATTATGGAAGGTAGTCTGTTGTCGAGATTTTTGTTACTACAATGGATTGTAGCCTTGTCATTATGGAAGGTAGTAATTGTCGAGATTTTTCTTACTACAATGGATGGTAGCCTTGTCATTATGGAAGGTAGTCTGTTGTCGAGATTTTTGTTACTACAATGGATGGTAGCCTTGTCATTATGGAAGGTAGTCTGTTGTCTTGTTTTTTGTTACTACAATAGATTGTAGCCTTGTCATTATGGAAGGTAGTCTTTTGTCAAGATTTTTGTTACTCCAATGGATGGTAGCATTGTCATAATGTAAGATAGTTTGTTGTCGAGGTTTTTGTTACTCCAATAGATGGTAGCCTTGTCATTATGGAAGCTACTCTATCGTTGTGATTTTTGTTACTCCAATGAATGGTAGCCTTGTCATTATGGAAGGTAGTCTGTTGTTCATATTTTTGTTACTACAATGCATGTTAGCCTGGTCATTATGGAAGGTAGTCTATTGTCGTGATTTTTGTTACTCCAATGGATTGTAGCCTTGTCATTATGGAAGGTAGTCTCTTGTCGAGATTTTTGTTACTACAATGGATTGTAGCCTTGTCATTATGGAAGGTAGTAATTGTCGAGATTTTTCTTATTACAATGGATGGTAGCCTTGTCATTATGGAAGGTAGTCTGTTGTCGAGATTTTTATTACTACAATGGATGGTAGCCTTGTCATTATGGAAGGTAGTCTGTTGTCTTGATTTTTGTTACTACAATAGATTGTAGCCTTGTCATTATGGAAGGTAGTCTTTTGTCAAGATTTTTGTTACTCCAATGGATGGTAGCATTGTCATTATGTAAGATAGTTTATTGTCGAGGTTTTTGTTACTCCAATAGATGGTAGCCTTGTCATTATGGAAGGTAGTCTATCGTTGTGATTTTTGTTTCTCCAATGAATGGTAGCCTTGTCATTATGGAAGGTAGTTTGTTGTTCATATTTTTGTTACTACAATGCATGTTAGCCTGGTCATTATGGAAGGTAGTCTATTGTCGATATTTTTGTTACTCCATTGGATAGTAGATTTGTCAATATGGAAGGTACTTTATTGTTGAGATTTTTTTAATCCAATGGATGGTAGCCTAGTCATTATGAAAGGTAGTCTATTGTCGTGATTTTTGTTACTCCAATGGATTGTAGCCTTGTCATTATGGAAGGTAGTCTGTAGTCGAGATTTTTGTTACTACAATGGATTGTAGCCTTGTCATTATGGAAGGTAGTAATTGTCGAGATTTTTCTTACTACAATGGATGGTAGCTTTGTCATTATGGAAGGTAGTCTGTTGTCGAGATTTTTGTTACTACAATGGATGGTAGCCTTATCATTATGGAAGGTAGTTTGTTGTCTTGATTTTTGTTACTACAATAGATTGTAGCCTTGTCATTATGGAAGGTAGTCTTTTGTCAAGATTTTTGTTACTCCAATGGATGGTAGCATTGTCATTATGTAAGATAGTTTGTTGTCGAGGTTTTTGTTACTCCAATAGATGGTAGCCTTGTCATTATGGAAGGTAGTCTGTTGTTCATATTTTTGTTACTACAATGCATGTTAGCCTGGTCATTATGGAAGGTAGTCTATTGTCGTGATTTTTGTTACTCCAATGGATTGTAGCCTTGTCATTATGGAAGGTAGTCTGTTCTCGAGATTTTTGTCACTACAATGGATTGTAGCCTTGTCATTATGAAAGGTAGTAATTGTCGAGATTTTTCTTACTACAATGGATGGTAGCCTTGTCATTATGGAAGGTAGTCTATTGTCGAGATTTTTGTTACTCCACTGGATTGTAGCCTTGTCATTATGGAAGGTAGTCTGTTGCTGAGATTTTTGTTAGTCCAATGTATGGTAGCCTTCTTACTATGGAAGTTTATCTATTTTCGAGATTTTTGTTACTCCAATGGATGGTAGCCTTATCATTATGGAAGGTAGTCTATTATCGAGATTTTAGTTATTCCAATGGATGGTAGCCTAGTCATTATGGAAGGTAGTCTGTTTTCGAGATTTTTGTTACTCCAATGGATGGTAGCCTTGTCATTATGGAAGGTAGTCTGTTGTCGATATTTTTGTAACTCCAATGGATGGTAGCCTTGTCATTATTGAAGGTAGTATGTCGTTGATATTTTTGTTATCCAAATGGATGGTAGCCTTATCAATATGAAAGGTAGTCTATTGTCTAGATTTTTGTTAGTCCAATGGAATGTATCCTTGTCATTATGGAAGGTAGTCTGTTGTCGAGATTTTTCTTACTACAATGGATGGTAGCCTTGTCATTATGGAGGGTAGTCTATTGTCAATATTTTTGTTACTACAATGGATTGTAGCCTTGTCATTATGGAAGGTAATCTATTGTCGAGATTTTTGTTACTCCAATGGATGGTAGCATTGTCATTATGGAAGGTAGTTTATTGTCGAGATTTTTGTTACTCCAATAGATGGTAGCATTGTCATTATGGAAGGTAGTCTGTTGTCGAGATTTTTGTTACTCCAATAGATGGTAGCCTTGTCATTATGGAAGGTAGTCTGTCGTTGTGAGTTTTGTTATTCCAATGAATGGTAGCCTTGTCATTATGGAAGGTAGTCTGTTGTTCATATTTTTGTTACTACAATGCATGTTAGCCTTGTCATTATGGAAGGTAGTCTGTTTTCGATATTTTTGTAACTCCATTGGATAGTAGCCTTGTCATTATGGAAGGTAGTCTGTTGGTGAGAGTTTTGTTATTCCAATGGATGGTAGCCTAATCATTGTGGAAGTTAGTCTATTATCGAGATTTTTGTTACTCCAATGGATGGTAGCCTTATATTTATGGAAGGTAGTCTATTGTCGAGATTTTTGTTACTCCAATGGATGGTAGCCTTGTCATTATGAAAGGTAGTCTATTATCGAGATTTTTGTTACTCCAATGGATGGTAGCCATTTCTTTATGGAAGGTAGTCTCTCGTCGAAATTTTTGTTGTTCCAATGGATGGTAGCCTTGTCATTATGGAAGGTAGTCTTTTGTCAAGATTTTTGTTACTCCAATGGATGGTAGCATTGTCATAATGTAAGATAGTTTGTTGTCGAGGTTTTTGTTACTCCAATAGATGGTAGCCTTGTCATTATGGAAGCTACTCTATCGTTGTGATTTTTGTTACTCCAATGAATGGTAGCCTTGTCATTATGGAAGGTAGTCTGTTGTTCATATTTTTGTTACTACAATGCATGTTAGCCTGGTCATTATGGAAGGTAGTCTATTGTCGTGATTTTTGTTACTCCAATGGATTGTAGCCTTGTCATCATGGAAGGTAGTCTCTTGTCGAGATTTTTGTTACTACAATGGATTGTAGCCTTGTCATTATGGAAGGTAGTAATTGTCGAGATTTTTCTTATTACAATGGATGGTAGCCTTGTCATTATGGAAGGTAGTCTGTTGTCGAGATTTTTATTACTACAATGGATGGTAGCCTTGTCATTATGGAAGGTAGTCTGTTGTCTTGATTTTTGTTACTACAATAGATTGTAGCCTTGTCATTATGGAAGGTAGTCTTTTGTCAAGATTTTTGTTACTCCAATGGATGGTAGCATTGTCATTATGTAAGATAGTTTATTGTCGAGGTTTTTGTTACTCCAATAGATGGTAGCCTTGTCATTATGGAAGGTAGTCTATCGTTGTGATTTTTGTTTCTCCAATGAATGGTAGCCTTGTCATTATGGAAGGTAGTTTGTTGTTCATATTTTTGTTACTACAATGCATGTTAGCCTGGTCATTATGGAAGGTAGTCTATTGTCGATATTTTTGTTACTCCATTGGATAGTAGATTTGTCAATATGGAAGGTACTTTATTGTTGAGATTTTTTTAATCCAATGGAAGGTAGCCTAGTCATTATGAAAGGTAGTCTATTGTCGTGATTTTTGTTACTCCAATGGATTGTAGCCTTGTCATTATGGAAGGTAGTCTGTAGTCGAGATTTTTGTTACTACAATGGATTGTAGCCTTGTCATTATGGAAGGTAGTAATTGTCGAGATTTTTCTTACTACAATGGATGGTAGCTTTGTCATTATGGAAGGTAGTCTGTTGTCGAGATTTTTGTTACTACAATGGATGGTAGCCTTATCATTATGGAAGGTAGTTTGTTGTCTTGATTTTTGTTACTACAATAGATTGTAGCCTTGTCATTATGGAAGGTAGTCTTTTGTCAAGATTTTTGTTACTCCAATGGATGGTAGCATTGTCATTATGTAAGATAGTTTGTTGTCGAGGTTTTTGTTACTCCAATAGATGGTAGCCTTGTCATTATGGAAGGTAGTCTGTTGTTCATATTTTTGTTACTACAATGCATGTTAGCCTGGTCATTATGGAAGGTAGTCTATTGTCGTGATTTTTGTTACTCCAATGGATTGTAGCCTTGTCATTATGGAAGGTAGTCTGTTCTCGAGATTTTTGTCACTACAATGGATTGTAGCCTTGTCATTATGAAAGGTAGTAATTGTCGAGATTTTTCTTACTACAATGGATGGTAGCCTTGTCAATATGGAAGGTAGTCTATTGTCGAGATTTTTGTTACTCCACTGGATTGTAGCCTTGTCATTATGGAAGGTAGTCTGTTGCTGAGATTTTTGTTACTCCAATGTATGGTAGCCTTCTTACTATGGAAGTTTATCTATTTTCGAGATTTTTGTTACTCCAATGGATGGTAGCCTTATCATTATGGAAGGTAGTCTATTATCGAGATTTTAGTTATTCCAATGGATGGTAGCCTAGTCATTATGGAAGGTAGTCTGTTTTCGAGATTTTTGTTACTCCAATGGATGGTAGCCTTGTCATTATGGAAGGTAGTCTGTTGTCGATATTTTTGTAACTCCAATGGATGGTAGCCTTGTCATTATTGAAGGTAGTATGTCGTTGATATTTTTGTTATCCAAATGGATGGTAGCCTTATCAATATGAAAGGTAGTCTATTGTCTAGATTTTTGTTAGTCCAATGGAATGTATCCTTGTCATTATGGAAGGTAGTCTGTTGTCGAGATTTTTCTTACTACAATGGATGGTAGCCTTGTCATTATGGAGGGTAGTCTATTGTCAATATTTTTGTTACTACAATGGATTGTAGCCTTGTCATTATGGAAGGTAATCTATTGTCGAGATTTTTGTTACTCCAATGGATGGTAGCATTGTCATTATGGAAGGTAGTTTATTGTCGAGATTTTTGTTACTCCAATAGATGGTAGCATTGTCATTATGGAAGGTAGTCTGTTGTCGAGATTTTTGTTACTCCAATAGATGGTAGCCTTGTCATTATGGAAGGTAGTCTGTCGTTGTGAGTTTTGTTATTCCAATGAATGGTAGCCTTGTCATTATGGAAGGTAGTCTGTTGTTCATATTTTTGTTACTACAATGCATGTTAGCCTTGTCATTATGGAAGGTAGTCTGTTTTCGATATTTTTGTAACTCCATTGGATAGTAGCCTTGTCATTATGGAAGGTAGTCTGTTGGTGAGAGTTTTGTTATTCCAATGGATGGTAGCCTAATCATTGTGGAAGTTAGTCTATTATCGAGATTTTTGTTACTCCAATGGATGGTAGCCTTATATTTATGGAAGGTAGTCTATTGTCGAGATTTTTGTTACTCCAATGGATGGTAGCCTTGTCATTATGAAAGGTAGTCTATTATCGAGATTTTTGTTACTCCAATGGATGGTAGCCATTTCTTTATGGAAGGTAGTCTCTCGTCGAAATTTTTGTTGTTCCAATGGATGGTAGCCTTGTCATTATGGAAGGTAGTCTTTTGTCAAGATTTTTGTTACTCCAATGGATGGTAGCATTGTCATAATGTAAGATAGTTTGTTGTCGAGGTTTTTGTTACTCCAATAGATGGTAGCCTTGTCATTATGGAAGCTACTCTATCGTTGTGATTTTTGTTACTCCAATGAATGGTAGCCTTGTCATTATGGAAGGTAGTCTGTTGTTCATATTTTTGTTACTACAATGCATGTTAGCCTGGTCATTATGGAAGGTAGTCTATTGTCGTGATTTTTGTTACTCCAATGGATTGTAGCCTTGTCATTATGGAAGGTAGTCTCTTGTCGAGATTTTTGTTACTACAATGGATTGTAGCCTTGTCATTATGGAAGGTAGTAATTGTCGAGATTTTTCTTATTACAATGGATGGTAGCCTTGTCATTATGGAAGGTAGTCTGTTGTCGAGATTTTTATTACTACAATGGATGGTAGCCTTGTCATTATGGAAGGTAGTCTGTTGTCTTGATTTTTGTTACTACAATAGATTGTAGCCTTGTCATTATGGAAGGTAGTCTTTTGTCAAGATTTTTGTTACTCCAATGGATGGTAGCATTGTCATTATGTAAGATAGTTTATTGTCGAGGTTTTTGTTACTCCAATAGATGGTAGCCTTGTCATTATGGAAGGTAGTCTATCGTTGTGATTTTTGTTTCTCCAATGAATGGTAGCCTTGTCATTATGGAAGGTAGTTTGTTGTTCATATTTTTGTTACTACAATGCATGTTAGCCTGGTCATTATGGAAGGTAGTCTATTGTCGATATTTTTGTTACTCCATTGGATAGTAGATTTGTCAATATGGAAGGTACTTTATTGTTGAGATTTTTTTAATCCAATGGAAGGTAGCCTAGTCATTATGAAAGGTAGTCTATTGTCGTGATTTTTGTTACTCCAATGGATTGTAGCCTTGTCATTATGGAAGGTAGTCTGTAGTCGAGATTTTTGTTACTACAATGGATTGTAGCCTTGTCATTATGGAAGGTAGTAATTGTCGAGATTTTTCTTACTACAATGGATGGTAGCTTTGTCATTATGGAAGGTAGTCTGTTGTCGAGATTTTTGTTACTACAATGGATGGTAGCCTTATCATTATGGAAGGTAGTTTGTTGTCTTGATTTTTGTTACTACAATAGATTGTAGCCTTGTCATTATGGAAGGTAGTCTTTTGTCAAGATTTTTGTTACTCCAATGGATGGTAGCATTGTCATTATGTAAGATAGTTTGTTGTCGAGGTTTTTGTTACTCCAATAGATGGTAGCCTTGTCATTATGGAAGGTAGTCTGTTGTTCATATTTTTGTTACTACAATGCATGTTAGCCTGGTCATTATGGAAGGTAGTCTATTGTCGTGATTTTTGTTACTCCAATGGATTGTAGCCTTGTCATTATGGAAGGTAGTCTGTTCTCGAGATTTTTGTCACTACAATGGATTGTAGCCTTGTCATTATGAAAGGTAGTAATTGTCGAGATTTTTCTTACTACAATGGATGGTAGCCTTGTCAATATGGAAGGTAGTCTATTGTCGAGATTTTTGTTACTCCACTGGATTGTAGCCTTGT
This sequence comes from Vicia faba, assembly GCA_948472305.1. NCBI lineage: Eukaryota > Viridiplantae > Streptophyta > Magnoliopsida > Fabales > Fabaceae > Vicia > Vicia faba. Next base: position 751,097,991 of record OX451741.1, read on the forward strand.
CATTATGGAAGGTAGTCTGTTGCTGAGATTTTTGTTACTCCAATGTATGGTAGCCTTCTTACTATGGAAGTTTATCTATTTTCGAGATTTTTGTTACTCCAATGGATGGTAGCCTTATCATTATGGAAGGTAGTCTATTATCGAGATTTTAGTTATTCCAATGGATGGTAGCCTAGTCATTATGGAAGGTAGTCTGTTTTCGAGATTTTTGTTACTCCAATGGATGGTAGCCTTGTCATTATGGAAGGTAGTCTGTTGTCGATATTTTTGTAACTCCAATGGATGGTAGCCTTGTCATTATTGAAGGTAGTATGTCGTTGATATTTTTGTTATCCAAATGGATGGTAGCCTTATCAATATGAAAGGTAGTCTATTGTCCAGATTTTTGTTAGTCCAATGGAATGTATCCTTGTCATTATGGAAGGTAGTCTGTTGTCGAGATTTTTCTTACTACAATGGATGGTAGCCTTGTCATTATGGAGGGTAGTCTATTGTCAATATTTTTGTTACTACAATGGATTGTAGCCTTGTCATTATGGAAGGTAATCTATTGTCGAGATTTTTGTTACTCCAACGGATGGTAGCATTGTCATTATGGAAGGTAGTTTGTTGTCGAGATTTTTGTTACTCCAATGGATGGTAGCATTGTCATTATGGAAGGTAGTCTGTTGTCGAGATTTTTGTTACTCCAATAGATGGTAGCCTTGTCATTATGGAAGGTAGTCTGTCGTTGTGAGTTTTGTTATTCCAATGAATGGTAGCCTTGTCATTATGGAAGGTAGTCTGTTGTTCATATTTTTGTTACTACAATGCATGTTAGCCTTGTCATTATGGAAGGTAGTCTGTTTTCGATATTTTTGTAACTCCATTGGATAGTAGCCTTGTCATTATGGAAGGTAGTCTGTTGGTGAGAGTTTTGTTATTCCAATGGATGGTAGCCTAATCATTGTGGAAGTTAGTCTATTATCGAGATTTTTGTTACTCCAATGGATGGTAGCCTTATATTTATGGAAGGTAGTCTATTGTCGAGATTTTTGTTACTCCAATGGATGGTAGCCTTGTCATTATGAAAGGTAGTCTATTATCGAGATTTTTGTTACTCCAATGGATGGTAGCCTTTTCTTTATGGAAGGTAGTCTGTCGTCGAAATTTTTGTTGTTCCAATGGATGGTAGCCTTGTCATTATGAAAGGTAGTCTATTGTCGACATTTTTGTTACTCCAATGGATTGTAGCCTTGTCATTATGGAAGGTAGTCTGTTGCTGAGATTTTTGTTACTCCAATGTATGGTAGCCTTCTTACTATGGAAGTTTATTTATTTTCGAGATTTTTGTTACTCCAATGGATGGTAGCCTTATCATTATGGAAGGTAGTCTATTATCAAGATTTTAGTTATTCCAATGGATGGTAGCCTAGTCATTATGGAAGGTAGTCTCTTTTCGAGATTTTTGTTACTCCAATGGATGGTAGCCTTGTCATTATGGAAGGTAGTCTGTTGTCGATATTTTTGTAACTCCAATGGATGGTAGCCTTGTCATTATTGAAGGTAGTATGTCATTGATATTTTTGTTATCCAAATGGATGGTAGCCTTGTCAATATGAAAGGTAGTCTATTGACCAGATTTTTGTTACTCCAATGGATGGTAGCATTATCATTATGGAAGGTAGTTTGTTGTCGAGATTTTTGTTACTCCAATAGATGGTAGCCTTGTCATTATGGAAGGTAGTCTGTCGTTGTGATTTTTGTTACTCCAATGAATGGTAGCCTTGTCATTATGGAAGGTAGTTTGTTGTTCATATTTTTGTTACTACAATGCATGTTAGCCTTGTCATTATGAAAGGTAGTCTGTTGTCGATATTTTTGTTACTCCATTGGATAGTAGCCTTGTCATTATGGAAGGTAGTCTGTTGGTGAGATTTTTGTTATTCCAATGGATGGTAGCCTAGTCATTATGGAAGTTTGTCTATATTCTAGATTTTTGTTACTTCAATGGATGGTAGCCTTATCATTATGGAAGGTAGTCTATTGTCAAGATTTTTGTTACTCTAATGGATGGTAGCCTTGTCATTATGTAAGGTAGTCTATTATCGAGATTTTTGTTACTCCAATGGATGTTAGCCTTCTCATTATGGAAGGTAGTCTGTCGTCGAAATTTTTGTTATTCCAATGGATGGTAGCCTTTTCATTTTGAAAGGTAGTCTATTGTCGAGATTTTTGTTACTCCAATGGATTGTAGCCTTGTCATTATGGAAGGTAGTTTGTTGTCGAGATTTTGGTTACTCCAATAGATGGTAGCCTTTTCATTATGGAAGGTACCCTGTCATTGAGTTTTTTGTTATTCCAATGGATGGTAGCCTAATCATTATGGAAGGTAGCCTATTTTCGAGATATTTATTACTCCAATGGATGCTAGCCTTGTCATTATGGAAGGTAGTCTATTGTCGATATTTTTGTTACTCCATTGGATAGTAGATTTGTCAATATGGAAGGTACTCTGTTGTTGAGATTTTGTATAATCCAATGGATGGTAGCCTAGTCAATATGGAAGGTAGTCTGTTTTCGAGATTTTTGTTACTCCAATGGATGGTAGCCTTGTCATTATGGAAGATAGTCTATTATCGAGATATTTGTTACTCCAATGGATGGTAGCCTTTTCATTACGGAAGGTAGTCTGTCATCGAAATTTTTGTTGTTCCAATGGATGGTAGCCTTGTCATTATGAAAGGTAGTCTATTGTCGTGATTTTTGTTACTCCAATGGATTGTAGCCTTGTCATTATGGAAGGTAGTCTGTTGTCGAGATTTTTGTTACTACAATGGATTATAGCCTTGTCATTATGGAAGGTAGTAATTGTCGAGATTTTTCTTACTACAATGGATGGTAGCCTTGTCATTATGGAAGGTAGTCTGTTGTCGAGATTTTTGTTACTACAATGGATGGTAGCCTTGTCATTATGGAAGGTAGTCTGTTGTCTTGTTTTTTGTTACTACAATAGATTGTAGCCTTGTCATTATGGAAGGTAGTCTTTTGTCAAGATTTTTGTTACTGCAATGGATGGTAGCATTGTCATTATGTAAGATAGTTTGTTGTCGAGGTTTTTGTTACTCCAATAGATGGTAGCCTTGTCATTATGGAAGCTACTCCATCGTTGTGATTTTTGTTACTCCAATGAATGGTAGCCTTGTCATTATGGAAGGTAGTCTGTTGTTCATATTTTTGTTACTACAATGCATGTTAGCCTGGTCATTATGGAAGGTAGTCTATTGTCGTGATTTTTGTTACTCCAATGGATTGTAGCCTTGTCATTATGGAAGGTAGTCTCTTGTCGAGATTTTTGTTACTACAATGGATTGTAGCCTTGTCATTATGGAAGGTAGTAATTGTTGAGATTTTTCTTATTACAATTGATGGTAGTCTTGTCATTATGGAAGGTAGTCTGTTGTCGAGATTTTTGTTACTACAATGGATGGTAGCCTTGTCATTATGGAAGGTAGTCTGTTGTCTTGATTTTTGTTACTACAATAGATTGTAGCCTTGTCATTATGGAAGGTAGTCTTTTGTCAAGATTTTTGTTACTCCAATGGATGGTAGCATTGTCATTATGTAAGATAGTTTATTGTCGAGGTTTTTGTTACTCCAATAGATGGTAGCCTTGTCATTATGGAAGCTAGTCTATCGTTGTGATTTTTGTTGCTCTAATGAATGGTAGCCTTGTCATTATGGAAGGTAGTCTGTTGTTCATATTTTTGTTACTACAATGCATGTTAGCCTGGTCATTGTGGAAGGTAGTCGATTGTCGATATTTTTGTTACTCCATTGGATAGTAGATTTGTCAATATGGAAGGTACTCTATTGTTGATATTTTTTTAATCCAATGGATGGTAGCCTAGTCATTATGAAAGGTAGTCTATTGTCGTGATTTTTGTTACTCCAATGGATTGTAGCCTTGTCATTATGGAAGGTAGTCTGTAGTCGAGATTTTTGTTACTACAATGGAATGTAGCCTTGTCATTATGGAAGGTAGTAATTGTCGAGATTTTTCTTACTACAATGGATGGTAGCTTTTTCATTATGGAAGGTAGTCTGTTGTCGAGATTTTTGTTACTACAATGGATGGTAGCCTTGTCATTATGGAAGGTAGTTTGTTGTCTTGATTTTTGTTACTACAATAGATTGTAGCCTTGTCATTATGGAAGGTAGTCTTTTGTCAAGATTTTTGTTACTCCAATGGATGGTAGCATTGTCATTATGTAAGATAGTTTGTTGTCGAGGTTTTTGTTACTCCAATAGATGGTAGCCTTGTCATTATTGAAGCTAGTCTATCGTTGTGATTTTTGTTACTCCAATGAATGGTAGCCTTGTCATTATGGAAGGTACTCTGTTGTTCATATTTTTGTTACTACAATGCATGTTAGCCTGGTCATTATGGAAGGTAGTCTATTGTCGTGATTTTTGTTACTCCAATGGATTGTAGCCTTGTCATTATGGAAGGTAGTCTGTTCTCGAGATTTTTGTCACTACAATGGATTGTAGCCTTGTCATTATGGAAGGTAGTAATTGTCGAGATTTTTCTTACTACAATGGATGGTAGCCTTGTCATTATGGAAGGTAGTCTGTTGTCGAGATTTTTGTTACTATAATGGATGGTAGCCTTGTCATTATGGAAGGTAGTCTGTTGTCTTGATTTTTGTTACTACAATAGATTGTAGCCTTGTCATTATGGAAGGTAGTCTTTTGTCAAGATTTTTGTTACTCCAATGGATGGTAGCATTGTCATTATGTAAGATAGTTTGTTGTCGAGGTTTTTGTTACTCCAATAGATGGTAGCCTTGTCATTATGGAAGCTAGTCTGTCGTTGTGATTTTTGTTACTCCAATGAATGGTAGCCTTGTCATTATGGAAGGTAGTCTGTTGTTCATATTTTTGGTACTACAATGCATGTTAGCCTGGTCATTATGGAAGGTAGTCTATTGTCGATATTTTTGTTACTCCATTGGATAGTAGATTTGTCAATATGGAAGGTACTCTATTGTTGAGATTTTTTTTAATCCAATGGATGGTAGCCTAGTCAATATGGAAGGTAGTCTGTTTTCGAGATTTTTGTTACTCCAATGGATGGTAGCCTTGTCATTATAGAAGGTAGTCTATTATCGAGATATTTGTTACTCCAATGGATGGTAGCCTTTTCATTATGGAAGGTATTCTGTCATCGAAATTTTTGTTGTTCCAATGGATGGTAGCTTTGTATTTATGAAAGGTAGTTTATTGTCGTGATTTTTCTTACTCCAATGGAATGTAGCCTTGTCATTATGGAAGGTAGTCTGTTGTCGAGATTTTTGTTACTACAATGAATTGTAGCCTTGTCATTATGGAAGGTAGTAATTGTCGAGATTTTTCTTACTACAATGGATGGTAGCCTTGTCATTATGGAAGGTAGTTTGTTGTCGAGATTTTTGTTACTACAATGGATGGTAGCCTTGTCATTATGGAAGGTAGTCTGTTGTCTTGTTTTTTGTTACTACAATAGATTGTAGCCTTGTCATTATGGAAGGTAGTCTTTTGTCAAGATTTTTGTTACTCCAATGGATGGTAGCATTGTCATTATGTAAGATAGTTTGTTGTCGAGGTTTTTGTTACTCCAATAGATGGTAGCCTTGTCATTATGGAAGCTACTCTATCGTTGTGATTTTTGTTACTCCAATGAATGGTAGCCTTGTCATTATGGAAGGTAGTCTGTTGTTCATATTTTTGTTACTACAATGCATGTTAGCCTGGTCATTATGGAAGGTAGTCTATTGTCGTGATTTTTGTTACTCCAATGGATTGTAGCCTTGTCATTATGGAAGGTAGTCTCTTGTCGAGATTTTTGTTACTACAATGGATTGTAGCCTTGTCATTATGGAAGGTAGTAATTGTCGAGATTTTTCTTATTACAATTCATGGTAGTCTTGTCATTATGGAAGGTAGTCTGTTGTCGAGATTTTTGTTACTACAATGGATGGTAGCCTTGTCATTATGGAAGGTAGTCTGTTGTCTTGATTTTTGTTACTACAATAGATTGTAGCCTTGTCATTATGGAAGGTAGTCTTTTGTCAAGATTTTTGTTACTCCAATGGATGGTAGCATTGTCATTATGTAAGATAGTTTATTGTCGAGGTTTTTGTTACTCCAATAGATGGTAGCCTTGTCATTATGGAAGCTAGTCTATCGTTGTGATTTTTGTTGCTCCAATGAATGGTAGCCTTGTCATTATGGAAGGTAGTCTGTTGTTCATATTTTTGTTACTACAATGCATGTTAGCTTGGTCATTGTGGAAGGTAGTCGATTGTCGATATTTTTGTTACTCCATTGGATAGTAGATTTGTCAATATGGAAGGTACTCTATTGTTGATATTTTTTTAATCCAATGGATGGTAGCCTAGTCATTATGAAAGGTAGTCTATTGTCGTGATTTTTGTTACTCCAATGGATTGTAGCCATGTCATTATGGAAGGTAGTCTGTAGTCGAGATTTTTGTTACTACAATGGAATGTAGCCTTGTCATTATGGAAGGTAGTAATTGTCGAGATTTTTCTTACTACAATGGATGGTAGCTTTTTCATTATGGAAGGTAGTCTGTTGTCGAGATTTTTGTTACTACAATGGATGGTAGCCTTGTCATTATGGAAGGTAGTTTGTTGTCTTGATTTTTGTTACTACAATAGATTGTAGCCTTGTCATTATGGAAGGTAGTCTTTTGTCAAGATTTTTGTTACTCCAATGGATGGTAGCATTGTCATTATGTAAGATAGTTTGTTGTCGAGGTTTTTGTTACTCCAATAGATGGTAGCCTTGTCATTATTGAAGCTAGTCTATCGTTGTGATTTTTGTTACTCCAATGAATGGTAGCCTTGTCATTATGGAAGGTACTCTGTTGTTCATATTTTTGTTACTACAATGCATGTTAGCCTGGTCATTATGGAAGGTAGTCTATTGTCGTGATTTTTGTTACTCCAATGGATTGTAGCCTTGTCATTATGGAAGGTAGTCTGTTCTCGAGATTTTTGTCACTACAATGGATTGTAGCCTTGTCATTATGGAAGGTAGTAATTGTCGAGATTTTTCTTACTACAATGGATGGTAGCCTTGTCATTATGGAAGGTAGTCTGTTGTCGAGATTTTTGTTACTATAATGGATGGTAGCCTTGTCATTATGGAAGGTAGTCTGTTGTCTTGATTTTTGTTACTACAATAGATTGTAGCCTTGTCATTATGGAAGGTAGTCTTTTGTCAAGATTTTTGTTACTCCAATGGATGGTAGCATTGTCATTATGTAAGATAGTTTGTTGTCGAGGTTTTTGTTACTCCAATAGATGGTAGCCTTGTCATTATGGAAGCTAGTCTGTCGTTGTGATTTTTGTTACTCCAATGAATGGTAGCCTTGTCATTATGGAAGGTAGTCTGTTGTTCATATTTTTGGTACTACAATGCATGTTAGCCTGGTCATTATGGAAGGTAGTCTATTGTCGATATTTTTGTTACTCCATTGGATAGTAGATTTGTCAATATGGAAGGTACTCTATTGTTGAGATTTTTTTTAATCCAATGGATGGTAGCCTAGTCAATATGGAAGGTAGTCTGTTTTCGAGATTTTTGTTACTCCAATGGATGGTAGCCTTGTCATTATAGAAGGTAGTCTATTATCGAGATATTTGTTACTCCAATGGATGGTAGCCTTTTCATTATGGAAGGTATTCTGTCATCGAAATTTTTGTTGTTCCAATGGATGGTAGCTTTGTATTTATGAAAGGTAGTTTATTGTCGTGATTTTTCTTACTCCAATGGAATGTAGCCTTGTCATTATGGAAGGTAGTCTGTTGTCGAGATTTTTGTTACTACAATGAATTGTAGCCTTGTCATTATGGAAGGTAGTAATTGTCGAGATTTTTCTTACTACAATGGATGGTAGCCTTGTCATTATGGAAGGTAGTTTGTTGTCGAGATTTTTGTTACTACAATGGATGGTAGCCTTGTCATTATGGAAGGTAGTCTGTTGTCTTGTTTTTTGTTACTACAATAGATTGTAGCCTTGTCATTATGGAAGGTAGTCTTTTGTCAAGATTTTTGTTACTCCAATGGATGGTAGCATTGTCATTATGTAAGATAGTTTGTTGTCGAGGTTTTTGTTACTCCAATAGATGGTAGCCTTGTCATTATGGAAGCTACTCTATCGTTGTGATTTTTGTTACTCCAATGAATGGTAGCCTTGTCATTATGGAAGGTAGTCTGTTGTTCATATTTTTGTTACTACAATGCATGTTAGCCTGGTCATTATGGAAGGTAGTCTATTGTCGTGATTTTTGTTACTCCAATGGATTGTAGCCTTGTCATTATGGAAGGTAGTCTCTTGTCGAGATTTTTGTTACTACAATGGATTGTAGCCTTGTCATTATGGAAGGTAGTAATTGTCGAGATTTTTCTTATTACAATTCATGGTAGTCTTGTCATTATGGAAGGTAGTCTGTTGTCGAGATTTTTGTTACTACAATGGATGGTAGCCTTGTCATTATGGAAGGTAGTCTGTTGTCTTGATTTTTGTTACTACAATAGATTGTAGCCTTGTCATTATGGAAGGTAGTCTTTTGTCAAGATTTTTGTTACTCCAATGGATGGTAGCATTGTCATTATGTAAGATAGTTTATTGTCGAGGTTTTTGTTACTCCAATAGATGGTAGCCTTGTCATTATGGAAGCTAGTCTATCGTTGTGATTTTTGTTGCTCCAATGAATGGTAGCCTTGTCATTATGGAAGGTAGTCTGTTGTTCATATTTTTGTTACTACAATGCATGTTAGCTTGGTCATTGTGGAAGGTAGTCGATTGTCGATATTTTTGTTACTCCATTGGATAGTAGATTTGTCAATATGGAAGGTACTCTATTGTTGATATTTTTTTAATCCAATGGATGGTAGCCTAGTCATTATGAAAGGTAGTCTATTGTCGTGATTTTTGTTACTCCAATGGATTGTAGCCATGTCATTATGGAAGGTAGTCTGTAGTCGAGATTTTTGTTACTACAATGGAATGTAGCCTTGTCATTATGGAAGGTAGTAATTGTCGAGATTTTTCTTACTACAATGGATGGTAGCTTTTTCATTATGGAAGGTAGTCTGTTGTCGAGATTTTTGTTACTACAATGGATGGTAGCCTTGTCATTATGGAAGGTAGTTTGTTGTCTTGATTTTTGTTACTACAATAGATTGTAGCCTTGTCATTATGGAAGGTAGTCTTTTGTCAAGATTTTTGTTACTCCAATGGATGGTAGCATTGTCATTATGTAAGATAGTTTGTTGTCGAGGTTTTTGTTACTCCAATAGATGGTAGCCTTGTCATTATTGAAGCTAGTCTATCGTTGTGATTTTTGTTACTCCAATGAATGGTAGCCTTGTCATTATGGAAGGTACTCTGTTGTTCATATTTTTGTTACTACAATGCATGTTAGCCTGGTCATTATGGAAGGTAGTCTATTGTCGTGATTTTTGTTACTCCAATGGATTGTAGCCTTGTCATTATGGAAGGTAGTCTGTTCTCGAGATTTTTGTCACTACAATGGATTGTAGCCTTGTCATTATGGAAGGTAGTAATTGTCGAGATTTTTCTTACTACAATGGATGGTAGCCTTGTCATTATGGAAGGTAGTCTGTTGTCGAGATTTTTGTTACTATAATGGATGGTAGCCTTGTCATTATGGAAGGTAGTCTGTTGTCTTGATTTTTGTTACTACAATAGATTGTAGCCTTGTCATTATGGAAGGTAGTCTTTTGTCAAGATTTTTGTTACTCCAATGGATGGTAGCATTGTCATTATGTAAGATAGTTTGTTGTCGAGGTTTTTGTTACTCCAATAGATGGTAGCCTTGTCATTATGGAAGCTAGTCTGTCGTTGTGATTTTTGTTACTCCAATGAATGGTAGCCTTGTCATTATGGAAGGTAGTCTGTTGTTCATATTTTTGGTACTACAATGCATGTTAGCCTGGTCATTATGGAAGGTAGTCTATTGTCGATATTTTTGTTACTCCATTGGATAGTAGATTTGTCAATATGGAAGGTACTCTATTGTTGAGATTTTTTTTAATCCAATGGATGGTAGCCTAGTCAATATGGAAGGTAGTCTGTTTTCGAGATTTTTGTTACTCCAATGGATGGTAGCCTTGTCATTATAGAAGGTAGTCTATTATCGAGATATTTGTTACTCCAATGGATGGTAGCCTTTTCATTATGGAAGGTATTCTGTCATCGAAATTTTTGTTGTTCCAATGGATGGTAGCTTTGTATTTATGAAAGGTAGTTTATTGTCGTGATTTTTCTTACTCCAATGGAATGTAGCCTTGTCATTATGGAAGGTAGTCTGTTGTCGAGATTTTTGTTACTACAATGAATTGTAGCCTTGTCATTATGGAAGGTAGTAATTGTCGAGATTTTTCTTACTACAATGGATGGTAGCCTTGTCATTATGGAAGGTAGTTTGTTGTCGAGATTTTTGTTACTACAATGGATGGTAGCCTTGTCATTATGGAAGGTAGTCTGTTGTCTTGATTTTTGTTACTACAATAGATTGTAGCCTTGTCATTATGGAAGGTAGTCTTTTGTCAAGATTTTTGTTACTCCAATGGATGGTAGCATTGTCATTATTTAAGATAGTTTGTTGTCGAGGTTTTTGTTACTCCAATAGATGGTAGCCTTGTCATTATGGAAGCTAGTCCGTCGTTGTGATTTTTGTTACTCCAATGAATGGTAGCCTTGTCATTATGGAAGGTATTCTGTTGTTCATATTTTTGTTACTACAATGCATGTTAGCCTGGTCATTATGGAAGGTAGTCTGTTGTCGATATTTTTGTTACTCCATTGGAAAGTAGCCTTGTCATTATGGAAGGTAGTCTGTTGGTGAGATTTTTGTTATTCCAATGGATGGTAGCCTAGTCATTATGGAAGGTAGTCTATTATCGAGATTTTTGTTACTCCAATGGATGGTAGCCTTGTCATTATGGAAGGTAGTCTGTTATTGATATTTTTGTAACTCCAATGGATGGTAGCCTTGTCATTATGGAAGGTAGTATGTCGTTGATATTTTTGTTATCCAAATGGATGGTAGCCTTGTCAATATGAAATGTAGTCTATTGTCCAGTTTTTTGTTAGTCCAATGGAATGTATCCTTGTCATTATGGAAGGTAGTCTGTTGTCGAGATTTTTCTTACTACAATGGATGGTAGCCTTGTCATTATGGAAGGTAGTCTATTGTCAATATTTTTGTTACTACAATGGATGGTAGCCTTGTCATTATGGAAGGTAGTATGTAGTCTAGATTTTTGTTACTACAATAGATTGTAGCCTTGTCATTATGTAAGGTAATCTATTGTCGAGATTTTTGTTACTCCAATGGATGTCAGCATTGTCATTATGGAAGGTAGTTTGTTGTCGAGATTTTTGTTACTCCAATGGATGGTAGCATTGTCATTATGGAAGGTAGTTTGTTTTCGAGATTTTTGTTACTCCAAGAGATGGTAGCTTTATCATTATGGAAGGTAGTTTGTCGTTGTGATTTTTGTTATTCCAATGAATGGTAGCCTTGTCATTATGGAAGGTAGTCTGTTGTTCATATTTTTGTTACTACAATGCATGATAGCCTTGTCATTATGGAAGGTAGTCTGTTGTCGATATTTTTGTTACTCCATTGGATAGTAGCCTTGTCATTATGGAAGGTAGTCTATTGGTGAGTTTTTTGTTATTCCAATGGATGGTAGCCTAGTCATTGTTGAAGTTAGTCTATTATCAAGATTTTTGTTACTCCAATGGATGGTAGCCTTATCATTATGGAAGGTAGTCTATTGTCGAGATTTTTGTTACTACAATGGATGATAGCCTTGTCATTATGGAAGGTAGTCTATTATCGAGATTTTTGTTACTCCAATGGATGATAGCCTTTTCTTTATGGAAGGTAGTCTGTCGTCGAAATTTTTGTTGTTCCAATGGATTGTAGCCTTGTCATTATGAAAGGTAGTTTATTGTCGAGATTTTTGTTACTCCAATGGATTGTAGCCTTGTCATTATGGAAGGTAGTCTGTTGCTGAGATTTTTGTTACTCCAATGGATGGTAGCCTTCTTACTATGGAAGGTAGTTTATTTTCGCGATTTTTGTTACTATAATGGATTGAGCCTTGTTATTATGGAAGGTAGTTTGTTCTCGAGATTTTTGTTACTCCAATGGATTGTAGCCTTGTCATTATGGAAGTTAGTCTGTTATCGATATCTTTGTTACTACAATGTATGTTAGCCTTGAAATTATGGGAGGTAGTGTATTGTCGATATTTTTGTTACTCCATTGGATAGTAGCTTTGTCATTATGGAAGGTACTTTGTTGTTGAGATTTTTTTTATTCCAATGGATGGTAGCCTAGTCAATATGGAAGGTAGTCTATTTTCAAGATTTTTGTTACTCCAATGGATGATAGCCTTGTCATTATGGAAGGTAGTCTATTATCGAGATTTTTGTTACTCCAATGGATGGTAGCCTTTTCATTATGGAAGGTAGTCTGTCGTCGAAATTTTTGGTGTTCCAATGGATGATAGCCTTGTAATTATGAAAGGTAGTCTGTTGTCGAGATTTTTGTTACTCCAGTGGATTGTAGCCTTTTCATTATGGAAGGTAGTCTATTGTCGAGATTTTTCTTACTACAATGGATGTTAGCCTCGTCATTATGGAAGGTAGTCTGTTGTCGAGATTTTTGTTACTACAATGGATGGTAGCCTTGTCATTATGGAAGGTAGTCTGTTGTCTTGATTTTTGTTACAACAATAGATTGTAGCCTTGTCATTATGGAAGGTAGTCTATTCCCATGATTTTTGTTACTCCAATGGATGGTAGCATTGTCATTATGGAAGGTAGTTTGTTGTCGAGATTTTTGTTACTCCAATAGATGGTAGCCTTGTCATTATGGAAGGTAGTCTGTTGTCGATATTTTTGTTACTCCATTGGATAGAAGCCTTGTCATTATGGAAGGTAGTCTGTTGGTGATATTTTTGTTATTCCAATGGATGGTAGCCTAGTCATTATGGAAGTTTGTCTATTTTCGAGATTTTTGTTACTCCAATGGATGGTAGCCTTATCATTATGGAAGGTAGTCTATTGTCGAGATTTTTGTTACTCTAATGGGTGGTAGCCTTGTCATTATGGAAGGTAGTCTATTATCGATATTTTTGTTACTCCAATGGATGTTAGCCTTTTCACTATGGAAGGTAGTCTGTCGTCGAAATTTTTGTTGTTCCAATGCATGGTAGCCTTGTCATCATGAAAGGTAGTCTATTGTTGAGATTTTTGTTACTCCAATAGATTGTAGCCTTGTCATTATGGAAGGTAGTCTGTTGTTGAGATTTTTGTAACTCCAATGGATGGTAGCCTTCTTACTATGGAAGGTAGTCTGTTGTCAAGATTTTTGTTACTACAATGGATGGTAGCCTTGTCATTAAGGAAGGTAGTCTATTTTCGTGACTTTTGTTACTCCAATGGATTGTAGCCTTGTCATAATGGAAGGTAGTCTGTTGTCGATATCTTTGTTACTACAATGTATGTTAGCCTTGTCATTATGGAAGGTAGTCTGGTGTCGAGATTTTTGTTACTCCATTGGATTGTAGCCTAGTCATTATGGAAGGTAGTCTGTCGTTGAGATTTTTGTTATTCCAATGGATGCTAGCCTAGTCATTATGGAAGGTAGTCTGTTTTCGAGATTTGTGTTACTCCAATGGATGGTAGCCCTGTCATTATGGAAGGTAGTATGTCGTTGATATTTTTGTTATTCCAATGGATAGTAGCCTTGTCAATATAAAAGATAGTCTATTGACAAGAATTTTGTTACTCCAATGGAATGTATCCTTGTCATTATGGAAGGTAGTATATTGTCGAGATTTTTCTTACTACAATGGATGGTAGCCTTGTCATTATGGAAGGTAGTCTGTTGTTGAAATTTTTGTTACTCCAATGGATGGTAGGCTTGTCATTATGGAAGGTAGTATATCGTTGATATTTTTGTTATTCCAATGGATGGTGTGACACCCCAAATAATCCGATTATTAAATAATTAGAATTTTTAATTATTAATTTAATTGGAAATTTAATTATTGGTATTTTTGGATTATGGGAATTAATTTAATTAATTAAAGGAAAGAAGTATTGGTGGTGTGAAGAGTGATTAGAGGGTGTGAGGGGTAAAATACTCTACTCTTACTAATTACTAATTTAATTATTTTATTGGAATAATAAAAGGAGTATTAAAAGGAAAAAGAAGAGAAAGAGAGTTATTTTGGAATATTCATCATACGTGCATTTGAGAAGAGGAAAAAGAAGGAGAAAACCGGAAGCGTCAGAATTCGAAGAACACACAAGGTAAGGGGTGATTTTGATTAGTTAATTTGTATTATCGGTTTAGATATTCAATAGTATGGATCATAGTATGTTAGGGAATCCTAGTTTGGAATTCTAGGGTTCCGTAGAATTGTCCCTATTGCGTCGAATTGTAGGTTGAAAACCATTAGGGTGTCAGATGATAAAAAGGAATGATGAAATAATGTTTTTTGATGTTATAATGGTGCAAAATGGATGTGTTTTGGTGTTCTCATGTTGCAATTTGTATGGGTATGTTTGGAATTGGTTTAGAATGAATAAATGCTGTCAAAAGTGCAGAATTTGACTCTACAGGTCGTGGGAACCGGTTCCAAGTGGGGAGGAACTGGGTTCCACTGTGTGAGATTTTTGTTATTCCAATGGATGGTAGCCCAGTCATTATGGAAGGTAGCCTATTTTCGAGATTTTTGTTACTCCAAAGGATGGTAGCCTTGTCATTATGGAAGGTACTCTGTTGTTGAGATTTTTTTTATTCCAGTGGACGATATCCTAGTCAATATGGAAGGTAGTCTGTTTTAGAGATTTTTGTTACTCCAATGGATGGTAGCCTTGTCATTATGGAAGGTAATCTATTATCGAGATTTTTGTTACTCCAATGGATCGTAGCCTTTTCATTATGGAAGGTAGTCTGTCGTCGAAATTTTTGTTGTTCCAATGGATGGTAGCCTTGTCATTATGAAAGGTAGTCTATTGTCGAGATTTTTGTTACTCCAATGGATTGTAGCCTTGTCATTATGGAAGGTAGTCTGTCATTGTGATTTTTGTTACTACAATGGATGGTAGCCTTTGCATTATGGAAGGTAGTCTGTTGTCGTGATTTTTGTTACTACAATAGATTGTAGCCTTGTCATTATGGAAGGTAGTCTATTGTCAAGATTTTTGTTACTCCAATGGATGGTAGCATTGTCATTATGTAAGGTAGTTTGTTGTCGAGGTTTTTGTTACTCCTATAGATGGTAGCCTTGTCTTTATGGAAGGTAATCTATTGTCGAGATTTTTGTTACTCAAATAGATGGTAGCCTTGTCATTATGGAAGGTAGTCTGTTGTATATATTTTCGTTACTACAATACATGTTAGCCTTGTCATTATGGAAGGTAGTATGTTGTCGATATTTTTCTTACTCCATTGGATAGTAGCCTTGTCACTATGGAAGGTAGTCTGTTGGTGAGATTTTTGTTATTCCAATGGATGGTAGCCTAGTCATTATGGAAGTTTATCTATTTTCGAGATTTTTGTTACTCCAATGGATGGTAGCCTTATCATTATGGAAGGTAGTCTATTATCGAGATTTTTGTTACTCCAATGGATGGTAGCCTTTTCACTATAGAAGGTAGTCTGTCGTCGAAATTTTTGTTGTTCTAATGGATGGTAGCCTTGTCATTATGAAAGGTAGTCTATTGTGGAGATTTTTGTTACTCCAATGGATTATAGCCTTGTCATTATGGAAGGTAGTCTATTGTCGAGATTTTTGTTACTCCAATGGATTGTAGGCTTGTCATTATGGAAGGTAGTCTGTTGTCGATATCTTTGTTACTACAATGTATGCTAGCCTTGTCATTATGGAAGTTAGTCTGGTGTCGAGATTTTTGTTACTCCATTGGATAGTAGCCAAGTCATTATAGAAGGTAGTCTGTTGTTGAGATTTTTGTTATTCCAATGGATGGTAGCCTAGTCATTATGGAAGGTAGTCTGTTTTCGACATTTTTGTTACTCAAATGGATGGTAGCCTTGTCATTATGGAAGGTAGTCTGTTGTCGAGATTTTTGTTACTCCAATAGATGGTAGCGTTGTCATTATGGAAGGTAGTCTGTCGTTGTGATTTTTGTTATTACAATGAATGGTAGCCTTGTCATTATGAAAGGTAGTCTGTTGTTCATATTTTTTTTACTACAATGCATGTTAGCCTTGTCATTATGGAAGGTAGTCTGTTGTCGATATTTTTGTTACTCCATTGGATAGTAGCCTTGTCATTATGGAAGGTAGTCTGTTGGTGAGATTTTTGTTATTCCAATGGATGGTAGCCTAATCATTGTGGAAGTTAGTCTATTATCGAGATTTTTGTTACTCCAATGGATGGTAGCCTTATCATTATGAAAGGTAGTCTATTGTCGAGATTTTTGTTACTCCAATGGATGGTAGCCTTGTCATTATGAAAGGTAGTCTATTGTCGAGATTTTTGTTACTCCAATGGATTATAGCCTTGTCATTATGGAAGGTAGTCTGTTGCTGAGATTTTTGTTACTCCAATGTATGGTAGCCTTCTTACTATGGAAGTTTATCTATTTTCTAGATTTTTGTTACTCCAATGGATGGTAGCCTTATCATTATGGAAGGTAGTCTATTATCGAGATTTTAGTTATTCCAATGGATGGTAGCCTAGTCATTATGGAAGGTAGTCTGTTTTCGAGATTTTTGTTACTCCAATGGATGGTAGCCTTGTCATTATGGAAGGTAGTCTGTTGTCGATATTTTTGTAACTCCAATGGATGGTAGCCTTGTCATTATTGAAGGTAGTATGTCGTTGATATTTTTGTTATCCAAATGGATGGTAGCCTTGTCAATATGAAAGGTAGTCTATTGTCCAGATTTTTGTTAGTCCAATGGAATGTATCCTTGTCATTATGGAAGGTAGTCTGTTGTCGAGATTTTTCTTACTACAATGGATGGTAGCCTTGTCATTATGGAAGGTAGTCTATTGTCAATATTTTTGTTACTACAATGGATGGTAGCCTTGTCATTATGGAAGGTAGTATGTTGTCTTGATTTTTGTTACTATAATAGATTGTAGCCTTGTCATTATGGAAGGTAATCTATTGTCGAGATTTTTGTTACTCCAATGGATGGTAGCATTGTCATTATGGAAGGTAGTTTGTTGTCGAGATTTTTGTTACTCCAATGGATGGTAGCATTGTCATTATGGAAGGTAGTCTGTTGTCGAGATTTTTGTTACTCCAATAGATGGTAGCCTTGTCATTATGGAAGTTAGTCTGTCGTTGTGATTTTTGTTATTCCAATAAATGGTAGCCTTGTCATTATGGAAGGTAGTCTGTTGTTGATATTTTTGTTACTACAATGCATGTTAGCCTTGTCATTATGGAAGGTAGTCTGTTGTCGATATTTTTGTTACTCCATTGGATAGTAGCCTTGTCAATATGGAAGGTAGTCTGTTGGTGAGATTTTTGTTATTCCAATGGATGGTAGCCTAATCATTGTGGAAGTTAGTCTATTATCGAGATTTTTGTTACTCCAATGGATGGTAGCCTTTTCTTTATGGAAGGTAGTTTGTCGTCGAAATTTTTTTTTTGTTCCAATGGATGGTAGCCTTGTCATTATGAAAGGTAGTCTATTATCGAGATTTTTGTTACTCCAATGGATTGTAGCCTTGTCATTATGGAAGGTAGTCTGTTGCTGAGATTTTTGTTACTCCAATGTATGGTAGCCTTCTTACTATGGAAGTTTATCTATTTTCGAGATTTTTGTTACTCCAATGGATGGTAGCCTTATCATTATGGAAGGTAGTCTATTATCGAGATTTTAGTTATTCCAATGGATGGTAGCCTAGTCATTATGGAAGGTAGTCTGTTTTCGAGATTTTTGTTACTCCAATGGATGGTAGCCTTGTCATTATGGAAGGTAGTCTGTTGTCGATATTTTTGTAACTCCAATGGATGGTAGCCTTGTCATTATTGAAGGTAGTATGTCGTTGATATTTTTGTTATCCAAATGGATGGTAGCCTTGTCAATATGAAAGGTAGTCTATTGTCCAGATTTTTGTTAGTCCAATGGAATGTATCCTTGTCATAAAGGAAGGTAGTCTGTTGTCGAGATTTTTCTTACTACAATGGATGGTAGCCTTGTCATTATGGAAGATAGTCTATTGTCAATATTTTTGTTACTACAATGGATGGTAGCCTTGTAATTATGGAAGGTAGTATGTTGTCTTGATTTTTGTTACTACAATAGATTGTAGCCTTGTCATTATGGAAGGTAATCTATTGTCGAGATTTTTGTTACTCCAATGGATGGTAGCATTGTCATTATGGAAGGTAGTCTGTTGTCGAGATTTTTGTTACTCCAATGGATGGTAGCATTGTCATTATGGAAGGTAGTCTGTTGTCGAGATTTTTGTTACTCCAATAGATGGTAGCCTTGTCATTATGGAAGGTAGTCTGTCGTTGTGATTTTTGTTATTCCAATAAATGGTAGCCTTGTCATTATGGAAGGTAGTATGTTGTTCATATTTTTGTTACTAAAATGCATGTTAGCCTTGTCATTATGGAAGGTAGTCTGTTGTCGATATTTTTGTTACTCCATTGGATAATAGCCTTGTCAATATGGAAGGTAGTCTGTTGGTGAGATTTTTGTTATTCCAATGGATGGTAGCCTAATCATTGTGGAAGTTAGTCTATTATCGAGATTTTTGTTACTCCAATGGATGGTAGCCTTATCATTATGGAAGGTAGTCTATTGTCGAGATTTTTGTTACTCCAATGGATGGTAGCCTTGTTATTATGAAAGGTAGTCTATTATCGAGATTTTTGTTACTCCAATGGATGGTAGCCTTTTCTTTATGGAAGGTAGTCTGTCGTCGAAATTTTTGTTGTTCCAATGGATGGTAGCCTTGTCATTATGAAAGGTAGTCTATTGTCGAGATTTTTGTTACTCCAATGGATTATAGCCTTGTCATTATGGAAAGTAGTCTGTTGCTGAGATTTTTGTTACTCCAATGTATGGTAGCCTTATCATTATGGAAAGTAGTCTATTATCGAGATTTTAGTTATTCCAATGGATGGTAGCCTAGTCATTATGGAAGGTAGTCTGTTTTCGAGATTTTTGTTACTCCAATGGATGGTAGCCTTGTCATTATGGAAGGTAGTCGGTTGTCGATATTTTTGTAACTCCAATGGATGGTAGCCTTGTCATTATTGAAGGTAGTATGTCGTTGATATTTTTGTTATCCAAATGGATGGTAGCCTTGTCAATATGAAAGGTAGTCTATTCTCCATATTTTTGTTAGTCCAATGGAATGTATCCTTGTCATTATGGAAGGTAGTCTGTTGTCGAGATTTTTCTAACTACAATGGATGGTAGCCTTGTCATTATGGAAGGTAGTCTATTGTCAATATTTTTGTTACTACAATGGATGGTAGCCTTGTCATTATGGAAGGTAGTATGTTGTCTTAATTGTTGTTACTACAATAGATTGTAGCCTTGTCATTATGGAAGGTAATCTATTGTCGAGATTTTTGTTACTCCAATGGATGGTAGCATTGTCATTATGGAAGGTAGTCTGTTGTCGAGATTTTTGTTACTCCAATAGATTGTAGCATTGTCATTATGGAAGGTAGTCTGTTGTCGAGATTTTTGTTACTCCAATAGATGGTAGCCTTGTCATTATGGAAGGTAGTCTGTCGTTGTGATTTTTGTTATTCCAATAAATGGTAGCCTTGTCATTATGGAAGGTAGTCTGTTGTTCATATTTTTGTTACTACAATGCATGTTAGCCTTGTTATTATGGAAGGTAGTTTGTTATCGATATTTTTGTTACTCCATTGGATAGTAGCCTTGTCAATATGGAAGGTAGTCTGTTGGTGAGATTTTTGTTATTCCAATGGATGGTAGCCTAATCATTGTGGAAGTTAGTCTATTATCGAGATTTTTGTTACTCCAATGAATGGTAGCCTTATCATTATTGAAGGTAGTCTATTGTCGAGATTTTTGTTACTCCAATGGATGGTAGCCTTTTCTTTATGGAAGGTAGTCTGTCGTTGAAATTTTTGTTGTTCCAATGGATGGTAGCCTTGTCATTATGAAAGGTAGTCTATTGTCGAGATTTTTGTTACTCCAATGGATTGTAGCCTTGTCATTATGGAAGGTAGTCTGTTGCTGAAATTTTTGTTACTCCAATGTATGGTAGCCTTCTTACTATGGAAGTTTATCTATTTTCGAGATTTTTGTTACTCCAATGGATGGTAGCCTTATCATTATGGAAGGTAGTCTATTATCGAGATTTTAGTTATTCCAATGGATGGTAGCCTAGTCATTATGGAAGGTAGTCTGTTTTCCAGATTTTTGTTACTCCAATCGATGGTAGCCTTGTCATTATGGAAGGTAGTCTATTGTCCATATTTTTGTAACTCCAATGGATGGTAGCCTTGTCATTATTGAAGGTAGTATGTCGTTGATATTTTTGTTAACCAAATGGATGGTAGCCTTGTCAATATGAAAGGTAGTCTATTGTCCAGATTTTTATTAGTCCAATGGAATGTATCCTTGTCATTATGGAAGGTAGTCTGTTGTCGAGATTTTTCTTACTACAATGGATGGTAGCCTTGTCATTATGGAAGGTAGTCTATTGTCTATATTTTTGTTACTACAATGGATGGTATCCTTTTCATTATGGAAGGTAGTCTGTTGCTGAGATTTTTGTTACTCCAATGGATGGTAGCCTTCTTACTATGGAAGGTAGTCTATTGTCGCGATTTTTGTTACTACAATGGATTGAGCCTTGTCATTATGGAAGGTAGTTTGATCTCGAGATTTTTGTTACTCCAATGGATGGTAGCCTTATCATTTTGGAAGGTAGTCTATTATCGAGATTTTTGTTATTCCAATGGATGGTAGCCTAGTCATTATGGAAGGTAGTCTGTTTTCGAGATTTTTGTTACTCCAATGGATGGTAGCCTTGTCATTATGGAAGGTAGTCTGTTGTCGATATTTTTGTAACTCCAATGGATGGTAGCCTTGTCATTATGGAAGGTAGTATGTCGTTGATATTTTTGTTATCCAAATGGATGGTAGCCTTGTCAATATGAAAGGTAGTCTATTGTCAAGATTTTTGTTAGTCCAATGGAATGTATCCTTGTCATTATGGAAGGTAGTCTGTTGTCGAGATTTTTCTTATTACAATGGATGGTAGCCTTGTCATTATGGAAGGTAGTCTATTGTCAATATTTTTGTTACTACAATGGATGGTAGCCTTGTCATTATGCAAGGTAGTATGTTGTCTTGATTTTTGTTACTACAATAGATTGTAGCCTTGTCATTATGGAAGGTAATCTATTGTCGAGATTTTTGTTACTCCAATGGATGGTAGCATTGTCATTATGGAAGGTAGTTTGTTGTCGAGATTTTTGTTACTCCAATGGATGGTAGCATTGTCATTATGGAAGGTAGTCTGTTGTCGAGATTTTTGTTACTCCAATAGATGGTAGCCTTGTCATTATGGAAGGTAGTCTGTCGTTGTGATTTTTGTTATTCCAATGAATGGTAGTCTTGTCATTATGGAAGGTAGTCTGTTGTTCATATTTTTGTTACTACAATGCGTGTTAGCTTTGTCATTATGGAAGGTAGTCTGTTGTCGATATTTTTGTTACTCCATTGGATAATAGCCTTGTCATTATGGAAGGTAGTCTGTTGGTGAGATTTTTGTTATTCCAATGGATGGTAGCCTAATCATTGTGGAAGTTAGTCTATTATCGAGATTTTTGTTACTCCAATGGATGGTAGCCTTATCATTATGGAAGATAGTCTATTGTCGAGATTTTTGTTACTCCAATGGATGGTAGCCTTGTCATTATGAAAGGTAGTCTATTATCGAGATTTTTGTTACTCCAATGGAAGGTAGCCTTTTCTTTATGGAAGGTAGTCTGTCGTCGAAATTTTTGTTGTTCCAATGGATGGTAGCCTTGTCATTATGAAAGGTAGTCTATTGTCGAGATTTTTGTTACTCCAATGGATTGTAGCCTTGTCATTATGGAAGGTAGTCTGTTGTTGAGATTTTTGTTACTCCAATGGATGGTAGCCTTCTTACTTTGGAAGGTAGTCTATTGTCGCGATTTTTGTTACTACAATGGATTGAGCCTTGTCATTATGGAAGGTAGTTTGATCTCGAGATTTTTGTTACTCCAATGGATGGTAGCCTTATCATTTTGGAAGGTAGTCTATTATCGAGATTTTTGTTATTCCAATGGATGGTAGCCTAGTCATTATGGAAGGTAGTCTGTTTTCGAGATTTTTGTTACTCCAATGGATGGTAGCCTTGTCATTATGGAAGGTAGTCTGTTGTCGATATTTTTGTAACTCCAATGGATGGTAGCCTTGTCATTATGGAAGGTAGTATGTCGTTGATATTTTTGTTATCCAAATGGATGGTAGCCTTGTCAATATGAAAGGTAGTCTATTGTCAAGATTTTTGTTAGTCCAATGGAATGTATCCTTTTCATTATGGAAGGTAGTCTGTTGTCGAGATTTTTCTTACTACAATGGATGGTAGCCTTGTCATTATGGAAGGTAGTCTATTGTCAATATTTTTGTTACTACAATGGATGGTAGCCTTGTCATTATGGAAGGTAGTATGTTGTCTTGATTTTTGTTACTACAATAGATTGTAGCCTTGTCATTATGGAAGGTAATCTATTGTCGAGATTTTTGTTACTCCAATGGATGGTAGCATTGTAATTATGGAAGGTAGTTTGTTGTCGAGATTTTTGTTACTCCAATGGATGGTAGCATTGTCATTATGGAAGGTAGTCTGTTATCGAGATTTTTGTTACTCCAATAGATGGTAGCCTTGTCATTATGGAAGGTAGTCTGTCGTTGTGATTTTTGTTATTCCAATGAATGGTAGTCTTGTCATTATGGAAGGTAGTCTGTTGTTCATATTTTTGTTACTACAATGCATGTTAGCTTTGTCATTATGGAAGGTAGTATGTTGTCGATATTTTTGTTACTCCATTGGATAGTAGCCTTGTCATTATGGAAGGTAGTCTGTTGGTGAGATTTTTGTTATTCCAATGGATGGTAGCCTAATCATTGTGGAAGTTAGTCTATTATCGAGATTTTTGTTACTCCAATGGATGGTAGCCTTATCATTATGGAAGATAGTCTATTGTCGAGATTTTTGTTACTCCAATGGATGGTAGCTTGTCATTATGAAAGGTAGTCTATTATCGACATTTTTGTTACTCCAATGGAAGGTAGCCTTTTCTTTATGGAAGGTAGTCTGTCGTCGAAATTTTTGTTGTTCCAATGGATGGTAGCCTTGTCATTATGAAAGGTAGTCTATTGTCGAGATTTTTGTTACTCCAATGGATTGTAGCCTTGTCATTATGGAAGGTAGTCTGTTGCTGAGATTTTTGTTACTCCAATGGATGGTAGCCTTCTTACTATGGAAGGTAGTCTATTGTCGCGATTTTTGTTACTACAATGGATTGAGCCTTGTCATTATGGAAGGTAGTTTGATCTCAAGATTTTTGTTAATCCAATGGATGGTAGCCTTATCATTTTGGAAGGTAGTCTATTATCGAGATTTTTGTTATTCCAATGGATGGTAGCCTAGTCATTATGGAAGGTAGTCTGTTTTCGAGATTTTTGTTACTCCAATGGATGGTAGCATTGTCATTATGCAAGGTAGTATGTTGTCTTGATTTTTGTTACTACAATAGATTGTAGCCTTGTCATTATGGAAGGTAATCTATTGTCGAGATTTTTGTTACTCCAATGGATGGTAGCATTGTCATTATGGAAGGTAGTTTGTTGTCGAGATTTTTGTTACTCCAATGGATGGTAGCATTGTCATTATGGAAGGTAGTCTGTTGTCGAGATTTTTGTTACTCCAATAGATGGTAGCCTTGTCATTATGGAAGGTAGTCTGTCGTTGTGATTTTTGTTATTCCAATGAATGGTAGTCTTGTCATTATGGAAGGTAGTCTGTTGTTCATATTTTTGTTACTACAATGCATGTTAGCTTTGTCATTATGGAAGGTAGTCTGTTGTCGATATTTTTGTTACTCCATTGGATAATAGCCTTGTCATTATGGAAGGTAGTCTGTTGGTGAGATTTTTGTTATTCTAATGGATGGTAGCCTTATCATTGTGGAAGATAGTCTATTGTCGAGATTTTTGTTACTCCAATGGATGGTAGCCTTGTCATTATGAAAGGTAGTCTATTGTCGAGATTTTTGTTACTCCAATGGATGGTAGCCTTTTCTTTATGGAAGGTAGTCTGTCGTCGAAATTTTTGTTGTTCCAATGGATGGTAGCCTTGTCATTATGAAAGGTAGTCTATTGTCGAGATTTTTGTTACTCCAATGGATTGTAGCCTTGTCATTATGGAAGGTAGTCTGTTGCTGAGATTTTTGTTACTCCAATGGATGGTAGCCTTCTTACTATGGAAGGTAGTCTATTGTTGCGATTTTTGTTACTACAATGGATTGAGCCTTGTCATTATGGAAGGTAGTTTGATCTCGAGATTTTTGTTACTCCAATGGATGGTAGCCTTATCATTTTGGAAGGTAGTCTATTATCGAGATTTTTGTTATTCCAATGGATGGTAGCCTAGTCATTATGGAAGGTAGTCTGTTTTCGAGATTTTTGTTACTCCAATGGATGGTAGCCTTGTCATTATGGAAGGTAGTCTGTTGTCGATATTTTTGTAACTCCAATGGATGGTAGCCTTGTCATTATGGAAGGTAGTATGTCGGTGATATTTTTGTTATCCAAATGGATGGTAGCCTTGTCAATATGAAAGGTAGTCTATTGTCAAGATTTTTGTTAGTCCAATGGAATGTATCCTTTTCATTATGGAAGGTAGTCTGTTGTCGAGATTTTTCTTACTACAATGGATGGTAGCCTTGTCATTATGGAAGGTAGTCTATTGTCAATATTTTTGTTACTACAATGGATGGTAGCCTTGTCATTATGGAAGGTAGTATGTTGTCTTGATTTTTGTTACTACAATAGATTGTAGCCTTGTCATTATGGAAGGTAATCTATTGTCGAGATTTTTGTTACTCCAATGGATGGTAGCATTGTCATTATGGAAGGTAGTTTGTTGTCGAGATTTTTGTTACTCCAATGGATGGTAGCATTGTCATTATGGAAGGTAGTCTGTTGTCGAGATTTTTGTTACTCCAATAGATGGTAGCCTTGTCATTATGGAAGGTAGTCTGTCGTTGTGATTTTTGTTATTCCAATGAATGGTAGTCTTGTCATTATGGAAGGTAGTCTGTTGTTCATATTTTTGTTACTACAATGCGTGTTAGCTTTGTCATTATGGAAGGTAGTCTGTTGTCGATATTTTTGTTACTCCATTGGATAATAGCCTTGTCATTATGGAAGGTAGTCTGTTGGTGAGATTTTTGTTATTCCAATGGATGGTAGCCTAATCATTGTGGAAGTTAGTCTATTATCGAGATTTTTGTTACTCCAATGGATGGTAGCCTTATCATTATGGAAGATAGTCTATTGTCGAGATTTTTGTTACTCCAATGGATGGTAGCCTTGTCATTATGAAAGGTAGTCTATTATCGAGATTTTTGTTACTCCAATGGAAGGTAGCCTTTTCTTTATGGAAGGTAGTCTGTCGTCGAAATTTTTGTTGTTCCAATGGATGGTAGCCTTGTCATTATGAAAGGTAGTCTATTGTCGAGATTTTTGTTACTCCAATGGATTGTAGCCTTGTCATTATGGAAGGTAGTCTGTTGTTGAGATTTTTGTTACTCCAATGGATGGTAGCCTTCTTACTTTGGAAGGTAGTCTATTGTCGCGATTTTTGTTACTACAATGGATTGAGCCTTGTCATTATGGAAGGTAGTTTGATCTCGAGATTTTTGTTACTCCAATGGATGGTAGCCTTATCATTTTGGAAGGTAGTCTATTATCGAGATTTTTGTTATTCCAATGGATGGTAGCCTAGTCATTATGGAAGGTAGTCTGTTTTCGAGATTTTTGTTACTCCAATGGATGGTAGCCTTGTCATTATGGAAGGTAGTCTGTTGTCGATATTTTTGTAACTCCAATGGATGGTAGCCTTGTCATTATGGAAGGTAGTATGTCGTTGATATTTTTGTTATCCAAATGGATGGTAGCCTTGTCAATATGAAAGGTAGTCTATTGTCAAGATTTTTGTTAGTCCAATGGAATGTATCCTTTTCATTATGGAAGGTAGTCTGTTGTCGAGATTTTTCTTACTACAATGGATGGTAGCCTTGTCATTATGGAAGGTAGTCTATTGTCAATATTTTTGTTACTACAATGGATGGTAGCCTTGTCATTATGGAAGGTAGTATGTTGTCTTGATTTTTGTTACTACAATAGATTGTAGCCTTGTCATTATGGAAGGTAATCTATTGTCGAGATTTTTGTTACTCCAATGGATGGTAGCATTGTAATTATGGAAGGTAGTTTGTTGTCGAGATTTTTGTTACTCCAATGGATGGTAGCATTGTCATTATGGAAGGTAGTCTGTTATCGAGATTTTTGTTACTCCAATAGATGGTAGCCTTGTCATTATGGAAGGTAGTCTGTCGTTGTGATTTTTGTTATTCCAATGAATGGTAGTCTTGTCATTATGGAAGGTAGTCTGTTGTTCATATTTTTGTTACTACAATGCATGTTAGCTTTGTCATTATGGAAGGTAGTATGTTGTCGATATTTTTGTTACTCCATTGGATAGTAGCCTTGTCATTATGGAAGGTAGTCTGTTGGTGAGATTTTTGTTATTCCAATGGATGGTAGCCTAATCATTGTGGAAGTTAGTCTATTATCGAGATTTTTGTTACTCCAATGGATGGTAGCCTTATCATTATGGAAGATAGTCTATTGTCGAGATTTTTGTTACTCCAATGGATGGTAGCCTTGTCATTATGAAAGGTAGTCTATTATCGACATTTTTGTTACTCCAATGGAAGGTAGCCTTTTCTTTATGGAAGGTAGTCTGTCGTCGAAATTTTTGTTGTTCCAATGGATGGTAGCCTTGTCATTATGAAAGGTAGTCTATTGTCGAGATTTTTGTTACTCCAATGGATTGTAGCCTTGTCATTATGGAAGGTAGTCTGTTGCTGAGATTTTTGTTACTCCAATGGATGGTAGCCTTCTTACTATGGAAGGTAGTCTATTGTCGCGATTTTTGTTACTACAATGGATTGAGCCTTGTCATTATGGAAGGTAGTTTGATCTCAAGATTTTTGTTAATCCAATGGATGGTAGCCTTATCATTTTGGAAGGTAGTCTATTATCGAGATTTTTGTTATTCCAATGGATGGTAGCCTAGTCATTATGGAAGGTAGTCTGTTTTCGAGATTTTTGTTACTCCAATGGATGGTAGCATTGTCATTATGCAAGGTAGTATGTTGTCTTGATTTTTGTTACTACAATAGATTGTAGCCTTGTCATTATGGAAGGTAATCTATTGTCGAGATTTTTGTTACTCCAATGGATGGTAGCATTGTCATTATGGAAGGTAGTTTGTTGTCGAGATTTTTGTTACTCCAATGGATGGTAGCATTGTCATTATGGAAGGTAGTCTGTTGTCGAGATTTTTGTTACTCCAATAGATGGTAGCCTTGTCATTATGGAAGGTAGTCTGTCGTTGTGATTTTTGTTATTCCAATGAATGGTAGTCTTGTCATTATGGAAGGTAGTCTGTTGTTCATATTTTTGTTACTACAATGCATGTTAGCTTTGTCATTATGGAAGGTAGTCTGTTGTCGATATTTTTGTTACTCCATTGGATAATAGCCTTGTCATTATGGAAGGTAGTCTGTTGGTGAGATTTTTGTTATTCTAATGGATGGTAGCCTTATCATTGTGGAAGATAGTCTATTGTCGAGATTTTTGTTACTCCAATGGATGGTAGCCTTGTCATTATGAAAGGTAGTCTATTGTCGAGATTTTTGTTACTCCAATGGATGGTAGCCTTTTCTTTATGGAAGGTAGTCTGTCGTCGAAATTTTTGTTGTTCCAATGGATGGTAGCCTTGTCATTATGAAAGGTAGTCTATTGTCGAGATTTTTGTTACTCCAATGGATTGTAGCCTTGTCATTATGGAAGGTAGTCTGTTGCTGAGATTTTTGTTACTCCAATGGATGGTAGCCTTCTTACTATGGAAGGTAGTCTATTGTTGCGATTTTTGTTACTACAATGGATTGAGCCTTGTCATTATGGAAGGTAGTTTGATCTCGAGATTTTTGTTACTCCAATGGATGGTAGCCTTATCATTTTGGAAGGTAGTCTATTATCGAGATTTTTGTTATTCCAATGGATGGTAGCCTAGTCATTATGGAAGGTAGTCTGTTTTCGAGATTTTTGTTACTCCAATGGATGGTAGCCTTGTCATTATGGAAGGTAGTCTGTTGTCGATATTTTTGTAACTCCAATGGATGGTAGCCTTGTCATTATGGAAGGTAGTATGTCGTTGATATTTTTGTTATCCAAATGGATGGTAGCCTTGTCAATATGAAAGGTAGTCTATTGTCAAGATTTTTGTTAGTCCAATGGAATGTATCCTTTTCATTATGGAAGGTAGTCTGTTGTCGAGATTTTTCTTACTACAATGGATGGTAGCCTTGTCATTATGGAAGGTAGTCTATTGTCAATATTTTTGTTACTACAATGGATGGTAGCCTTGTCATTATGGAAGGTAGTATGTTGTCTTGATTTTTGTTACTACAATAGATTGTAGCCTTGTCATTATGGAAGGTAATCTATTGTCGAGATTTTTGTTACTCCAATGGATGGTAGCATTGTAATTATGGAAGGTAGTTTGTTGTCGAGATTTTTGTTACTCCAATGGATGGTAGCATTGTCATTATGGAAGGTAGTCTGTTATCGAGATTTTTGTTACTCCAATAGATGGTAGCCTTGTCATTATGGAAGGTAGTCTGTCGTTGTGATTTTTGTTATTCCAATGAATGGTAGTCTTGTCATTATGGAAGGTAGTCTGTTGTTCATATTTTTGTTACTACAATGCATGTTAGCTTTGTCATTATGGAAGGTAGTCTGTTGTCGATATTTTTGTTACTCCATTGGATAGTAGCCTTGTCATTATGGAAGGTAGTCTGTTGGTGAGATTTTTGTTATTCCAATGGATGGTAGCCTAATCATTGTGGAAGTTAGTCTATTATCGAGATTTTTGTTACTCCAATGGATGGTAGCCTTATCATTATGGAAGATAGTCTATTGTCGAGATTTTTGTTACTCCAATGGATGGTAGCCTTGTCATTATGAAAGGTAGTCTATTATCGAGATTTTTGTTACTCCAATGGAAGGTAGCCTTTTCTTTATGGAAGGTAGTCTGTCGTCGAAATTTTTGTTGTTCCAATGGATGGTAGCCTTGTCATTATGAAAGGTAGTCTATTGTCGAGATTTTTGTTACTCCAATGGATTGTAGCCTTGTCATTATGGAAGGTAGTCTGTTGCTGAGATTTTTGTTACTCCAATGGATGGTAGCCTTCTTACTATGGAAGGTAGTCTATTGTCGCGATTTTTGTTACTACAATGGATTGAGCCTTGTCATTATGGAAGGTAGTTTGATCTCGAGATTTTTGTTAATCCAATGGATGGTAGCCTTATCATTTTGGAAGGTAGTCTATTATCGAGATTTTTGTTATTCCAATGGATGGTAGCCTAGTCATTATGGAAGGTAGTCTGTTTTCGAGATTTTTGTTACTCCAATGGATGGTAGCATTGTCATTATGCAAGGTAGTATGTTGTCTTGATTTTTGTTACTACAATAGATTGTAGCCTTGTCATTATGGAAGGTAATCTATTGTCGAGATTTTTGTTACTCCAATGGATGGTAGCATTGTCATTATGGAAGGTAGTTTGTTGTCGAGATTTTTGTTACTCCAATGGATGGTAGCATTGTCATTATGGAAGGTAGTCTGTTGTCGAGATTTTTGTTACTCCAATAGATGGTAGCCTTGTCATTATGGAAGGTAGTCTGTCGTTGTGATTTTTGTTATTCCAATGAATGGTAGTCTTGTCATTATGGAAGGTAGTCTGTTGTTCATATTTTTGTTACTACAATGCATGTTAGCTTTGTCATTATGGAAGGTAGTCTGTTGTCGATATTTTTGTTACTCCATTGGATAATAGCCTTGTCATTATGGAAGGTAGTCTGTTGGTGAGATTTTTGTTATTCCAATGGATGGTAGCCTAATCATTGTGGAAGTTAGTCTATTATCGAGATTTTTGTTACTCCAATGGATGGTAGCCTTATCATTATGGAAGATAGTCTATTGTCGAGATTTTTGTTACTCCAATGGATGGTAGCCTTGTCATTATGAAAGGTAGTCTATTATCGAGATTTTTGTTACTCCAATGGAAGGTAGCCTTTTCTTTATGGAAGGTAGTCTGTCGTCGAAATTTTTGTTGTTCCAATGGATGGTAGCCTTGTCATTATGAAAGGTAGTCTATTGTCGAGATTTTTGTTACTCCAATGGATTGTAGCCTTGTCATTATGGAAGGTAGTCTGTTGCTGAGATTTTTGTTACTCCAATGGATGGTAGCCTTCTTACTATGGAAGGTAGTCTATTGTCGCGATTTTTGTTACTACAATGGATTGAGCCTTGTCATTATGGAAGGTAGTTTGATCTCGAGATTTTTGTTACTCCAATGGATGGTAGCCTTATCATTTTGGAAGGTAGTCTATTATCGAGATTTTTGTTATTCCAATGGATGGTAGCCTAGTCATTATGGAAGGTAGTTTGTTTTCGAGATTTTTGTTACTCCAATGGATGGTAGCCTTGTCATTATGGAAGGTAGTCTGTTGTCGATATTTTTGTAACTCCAATGGATGGTAGCCTTGTCATTATGGAAGGTAGTATGTCGTTGATATTTTTTTTATCCAAATGGATGGTAGCCTTGTCAATATGAAAGGTAGTCTATTGTCAAGATTTTTGTTAGTCCAATGGAATGTATCCTTGTCATTATGGAAGGTAGTCTGTTGTCGAGATTTTTCTTATTACAATGGATGGTAGCCTTGTCATTATGGAAGGTAGTCTATTGTCAATATTTTTGTTACTACAATGGATGGTAGACTTGTCATTATGCAAGGTAGTATGTTGTCTTGATTTTTGTTACTACAACAGATTGTAGCCTTGTCATTATGGAAGGTAATCTATTGTCGAGATTTTTGTTACTCCAATGGATGGTAGCATTGTCATTATGGAAGGTAGTTTGTTGTCGAGATTTTTGTTACTCCAATGGATGGTAGCATTGTAATTATGGAAGGTAGTCTGTTGTCGAGATTTTTGTTACTCCAATAGATGGTAGCCTTGTCATTATGGAAGGTAGTCTGTCGTTGTGATTTTTGTTATTCCAATGAATGGTAGTCTTGTCATTATGGAAGGTAGTCTGTTGTTCATATTTTTGTTACTACAATGCATGTTAGCTTTGTCATTATGGAAGGTAGTCTGTTGTCGATATTTTTGTTACTCCATTGGATAATAGCCTTGTCATTATGGAAGGTAGTCTGTTGGTGAGATTTTTGTTATTCCAATGGATGGTAGCCTAATCATTGTGGAAGTTAGTCTATTATCGAGATTTTTGTTACTCCAATGGATGGTAGCCTTATCATTATGGAAGGTAGTCTATTGTCGAGATTTTTGTTACTCCAATGGATGGTAGCCTTGTCATTATGAAAGGTAGTCTATTATCGAGATTTTTGTTACTCCAATGGAAGGTAGCCTTTTCTTTATGGAAGGTAGTCTGTCGTCGAAATTTTTGTTGTTCCAATGGATGGTAGCCTTGTCATTATGAAAGGTAGTCTATTGTCGAGATTTTTGTTACTCCAATGGATTGTAGCCTTGTCATTATGGAAGGTAGTATGTTGCTGAGATTTTTGTTACTCCAATGGATGGTAGCCTTCTTACTATGGAAGGTAGCCTATTGTCGCGATTTTTGTTACTACAATGGATTGAGCCTTGTCATTATGGAAGGTAGTTTGATCTCGAGATTTTTGTTACTCCAATGGATGGTAGCCTTATCATTTTGGAAGGTAGTCTATTATCGAGATTTTTGTTATTCCAATGGATGGTAGCCTAGTCATTATGGAAGGTAGTCTGTTTTCGAGATTTTTGTTACTCCAATGGATGGTAGCCTTGTCATTATGGAAGGTAGTCTGTTGTCGATATTTTTGTAACTCCAATGGATGGTAGCCTTGTCATTATGGAAGGTAGTATGTCGTTGATATTTTTGTTATCCAAATGGATGGTAGCCTTGTCAATATGAAAGGTAGTCTATTGTCAAGATTTTTGTTAGTCCAATGGAATGTATCCTTGTCATTATGGAAGGTAGTCTGTTGTGGAGATTTTTCTTACTACAATGGATGGTAGCCTTGTCATTATGGAAGGTAGTCTATTGTCAATATTTTTGTTACTACAATGGATGGTAGCCTTGTCATTATGGAAGGTAGTATGTTGTCTTGATTTTTGTTACTACAATAGATTGTAGCCTTGTCATTATGGAAGGTAATCTATTGTCGAGATTTTTGTTACTCCAATGGATGGTAGCATTGTCATTATGGAAGGTAGTTTGTTGTCGAGATTTTTGTTACTCCAATGGATGGTAGCATTGTCATTATGGAAGGTAGTCTGTTGTCGAGATTTTTGTTACTCCAATAGATGGTAGCCTTGTCATTATGGAAGGTAGTCTGTCGTTGTGATTTTTGTTATTCCAATGAATGGTAGTCTTGTCATTATGGAAGGTAGTCTGTTGTTCATATTTTTGTTACTACAATGCATGTTAGCTTTGTCATTATGGAAGGTAGTCTGTTGTCGATATTTTTGTTACTCCATTGGATAGTAGCCTTGTCATTATGGAAGGTAGTCTGTTGGTGAGATTTTTGTTATTCCAATGGATGGTAGCCTAATCATTGTGGAAGTTAGTCTATTATCGAGATTTTTGTTACTCCAATGGATGGTAGCCTTATCATTATGGAAGATAGTCTATTGTCGAGATTTTTGTTACTCCAATGGATGGTAGCCTTGTCATTATGAAAGGTAGTCTATTATCGAGATTTTTGTTACTCCAATGGAAGGTAGCCTTTTCTTTATGGAAGGTAGTCTGTCGTCGAAATTTTTGTTGTTCCAATGGATGGTAGCCTTGTCATTATGAAAGGTAGTCTATTGTCGAGATTTTTGTTACTCCAATGGATTGTAGCCTTGTCATTATGGAAGGTAGTCTGTTGCTGAGATTTTTGTTACTCCAATGGATGGTAGCCTTCTTACTATGGAAGGTAGTCTATTGTCGCGATTTTTGTTACTACAATGGATTGAGCCTTGTCATTATGGAAGGTAGTTTGATCTCGAGATTTTTGTTACTCCAATGGATGGTAGCCTTATCATTTTGGAAGGTAGTCTATTATCGAGATTTTTGTTATTCCAATGGATGGTAGCCTAGTCATTATGGAAGGTAGTCTGTTTTCGAGATTTTTGTTACTCCAATGGATGGTAGCCTTGTCATTATGGAAGGTAGTATGTCGTTGATATTTTTGTTATCCAAATGGATGGTAGCCTTGTCAATATGAAAGGTAGTCTATTGTCAAGATTTTTGTTAGTCCAATGGAATGTATCCTTGTCATTATGGAAGGTAGTCTGTTGTCGAGATTTTTCTTACTACAATGGATGGTAGCCTTGTCATTATGGAAGGTAGTCTATTGTCAATATTTTTGTTACTACAATGGATGGTAGCCTTGTCATTATGGAAGGTAGTATGTTGTCTTGATTTTTGTTACTACAATAGATTGTAGCCTTGTCATTATGGAAGGTAATCTATTGTCGAGATTTTTGTTACTCCAATGGATGGTAGCATTGTCATTATGGAAGGTAGTTTGTTGTCGAGATTTTTGTTACTCCAATGGATGGTAGCATTGTCATTATGGAAGGTAGTCTGTTGTCGAGATTTTTGTTACTCCAATAGATGGTAGCCTTGTCATTATGGAAGGTAGTCTGTCGTTGTGATTTTTGTTATTCCAATGAATGGTAGTCTTGTCATTATGGAAGGTAGTCTGTTGTTCATATTTTTGTTACTACAATGCATGTTAGCTTTGTCATTATGGAAGGTAGTCTGTTGTCGATATTTTTGTTACTCCATTGGATAGTAGCCTTGTCATTATGGAAGGTAGTCTGTTGGTGAGATTTTTGTTATTCCAATGGATGGTAGCCTAGTCATTGTGTAAGTTAGTCTATTATCGAGATTTTTGTTACTCCAATGGATGGTAGCCTTGTCATTATGAAAGGTAGTCTATTATCGAGATTTTTGTTACTCCAATGGAAGGTAGCCTTTTCTTTATGGAAGGTAGTCTGTCGTCGAAATTTTTGTTGTTCCAATGGATGGTAGCCTTGTCATTATGAAAGGTAGTCTATTGTCGAGATTTTTGTTACTCCAATGGATTGTAGCCTTGTCATTATGGAAGGTAGTCTGTTATTGAGATTTTTGTTACTCCAATGGATGGTAGCCTTCTTACTATGGAAGGTAGTCTATTGTCGCGATTTTTGTTACTACAATGGATTGAGCCTTGTCATTATGGAAGGTAGTTTGATCTCGAGATTTTTGTTAATCCAATGGATGGTAGCCTTATCATTTTGGAAGGTAGTCTATTATCGAGATTTTTGTTATTCCAATGGATGGTAGCCTAGTCATTATGGAAGGTAGTCTGTTTTCGAGATTTTTGTTACTCCAATGGATGGTAGCCTTGTCATTATGGAAGGTAGTCTGTTGTCGATATTTTTGTAACTCCAATGGATGGTAGCCTTGTCATTATGGAAGGTAGTATGTCGTTGATATTTTTGTTATCCAAATGGATGGTATCCTTGTCAATATGAAAGACAGTCTATTGTAAAGATTTTTGTTAGTCCAATGGAATGTATCCTTGTCATTATGGAAGGTAGTCTGTTGTCGAGATTTTTCTTACTACAATGGATGGTAGCCTTGTCATTATGGAAGGTAGTCTATTGTCAATATTTTTGTTACTACAATGGATGGTAGCCTTGTCATTATGGAAGGTAGTATGTTGTCTTGATTTTTGTTACTACAATAGATTGTAGCCTTGTCATTATGGAAGGTAATCTATTGTCGAGATTTTTGTTACTCCAATGGATGGTAGCATTGTCATTATGGAAGGTAGTTTGTTGTCGAGATTTTTGTTACTCCAATGGATGGTAGCATTGTCATTATGGAAGGTAGTCTGTTGTCGAGATTTTTGTTACTCCAATAGATGGTAGCCTTGTCATTATGGAAGGTAGTCTGTCGTTGTGATTTTTGTTATTCCAATGAATGGTAGTCTTGTCATTATGGAAGGTAGTCTGTTGTTCATATTTTTGTTACTACAATGCATGTTAGCTTTGTCATTATGGAAGGTAGTCTGTTGTCGATATTTTTGTTACTCCATTGGATAGTAGCCTTGTCATTATGGAAGGTAGTCTGTTGGTGAGATTTTTGTTATTCCAATGGATGGTAGCCAAATCATTGTGGAAGTTAGTCTATTATCGATATTTTTGTTACTCCAATGGATGGTAGCCTTATCATTATGGAAGGTAGTCTATTGTCGAGATTTTTGTTACTCCAATGGATGGTAGCCTTGTCATTATGAAAGGTAGTCTATTATCGAGATTTTTGTTACTCCAATGGATGGTAGCCTTTTCTTTATGGAAGGTAGTCTGTCGTCGAAATTTTTGTTGTTCCAATGGATGGTAGCCTTGTCATTATGAAAGGTAGTCTATTGTCAGATTTTTGTTACTCCAATGGGTTGTAGCCTTGTCATTATGGAAGGTAGTATGTTGCTGATATTTTTGTTACTCCAATGTATGGTAGCCTTCTTACTATGGAAGTTTATCTATTTTCGAGATTTTTATTACTCCAATGGATGGTAGCCTTATCATTATGGAAGGTAGTTTGATCTCGAGATTTTTATTACTCCAATGGATGGTAGCCTTATCATTATGGAAGGTAGTCTATTATCGAGATTTTAGTTATTCCAATGGATGGTAGCCTAGTCATTATGGAAGGTAGTCTGTTTTCGAGATTTTTTTTACTCCAATGGATGGTAGCATTGTCATTATAGAAGGTAGTCTGTTGTCGATATTTTTGTAACTCCAATGGATGGTAGCCTTGTCATTATTGAAGGTAGTATGTCGTTAATATTTTTGTTATCCAAATGGATGGTAGCCTTATCAATATGAAAGGTAGTCTGTTGTCCAGATTTTTTTTAGTCCAATGGAATGTATCCTTGTCATTATGGAAGGTAGTCTGTTGTCGAGATTTTTCTTACTACAATGGATGGTAGCCTTGTCATTATGGAAGGTAGTCTATTGTCAATATTTTTGTTACTACAATGGATGGTAGCCTTGTCATTATGGAAGGTAGTATGTTGTCTTGATTTTTGTTACTACAATAGATTGTAGCCTTGTCATTATGGAAGGTAATCTATTGTCGAGATTTTTGTTACTCCAATGGATGGTAGCCTTATCATTATGGAAGATAGTCTATTGTCGAGATTTTTGTTACTCCAATGGATGGTAGCCTTGTCATTATGAAAGGTAGTCTATTATCGAGATTTTTGTTACTCCAATGGAAGGTAGCCTTTTCTTTATGGAAGGTAGTCTGTCGTCGAAATTTTTGTTGTTCCAATGGATGGTAGCCTTGTCATTATGAAAGGTAGTCTATTGTCGAGATTTTTGTTACTCCAATGGATTGTAGCCTTGTCATTATGGAAGGTAGTCTGTTGCTGAGATTTTTGTTACTCCAATGGATGGTAGCCTTCTTACTATGGAAGGTAGTCTATTGTCGCGATTTTTGTTACTACAATGGATTGAGCCTTGTCATTATGGAAGGTAGTTTGATCTCGAGATTTTTGTTAATCCAATGGATGGTAGCCTTATCATTTTGGAAGGTAGTCTATTATCGAGATTTTTGTTATTCCAATGGATGGTAGCCTAGTCATTATGGAAGGTAGTCTGTTTTCGAGATTTTTGTTACTCCAATGGATGGTAGCCTTGTCATTATGGAAGGTAGTCTGTTGTCGATATTTTTGTAACTCCAATGGATGGTAGCCTTGTCATTATGGAAGGTAGTATGTCGTTGATATTTTTGTTATCCAAATGGATGGTAGCCTTGTCAATATGAAAGATAGTCTATTGTCAAGATTTTTGTTAGTCCAATGGAATGTATCCTTGTCATTATGGAAGGTAGTCTGTTGTCAAGATTTTTCTTACTACAATGGATGGTAGCCTTGTCATTATGGAAGGTAGTATGTTGTCTTGTTTTTCTTTACTACAATAGATTGTAGCCTTGTCATTATGGAAGGTAATCTATTGTCGAGATTTTTGTTACTCCAATGGATGGTAGCATTGTCATTATGGAAGGTAGTTTGTTGTCGAGATTTTTGTTACTCCAATGGATGGTAGCATTGTCATTATGGAAGGTAGTCTGTTGTCGAGATTTTTGTTACTCCAATAGATGGTAGCCTTGTCATTATGGAAGGTAGTCTGTCGTTGTGATTTTTGTTATTCCAATGAATGGTAGTCTTGTCATTATGGAAGGTAGTCTGTTGTTCATATTTTTGTTACTACAATGCATGTTAGCTTTGTCATTATGGAAGGTAGTCTGTTGTCGATATTTTTGTTACTCCATTGGATAGTAGCCTTGTCATTATGGAAGGTAGTCTGTTGGTGAGATTTTTGTTATTCCAATGGATGGTAGCCAAATCATTGTGGAATTAGTCTATTATCGAGATTTTTGTTACTCCAATGGATGGTAGCCTTATCATTATGGAAGGTAGTCTATTGTCGAGATTTTTGTTACTCCAATGGATGGTAGCCTTGTCATTATGAAAGGTAGTCTATTATCGAGATTTTTGTTACTCCAATGGATGGTAGCCTTTTCTTTATGGAAGGTAGTCTGTCGTCGAAATTTTTGTTGTTCCAATGGATGGTAGCCTTGTCATTATGAAAGGTAGTCTATTGTCAGATTTTTGTTACTCCAATGGGTTGTAGCCTTGTCATTATGGAAGGTAGTATGTTGCTGATATTTTTGTTACTCCAATGTATGGTAGCCTTCTTACTATGGAAGTTTATCTATTTTCGAGATTTTTATTACTCCAATGGATGGTAGCCTTATCATTATGGAAGGTAGTTTGATCTCGAGATTTTTATTACTCCAATGGATGGTAGCCTTATCATTATGGAAGGTAGTCTATTATCGAGATTTTAGTTATTCCAATGGATGGTAGCCTAGTCATTATGGAAGGTAGTCTGTTTTCGAGATTTTTTTTACTCCAATGGATGGTAGCATTGTCATTATAGAAGGTAGTCTGTTGTCGATATTTTTGTAACTCCAATGGATGGTAGCCTTGTCATTATTGAAGGTAGTATGTCGTTAATATTTTTGTTATCCAAATGGATGGTAGCCTTATCAATATGAAAGGTAGTCTGTTGTCCAGATTTTTTTTAGTCCAATGGAATGTATCCTTGTCATTATGGAAGGTAGTCTGTTGTCGAGATTTTTCTTTCTACAATGGATGGTAGCCTTGTCATTATGGAAGGTAGTCTATTGTCAATATTTTTGTTACTACAATGGATGGTAGCCTTGTCATTATGGAAGGTAGTATGTTGTCTTGATTTTTGTTACTACAATAGATTGTAGCCTTGTCATTATGGAAGGTAATCTATTGTCGAGATTTTTCTTACTCCAATGGATGGTAGCATTGTCATTATGGAAGGTAGTTTGTTGTCGAGATTTTTGTTAATCCCATGGATGGTAGCATTGTAAATATGGAAGGTAGTTTGTTTTCGAGATTTTTGTTACTCCGATAGATGGTAGCCTTGTCATTATGGAAGGTAGTCTGTCGTTGTGATTTTTGTTATTCCAATGAATGGTAGCCTTGTCATTATGGAAGGTAGTCTGTTGTTCATATTTTTGTTACTACAATGCATGTTAGCCTTGTCATTATGGAAGGTAGTCTGTTGTCGATATTTTTGTTACTCCATTGGAAAGTAGCGTTGTCATTATGGATGGTAGTCTGTTGGTGAGATTTTTGTTATTCCAATGGATGATAGCCTAGTCATTGTGGAAGTTAGTCTATTATCGAGATTTTTTTTACTCCAATGGATGGTAGCCTTATCATTATAGAAGGTAGTCTATTGTCGAGATTTTTGTTACTCCAATGGATGGTAGCTTTGTCATTATGAAAGGTAGTCTATTATTGGGATTTTTGTTACTCCAATAGATGGTAGCCTTTTCTTTATGGAAGGTAGTCTGTCATCGATATTTTTGTTGTTCCAATGGATGGTAGCCTTGTCATTATGAAAGGGAGTATATTGTCGAGATTTTTGTTACTCCAATGGATTGTAGCCTTGTCATTATGGAAGGTAGTGTGTTGCTGAGATTTTTGTTACTCCATTGTATGGTAGCCTTCTTACTATGGAAGATAGTCTATTGTCGCGATTTTTGCTACTACAATGGATTGAGCCTTGTCATTATGGAAGGTAGTTTGTTCTCGAGATTTTTGTTACTCCAATGGATGGTAGCCTTATCATTATGGAAGGTAGTCTATTATCGAGATTTTTCTTATTCCAATGGATGGTAGCCTAGTCATTATGGAAGGTAGTCTGTTTTCGAGATTTTTTTTACTCCAATGGATGGTAGACTTATCATTATGGAAGGTAGTCTGTTGTCGATATTTTTGTTACTTCATTGGATAGTAGCCTTGTCATTATGGAAGGTAGTCTGTTGGTGAGATTTTTGTTATATCAATGGATGGTAGCCTAGTCATTGTGTAAGTTAGTCTATTATCGAGATTTTTGTTAGTCCAATGGATGGTAGCCTTATCATTATGGAAGGTAGTCTATTGTCGAGATTTTTGTTACTCCAATGGATGGTAGCCTTGTCATTATGAAAGGTAGTCTATTATCGAGATTTTTGTTACTCCAATAGATGGTAGCCTTTTCTTTATGGAAGGTAGTCTGTCGTCGAAATTTTTGTTGTTCCAATGGATGGTAGCCTTGTCATTATGAAAGGTATTCTATTGTCGAGATTTTTGTTACTCCAATGGATTGTAGCCTTGTCATTATGGAAGGTAGTCTGTTGCTGAGATTTTTGTTAATCCAATGGATGGTAGCCTTCTTACTATGGAAGGTAGTCTATTGTCGCGATTTTTGTTACTACAATGGATTGAGCCTTGTCATTATGGAAGGTAGTTTGATCTCGAGATTTTTGTTACTCCAATGGATGGTAGCCTTTTCATTTTGGAAGGTAGTCTATTATCGAGATTTTTATTATTCCAATGGATGGTAGCCTAGTCATTATGGAAGGTAGTCTGTTTTCGAAATTTTTGTTACTCCAATGGATGGTAGCCTTGTCATTATGGAAGGTAGTCTGTTGTCGATATTTCTGTAACTCCAATGGATGGTAGCCTTGTCATTATGGAAGGTAGTATGTCGTTGATATTTTTGTTATCCAAATGGATGGTAGCCTTGTCAATATGAAAGGTAGTCTATTGTCAAGATTTTTGTTAGTCCAATGGAATGTATCCTTGTCATTATGGAAGGTAGTCTGTTGTCGAGATTTTTCTTACTATAATGGATGGTAGCCTTGTCATTATGGAAGGTAGTCTATTGTCAATATTTTTGTTACTACAATGGATGGTAGCCTTGTCATTATGCAAGGTAGTAGGTTGTCTTGATTTTTGTTACTACAATAGATTGTAGCCTTGTCATTATAGAAGGTAATCTATTGTCGAGATTTTTGTTACTCCAATGGATGGTAGCATTGTCATTATGGAAGGTAGTTTGTTGTCGAGATTTTTGTTACTCCAATGGATGGTAGCATTGTCATTATGGAAGGTAGTCTGTTGTCGAGATTTTTGTTACTCCAATAGATGGTATCCTTGTCATTATGGAAGGTAGTCTGTCGTTGTGATTTTTGTTATTCCAATGAATGGTAGCCTTGTCATTACGGAAGGTAGTCTGTTGTTCATATTTTTGTTACTACAATGCATGTTAGCCTTGTCATTATGGAAGGTAGTCTGTTGTCGATACTTTTGTTACTCCATTGGAAAGTAGCTTTGTCATTATGGAAGGTAGTCTGTTGGTGAGATTTTTGTTATTCCAATGGATGGTAGCCTAGTCATTGTGGAAGTTAGTCTATTATCGAGATTTTTGTTACTCCAATGGATGGTAGCCTTATCATTATAGAAGGTAGTCTATTGTCGAGATTTTTGTTACTCCAATGGATGGTAGCTTTGTCATTATGAAAGGTAGTCTATTATTGGGATTTTTGTTACTCCAATAGATGGTAGCCTTTTCTTTATGGAAGGTAGTTTGTCGTCGATATTTTTGTTGTTCCAATGGATGGTAACCTTGTCATTATGAAAGGGAGTATATTGTCGAGATTTTTGTTACTCCAATGGATTGTAGCCTTGTCATTATGGAAGGTAGTGTGTTGCTGAGATTTTTGTTTCTCCATTGGGTGGTAGCCTTCTTACTATGGAAGGTAGTCTATTGTCGCGATTTTTGCTACTACAATGGATTCAGCCTTGTCATTATGGAAGGTAGTTTGTTCTCGAGATTTTTGTTACTCCAATGGATGGTAGCCTTATCATTATGGAAGGTAGTCTATTATCGAGATTTTTGTTATTCCAATGGATGGTAGCCTAGTCATTATGGAAGGTAGTCTGCTTTCGAGATTTTTTTTACTCCAATGGATGGAAGACTTATCATTATGGAAGGTAGTCAGTTGTCGATATTTTTGTAACTCCAATGGATGGTAGCCTTGTCATTATGGAAGGTAGTATGTCGTTGATATTTTTGTTATCCAAATGGATGGTAGCCTTGTCAATATGAAAGGTAGTCTATTGTCCAGATTTTTGTTAGTCCAATGGAATGTATCCTTGTCATTATGGAAGGTAGTCTGTTGTCGAGATTTTTCTTACTACAATGGATGGTAGCCTTGTCATTATGGAAGGTAGTCTATTGTCAATATTTTTGTTACTACAATGGATGGTAGCCTTTTCATTATGGAAGGTAGTATGTTGTCTTGATTTTTGTTACTACAATAGATTGTAGCCTTGTCATTATGGAAGGTAATCTATTGTCGAGATTTTTGTTACTCCAATGGATGGTAGCATTGTCATTATGGAAGGTAGTTTGTTGTCGAGATTTTTGTTACTCCAATGGATGGTAGCATTGTCAATATGGAAGGTAGTTTGTTTTCGAGATTTTTGTTACTCCAATAGATGGTAGCCTTCTCATTATGGAAGGTAGTCTATCGTTGTGATTTTTGTTATTCCAATGAATGGTAGCCTTGTCATTATGGAAGGTAGTCTGTTGTTCATATTTTTGTTACTACAATGCATGTTAGCCTTGTCATTATGGAAGGTAGTCTGTTGTCGATATTTTTGTTACTCCATTGGAAAGTAGCCTTGTCATTATAGAAGGTAGTCTGTTGGTGAGATTTTTGTTATTCCAATGGATGGTAGCCTAGTCATTGTGGAAGTTAGTCTATTATCGAGATTTTTGTTACTCCAATGGATGGTAGCCTTATCATTATGGAAGGTATTCTATTGTCGAGATTTTTGTTACTCCAATGGATGATAGCCTTGTCATTATGAAAGGTAGTCTATTATCGAGATTTTTGTTACTCCAATAGATGGTAGCCTTTTCTTTATGGAAGGTAGTCTGTCGTCGAAATTTTTGTTGTTCCAATGGATGGTAGCCTTGTCATTATGAAAGGTAGTCTATTGTCGAGATTTTTGTTACTCCAATGGATTGTAGCCTTGTCATTATGGAAGGTAGTCTGTTGCTGAGATTTTTATTACTCCAATGGATGGTAGCCTTCTTACTGTGAAAGGTAGTCTATTGTCGCGATTTTTGCTACTACAATGGATTGAGCCTTGTCATTATGGAAGGTAGTTTGTTCTCGAGATTTTTGTTACTCCAATGGATGGTAGCCTTATCATTATGGAAGGTAGTCTATTATCGAGATTTTTGTTATTCCAATGGATGGTAGCCTAGTCATTATGGAAGGTAGTCTATTTTCGAGATTTTTGTTACTCCAATGGATGGTAGCCTTGTCATTATGGAAGGTAGTCTGTTGTCGATATTTTTGTACCTCAAATGGATGGTAGCCTTGTCATTATGGAAGGTAGTATGTCGTTAATATTTTTGTTATCCAAATGGATGGTAGCCTTATCAATATGAAAGGTAGTCTATTGTCCATATTTTTGTTAGTCCAATGGAATGTATCCTTGTCATTATGGAAGGTAGTCTGTTGTCGAGATTTTTCTTACTACAATGGATGGTAGCCTTGTCATTATGGAAGGTAGTCTATTGTCAATATTTTTGTTACTACAATGGATGGTAGCCTTGTCATTATGGAAGGTAGTATGTTGTCTTGATTTTTGTTACTACAATAGATTGTAGCCTTGTCATTATGGAAGGTAATCTATTGTCGAGATTTTTGTTACTCCAATGGATGGTAGCATTGTCATTATGGAAGGTAGTTTGTTGTCGATATTTTTGTTACTCCAATGGATGGTAGCATTGTCATTATGGAAGGTAGTCTGTTGTCGAGATTTTTGTTACTCCAATAGATGGTAGCCTTGTCATTATGGAAGGTAGTCTGTCGTTGTGATTTTTGTTATTCCAATGAATGGTAGTCTTGTCATTATGGAAGGTAGTCTGTTGTTCATATTTTTATTACTACAATGCATGTTAGCTTTGTCATTATGGAAGGTAGTCTGTTGTCGATATTTTTGTTACTCCATTGGATAGTAGCCATGTCATTATGGAAGGTAGTCTGTTGGTGAGATTTTTGTTATTCCAATGGATGGTAGCCTAATCATTGTGGAAGTTAGTCTATTATCGAGATTTTTGTTACTCCAATGGATGGTAGCCTTATCATTATGGAAGATAGTCTATTGTCGAGATTTTTGTTACTCCAATGGATGGTAGCCTTGTCATTATGAAAGGTAGTCTATTATCGAGATTTTTGTTACTCCAATAGATGGTAGCCTTTTCTTTA
Organism: Vicia faba; assembly: GCA_948472305.1. Classification (NCBI taxonomy): domain Eukaryota; kingdom Viridiplantae; phylum Streptophyta; class Magnoliopsida; order Fabales; family Fabaceae; genus Vicia; species Vicia faba. The sequence goes on from OX451741.1 coordinate 751,142,225, forward strand.
TGGAAGGTAGTCTGTCGTCGAAATTTTTGTTGTTCCAATGGATGGTAGCCTTGTCATTATGAAAGGTAGTCTATTGTCGAGATTTTTGTTACTCCAATGGGTTGTATCCTTGTCATTATGGAAGGTAGTCTGTTGCTGATATTTTTGTTACTCCAATGTATGGTAGCATTCTTACTATGGAAGTTTATCTATTTTCGAGATTTTTATTACTCCAATGGATGGTAGCCTTATCATTATGGAAGGTAGTCTATTATCGAGATTTTAGTTATTCCAATGGATGGTAGCCTATTCATTATGGAAGGTAGTCTGTTTTCGAGATTTTTTTTACTCCAATGGATGGTAGCATTGTCATTATAGAAGGTAGTCTGTTGTCGATATTTTTGTAACTCCAATGGATGGTAGCCTTGTCATTATGGAAGGTAGTATGTCGTTGATATTTTTGTTATCCAAATGGATGGTAGCCTTGTCAATATGAAAGGTAGTCTATTGTCCAGATTTTTGTTAGTCCAATGGAATGTATCCTTGTCATTATGGAAGGTAGTCTGTTGTCGAGATTTTTCTTACTACAATGGATGGTAGCCTTGTCATTATGGAAGGTAGTCTATTGTCAATATTTTTGTTACTACAATGGATGGTAGCCTTTTCATTATGGAAGGTAGTATGTTGTCTTGATTTTTGTTACTACAATAGATTGTAGCCTTGTCATTATGGAAGGTAATCTATTGTCGAGATTTTTGTTACTCCAATGGATGGTAGCATTGTCATTATGGAAGGTAGTTTGTTGTCGAGATTTTTGTTACTCCAATGGATGGTAGCATTGTCAATATGGAAGGTAGTTTGTTTTCGAGATTTTTGTTACTCCAATAGATGGTAGCCTTCTCATTATGGAAGGTAGTCTATCGTTGTGATTTTTGTTATTCCAATGAATGGTAGCCTTGTCATTATGGAAGGTAGTCTGTTGTTCATATTTTTGTTACTACAATGCATGTTAGCCTTGTCATTATGGAAGGTAGTCTGTTGTCGATATTTTTGTTACTCCATTGGAAAGTAGCCTTGTCATTATAGAAGGTAGTCTGTTGGTGAGATTTTTGTTATTCCAATGGATGGTAGCCTAGTCATTGTGGAAGTTAGTCTATTATCGAGATTTTTGTTACTCCAATGGATGGTAGCCTTATCATTATGGAAGGTATTCTATTGTCGAGATTTTTGTTACTCCAATGGATGATAGCCTTGTCATTATGAAAGGTAGTCTATTATCGAGATTTTTGTTACTCCAATAGATGGTAGCCTTTTCTTTATGGAAGGTAGTCTGTCGTCGAAATTTTTGTTGTTCCAATGGATGGTAGCCTTGTCATTATGAAAGGTAGTCTATTGTCGAGATTTTTGTTACTCCAATGGATTGTAGCCTTGTCATTATGGAAGGTAGTCTGTTGCTGAGATTTTTATTACTCCAATGGATGGTAGCCTTCTTACTGTGAAAGGTAGTCTATTGTCGCGATTTTTGCTACTACAATGGATTGAGCCTTGTCATTATGGAAGGTAGTTTGTTCTCGAGATTTTTGTTACTCCAATGGATGGTAGCCTTATCATTATGGAAGGTAGTCTATTATCGAGATTTTTGTTATTCCAATGGATGGTAGCCTAGTCATTATGGAAGGTAGTCTGTTTTCGAGATTTTTGTTACTCCAATGGATGGTAGCCTTGTCATTATGGAAGGTAGTCTGTTGTCGATATTTTTGTACCTCAAATGGATGGTAGCCTTGTCATTATGGAAGGTAGTATGTCGTTAATATTTTTGTTATCCAAATGGATGGTAGCCTTATCAATATGAAAGGTAGTCTATTGTCCATATTTTTGTTAGTCCAATGGAATGTATCCTTGTCATTATGGAAGGTAGTCTGTTGTCGAGATTTTTCTTACTACAATGGATGGTAGCCTTGTCATTATGGAAGGTAGTCTATTGTCAATATTTTTGTTACTACAATGGATGGTAGCCTTGTCATTATGGAAGGTAGTATGTTGTCTTGATTTTTGTTACTACAATAGATTGTAGCCTTGTCATTATGGAAGGTAATCTATTGTCGAGATTTTTGTTACTCCAATGGATGGTAGCATTGTCATTATGGAAGGTAGTTTGTTGTCGATATTTTTGTTACTCCAATGGATGGTAGCATTGTCATTATGGAAGGTAGTCTGTTGTCGAGATTTTTGTTACTCCAATAGATGGTAGCCTTGTCATTATGGAAGGTAGTCTGTCGTTGTGATTTTTGTTATTCCAATGAATGGTAGTCTTGTCATTATGGAAGGTAGTCTGTTGTTCATATTTTTATTACTACAATGCATGTTAGCTTTGTCATTATGGAAGGTAGTCTGTTGTCGATATTTTTGTTACTCCATTGGATAGTAGCCATGTCATTATGGAAGGTAGTCTGTTGGTGAGATTTTTGTTATTCCAATGGATGGTAGCCTAATCATTGTGGAAGTTAGTCTATTATCGAGATTTTTGTTACTCCAATGGATGGTAGCCTTATCATTATGGAAGATAGTCTATTGTCGAGATTTTTGTTACTCCAATGGATGGTAGCCTTGTCATTATGAAAGGTAGTCTATTATCGAGATTTTTGTTACTCCAATAGATGGTAGCCTTTTCTTTATGGAAGGTAGTCTGTCGTCGAAATTTTTGTTGTTCCAATGGATGGTAGCCTTGTCATTATGAAAGGTAGTCTATTGTCGAGATTTTTGTTACTCCAATGGGTTGTATCCTTGTCATTATGGAAGGTAGTCTGTTGCTGATATTTTTGTTACTCCAATGTATGGTAGCATTCTTACTATGGAAGTTTATCTATTTTCGAGATTTTTATTACTCCAATGGATGGTAGCCTTATCATTATGGAAGGTAGTCTATTATCGAGATTTTAGTTATTCCAATGGATGGTAGCCTATTCATTATGGAAGGTAGTCTGTTTTCGAGATTTTTTTTACTCCAATGGATGGTAGCATTGTCATTATAGAAGGTAGTCTGTTGTCGATATTTTTGTAACTCCAATGGATGGTAGCCTTGTCATTATTGAAGGTAGTATGTCGTTAATATTTTTGTTATCCAAATGGATGGTAGCCTTATCAATATGAAAGGTAGTCTATTGTCCAGATTTTTGTTAGTCCAATGGAATGTATCCTTGTCATTATGGAAGGTAGTCTATTGTCGAGATTTTTCTTACTATAATGGATGGTAGCCTTGTCATTATGGAAGGTAGTCTATTGTCAATATTTTTGTTACTACAATGGATGGTAGCCTTGTCATTATGGAAGGTAGTATGTTGTCTTGATTTTTGTTACTACAATAGATTGTAGCCTTGTCATTATGGAAGGTAATCTATTGTCGAGATTTTTGTTACTCCAATGGATGGTAGCATTGTCATTATGGAAGGTAGTTTGTTGTCGAGATTTTTGTTACTCCAATGGATGGTAGCATTGTCATTATGGAAGGTAGTTTGTTTTCGAGATTTTTGTTACTCTAATAGATGGTAGCCTTGTCATTATGGAAGGTAGTATATCGTTGTGATTTTTGTTATTCCAATGAATGATAGCCTAGTCATTATGGAAGGTAGTCTGTTGTTCATATTTTTGTTACTATAATGCATGTTAGCCTTGTCATTATGGAAGGTAGTCTGTTGTCAATATTTTTGTTACTCCATTGGATAGTTGCCTTGTCATTATGGAAGGTAGTCTGTTGGTGAGATTTTTGTTATTCCAATGGATGGTAGCCTAGTCATAGTGGAAGTTAGTCTATTATCGAGATTTTTGTTACTCCAATGGATGGTAGCCTTATCATTATGGAAGGTAGTCTATTGTCGAGATTTTTGTTACTCCAATGGATGGTAGCCTTGTCATTATGAAAGGTAGTCTATTATTGGGATTTTTGTTACTCCAATAGATGGTAGCCTTTTCTTTATGGAAGGTAGTTTGTCGTCGATATTTTTGTTGTTCCAATGGATGGTAGCCTTGTCATTATGAAAGGGAGTATATTGTCGAGATTTTTGTTACTCCAATGGATTGTAGCCTTGTCATTATGGAAGGTAGTGTGTTGCTGAGATTTTTGTTACTCCATTGGATGGTAGCCTTCTTACTATGGAAGGTAGTCTATTGTCGCGATTTTTGCTACTACAATGGATTGAGCCTTGTCATTATGGAAGGTAGTTTGTTCTCGAGATTTTTGTTACTCCAATGGATGGTAGCCTTATCATTATGGAAGGTAGTCTATTATCGAGATTTTTGTTATTCCAATGGATGGTAGCCTAGTCATTATGGAAGGTAGTCTGTTTTCGAGATTTTTGTTACTCCAATGGATGGTAGCCTTGTCATTATGGAAGGTAGTCTGTTGTCGATATTTTTGTACCTCAAATGGATGGTAGCCTTGTCATTATGGAAGGTAGTATGTCGTTAATATTTTTGTTATCCAAATGGATGGTAGCCTTATCAATATGAAAGGTAGTCTATTGTCCATATTTTTGTTAGTCCAATGGAATGTATCCTTGTCATTATGGAAGGTAGTCTGTTGTCGAGATTTTTCTTACTACAATGGATGGTAGCCTTGTCATTATGGAAGGTAGTCTATTGTCAATATTTTTGTTACTACAATGGATGGTAGCCTTGTCATTATGGAAGGTAGTATGTTGTCTTGATTTTTGTTACTACAATAGATTGTAGCCTTGTCATTATGGAAGGTAATCTATTGTCGAGATTTTTGTTACTCCAATGGATGGTAGCATTGTCATTATGGAAGGTAGTTTGTTGTCGATATTTTTGTTACTCCAATGGATGGTAGCATTGTCATTATGGAAGGTAGTCTGTTGTCGAGATTTTTGTTACTCCAATAGATGGTAGCCTTGTCATTATGGAAGGTAGTCTGTCGTTGTGATTTTTGTTATTCCAATGAATGGTAGTCTTGTCATTATGGAAGGTAGTCTGTTGTTCATATTTTTATTACTACAATGCATGTTAGCTTTGTCATTATGGAAGGTAGTCTGTTGTCGATATTTTTGTTACTCCATTGGATAGTAGCCATGTCATTATGGAAGGTAGTCTGTTGGTGAGATTTTTGTTATTCCAATGGATGGTAGCCTAATCATTGTGGAAGTTAGTCTATTATCGAGATTTTTGTTACTCCAATGGATGGTAGCCTTATCATTATGGAAGATAGTCTATTGTCGAGATTTTTGTTACTCCAATGGATGGTAGCCTTGTCATTATGAAAGGTAGTCTATTATCGAGATTTTTGTTACTCCAATAGATGGTAGCCTTTTCTTTATGGAAGGTAGTCTGTCGTCGAAATTTTTGTTGTTCCAATGGATGGTAGCCTTGTCATTATGAAAGGTAGTCTATTGTCGAGATTTTTGTTACTCCAATGGGTTGTAGCCTTGTCATTATGGAAGGTAGTCTGTTGCTGATATTTTTGTTACTCCAATGTATGGTAGCATTCTTACTATGGAAGTTTATCTATTTTCGAGATTTTTATTACTCCAATGGATGGTAGCCTTATCATTATGGAAGGTAGTCTATTATCGAGATTTTAGTTATTCCAATGGATGGTAGCCTATTCATTATGGAAGGTAGTCTGTTTTCGAGATTTTTTTTACTCCAATGGATGGTAGCATTGTCATTATAGAAGGTAGTCTGTTGTCGATATTTTTGTAACTCCAATGGATGGTAGCCTTGTCATTATTGAAGGTAGTATGTCGTTAATATTTTTGTTATCCAAATGGATGGTAGCCTTATCAATATGAAAGGTAGTCTATTGTCCAGATTTTTGTTAGTCCAATGGAATGTATCCTTGTCATTATGGAAGGTAGTCTATTGTCGAGATTTTTCTTACTACAATGGATGGTAGCCTTGTCATTATGGAAGGTAGTCTATTGTCAATATTTTTGTTACTACAATGGATGGTAGCCTTGTCATTATGGAAGGTAGTATGTTGTCTTGATTTTTGTTACTACAATAGATTGTAGCCTTGTCATTATGGAAGGTAATCTATTGTCGAGATTTTTGTTACTCCAATGGATGGTAGCATTGTCATTATGGAAGGTAGTTTGTTGTCGAGATTTTTGTTACTCCAATGGATGGTAGCATTGTCATTATGGAAGGTAGTTTGTTTTCGAGATTTTTGTTACTCTAATAGATGGTAGCCTTGTCATTATGGAAGGTAGTATATCGTTGTGATTCATGTTATTCCAATGAATGATAGCCTAGTCATTATGGAAGGTAGTCTGTTGTTCATATTTTTGTTACTATAATGCATGTTAGCCTTGTCATTATGGAAGGTAGTCTGTTGTCAATATTTTTGTTACTCCATTGGATAGTTGCCTTGTCATTATGGAAGGTAGTCTGTTGGTGAGATTTTTGTTATTCCAATGGATGGTAGCCTAGTCATAGTGGAAGTTAGTCTATTATCGAGATTTTTGTTACTCCAATGGATGGTAGCCTTATCATTATGGAAGGTAGTCTATTGTCGAGATTTTTGTTACTCCAATGGATGGTAGCCTTGTCATTATGAAAGGTAGTCTATTATTGGGATTTTTGTTACTCCAATAGATGGTAGCCTTTTCTTTATGGAAGGTAGTTTGTCGTCGATATTTTTGTTGTTCCAATGGATGGTAGCCTTGTCATTATGAAAGGGAGTATATTGTCGAGATTTTTGTTACTCCAATGGATTGTAGCCTTGTCATTATGGAAGGTAGTGTGTTGCTGAGATTTTTGTTACTCCATTGGATGGTAGCCTTCTTACTATGGAAGGTAGTCTATTGTCGCGATTTTTGCTACTACAATGGATTGAGCCTTGTCATTATGGAAGGTAGTTTGTTCTCGAGATTTTTGTTACTCCAATGGATGGTAGCCTTATCATTATGGAAGGTAGTCTATTATCGAGATTTTTGTTATTCCAATGGATGGTAGCCTAGTCATTATGGAAGGTAGTCTGTTTTCGAGATTTTTGTTACTCCAATGGATGGTAGCCTTGTCATTATGGAAGGTAGTCTGTTGTCGATATTTTTGTACCTCAAATGGATGGTAGCCTTGTCATTATGGAAGGTAGTATGTCGTTAATATTTTTGTTATCCAAATGGATGGTAGCCTTATCAATATGAAAGGTAGTCTATTGTCCATATTTTTGTTAGTCCAATGGAATGTATCCTTGTCATTATGGAAGGTAGTCTGTTGTCGAGATTTTTCTTACTACAATGGATGGTAGCCTTGTCATTATGGAAGGTAGTCTATTGTCAATATTTTTGTTACTACAATGGATGGTAGCCTTGTCATTATGGAAGGTAGTATGTTGTCTTGATTTTTGTTACTACAATAGATTGTAGCCTTGTCATTATGGAAGGTAATCTATTGTCGAGATTTTTGTTACTCCAATGGATGGTAGCATTGTCATTATGGAAGGTAGTTTGTTGTCGATATTTTTGTTACTCCAATGGATGGTAGCATTGTCATTATGGAAGGTAGTCTGTTGTCGAGATTTTTGTTACTCCAATAGATGGTAGCCTTGTCATTATGGAAGGTAGTCTGTCGTTGTGATTTTTGTTATTCCAATGAATGGTAGTCTTGTCATTATGGAAGGTAGTCTGTTGTTCATATTTTTATTACTACAATGCATGTTAGCTTTGTCATTATGGAAGGTAGTCTGTTGTCGATATTTTTGTTACTCCATTGGATAGTAGCCATGTCATTATGGAAGGTAGTCTGTTGGTGAGATTTTTGTTATTCCAATGGATGGTAGCCTAATCATTGTGGAAGTTAGTCTATTATCGAGATTTTTGTTACTCCAATGGATGGTAGCCTTATCATTATGGAAGATAGTCTATTGTCGAGATTTTTGTTACTCCAATGGATGGTAGCCTTGTCATTATGAAAGGTAGTCTATTATCGAGATTTTTGTTACTCCAATAGATGGTAGCCTTTTCTTTATGGAAGGTAGTCTGTCGTCGAAATTTTTGTTGTTCCAATGGATGGTAGCCTTGTCATTATGAAAGGTAGTCTATTGTCGAGATTTTTGTTACTCCAATGGGTTGTAGCCTTGTCATTATGGAAGGTAGTCTGTTGCTGATATTTTTGTTACTCCAATGTATGGTAGCATTCTTACTATGGAAGTTTATCTATTTTCGAGATTTTTATTACTCCAATGGATGGTAGCCTTATCATTATGGAAGGTAGTCTATTATCGAGATTTTAGTTATTCCAATGGATGGTAGCCTATTCATTATGGAAGGTAGTCTGTTTTCGAGATTTTTTTTACTCCAATGGATGGTAGCATTGTCATTATAGAAGGTAGTCTGTTGTCGATATTTTTGTAACTCCAATGGATGGTAGCCTTGTCATTATTGAAGGTAGTATGTCGTTAATATTTTTGTTATCCAAATGGATGGTAGCCTTATCAATATGAAAGGTAGTCTATTGTCCAGATTTTTGTTAGTCCAATGGAATGTATCCTTGTCATTATGGAAGGTAGTCTATTGTCGAGATTTTTCTTACTACAATGGATGGTAGCCTTGTCATTATGGAAGGTAGTCTATTGTCAATATTTTTGTTACTACAATGGATGGTAGCCTTGTCATTATGGAAGGTAGTATGTTGTCTTGATTTTTGTTACTACAATAGATTGTAGCCTTGTCATTATGGAAGGTAATCTATTGTCGAGATTTTTGTTACTCCAATGGATGGTAGCATTGTCATTATGGAAGGTAGTTTGTTGTCGAGATTTTTGTTACTCCAATGGATGGTAGCATTGTCATTATGGAAGGTAGTTTGTTTTCGAGATTTTTGTTACTCTAATAGATGGTAGCCTTGTCATTATGGAAGGTAGTATATCGTTGTGATTTATGTTATTCCAATGAATGATAGCCTAGTCATTATGGAAGGTAGTCTGTTGTTCATATTTTTGTTACTATAATGCATGTTAGCCTTGTCATTATGGAAGGTAGTCTGTTGTCAATATTTTTGTTACTCCATTGGATAGTTGCCTTGTCATTATGGAAGGTAGTCTGTTGGTGAGATTTTTGTTATTCCAATGGATGGTAGCCTAGTCATAGTGGAAGTTAGTCTATTATCGAGATTTTTGTTACTCCAATGGATGGTAGCCTTATCATTATGGAAGGTAGTCTATTGTCGAGATTTTTGTTACTCCAATGGATGGTAGCCTTGTCATTATGAAAGGTAGTCTATTATTGGGATTTTTGTTACTCCAATAGATGGTAGCCTTTTCTTTATGGAAGGTAGTTTGTCGTCGATATTTTTGTTGTTCCAATGGATGGTAGCCTTGTCATTATGAAAGGGAGTATATTGTCGAGATTTTTGTTACTCCAATGGATTGTAGCCTTGTCATTATGGAAGGTAGTGTGTTGCTGAGATTTTTGTTACTCCATTGGATGGTAGCCTTCTTACTATGGAAGGTAGTCTATTGTCGCGATTTTTGCTACTACAATGGATTGAGCCTTGTCATTATGGAAGGTAGTTTGTTCTCGAGATTTTTGTTACTCCAATGGATGGTAGCCTTATCATTATGGAAGGTAGTCTATTATCGAGATTTTTGTTATTCCAATGGATGGTAGCCTAGTCATTATGGAAGGTAGTCTGTTTTCGAGATTTTTTTACTCCAATGGATGGTAGACTTATCATTATGGAAGGTAGTCAGTTGTCGATATTTTTGTAACTCCAATGGATGGTAGCCTTGTCATTATGGAAGCTAGTATGTCGTTGATATTTTTGTTATCCAAGTGGATGGTAGCCTTGTCAATATGAAAGGTAGTCTATTGTCCAGATTTTTGTTAGTCCAATGGAATGTATCCTTGTCATTATGGAAGGTAGTCTGTTGTCGAGATTTTTCTTACTACAATGGATGGTAGCCTTGTCATTATGGAAGGTAGTCTATTGTCAATATTTTTGTTACTACAATGGATGGTAGCCTTTTCATTATGGAATGTAGTATGTTGTCTTGATTTTTGTTACTACAATAGATTGTAGCCTTGTCATTATGGAAGGTAATCTATTGTCGAGATTTTTGTTACTCCAATGGATGGTAGCATTGTCATTATGGAAGGTAGTTTGTTGTCGAGATTTTTGTTACTCCAATGGATGGTAGCATTGTCAATATGGAAGGTAGTTTGTTTTCGAGATTTTTGTTACTCCAATAGATGGTAGCCTTCTCATTATGGAAGGTAGTCTATCGTTGTGATTTTTGTTATTCCAATGAATGGTAGCCTTGTCATTATGGAAGGTAGTCTGTTGTTCATATTTTTGTTACTATAATGCATGTTAGCCTTGTCATTATGGAAGGTAGTCTGTTGTCAATATTTTTGTTACTCCATTGGATAGTTGCCTTGTCATTATGGAAGGTAGTCTGTTGGTGAGATTTTTGTTATTCCAATGGATGGTAGCCTAGTCATAGTGGAAGTTAGTCTATTATCGAGATTTTTGTTACTCCAATGGATGGTAGCCTTATCATTATGGAAGGTAGTCTATTGTCGAGATTTTTGTTACTCCAATGGATGGTAGCCTTGTCATTATGAAAGGTAGTCTATTATTGGGATTTTTGTTACTCCAATAGATGGTAGCCTTTTCTTTATGGAAGGTAGTTTGTCGTCGATATTTTTGTTGTTCCAATGGATGGTAGCCTTGTCATTATGAAAGGGAGTATATTGTCGAGATTTTTGTTACTCCAATGGATTGTAGCCTTGTCATTATGGAAGGTAGTGTGTTGCTGAGATTTTTGTTACTCCATTGGATGGTAGCCTTCTTACTATGGAAGGTAGTCTATTGTCGCGATTTTTGCTACTACAATGGATTGAGCCTTGTCATTATGGAAGGTAGTTTGTTCTCGAGATTTTTGTTACTCCAATGGATGGTAGCCTTATCATTATGGAAGGTAGTCTATTATCGAGATTTTTGTTATTCCAATGGATGGTAGCCTAGTCATTATGGAAGGTAGTCTGTTTTCGAGATTTTTGTTACTCCAATGGATGGTAGCCTTGTCATTATGGAAGGTAGTCTGTTGTCGATATTTTTGTACCTCAAATGGATGGTAGCCTTGTCATTATGGAAGGTAGTATGTCGTTAATATTTTTGTTATCCAAATGGATGGTAGCCTTATCAATATGAAAGGTAGTCTATTGTCCATATTTTTGTTAGTCCAATGGAATGTATCCTTGTCATTATGGAAGGTAGTCTGTTGTCGAGATTTTTCTTACTACAATGGATGGTAGCCTTGTCATTATGGAAGGTAGTCTATTGTCAATATTTTTGTTACTACAATGGATGGTAGCCTTGTCATTATGGAAGGTAGTATGTTGTCTTGATTTTTGTTACTACAATAGATTGTAGCCTTGTCATTATGGAAGGTAATCTATTGTCGAGATTTTTGTTACTCCAATGGATGGTAGCATTGTCATTATGGAAGGTAGTTTGTTGTCGATATTTTTGTTACTCCAATGAATGGTAGCATTGTCATTATGGAAGGTAGTCTGTTGTCGAGATTTTTGTTACTCCAATAGATGGTAGCCTTGTCATTATGGAAGGTAGTCTGTCGTTGTGATTTTTGTTATTCCAATGAATGGTAGTCTTGTCATTATGGAAGGTAGTCTGTTGTTCATATTTTTATTACTACAATGCATGTTAGCTTTGTCATTATGGAAGGTAGTCTGTTGTCGATATTTTTGTTACTCCATTGGATAGTAGCCATGTCATTATGGAAGGTAGTCTGTTGGTGAGATTTTTGTTATTCCAATGGATGGTAGCCTAATCATTGTGGAAGTTAGTCTATTATCGAGATTTTTGTTACTCCAATGGATGGTAGCCTTATCATTATGGAAGATAGTCTATTGTCGAGATTTTTGTTACTCCAATGGATGGTAGCCTTGTCATTATGAAAGGTAGTCTATTATCGAGATTTTTGTTACTCCAATAGATGGTAGCCTTTTCTTTATGGAAGGTAGTCTGTCGTCGAAATTTTTGTTGTTCCAATGGATGGTAGCCTTGTCATTATGAAAGGTAGTCTATTGTCGAGATTTTTGTTACTCCAATGGGTTGTAGCCTTGTCATTATGGAAGGTAGTCTGTTGCTGATATTTTTGTTACTCCAATGTATGGTAGCATTCTTACTATGGAAGTTTATCTATTTTCGAGATTTTTATTACTCCAATGGATGGTAGCCTTATCATTATGGAAGGTAGTCTATTATCGAGATTTTAGTTATTCCAATGGATGGTAGCCTATTCATTATGGAAGGTAGTCTGTTTTCGAGATTTTTTTTACTCCAATGGATGGTAGCATTGTCATTATAGAAGGTAGTCTGTTGTCGATATTTTTGTAACTCCAATGGATGGTAGCCTTGTCATTATTGAAGGTAGTATGTCGTTAATATTTTTGTTATCCAAATGGATGGTAGCCTTATCAATATGAAAGGTAGTCTATTGTCCAGATTTTTGTTAGTCCAATGGAATGTATCCTTGTCATTATGGAAGGTAGTCTATTGTCGAGATTTTTCTTACTACAATGGATGGTAGCCTTGTCATTATGGAAGGTAGTCTATTGTCAATATTTTTGTTACTACAATGGATGGTAGCCTTGTCATTATGGAAGGTAGTATGTTGTCTTGATTTTTGTTACTACAATAGATTGTAGCCTTGTCATTATGGAAGGTAATCTATTGTCGAGATTTTTGTTACTCCAATGGATGGTAGCATTGTCATTATGGAAGGTAGTTTGTTGTCGAGATTTTTGTTACTCCAATGGATGGTAGCATTGTCATTATGGAAGGTAGTTTGTTTTCGAGATTTTTGTTACTCTAATAGATGGTAGCCTTGTCATTATGGAAGGTAGTATATCGTTGTGATTTATGTTATTCCAATGAATGATAGCCTAGTCATTATGGAAGGTAGTCTGTTGTTCATATTTTTGTTACTATAATGCATGTTAGCCTTGTCATTATGGAAGGTAGTCTGTTGTCAATATTTTTGTTACTCCATTGGATAGTTGCCTTGTCATTATGGAAGGTAGTCTGTTGGTGAGATTTTTGTTATTCCAATGGATGGTAGCCTAGTCATAGTGGAAGTTAGTCTATTATCGAGATTTTTGTTACTCCAATGGATGGTAGCCTTATCATTATGGAAGGTAGTCTATTGTCGAGATTTTTGTTACTCCAATGGATGGTAGCCTTGTCATTATGAAAGGTAGTCTATTATTGGGATTTTTGTTACTCCAATAGATGGTAGCCTTTTCTTTATGGAAGGTAGTTTGTCGTCGATATTTTTGTTGTTCCAATGGATGGTAGCCTTGTCATTATGAAAGGGAGTATATTGTCGAGATTTTTGTTACTCCAATGGATTGTAGCCTTGTCATTATGGAAGGTAGTGTGTTGCTGAGATTTTTGTTACTCCATTGGATGGTAGCCTTCTTACTATGGAAGGTAGTCTATTGTCGCGATTTTTGCTACTACAATGGATTGAGCCTTGTCATTATGGAAGGTAGTTTGTTCTCGAGATTTTTGTTACTCCAATGGATGGTAGCCTTATCATTATGGAAGGTAGTCTATTATCGAGATTTTTGTTATTCCAATGGATGGTAGCCTAGTCATTATGGAAGGTAGTCTGTTTTCGAGATTTTTTTACTCCAATGGATGGTAGACTTATCATTATGGAAGGTAGTCAGTTGTCGATATTTTTGTAACTCCAATGGATGGTAGCCTTGTCATTATGGAAGCTAGTATGTCGTTGATATTTTTGTTATCCAAGTGGATGGTAGCCTTGTCAATATGAAAGGTAGTCTATTGTCCAGATTTTTGTTAGTCCAATGGAATGTATCCTTGTCATTATGGAAGGTAGTCTGTTGTCGAGATTTTTCTTACTACAATGGATGGTAGCCTTGTCATTATGGAAGGTAGTCTATTGTCAATATTTTTGTTACTACAATGGATGGTAGCCTTTTCATTATGGAATGTAGTATGTTGTCTTGATTTTTGTTACTACAATAGATTGTAGCCTTGTCATTATGGAAGGTAATCTATTGTCGAGATTTTTGTTACTCCAATGGATGGTAGCATTGTCATTATGGAAGGTAGTTTGTTGTCGAGATTTTTGTTACTCCAATGGATGGTAGCATTGTCAATATGGAAGGTAGTTTGTTTTCGAGATTTTTGTTACTCCAATAGATGGTAGCCTTCTCATTATGGAAGGTAGTCTATCGTTGTGATTTTTGTTATTCCAATGAATGGTAGCCTTGTCATTATGGAAGGTAGTCTGTTGTTCATATTTTTGTTACTACAATGCATGTTAGCCTTGTCATTATGGAAGGTAGTCTGTTGTCCATATTTTTGTTACTCCATTGGAAAGTAGCCTTGTCATTATAGAAGGTAGTCTGTTGGTGAGATTTTTGTTATTCCAATGGATGGTAGCCTAGTCATTGTGGAAGTTGGTCTATTATCGAGATTTTTGTTACTCCAATGGATGGTAGCCTTATCATTATGGAAGGTATTCTATTGTCGAGATTTTTGTTACTCCAATGGATGATAGCCTTGTCATTATGAAAGGTAGTCTATTATCGAGATTTTTGTTACTCCAATAGATGGTAGCCTTTTCTTTATGGAAGGTAGTCTGTCGTCGAAATTTTTGTTGTTCCAATGGATGGTAGCCTTGTCATTATGAAAGGTAGTCTATTGTCGAGATTTTTGTTACTCCAATGGATTGTAGCCTTGTCATTATGGAAGGTAGTCTGTTGCTGAGATTTTTATTACTCCAATGGATGGTAGCCTTCTTACTATGGAAGGTAGTCTATTGTCGCGATTTTTGCTACGACAATGGATTGAGCCTTGTCATTATGGAAGGTAGTTTGTTCTCGAGATTTTTGTTACTCCAATGGATGGTAGCCTTATCATTATGGAAGGTAGTCTATTATCGAGATTTTTGTTATTCCAATGGATGGTAGCCTAGTCATTATGGAAGGTAGTCTGTTTTCGAGATTTTTGTTACTCCAATGGATGGTAGCCTTGTCATTATGGAAGGTAGTCTGTTGTCGATATTTTTGTACCTCCAATGGATGGTAGCCTTGTCATTATGGAAGGTAGTATGTCGTTAATATTTTTGTTATCCAAATGGATGGTAGCCTTATCAATATGAAAGGTAGTCTATTGTCCAGATTTTTGTTAGTCCAATGGAATGTATCCTTGTCATTATTGAAGGTAGTCTGTTGTCGAGATTTTTCTTACTACAATGGATGGTAGCCTTGTCATTATGGAAGGTAGTCTATTGTCAATATTTTTGTTACTACAATGGATGGTAGCCTTGTCATTATGGAAGGTAGTATGTTGTCTTGATTTTTGTTACTACAATAGATTGTAGCCTTGTCATTATGGAAGGTAATCTATTGTCGAGATTTTTGTTACTCCAATGGATGGTAGCATTGTCATTATGGAAGGTAGTTTGTTGTCGATATTTTTGTTACTCCAATGGATGGTAGCATTGTCATTATGGAAGGTAGTCTGTTGTCGAGATTTTTGTTACTCCAATAGATGGTAGCCTTGTCATTATGGAAGGTAGTCTGTCGTTGTGATTTTTGTTATTCCAATGAATGGTAGCCTTGTCATTATGGAAGGTAGTCTGTTGTTCATATTTTTGTTACTACAATGCATGTTAGCCTTGTCATTATGGAAGGTAGTCTGTTGTCGATATTTCTGTTACTCCATTGGAAAGTAGCCTTGTCATTATAGAAGGTAGTCTGTTGGTGAGATTTTTGTTATTCCAATGGATGGTAGCCTAGTCATTGTGGAAGTTAGTCTATTATCGAGATTTTTGTTACTCCAATGGATGGTAGCCTTATCATTATGGAAGGTATTCTATTGTCGAGATTTTTGTTACTCCAATGGATGATAGCCTTGTCATTATGAAAGGTAGTCTATTATCGAGATTTTTGTTACTCCAATAGATGGTAGCCTTTTCTTTATGGAAGGTAGTCTGTCGTCAATATTTTTGATGTTCCAATGGATGGTAGCCTTGTTATTATGAAAGGTAGTATATTGTCGAGATTTTTGTTACTCCAATGGATTGTAGCCTTGTCATTATGGAAGGTAGTGTGTTGCGGAGATTTTTGATACTCCAATGGATGGTAGCCTTCTTACTATGGAAGGTAGTCTATTTTCGCGATTTTTGTTACTACAATGGATTGAGCCTTGTCATTATGGAAGGTAGTTTGTTCTCGAGATTTTTGTTACTCCAATGGATGGTAGCCTTATCATTATGGAAGGTAGTCTATTACCGAGATTTTTGTTATTCCAATGGATGGTAGCCTAGTCATTATGGAAGGTAGTCTGTTTTCGAGATTTTTGTTACTCCAATGGATGGTAGCCTTATCATTATGGAAGGTAGTCTGTTGTCGATATTTTTGTAACTCCAATGGATGGTAGCCTTGTAATTATGGAAGGTAGTATGTCGTTGATATTTTTGTTATCCAAATGGATGGTAGCCTTGTCAATATGAAAGGTAGTCTATTGTCCAGATTTTTGTAAGTCCAATGGAATGTATCCTTGTCATTATGGAAGGTAGTCTGTTGTCGAGATTTTTCTTACTGCAATGGATGGTAGCCTTGTCATTATGGAAGGTAGTCTATTGTCAATATTTTTGTTACTACAATGGATGGTAGCCTTGTCATTATGGAAGGTAGTTTGTTTTCGAGATTTTTGTTACTCCAATAGATGGTAGCCTTGTCATTATGGAATGTAGTATGTCGTTGTGATTTTTGTTATTCCAACTAATGGTAGCCTTGTCATTATGGAAGGTAGTCTTTTGTTCATATTTTTGTTACTACAATGCATGTTAGCCTTGTCATTATGGAAGGTAGTCTGTTGTCGATATTTTTGTTACTCCATTGGATAGTAGCCTTGTCATTATGGAAGGTAGTCTGTTGGTGAGACTTTTGTTATTCCAATGGATGGTAGCCTAGTCATTGTGGAACTTAGTCTATTATAGAGATTTTTGTTACTCCAATGGATGGTAGCCGTATCATTATGGAAGGTAGTCTATTGTCGAGATTTTTGTTACTCCAATAGATGGTAGCCTTGTCATTATGGAAAGTAGTCTATTATCGAGATTTTTGTTACTCCAATGGATGGTAGCCTTTTCTTTATGGAAGGTAGTCTGTCATCGAAATTTCTGTTGTTCCAGTGGATGGTAGCCTTGTCATTATGAAATGTAGTCTATTGTCGAGATTTTTGTTACTCCAATGGATTGTAGCCTTGTCATTATGGAAGGTAGTCTGTTGCTGAGATTTTTGTTACTCCAATGGATGGTAGCTTTCTTTCTATGGAAGGTAGTCTGTCGTCGAAATTTTTGTTGTTCCAATGGATGGTAGCCTTGTCATTATGGAAGGTAGTCTGTTGTCGAGATTTTTGTTACTACATTGGATGGTAGCCTTGTCATTATGGAAGGTAGTTTGTTGTCTTGATTTTTGTTACAACAATAGATTGTAGCCTTGTCATTATGGATGGTAGTCTATTGTCAAGATTTTTGTTAATCCAATGGATGGTAGCATTGTCCTTATGGAAGGTAGTTTGTCGTCGAGATTTTTGTTACTCCAATAGATGGTAGCCTTGTCATTATGGAAGGTAGTCTGTTGTCGATATTTTTGTTACTCCATTGGATAGTAGCCTTGTCATTATGGAAGGTAGTCTGTTGGTGAGATTTTTGTTATTCCAATGGATGGTAGCCTGGTCCTTAAGGAAGTTTGTCTATTTTCGAGATTTTTGTTACTCCAATGGATGGTAGCCTTATCATTATGGAAGGTAGTCTATTGTCGAGATTTTTGTTACTCTAATGGATGGTAGCCTTGTCATTATGGAAGCTATTCTATTATCGAGATTTTTGTTACTCCAATGGATGGTAGCCTTTTCATTATGGAAGGTAGTTTGTCGTCGAAATTTTTGTTGTTCCAATGGATGGTAGCCTTGTCATTATGAAAGGTAGTCTATTGTTGATATTTTTGTTACTCCAATAGATTGTAGCCTTGTCATTATGGAAGGTAGTCTGTTGTTGAGATTTTTGTTATTCCAATGGATGGTAGCCTTCTTACTATGGAAGGTAGTCTGTTGTCGAGATTTTTGTTCCTACAATGGAGGGTAGCCTTGTCATTATGGAAGGTAGTCTATTCTCGTGATTTTTGTTACTCCAATGGATTGTAGCCTTGTGATTATGGAAGGTAGTCTGCTGTCGAGATTTTTGTTACTCCATTGGATAGTAGCCTAGTCATTATGGAAGGTAGTCTGTTGTTGAGATTTTTGTTATTCCAATGGATGCTAGCCTAGTCATTATGGAAGGTAGTCCATTTTCGAGATTTGTGTTACTCCATTGGATGGTAGCCTAGTCATTACGGAAGGTACTATGTCGTTGATATTTTTGTTATTCCAATGGATGGTAGCCTTGTAAATATAAAAGGTAGTCTATAGACAAGAATTTTGTTAATCCAATGGAATGTATCCTTGTCATTATGGAAGGTAGTCTGTTGTCGAGATTTTTCTTACTACAATGGATGGTAGCCTTGTCATTATGGAAGGTAGTCTGTTGTTGAGATTTTTGTTACTCCAATGGATGGTAGCCTTGTCATTATGGAAGGTAGTATGTCGTTGATATTTTGTTATTCCAATGGATGGTAGCCTTGTCAATATAAAAGGTAGTTTATTGACAAGATTTTTGTTACTCCAATGGAATGTATCCTTGTCATTATGGAAGGTAGTCTGTTGTCGAGATTTTTCTTACTACAATGGATGGTAGCCTTGTCATTATGGAAGGTAGTCTATTGTCTTGATTTTTGTTACTACAATAGATTGTAGCCTTTTCATTATGGAAGGTAGTCTATTGTCGAGATTTTGGTTACTCCAATGGATGGTAGCATTGTCATTATGGAAGGTAGTTTGTTGTCGACATTTTTGTTACTCCAATAGATGGTAGACTTCTCATTATGGAAGGTAGTCTGTCGTTGTGATTTTTGTTACTCCAATGAATGGTAGCCTTGTCATTATGGAAGGTAGTATGTTGTTCATATTTTTGTTACTACAATGCATGTTAGCCTTGTCATTACGGAAGGTAGTCTGTTGTCCATATTTTTGTTACTCCATTGGATAGTAGCCTTGTCATTATGGAAGGTAGTCTATTGGTTGGATTTTTGTTATTCCAATGGATGGTAGCCTAGTCATTATGGAAGTTTGACTATTTTCGAGATTTTTGTTACTCCAATGGATGGTAGCCTTATCATTATTGAAGGTAGTCTATTGTCGAGATTTTTGTTACTCCAATGGATGGTAGCCTTGTCATTATGGAAGGTAGTCTATTATCGAGATTTTTGTTACTCCAATGGATGTTAGCCTTTTCATTATGGAAGGTAGTTTGTCGTCGAAATTTTTGTTGTTCTAATGGATTGTAGCCTTGTCATTATGGAAGGTAATCTATTGTCGAGATTTTTGTTACTCTAATGGATTGTAGCCTTGTCATTATGGAAGGTAGTCTATTGTTGAGATTTTTGTTATTCCAATGGATGGTAGCCTTCTTACAATGGAAGGTAGTCTGTTGTCGAGATTTTTGTTACTACAATGGATGGTAGCCTTGTCATTATGGAAGGTAGTGTGTTGTCGAGATTTTTGTTACTCCAATGGATTGTAGCCTAGTTATTATGGAAGGTAGTCTGTTGTCGATATCTTTGTTACTACAATGTATGTTAGCCTTATCATTATGGAAGGTAGTCTGTTGTCGAGATTTTTGTTACTACAATGGATGGTAGCCTTGTCATTATGGAAGGTAGTGTGTTGTTGAGATTTTTGTTACTCCAATGGATTGTAGCCTAGTTATTATGGAAGGTAGTCTGTTGTCGATATCTTTGTTACTACAATGTATGTTAGCCTTGTCATTATGGAAGGTAGTCTGGTGTCGAGATTTTTTTTACTCCATTGGATAGTAGCCTAGTCATTATGGAAGGTAGTTTGTTGTTAAGATTTTTGTTATTCCAATGGATGGTAGCCTAGACATTATGGAAGGTAGTCTGCTTTTGAGATTTTTGGTACTGTAATGGATGGTAGCCTTGTAATTATGGAAGGTAGTCTGTTGTCGAGTTTTTTGTTACTCCAATGGATGGTAGCCTTGTCATTATGGAAGGTAGTATGTCGATGATATTTTTATTATTCCAATGGATGATAGCCTTGTCAATATGAAAGGTAGTCTATTGTCCAGATTTTTTTTAGTCTAATGGAATGTATCCTTGTCATTATGGAAGGTAGTCTGTTGTCGAGATTTTTCTTACTACAATGAATGGTAGCATTGTCATTATGGAAGGTAGTTTGTTGTCGAGATTTTTGTTACTCCAATAGATGGTAGCCTTCTCATTATGGAAGGTAGTCTGTCGTTGTGATTTTTGTTACTCCAATGAATGGTAGCCTTGTCATTATGGAAGGTAGTATGTTGTTCATATTTTTGTTACTACAATGCATGTTAGCCTTGTCATTACGGAAGGTAGTCTGTTGTCCATATTTTTGTTACTCCATTGGATAGTAGCCTTGTCATTATGGAAGGTAGTCCATTGGTTGGATTTTTGTTATTCCAATGGATGGTAGCCTAGTCATTATGGAAGTTTGACTATTTTCGAGATTTTTGTTACTCCAATGGATGGTAGCCTTATCATTATTGAAGGTAGTCTATTGTCGAGATTTTTGTTACTCCAATGGATGGTAGCGTTGTCATTATGGAAGGTAGTCTATTATCGAGATTTTTGTTACTCCAATGGATGTTAGCCTTTTCATTATGGAAGGTAGTCTGTCGTCGAAATTTTTGTTGTTCTAATGGATTGTAGCCTTGTCATTATGGAAGGTAATCTATTGTCGAGATTTTTGTTACTCCAATGGATTGTAGCCTTGTCATTATGGAAGGTAGTCTATTGTTGAGATTTTTGTTATTCCAATGGATGGTAGCCTTCTTACAATGGAAGGTAGTCTGTTGTCGAGATTTTTGTTACTACAATGGATGGTAGCCTTGTCATTACGGAAGGTAGTGTGTTGTCGAGATTTTTGTTACTCCAATGGATTGTAGCCTAGTTATTATGGAAGGTAGTCTGTTGTCGATATCTTTGTTACTACAATGTATGTTAGCCTTGTCATTATGGAAGGTAGTCTGGTGTCGAGATTTTTTTTACTCCATTGGATAGTAGCCTAGTCATTATGGAAGGTAGTTTGTTGTTAAGATTTTTGTTATTCCAATGGATGGTAGCCTAGACATTATGGAAGGTAGTCTGCTTTTGAGATTTTTGTTACTCTAATGGATGGTAGCCTTGTAATTATGGAAGGTAGTCTGTTGTCGAGATTTTTGTTACTCCAATGAATGGTAGCCTTGTCATTATGGAAGGTAGTATGTCGATGATATTTTTATTATTCCAATGGATGATAGCCTTGTCAATATGAAAGGTAGTCTATTGTCCAGATTTTTTTTAGTCTAATGGAATGTATCCTTGTCATTATGGAAGGTAGTCTGTTGTCGAGATTTTTCTTACTACAATGGATGGTAGCCTTGTCATTATGGAAGGTAGTCTGTTGTCGAGATTTTTGTTACTGCAATGGATGTTAGCCTTTTCATTATGGAAGGTAGTCTGTCATCGAAATTTTTGTTGTTCCAATGGATGGTAGCCTTGTCATTATGAAAGGTACTCTATTGTAAAGATTTTTGTTACTCTAATGGATTGTAGCCTTGTCATTATGGAAGGTAGTCTATTGTTGTGATTTTTGTTATTCCAATGGATGGTAGCCTTCTTACAATGGAAGGTAGTCTGTTGTCGAGATTTTTCTTACTACAATGGACGGTAGCCTTGTCATTATGGAAGGTAGTCTGTTGTCTTGATTTTTGTTACTACAATAGATTGTAGCCTTTTCATTATGGAAGGTAGTCTATTGTCGAGATTGTTGTTACTCCAATGGATGGTAACATTGTCATTATGGAAGGTAGTGTGGTGTCGAGATTTTTGATACTCCATTGGATAGTAGCCTAGTCATTATGGAAGGTAGTCTGTTGTTGAGATTTTTGTTATTCCAATGGATGGTAGCCTAGACATTATGGAAGGTAGTCTGTTTTCGAGATTTTTGTTACTCCAATGGATGGTAGCCTTGTCATTATGGAAGGTAGTCTGTTGTCGAGATTTTTGTTACTCCAATGGATGGTAGCCTTGTCATTATGGAAGGTAGTATGTTGTTGATATTTTTGTTATTCCAATGGATGGTAGCCTTGTCAATATGAAAGGTAGTCTATTGTCCAGATTTTTGTTACTCCAGTGGAATGTATCCTTGTAATTATGGAAGGTAGTCTGTTGTCGAGATTTTTCTTACTACAATGGATGGTAGCCTTGTCATTATGGAAGGTAGTCTGTTGTCTTGATTTTTGTTACTACAATAGATTGTAGCCTTCTCATTATGGAAGGTAGTCAATTGTCGAGATTGTTGTTACTCCAATGGATAGTAGCATTGTCATTATGTAAGGTAGTCTGTTGTTGAGATTTTTGTTACTCCAATGGATTGTAGCCTTGTCATTATGGAAGGTAGTCTGTTGTCGAGATTTTTGTTACTACAATGGATGGTAGCCTTGTCATTATGGCAGGTAGTCTCTTGTCTTGATTTTTGTTACTAAAATAGATTGTAGCCTTGTCATTACAGAAGGTAGTCTATTGTCAAGATTTTTGTTACTCCAATGGATGGTAGCATTGTCATTATGGAAGGTAGTTTGTTGTCGATATTTTTGTTTCTCCAATAGATGGTAGCCTTCTCATTATGGAAGGTAGTCTGTCGTAGTGATTTTTGTTACTCCAATGAATGGTAGCCTTGTCATTATGGAAGGTAGTTTGTTGTTCATATTTTTGTTACTACAATGCATGTTAGCCTTGTCATTATGGAAGGTAGTCTGTTGTCGATATTTTGTTACTCCATTGGATAGTAGCCTTATCATTATGGAAGGTAGTCAATTGGTGAGGTTTTTGTTATTCCAATGGATGGTAGCCTAGTCATTATGGAAGTTTGTCTATTTTCGAGATTTTTGTTACTCCAATGGATGGTAGCCTTATCATTATGGAAGGTAGTCTATTGTCGAGATTTTTGTTACTCCAATGGATGGTAGCCTTGTCATTATGGAAGATAGTCTATTATCGAGATTTTTGTTACTGCAATGGATGTTAGCCTTTTCATTATGGAAGGTAGTCTGTCGTCGAAATTTTTGTTGTTCCAATGGATGGTAGCCTTGTCATTATGAAAGGTACTCTATTGTCGAGATTTTTGTTACTCCAATGGATTGTAGCCTTGTCATTATGGAAGGTAGTCTATTGTTAATATTTTTGTTATTCCAATGGATGGTAGCCTTCTTACAATGGAAGGTAGTCTGTTGTTGAAATTTTTCTTACTACAATGGATGGTAGCCTTGTCATTATGGAAGATTGTCTGTTGTCTTGATTTTTGTTACTACAATAGATTGTAGCCTTTTCATTATGGAAGGTAGTCTATTGTCGAGATTGTTGTAACTCCAATGGATGGTAGCATTGTCATTATGGAAGGTAGTCTGGTGTCGAGATTTTTGTTACTCCATTGGATAGTGGCCTAGTCATTTTGGAAGGTAGTCTGTTGTTGAGATTTTTGTTATTCCAAAGGATGGTAGCCTAGTCATTATGGAAGGTAGTCTGTTTTAGAGATTTTTGTTACTCCAATGAATGGTAGCCTTGTCATTATGGATGGTAGTATGTCATCGAGATTTTTGTAGTTCCAATGGATGGTAGCCTAGTCATTATGGAAGGTATTCTGTTTTCGAGATTTTTGTTACTCCAATGGATGGTAGCCTTATCATTATTGAAGGTAGTCTATTGTCGAGATTTTTGTTACTCCAATGGATGGTAGCCTTGTCATTATGGAAGGTAGTCTATTATCGAGATTTTTGTTACTCCAATGGATGTTAGCCTTTTCATTATGGAAGGTAGTCTGTCGTCGAAATTTGTGTTGTTCTAATGGATTGTAGCCTTGTCATTATGGAAGGTAATCTATTGTCGAGATTTTTGTTACTCCAATGGATTGTAGCCTTGTCATTATGGAAGGTAGTCTATTGTTGAGATTTTTGTTATTCCAATGGATGGTAGCCTTCTTACAATGGAAGATAGTCTGTTGTCGAGATTTTTGTTACTACAATGGATGGTAGCCTTGTCATTATGGAAGGTAGTGCGTTGTCGAGATTTTTCTTACTCCAATGGATTGTAGCCTAGTTATTATGGAAGGTAGTCTGTTGTCGATATCTTTGTTACTACAATGTATGTTAGCCTTGTCATTATGGAAGGTAGTCTGGTGTCGAGATTTTTTTTACTCCATTGGATAGTAGCCTAGTCATTATGGAAGGTAGTTTGTTGTTAAGATTTTTGTTATTCCAATGGATGGTAGCCTAGACATTATGGAAGGTAGTCTGCTTTTGAGATTTTTGTTACTCTAATGGATGGTAGCCTTGTAATTATGGAAGGTAGTCTGTTGTCGAGATTTTTGTTACTCCAATGGATGGTAGCCTTGTCATTATGGAAGGTAGTATGTCGATGATATTTTTATTATTCCAATGGATGATAGCCTTGTCAATATGAAAGGTAGTCTATTGTCCAGATTTTTTTTAGTCTAATGGAATGTATCCTTGTCATTATGGAAGGTAGTCTGTTGTCGAGATTTTTCTTACTACAATGGATGGTAGCCTTGTCATTATGGAAGGTAGTCTGTTGTCGAGATTTTTGTTACTGCAATGGATGTTATCCTTTTCATTATGGAAGGTAGTCTGTCATCGAAATTTTTGTTGTTCCAATGGATGGTAGCCTTGTCATTATGAAAGGTACTCTATTGTCAAGATTTTTGTTACTCCAATGGATTGTAGCCTTGTCATTATGGAAGGTAGTCTATTGTTGTGATTTTTGTTATTCCAATGGATGGTAGCCTTCATACAATGGAAGGTAGTCTGTTGTCGAGATTTTTCTTACTACAATGGACGGTAGCCTTGTCATTATGGAAGGTAGTCTGTTGTCTTGATTTTTGTTACTACAATAGATTGTAGCCTTTTCATTATGGAAGGTAGTCTATTGTCGAGATTGTTGTTACTCCAATGGATGGTAGCATTGTCATTATGGAAGGTAGTGTGGTGTCGAGATTTTTGATACTCCATTGGATAGTAGCCTAGTCATTATGGAAGGTAGTCTGTTGTTGAGATTTTTGTTATTCCAATGGATGGTAGCCTAGACATTATGGAAGGTAGTCTGTTTTCGAGATTTTTGTTACTCCAATGGATGGTAGCCTTGTCATTATGGAAGGTAGTCTGTTGTCGAGATTTTTGTTACTCCAATGGATGGTAGCCTTGTCATTATGGAAGGTAGTATGTTGTTGATATTTTTGTTATTCCAATGGATGGTAGCCTTGTCAATATGAAAGGTAGTCTATTGTCCAGATTTTTGTTACTCTAGTGGAATGTATCCTTGTAATTATGGAAGGTAGTCTGTTGTCAAGATTTTTCTTACTACAATGGATGGTAGCCTTGTCATTATGGAAGGTAGTCTGTTGTCTTGATTTTTGTTACTACAATAGATTGTAGCCTTCTCATTATGGAAGGTAGTCAATTGTCGAGATTGTTGTTACTCCAATGGATGGTAGCATTGTCATTATGGAAGGTAGTTTGTTATCGAGATTTTTGTTACTCCAATAGATGGTAACCTTTTCATTATGGAAGGTAGTCTGTTGTCGAGATTTTTCTTACTACAATGGATTGTAGCCTTGTCATTATGGAAGGTAGTATGTTGTCTTGATTTTTGTTACTACAATAGATTGTAGCCTTTTCATTATGGAAGGTAGTTTATCGTTGAGATTTTTGTTAATCCAATGGATGGTAGCCTAGTCATTATGGAAGGTAGCCTATTTTCGAGATTTTTGTTACTCCAAAGGATAGTAGCCTTGTCATTGTGGAAGGTAGTATATTATCGATATTTTTGTTACTCCATTGGATAGTAGCTTTGTCATTATGGAAGGTACTCTGTTGTTGAGATTTTTTTTATTCTAGTTGATGGTATCCTAGTCAATATGCAAGGTAGTCTGTTTTCGAGATTTTTGTTACTCCATTGGATGGTAGCCTTGTCATTATGGAAGGTAACCTATTATCAAGATTTTTGTTACTCCAATGGATCATAGCCTTTTTATTATGGAAGGTAGTCTGTCGTCGAAACTTTTGTTGTTCCAATGGATGGTAGCCTTGTCATTATGAAAGGTAGTCTATTGTCGAGATTTTTGTTACTCCAATGGATTGTAGCCTTGTTATTATGTAAGGTAGTCTGTTGTTGAGATTTTTGTTACTCCAATGGATTGTAGCCTTGTCATTATGGAAGGTAGTCTGTTGTCGAGATTTTTGTTACTACAATGGATGGTAGCCTTTTTATTATGGCAGGTAGTCTCTTGTCTTGATTTTTGTTACTAAAATAGATTGTAGCCTTGTCATTACAGAAGGTAGTCTATTGTCAAGATTTTTGTTACTCCAATGGATGGTAGCATTGTCATTATGGAAGGTAGTTTGTTGTCGATATTTTTGTTTCTCCAATAGATGGTAGCCTTCTCATTATGGAAGGTAGTCTGTCGTTGTGATTTTTGTTACTCCAATGAATGGTAGCCTTGTCATTATGGAAGGTAGTTTGTTGTTCATATTTTTGTTACTACAATGCATGTTAGCCTTGTCATTATGGAAGGTAGTCTGTTGTCGATATTTTGTTACTCCATTGGATAGTAGCCTTATCATTATGGAAGGTAGTCAATTGGTGAGGTTTTTGTTATTCCAATGGATGGTAGCCTAGTCATTATGGAAGTTTGTCTATTTTCGAGATTTTTGTTACTCCAATGGATGGTAGCCTTATCATTATGGAAGGTAGTCTATTGTGGAGATTTTTGTTACTCCAATGGATGGTAGCCTTGTCATTATGGAAGATAGTCTATTATCGAGATTTTTGTTACTGCAATGGATGTTAGCCTTTTTATTATGGAAGGTAGTCTGTCGTCGAAATTTTTGTTGTTCCAATGGATGGTAGCCTTGTCATTATGGAAGGTAGTCTGTTGTCTTGATTTTTGTTACTACAATAGATTGTAGCCTTCTCATTATGGAAGGTAGTCAATTGTCGAGATTGTTGTTACTCCAATGGATGGTAGCATTGTCATTATGGAAGGTAGTTTGTTATCGAGATTTTTGTTACTCCAATAGATGGTAACCTTTTCATTATGGAAGGTAGTCTGTTGTCGAGATTTTTCTTACTACAATGGATTGTAGCCTTGTCATTATGGAAGGTAGTATGTTGTCTTGATTTTTGTTACTACAATAGATTGTAGCCTTTTCATTATGGAAGGTAGTTTATCGTTGAGATTTTTGTTAATCCAATGGATGGTAGCCTAGTCATTATGGAAGGTAGCCTATTTTCGAGATTTTTGTTACTCCAAAGGATAGTAGCCTTGTCATTGTGGAAGGTAGTATATTATCGATATTTTTGTTACTCCATTGGATAGTAGCTTTGTCATTATGGAAGGTACTCTGTTGTTGAGATTTTTTTTATTCTAGTTGATGGTATCCTAGTCAATATGCAAGGTAGTCTGTTTTCGAGATTTTTGTTACTCCATTGGATGGTAGCCTTGTCATTATGGAAGGTAATCTATTATCAAGATTTTTGTTACTCCAATGGATCATAGCCTTTTTATTATGGAAGGTAGTCTGTCGTCGAAACTTTTGTTGTTCCAATGGATGGTAGCCTTGTCATTATGAAAGGTAGTATATTGTCGAGATTTTTGTTACTCCAATGGATTGTAGCCTTGTCATTATTTAAGGTAGTCTGTTGTTGAGATTTTTGTTACTCCAATGGATTGTAGCCTTGTCATTATGGAAGGTAGTCTGTTGTCGAGATTTTTGTTACTACAATGGATGGTAGCCTTGTCATTATGGCAGGTAGTCTCTTGTCTTGATTTTTGTTACTAAAATAGATTGTAGCCTTGTCATTACAGAAGGTAGTCTATTGTCAAGATTTTTGTTACTCCAATGGATGGTAGCATTGTCATTATGGAAGGTAGTTTGTTGTCGATATTTTTGTTTCTCCAATAGATGGTAGCCTTCTCATTATGGAAGGTAGTCTGTCGTTGTGATTTTTGTTACTCCAATGAATGGTAGCCTTGTCATTATGGAAGGTAGTTTGTTGTTCATATTTTTGTTACTACAATGCATGTTAGCCTTGTCATTATGGAAGGTAGTCTGTTGTCGATATTTTGTTACTCCATTGGATAGTAGCCTTATCATTATGGAAGGTAGTCAATTGGTGAGGTTTTTGTTATTCCAATGGATGGTAGCCTAGTCATTATGGAAGTTTGTCTATTTTCGAGATTTTTGTTACTCCAATGGATGGTAGCCTTATCATTATGGAAGGTAGTCTATTGTCGAGATTTTTGTTACTCCAATGGATGGTAGCCTTGTCATTATGGAAGATAGTCTATTATCGAGATTTTTGTTACTGCAATGGATGTTAGCCTTTTCATTATGGAAGGTAGTCTGTCGTCGAAATTTTTGTTGTTCCAATGGATGGTAGCCTTGTCATTATGAAAGGTACTCTATTGTCGAGATTTTTGTTACTCCAATGGATTGTAGCCTTGTCATTATGGAAGGTAGTCTATTGTTAATATTTTTGTTATTCCAATGGATGGTAGCCTTCTTACAATGGAAGGTAGTCTGTTGTCGAAATTTTTCTTACTACAATGGATGGTAGCCTTGTCATTATGGAAGATTGTCTGTTGTCTTGATTTTTGTTACTACAATAGATTGTAGCCTTTTCATTATGGAAGGTAATCTATTGTCGAGATTGTTGTTACTCCAATGGATGGTAGCATTGTCATTATGGAAGGTAGTCTGGTGTCGAGATTTTTGTTACTCCATTGGATAGTGGCCTAGTCATTATGGAAGGTAGTTTGTTGTTGAGATTTTTGTTATTCCAAAGGATGGTAGCCTAGTCATTATGGAAGGTAGTCTGTTTTAGAGATTTTTTTTACTCCAATGAATGGTAGCCTTGTCATTATGGATGGTAGTATGTCATCGAGATTTTTGTTATTCCAATGGATGGTAGCCTAGTCATTATGGAAGGTAGTCTGTTTTCGAGATTTTTGTTACTCCAATGGATGGTAGCCTTGCAATTATGGAAGGTAGTCTATTGTCGATATTTTTGTTTCTCCATTGGATAGTAGCTTTGTCATTATGGAAGGTACTCTGTTGTTGAGATTTTTTTTATTCCAATGGATGGTAGCCTAGTCGATATGGAAGGTAGTCTGTTTTCAAGATTTTTGTTACTCCAATGGATGGTAGCCTTGTCATTATGGAAGGTAGTCTATTATCAAGATTTTTGTTACTCCAATGGATGGTAGCCTTTTCATTATTGAAGGTAGGGTGTCATCGAAATTTTTGTTGTTCCAATGAATGGTAGCCTTGTCATTATGGAAGGTAGTCTATTGTCGAGATTGTTGTTACTCCAATGGATGGTAGCATTGTCATTATGGAAGGTAGTGTGGTGTCGAGATTTTTGATACTCCATTGGATAGTAGCCTAGTCATTATGGAAGGTAGTCTGTTGTTGAGATTTTTGTTATTCCAATGGATGGTAGCCTAGACATTATGGAAGGTAGTCTGTTTTCGAGATTTTTGTTACTCCAATGGATGGTAGCCTTGTCATTATGGAAGGTAGTCTGTTGTCGAGATTTTTGTTACTCCAATGGATGGTAGCCTTGTCATTATGGAAGGTAGTATGTTGTTGATATTTTTGTTATTCCAATGGATGGTAGCCTTGTCAATATGAAAGGTAGTCTATTGTCCAGATTTTTGTTACTCTAGTGGAATGTATCCTTGTAATTATGGAAGGTAGTCTGTTGTCGAGATTTTTCTTACTACAATGGATGGTAGCCTTGTCATTATGGAAGGTAGTCTGTTGTCTTGATTTTTGTTACTACAATAGATTGTAGCCTTCTCATTATGAAAGGTAGTCAATTGTCGAGATTGTTGTTACTCCAATGGATGGTAGCATTGTCATTATGGAAGGTAGTTTGTTATCGAGATTTTTGTTACTCCAATAGATGGTAACCTTTTCATTATGGAAGGTAGTCTGTTGTCGAGATTTTTCTTACTACAATGGATTGTAGCCTTGTCATTATGGAAGGTAGTATGTTGTCTTGATTTTTGTTACTACAATAGATTGTAGCCTTTTCATTATGGAAGGTAGTTTATCATTGAGATTTTTGTTAATCCAATGGATGGTAGCCTAGTCATTATGGAAGGTAGCCTATTTTCGAGATTTTTGTTACTCCAAAGGATAGTAGCCTTGTCATTGTGGAAGGTAGTATATTATCGATATTTTTGTTACTCCATTGGATAGTAGCTTTGTCATTATGGAAGGTACTCTGTTGTTGAGATTTTTTTTATTCTAGTTGATGGTATCCTAGTCAATATGCAAGGTAGTCTGTTTTCGAGATTTTTGTTACTCCATTGGATGGTAGCCTTGTCATTATGGAAGGTAATCTATTATCAAGATTTTTGTTACTCCAATGGATCATAGCCTTTTTATTATGGAAGGTAGTTTGTCGTCGAAACTTTTGTTGTTCCAATGGATGGTAGCCTTGTCATTATGAAAGGTAGTCTATTGTCGAGATTTTTGTTACTCCAATGGATTGTAGCCTTGTCATTATGTAAGGTAGTCTATTGTTGAGATTTTTCTTACTCCAATGGATTGTAGCCTTGTCATTATGGAAGGTAGTCTGTTGTCGAGATTTTTGTTACTACAATGGATGGTAGCCTTGTCATTATGGCAGGTAGTCTCTTGTCTTGATTTTTGTTACTAAAATAGATTGTAGCCTTGTCATTACAGAAGGTAGTCTATTGTCAAGATTTTTGTTACTCCAATGGATGGTAGCATTGTCATTATGGAAGGTAGTTTGTTGTCGATATTTTTGTTTCTCCAATAGATGGTAGCCTTCTCATTATGGAAGGTAGTCTGTCGTTGTGATTTTTGTTACTCCAATGAATGGTAGCCTTGTCATTATGGAAGGTAGTTTGTTGTTCATATTTTTGTTACTACAATGCATGTTAGCCTTGTCATTATGGAAGGTAGTCTGTTGTCGATATTTTGTTACTCCATTGGATAGTAGCCTTATCATTATGGAAGGTAGTCAATTGGTGAGGTTTTTGTTATTCCAATGGATGGTAGCCTAGTCATTATGGAAGTTTGTCTATTTTCGAGATTTTTGTTACTCCAATGGATGGTAGCCTTATCATTATGGAAGGTAGTCTATTGTCGAGATTTTTGTTACTCCAATGGATGGTAGCCTTGTCATTATGGAAGATAGTCTATTATCGAGATTTTTGTTACTGCAATGGATGTTAGCCTTTTCATTAACGAAGGTAGTCTGTCGTCGAAATTTTTGTTGTTCCAATGGATGGTAGCCTTGTCATTATGAAAGGTACTCTATTGTCGAGATTTTTGTTACTCCAATGGATTGTAGCCTTGTCATTATGGAAGGTAGTCTATTGTTAATATTTTTGTTATTCCAATGGATGGTAGCCTTCTTACAATGGAAGGTAGTCTGTTGTCGAAATTTTTCTTACTACAATGGATGGTAGCCTTGTCATTATGGAAGATTGTCTGTTGTCTTGATTTTTGTTACTACAATAGATTGTAGCCTTTTCATTATGGAAGGTAATCTATTGTCGAGATTGTTGTTACTCCAATGGATGGTAGCATTGTCATTATGGAAGGTAGTCTGGTGTCGAGATTTTTGTTACTCCATTGGATAGTGGCCTAGTCATTATGGAAGGTAGTTTGTTGTTGAGATTTTTGTTATTCCAAAGGATGGTAGCCTAGTCATTATGGAAGGTAGTCTGTTTTAGAGATTTTTGTTACTCCAATGAATGGTAGCCTTGTCATTATGGATGGTAGTATGTCATCGAGATTTTTGTTATTCCAATGGATGGTAGCCTAGTCATTATGGAAGGTAGTCTGTTTTCGAGATTTTTGTTACTCCAATGGATGGTAGCCTTGTAATTATGGAAGGTAGTCTATTGTCGATATTTTTGTTTCTCCATTGGATAGTAGCTTTGTCATTATTGAAGGTACTCTGTTGTTGAGATTTTTTTTATTCCAATGGATGGTAGCCTAGTCGATATGGAAGGTAGTCTGTTTTCAAGATTTTTGTTACTCCAATGGATGGTAGCCTTGTCATTATGGAAGGTAGTCTATTATCAAGATTTTTGTTACTCCAATGGATGGTAGCCTTTTCATTATGGAAGGTAGGGTGTCATCGAAATTTTTGTTGTTCCAATGAATGGTAGCCTTGTCATTATGGAAGGTAGTCTATTATCGAGATTTTTGTTACTCCAATGGATTGTAGCCTTGTCATTATGGAAGGTAGTCTGTTGTTGAGATTTTTGTTACTCCAATGGATGGTAGCCTTCTTACTATGGCAGGTAGTCTGTTGTCGAGATTTTTGTTACTACAATGGATTGAGCCTTGTCATTATGGAAGGTAGTCTGTTCTGGACATTTTTGTTACTCCAATGGATTGTAGCCTTTTCATTATGGAAGGTAGTCTGTTGTCGATATCTTTGTTACTACAATGTATGTTAGCCTTGAAATTATGGAAGGTAGTCTGGTGTCGAGATTTTTGTTACTCCATTGGATAGTTGCCTAGTCTT
The DNA here is from genome assembly GCA_948472305.1 of Vicia faba. Lineage (NCBI taxonomy): Eukaryota > Viridiplantae > Streptophyta > Magnoliopsida > Fabales > Fabaceae > Vicia > Vicia faba. Next base: position 751,175,011 of record OX451741.1, read on the forward strand.
TATGGAAGGTAGTCTGTTGTTTAGATTTTTGTTATTCCAATGGATGGTAGCCTAGTCATTATGGAAGGTAGTCCGTTTTTGAGATTTTTTTTACTCCAATGGATGGTAGCCTTGTCATTATGGATGGTAGTCTGTTGTCGAGATTTTTGTTACTCCAATGGATGGTAGCCTTGTCATTATGGATGGTAGTATGTCGTCGAAATTTTTGTTACAACAATGGATGGTAGCCTTGTTATTACGGAAGGTACTCTGTGGTCTTGATTTTTGTTACTCCAATAGATGGTAGCCTTTTCATTATGGAAGGTAGCCTATCGTAGAGATTTTTGATATTCCAATGGATGGTAGCCTAGTCATTATGAAAGTTTGTCTATTTTCGAGATTTTTGTAACTCCAATGGATGGTAGCCTTATCATTATGGAAGGTAGTTTATTGTCGAGATTTTGGTTACTCTAATGGATGGTAGCCTTGTTATTATGGAAGCTAGTCTATTATCGAGATTTTTGTTACTCCAATGGATGGTAGCCTTTTCATTATGGAAGGTAGTCTGTCGTCGAAATTTTTGTTGTTCCAATGGATGGTAGCCTTGTCATTATGAAAGGTAGTCTATTGTTGAGATTTTTGTTACTCCAATAGATTGTAGCCTTGTCATTATGGAAGGTAGTCTGTTGTTGAGATTTTTGTTACTCCAATGGATGGTAGCCTTCTTACTATGGAAGGTAGTCTGTTGTCGAGATTTTTGTTACTACAATAGATGGTAGCCTTATCATTAGGGAAGGTAGTCTATTCTCGTGATTTTTGTTACTCCAATGGATTGTAGCCTTGTCATTATGGAAGGTAGTCTGTTGTCGATATATTTGTTACTACAATGTATGTTAGCCTTATCATTATGGAAGGTAGTCTAGTGTCGAGATTTTTGTTACTCCATTGGATAGTAGCCTAGTCATTATGGAAGGTAGTCTGTTGTTGAGATTTTTGTTATTCCAATGGATGCTAGCCTAGTCATTATGGAAGGTAGTCTTTTTTCGAGATTTGTGTTACTCCAATGGATGGTAGCCTTGTCATTATGGAAGGTAGTATGTCGTTGATATTTTTGTTATTCCAATGGATGGTAGCCTTGTCAATATAAAAGGTAGTCTATTGACAAGAATTTTGTTACTTCAATGGAATGTATCCTTGTCATTATGGAAGGTAGTCTGTTGTCGAGATTTTTCTTACTACAATGGATGGTAGCCTTGTCATTATGGAAGGTAGTCTGTTGTTGAGATTTTTGTTACTCCAATTGATGGTAGCCTTGTCATTATGGAAGGTAGTATGTCGTTGATATTTTGTTATTCCAATAGATGGTAGCCTTGTCAATATAAAAGGTAGTTTATTGACAAGATTTTTGTTACTCCAATGGAATGTATTCTTGTCATTATGGAAGGTAGTTTGTTGTCGAGATTTTTCTTACTACAATGGATGGTAGCCTTGTCATTATGGAAGGTAGTCTGTTGTCTTGATTTTTGTTACTACAATAGATTTTAGCCTTTCCATTATGGAAGGTAGTCTATTATCGAGATTTTGGTTACTCCAATGCATGGTAGCATTGTCATTATGGAAGGTAGTTTGTTGTCGAGATTTTTGTTACTCCAATAGATGGTAGCCTTCTCATTATGGAAGGTAGTCTGTCATTGTGATTTTTGTTACTTCAATGAATGGTAGCCTTGTCATTATGGAAGGTAGTCTGGTGTCGAGATTTTTGTTACTCCATTGGATAATAGCCTAGTCATTATGGAAGGTACTCTGTTGTTGAGATTTTTTTTATTCCAATGGATGGTAGCCTAGTCGATATGGAAGGTAGTCTGTTTTCAAGATTTTTGTTACTCCAATTGATGGTAGCCTTGTCATTATGGAAGGTAGTCTATTATCAAGATTTTTGTTATTCCAATGGATAGTAGCCTTCTTACAATGGAAGGTAGTCTGTTGTCGAGATTTTTCTTACTACAATGGATGGTAGCCTCGTCATTATGGAAGATAGTCTGTTGTCTTGATTTTTGTTACTACAATAGATTGTAGCCTTTTCATTATGGAAGGTAGTCTATTGTCGAGATTATTGTTACTCCAATGGATGGTAGCATTGTCATTAAGAAAGGTAGTCTGGTGTCGAGATTTTTGTTACTCCATTGGATAGTAGCCTAGTCATTATGGAAGGTAGTATGTTGTTGAGATTTTTGTTATTCCAATGGATGGTAGCCTAGACATTATGGAAGGTAGTCTGTTTTAGATATTTTTGTTACCCCAATGGATGGTAGCCTTGTCATTATGGAAGGTAGTATGTCGTTGATATTTTTGTTATTCCAATGGATGGTAGCCTTGTCAATATGAAAGGTAGTATATTGTCCAGATTTATGTTAGTCTAATGGAATGTATCCTTGTCATTATGGAAGGTAGTCTGTTTTCGAGATTTTTCTTACTACAATGGATGGTAGCCTTGTCATTATGGAAGGTAGTATGTTCTCTTGATTTTTGTTAGTACAATAGATTGTAGCCTTGTCATTATGGACGGTAATCTATTGTCGAGATTTTTGTTACTCTAATGGATGGTAGCATTGTCATTATGGAAGGTAGTTTGTTGTCGAGATTTTTGTTACTCCAATGGATGGTAGCATTGTCATTATGGAAGGTAGTTTGTCGTTGTGATTTTTGTTACTCCAATGAATGGTAGCCTTGTCATTATGGAAGGTAGTAAGTTGTTCTTATTTTTGTTACTACAATGCATGTTAGCCTTGTCATTATGGAAGGTAGTCTGTTGTCGATATTTTTGTTACTCCATTGGATAGTAGCCTTGTCATTATGGAAGGTAGTCTGTTGGTGAGATTTTTGTTATTCCAATGGATGGTAGCCTAGTCATTATGGAAGTTAGTCTATTATCGAGATTTTTGTTACTCCAATGGATGGTAGCCTTATCATTATGGAAGGTAGTCTATTGTCGAGATTTTTGTTACTCCAATGGATGGTAGCTTTGTCATTATGGAAGGTAGTCCATTATCGAGGTTTTATTTACTCCAATGGATGGTAGCCTTGTCATTATAAAAGGTAGGCTATTGTCGAGATTTTTGTTACTCCAATTGATTGTACCCTTGTCATTATGGAAGGTAGTCTGTTGTTAAGATTTTTGTTACTCCAATGGATGGTAGCCTTCTTACTATGGCAGGTAGTCTGTTGTCGAAATTTTTGTTACTACAATGTATTGAGCCTTGTCATTATGGAAGGTAGTCTGTTCTCGACATGTTTGTTACTCCAATGTATGTTAGCCTTGAAATTATGGAAGGTAGTCTGGTGTCGAGATTTTTGTTACTCCATTGGATAGTGGCCTAGTCATTATGGAAGGTAGTCTGTTGTTGAGTTTTTGTTATTCCAATGGATGGTAGCCTAGTCATTATGGAAGGTAGTCTGTTTTTGAGATTTTTATTACTCCAATGGATGGTAGCCTTGTCATTATGGATGATAGTATATTGTCGAGATTTTTGTTACTCCAATGAATGGTAGCCTTGTCATTATGGATGGTTGTATGTCGTCGAGATTTTTGTTACAACAATGGATGGTAGCTTTGTTATTACGGAAGGTAGTCTATTGTCTTGATTTTTGTTACTCCAATAGATGTTAGCCTTTTAATTATGGAAGGTAGTCTGTCGTTGAGATTTTTGTTATTCCAATGGATGGTAGCCTAGTCTTTATGGAAGGTAGTCTGTTTTCGAGATTTTTGTTATTCCAATGGATGGTAGCCTTGTAATTATGGAAGGTAGTCTACTGTCGATATTTTTGTTACTCCATTGGATAGTAGCTTTGTCATTATGGAAGGTACTCTGTTGTTGAGATTTTTTTTATTCCAATGGATGGTAGCCTAGTCGATATGGAAGGTAGTCTGTTTTCAAGATTTTTGTTACTCCAATGGATCGTAGCCTTGTCATTATGGAAGGTAGTCTATTATCAAGATTTTTGTTACTCCAATGGATGGTAGCCTTTTCATTATGGAAGGTAGTGTGTCATCGAAATTTTTGTTGTTCCAATGGATGGTAGCCTTGTCATTATGAAAGGTAGTCTATTATCGAGATTTTTGTTACTCCAATGGATTGTAGCCTTGTCATTATGGAAGGTAGTCTGTTGTTGAAATTTTTGTTACTCCAATGGATGGTAGCCTTCTTACTATGGCAGGTAGTCTATTGTCAAGATTTTTGTTACTACAATGGATTGAGCCTTGTCATTATGGAAGGTAGTCTATTGTCGAGATTTTTGTCACTCCAATGGATTGTAGCCTTGTCATTATGGAAGGTAGTCTGTTGTTGAGATTTTTGTTACTCCAATGGATTGTAGCCTTGTCATTATAGAAGGTAGTCTGTTGTCGATATCTTAATTACTACAATGCATGTTAGCCTTGTCATTATGGAAGGTAGTCTGTTGTCGATATTTTTGTTACTCCATTGGATAGTAGCCTTATCATTATGGAAGGTAGTCTGTTGGTGAGATTTTTGTTATTCCAATGGATGGTAGCCTAGTCATTATGGAAGTTAGTCTATTATCCAAATTTTTGTTACTCCAATGGATGGTAGCCTTATCATTATGGAAGGTAGTCTATTGTTGAGATTTTTGTTACTCCAATGGATGGTAGCTTTGTCATTATGGAAGGTAGTCTATTATCGAGGTTTTATTTACTCCAATGGATGGTAGCCTTGTCATTATGAAAGGTAGGCTATTGTCGAGATTTTTGTTACTCCAATTGATTGTACCCTTGTCATTATGGAAGGTAGTCTGTTGTTAAGATTTTTGTTACTCCAATGGATGGTAGCCTTCTTACTATGGCAGGTAGTCTGTTATCGAGATTTTTGTTACTACAATGGATTGAGCCTTGTCATTATGGAAGGTAGTCTGTTTTCGACATTTTTGTTACTCCAATGGATTGTAGCCTTTTCATTATGGAAGGTAGTTTGTTGTCGATATCTTTGTTACTACGATGTATTTTAGCCTTGAAATTATGGAAGGTAGTCTGGTGTCGAGATTTTTGTTACTCCATTGGATAGTGGCCTAGTCATTATGGAAGATAGTCTGTTGTTGAGATTTTTGTTATTCCAATGGATGGTAGCCTAGTCATTATGGAAGGGAGTCTGTTTTTGAGATTTTTTTTACTCCAATGGATGGTAGCCTTGTCATTATGGATGGTAGTTTGTTGTTATTATGGATGGAAGTATGTCGTCGAGATTTTTGTTACAACAATGGATGGTAGCCTTGTTATTACGGAAGGTAGTCTATTGTCTTGATTTTTGTTACTCCAATAGATGGTAGCCTTTTCATTATGAAAGGTAGTCTGTCGTTGAGATTTTTGTTATTCCAATGGATGGTAGCCTAGTCATTATGGAAGGTAGTCTGTTTTCGAGATATTTGTTACTCCAATGGATGGTAGCCTTGTAATTATTGAAGGTAGTCTATTGTTGATATTTTTGTTACTCCATTGGATAGTAGCTTTATCATTATGGAAGGTACTCTGTTGTTGAGATTTTTTTTATTCCAATGGTTGGTAGCCTAGTCGATATGGAAGGTAGTCTGTTTTCAAGATTTTTGTTACTCCAATGGATGGTAGCCTTGTCATTATGGAAGGTAGTCTATTGTCCAGATTTTTGTTACTCCAAGGAAATGTATCCTTGTCATTATGGAAGGGAGTCTATTATCGAGATTTTTCTTACTACAATGAATGGTAGCCTTGTCATTATGGAAGGTAGTCTGCTGTCGAGATTTTGGTTACTACAACGGATGGTAGCCTTGTCATTATGGAAGGTAGCCTGTTGTCTTGATTTTTGTTACTATAATAGATTGTAGCCTTGTCATTATGGAAGGTAGTCTATTGTCGAGATTTTTGTTACTCCATAGGATGGTAGCATTGTCATTATGGAAGGTAGTTAGTTGTCGAGATTTTTGTTACTCCAATAGATGGTAGCCTTGTCATTATGGAAGTTAGTCTATCATTGTGATTTTTGTTACTCCAATGAATGGTAGCCTTGTCATTATGGAAGGTAGTCAGTTGTTCATATTTTTGTTACTACAATGCATGTTAGCCTTGTCATTATGGAAGGTAGTCTGTTGTGGATATTTTTGTTACTCCATTGGATAGTAGCCTTGTCATTATAGAAGGTAGTCTATTATCGAGATTTTTGTTACTCCAATGCATGGTAGCCTTTTCATTATTGAAGGTAGTCTGTCGTCGAAATTTTTGTTGTTCCAATGGATGGTAGCCTTGTCATTATGAAAGGTAGTCTATTGTTGAGATTTTTGTTACTCCAATGGATTGTAGCCTTGTCATTATGGAAGGTAGTCTGTTTTCGAGATTTTCGTTACTCCAATGGATGGTAGCCTTTTAATTATGGAAGGTAGTCTATTGTCGATATTTTTGTTACTCCATTGGATAGTAGCTTTGTCATTATGGAAGGTACTCTATTGTTGAGATTTTGTTTATTCCAATGGATGGTAGCCTAGTCAATATGGAAGGTAGTCTATTTTCAAGATTTTTGTTACTCCAATGGATGGTAGCCTTGTCATTATGGAAGGTAGTCTATTATCAAGATTTTTGTTACTCCAATGGATGGTAGCCATTTCATTATGGAAGGTAGTCTGTCGTCGAAATTTTTGTTATTCCAATGGATGGTAGCCTTGTCATTATGAAAGGTAGTCTATTGTCGAGATTTTTGTTACTCCAATGGATTGTAGCATTGTCATTATGGAAGGTAGTCTGTTGTTGAGATTTTTGTTACTCCAATGGATTGTAGCCTTGTCATTATAGAAGGTAGTTTGTTGTCGATATCTTAATTACTACAATGTATGTTAGCCTTGTCATTATGGAAGGTAATCTGATTTCAAGATTTTTGTTACTCCATTGGATAGTAGCCTAGTCATTATGGAAGGTAGTCTGATGTTGAGATTTTTGTTATTCCAATGGATGGTAGCCTTGTAAATATGGAAGGTAGTTTGTTTTCGAGATTTTTTTTAATCCAACGGATGGTAGCCTTGTCATTATGGAAGGTAGTCTGTTGTTGTGATTTTTGATACTCCAATGGATGGTAGCCTTGTCATTATGGAAGGTAGTCTGTCGTTGATATTTTTTTTATTCTAATGGATGGTAGCCTTGTCAATATGAAATATAGTCTATTGTCCAGATTTTTGTTATTCCAAGGGATGGTAGCCTTGTCATTATGGAAGGGAGTCTGTTGTCGAGATTTTTATTACTACAATGAATGGTAGCCTTGTCATTTTGGAAGCTAGTCTGCTGTCGAGATTTTTGTTACTACAACGGATGGTAGCCTTGTCATTATGGAAGGTAGCCTGTTGTCTTGATTTTTGTTACTACAATAGATTGTAGCCTTGTCATTATGGAAGGTAGTCTGTTGTCGATATTTTTGTTACTCCATTGGATAATAGCCTTGTCATTATGGAAGGTAGTCAAATTGGTGAGGTTTTTTTTTTCCAATGGATGGTAGCCTAGTCATTATGGAAGTTTGTCTATTTTCGACATTTTTGTTACTCCAATGGATGGTAGCCTTATCATTATGGAAGGTAGTCTATTGTCGAGATTTTTGTTACTCCAATGGATGGTAGCCTTGTCATTATGGAAGGTAGTCTATTATCTAGATTTTTGTAACTGCAATGGATGTTAGCCTTTTCATTATGGAAGGTAGTCTGTTGTCGAAATTTTTGTTGTTCCAATGGATGGTGGCCTTCTTACAATGGAGAGTAGTCTGTTGTCGAGATTTTTCTTACTACAATGGATGGTAGCCTTGTCATTATGGAAGATAGTCTGTTGTCTTGATTTTTGTTACTACAATAGATTGTAGCCTTTTCATTATGGAAGGTAGTCTATTGTCGAGATTGTTGTTACTCCAATGGATGGTAGCATTGTCAATATGGAAGGTAGTCTGGTGTCGAGATTTTTGTTACTCCATTGGATAGTAGCCTAGTCATTATGGAAGATAGTATGTTGTTGAGACTTTTTTTAATTCCAATGGATGGTAGCCTAGACATTATGGAAGGTAGTGTGTTTTCGAGATTTTTGTTACTCTAATGGATGGTAGCCTTGTCATTATGGAAGGTAGTCTGTTGTCGAGATTTTTGTTACTCCAATGGAGGGTAGCCTTGTCATTATGGAAGGTAGTATGTCGTTGATATTTTTGTTATTCCAATGGATGGTAGCCTTGTCAATATGAAAGGTAGTCTATTGTCCAGATTTTTGTTAGTCGAATGGAATGTATCCTTGTCATTATGGAAGGTAGTCTGTTGTCGAGATTTTTCTTACTACAATGGATGGTAGCCTTGTCATTATGGAAGGTAGTCTGTTGTCTTGATTTTTGTTAGTACAATAGATTGTAGCCTTGTCATTATGGACGCCAATCTATTGTCGAGATTTTTGTTACTCTAATGGATGGTAGCATTGTCATTATGGAAGGTAGTTTGTTGTCGAGATTTTTGTTACTCCAATGGATGGTAGCGTTGTCATTATGGAAGGTAGTTTGTTGTCGAGATTTTTGTTACTCCAATAGATGGTAGCCTTGTCATTATGGAAGGTAGTATGTCGTTGTGATTTTTGTTACTCCAATGAATGGTAGCCTTATCATTATGGAAGGTAGTAAGTTGTTCATATTTTTGTTACTACAATGCATGTTAGCCTTGTCATTATGGAAGGTAGTCTGTTGTCGATATTTTTGTTACTCCATTGGATAGTAGCCTTGTCATTATGGAAGGTAGTCTGTTGGTGAGATTTTTTTTATTCCAATGGATGGTAGCCTAGTCATTATGCAAGTTAGTCTATTATCGAGATTTTTGTTACTCCAATGGATGGTACCCTTATCATTATGGAAGGCAGTCTATTGTCGAGATTTTTGTTACTCCAATGGATGGTAGCTTTGTCATTATGGAAGGTAGTCTATTATCGAGGTTTTATTTACTCCAATGGATGGTAGCCTTGTCATTATGAAAGGTAGGCTATTGTCGAGATTTTTGTTACTCCAATTGATTGTACCCTTGTCATTATGGAAGGTAGTCTGTTGTTAAGATTTTTGTTACTCCAATGGATGGTAGCCTTCTTACTATGGCATGTAGTCTGTTGTCGAGATTTTTGTTACTACAATTGATTGAGCCTTGTCATTATGGAAGGTAGTCTGTTCTCGACATTTTTGTTACTCCAATGGATTGTAGCCTTTTCATTATCGAAGGTAGTTTGTTGTCGATATCTTTGTTACTACAATGTATGTTAGCCTTGAAATTATGGAAGGTAGTCTGGTGTCGAGATTTTTGTTACTCCATTGGATAGTGGCCTAGTCATTATGGAAGGTAGTCTGTTGTTGAGATTTTTATTATTCCAATGGATGGTAGCCTAGTCATTATGGAAGGTAGTCTGTTTTTGAGATTTTTGTTACTCCAATGGATGGTAGCCTTGTCATTATGGATGGTAGTCTGTTGTCGAGATTTTTGTTACTCCAATTAATGGTAACCTTGTCATTATGGATGGTAGTATGTCGTCGAGATTTTTGTTACAACAATGGATGGTAGCTTTGTTTTTACGGAAGGTAGTCTATTGTCTTGATTTTTGTTACTCCAATAGATGGTAGCCTTTTCATTATGGAAGGTAGTCTGTCGTTGAGATTTTTGATATTCCAATGGATGATAGCCTAGTCATTATGGAAGGTAGTCTGTTTTCGAGATTTTTGTTACTCCAATGGATGGTAGCCTTGTAATTATGGAAGGTAGTCTATTGTCGATATTTTTGTTACTCCATTGGATAATAGCTTTTTCATTATGGAAGGTACTCTGTTATTGACATTTTTTTTATTCCAATGGATGGTAGCCTAGTTGATATGGAAGGTAGTCTGTTTTCAAGATTTTTGTTACTCCAATGGATGGTAGCCTTGTCATTATGGAAGGTAGTCTATTATCGAGGTTTTATTTACTCCAATGGATGGTAGCCTTGTCATTATGAAAGGTGGGCTATTATCGATATTTTTGTTACTCCAATTGATTGTACCCTTGTCATTATGGAAGGTAGTCTGTTGTTAAGATTTTTGTTACTCCAATGGATGGTAGCCTTCTTACTATGGCATGTAGTCTGTTGTCGAGATTTTTGTTACTATAATGGATTGAGCCTTGTCATTATGGAAGGTAGTCTGTTCTCGACATTTTTGTTACTCCAATGGATTGTAGCCTTTTCATTATGGAAGGTAGTTTGTTGTCGATATCTTTGTTACTACAATGTATGTTAGCCTTGAAATTATGGAAGGTAGTCTGGTGTCGAGATTTTTGTTACTCCATTGGATAGTGGCCTAGTCATTATGGAAGGTAGTCTGTTGTTGAGATTTTTATTATTCCAATGGATGGTAGCCTAGTCATTATGGAAGGTAGTCTGTTTTTGAGATTTTTGTTACTCCAATAGATGGTAGCCTTGTCATTATGGATGGTAGTCTGTTGTCGAGATTTTTGTTACTCCAATGAATGGTAGCCTTGTCATTATGGATGGTAGTATGTCGTCGAGATTTTTGTTACAACAATGGATGGTACCTTTGTTTTTACGGAAGGTAGTCTATTGTCTTGATTTTTGTTACTCCAATAGATGGTAGCCTTTTCATTATGGCAGGTAGCCTGTCGTTGAGATTTTTGATATTCCAATGGATGGTAGCCTAGTCATTAGGGAAGGTAGTCTGTTTTCGAGATTTTTGTTACTCCAATGGATGGTAGCCTTGTAATTATGGAAGGTAGTCTAATGTCGATATTTTTGTTACTCCATTGGATAATAGCTTTGTCATTATGGAAGGTACTCTGTTATTGAGATTTTTTTTATTCCAATGGATGGTAGCCTAGTCGATATGGAAGGTAGTCTGTTTTCAAGATTTTTGTTACTCCAATGGATGGTAGCCTTGTCATTATGGAAGGTAGTCTATTATCAAGATTTTTGTTACTCCAATGAATGGTAGCCTTTTCATTATGGAAGGTAGTGTGTCATCGAAATTTTTGTTGTTCCAATGGATGGTAGCCTTGTCATTATGAAAGGTAGTCTATTGTCGAGATTTTTGTTACTCCAATGGATTGTAGCCTTGTCATTATGGAAGGTAGTCTGTTGTTGAGATTTTTGTTACTCTAATGGATGGTAGCCTTCTTACTATGGCAGGTAGTCTGTTGTCTAGATTTTTGTTACTACAATGGATTGAGCCTTGTCATTATGGAAGGTAGTCTGTTCTCGACATTTTTGTTACTCCAATGGATTGTAGCCTTTTCATTATGGAAGGTAGTCTGTTGTCGATATCTTTGTTACTACAATGTATGTTAACCTTGAAATTATGGAAGGTAGTCTGGTGTCGAGATTTTTGTTACTCCATTGGATAGTGGCCTAGTCATTATGGAAGGTAGTCTGTTGTTGAGATTTTTGTTATTCCAATGGATGGTAGCCTAGTCATTATGGAAGGTAGTCTGTTTTTGAGATTTTTTTTACTCCAATGGATGGTAGCCTTGTCATTATGGATGGTAGTCTGTTGTCGAGATTTTTGTTACTCCAATGGATGGTAGCCTTGTAATTATGGATGGTAGTATGTCGTAGAGATTTTTGTTACAACAATGGATGGTAGCCTTGTTATTACGGAAGGTAGTCTATTGTCTTGATTTTTGTTACTCCAATAGATGGTAGCCTTTTCATTATGAAAGGTAGTCTGTCGTTGAGATTTTTGTTATTCCAATGGATGGTAGCCTAGTCATTATGGAAGGTAGTCTGTTTTCGAGATTTTTGTTACTCCAATGGATGGTAGCCTTGTAATTATGGAAGGTAGTCTATTGTCGATATTTTTGTTACTCCATTGGATAATAGCTTTATCATTATGGAAGGTACTCTGTTGTTGAGATTTTTTTTATTCCAATGGATGGTAGCCTAGTCGATATGGAAGGTAGTCTGTTTTCAAGATTTTTGTTACTCCAATGGATGGTAGCCTTGTCATTATGGAAGGTAGTCTATTATCAAGATTTTTGTTACTCCAATGGATTGTAGCCATTTCATTATGGAAGGTAGTGTGTCATCGAAATTTTTTTTGTTCCAATGGATGGTAGCCAGGTAGTCTATTGTCGAGATTTTTGTTACTCCAATGGATTGTAGCCTTGTCATTATGGAAGGTAGTCTTTTGTTGAGATTTTTGTTACTCCAATGGATTGTAGCCTTGTCATTATAGAAGGTAGTCTGTTGTCGATATCTTAATTACTACAATGTATGTTAGCCTTGTCATTATGGAAGGTAGTCTGGTGTCGAGATTTTTGTTACTCCATTGGATAGTAGCCTAGTCATTATGGAAGGTAGTTTGTTTTTGAGATTTTTTTTACTTCAATGGATGGTAGCTTTGTCATTATTGAAGGTAGTCTTTTGTCGAGATTTTTGATACTCCAATGGATGGTAGCCTTGTCATTATGGAAGGTAGTCTGTCGTTGATATTTTTGTTATTCCAGTGGATGGTAGCCTTGTCAATATGAAATGTAGTCTATTGTCCAGATTTTTGTTACTCCAAGGAAATGTATCCTTGTCATTATAGAAGGGAGTCTATTGTCGAGATTTTTCTTACTACAATGAATGGTAGCCTAGTCATTATGGAAGGTAGTCTGCTGTCGAGATTTTGCTTACTACAACGGATGGTAGCCTTGTCATTATGGAAGGTAGCCTGTTGTCTTGATTTTTGTTACTATAATAGATTGTAGCCTTGTCATTATGGAAGGTAGTCTATTGTCGAGATTTTTTTTACTCCATAGGATGGTAGCATTGTCATTATGGAAGGTAGTTAGTTGTCGAGATTTTTGTTACTCCAATAGAAGGTAGCCTTGTCATTATGGAAGTTAGTCTGTCATTGTGATTTTTGTTACTCCAATGAATGGTAGCCTTGTCATTATGGAAGGTAGTCAGTTGTTCATATTTTTGTTACTACAATTCATGTTAGCCTTGTCATTATAGAAGGTAGTCTGTTGTGGATATTTTTGTTACTTCATTGGATAGTAGCCTTGTCATTATAGAAGGTAGTCTATTATCGAGATTTTTGTTACTCCAATGCATGGTAGCCTTTTCATTATGGAAGGTAGTCTGTCGTCGAAATTTTTGTTGTTCCAATGGATGGTAGCCTTGTCATTATGAAAGGTAGTCTATTGTTGAGATTTTTGTTACTCCAATGGATTGTAGCCTTGTCATTATGAAAGGTAGTCTGTTGTCAAGATTTTTGTTACTACAATAGATTGTAGCCTTTTCGTTATGGAAGATAGTCTGTTGTCGAGATTTTTGTTACTATAATAGATTGTAGCCTTCTCATTATGGAAGGTAGTATGTTGTCGAGATTCTTTTTACTACAATGGATGGTAGCCTTGTCATTATGGAAGGTAGTCTATTGTCGAGATTTTTGTCACTACAATGTATGGTAGCCTTGTCATTATGGAAGGTAGTCTAATGTCGAGATTTTTGTTAGTACAATGGATTGTAGCCTTCTCGTTATGGCAGGTAGTCTACTATCGATATCTTTGTTACTCCAAAGGATGGTAGCCTAGTCATTATAAAAGGTAGTCTGTTTTCGAGATTTTTGTTACTCCAATGGATGGTATCCTTGTGATTATGGAAGGTAGTATGTTGTCGATATCTTTGTTACTCAAATGGATGGTATCCTTGTCATTATGGAAGGTAGTCTATTGTAGAGATTTTTGTTACTCCAATGGATGGTATCCTTGTCATTATGGAAGGTAGTATGTTGTCGATATTTTTGTTATTCCAATAGATGGTAGCCTTGTTATTATGGAAGGTAGTCTGTTGTCGGGATTTTTGTTACTCCAATGGATGGTAGCCTTGTCACTATGGAAGGTAGTCTGTTGTCGAGATTTTTGTTACTACATTGGATGGTAGCCTTGTCATTATGGAAGGTAGTTTGTTTCGTGATTTTTGTTACTACAATGGATTGTAGCCTTGTCTTTATGGAAGGTAGTCTGTTGTCGATATCTTTGTTACTCCAATGGATGGTAGCCTAGTCATTATGGAAGGTAGTCTGTTGTCGAGATTTTTGTTACTCTAAGGGATGGTAGCCTTGTCATTATGGAAGGTAGTCTATTGTCGAGATTTTTGTTACTCCATTGGATAGTAGCCCTGTCATTATGGAAGGTAGTGTGTTGTCGATATTTTTATTATTCCAATGGATGGCAGCTTTGCCATTAAGGAGGGTAGTTTGTTTTCGTGATTTTTGTTACTACAATGGATGGTATCCTTGTCATTATCGAAGATAGTATGTTGTCGATATCTTTGTTACTCCAATGGATGGTAGCGTTGTTATTATGGAAGGTAGTCTGTTGTCGAGATTTTTGTTACTCTAAGGGATGGTAGCCTTGTCATTATGGAAGGTAGTGTGTTGTCAATATTTTTGTTATTCCAATGGATGGTAGCCTTGTCATTATGGAAGTTATTCTGTTGTCGAAATTTTTGTTACTACAATGGATGGTAGCCTTGTCATTATGGAAGGTTGTCTATTGTCGAGATTTTTGTTACTATAATGGATGGTAGCCTTGTCATTATGGAAGGTTGTCTATTGTCGATATTTTTGTTATTACAATGGATTATAGCCTTGTCTTTATGGAAGGTAGTATGTTTTCGATATCTTTGTTACTCCAATGGATGGTAGACTTGTCATTATGGAAGTTAGTCTGTTGTCGAGATTTTTGTTACTCCAATGGATGGTAGCCTTTTCATTATAGAAGGTAGTCTGTTGTTGAGATTTTTGTTACTCCAATGAATGGTATCCTTGTGATTATGGAAGGTAGTATGTTGTCGATATCTTTGTTACTCCAATGGATGGTAGCCTTGTCATTATGGAAGGTAGTCTGTTGTCGAGATTTTTGTTACTCCAATGGATGGTAGCCTTGTCATTATGGAAGGTAGTGTGTTGTTGATATTTTTGTTATTCCAATAAATGGTAGCCTTGTCATTATGGAAGGTAGTCTGTTGTCGAGATTTTTGTTACTCCAATGGATGGTAGCCTTGTCATTATAAAAGGTGGTCTGTTGTCGAGATTTTTTTTACTACATTGGATGGTAGCCTTGTCATTATGGAAGGTAGTATGTTGTCGAGATTTTTTTTACTACAATGGATTATAGCCTTGTCGTTATGGAAGGTAGTCTATTGTCGATATCTTTCTTACTGCAATGGATGGTAGCCTAGTCATTACAGAAGGTAGTCTGTTGTCGAGATTATTGTTACTCCATCGGATGGTAGCCTTGTCATTATGGAAGGTAGTGTGTTGTCGATATTTTTCTTATTCCAATGGATGGAAGCCTTGTCATTATGGAAGGTAGTCTATTGTCGTGATTTTTGTTACTCCAATGGATGGTATCCTTGTCATTATGGAAGGTGGTATGTTGTCGATATCTTTGTAACTCCAATGGATGGTAGCCTTGTCATTATGGAAGGTAGTCTGTTGTCGCGATTTTTGTTACTCCAATGGATGGTAGCCTTGTCATTATGGAAGGTAGTCTGTTGTCGATATCTTTGTTACTCCAATGGATGGTAGCCTTGTCATTATGGAAGGTAGTCTGTTGTCGAGATTTTTGTTACTCTAAGGGATGGTAGCCTTGTCGTTATGGAAGGTAGTCTGTTGTTGATATCTTTATTACTCCAATGGATAGTAGCCTAGTCATTATGGAAGGTAGTATGTTGTCGAGATTTTTGTTACTCTAAGGGATGGTAGCCTTGTCATTATGGAAGTTAGTTTATTGTCGAGATTTTTGTTATTCCATTGGATGGTAGCCTTGTCATTATAGAAGGTAGTCTGTTGTCGAGATTTTTGTTACTACAATGGATTGTATCCTTGTTGTTATGGAAGGTAGTATGTTGTCGATATCTTTCTTACTCCAATGGATGGTAGCCTAGTCCTTATGGAAGGTAGTATGTTGTCGAGATTTTTGTTACTCCATTGGATGGTAGCCTTGACATTATGGAAGGTAGTGTGTTATCGATATTTTTGTTATTCCAATGGATGGTAGCCTTGTCATTATGGAAGGTAGTCTGTTGTCGTGATTTTTTTACTCCAATGGATGGTAGCCTTGTCATTATGAAAGGTAGTCTATTGTCGAGATTTTTGTTACTATAATAGAATGTAGCCTTGTCATTATGGAAGGTAGTCTGTTGTCGATATTTTTGTTACCCCAATGGATGGTAGCCTTTTCATTATAAAAGGTAGTATTTTGTCAAGATTTTTGTCACTACAATGGATGGTAGCCATGTCATTATGGAAGGTAGTCTGTTGTCGAGATTTTTGTTACTTCAATAGATTGTAGCCTTTTTGTTATGGAAGATAGTCTGTTGTCGAGATTTTTGTTACTATAATAGATTGTAGCCTTGTCATTATGGAAGGTAGTATGTTGTCGAGATTCTTGTTACTACAATGGATGGTAGCCTTGTCATTATGGAAGGTAGTCTATTGTCGAGATTTTTGTCACTACAATGGATGGTAGCCTTGTCATTATGGAAGGTAGTCTATTGTCGATATTTTTGTTACTACAATGGATTGTAGCCTTGTTGTTATGGCAGGTAGTCTACTATTGATATCTTTGTTACTCCAAAGGATGGTAGCCTATTCATTAAAGAAGGTAGTCTGTTTTAGAGATTTGTGTTACTCCAATGGATGGTATCCTTGTGATTATGGAAGGTAGTATGTTGTCGATATCTTTTTTACTCCAATGGATGGTAGCCTTGTCATTATGGAAGGTAGTCTGTTGTCGAGATTTTTTTTACTCCAATGGATGGTAGCCTTGTCATTATGGAAGGTAGTGTGTTGTCGATATTTTTGTTATTCCAATAAATGGTAGCCTTGTCATTATGGAAGGTAGTCTGTTGTCGAGATTTTTGTTACTCCAATGGATGGTAGCCTTGTCATTATAAAAGGTGGTCTGTTGTCGAGATTTTTGTTACTACATTGGATGGTAGCCTTGTCATTATGGAAGGTAGTATGTTGTCGAGATTTTTTTTACTACAATGGATTATAGCCTTGTCGTTATGGAAGGTAGTCTATTGTCGATATCTTTCTTACTGCAATGGATGGTAGCCTAGTCATTACAGAAGGTAGTCTGTTGTCGAGATTATTGTTACTCCATCGAATGGTAGCCTTGTCATTATGGAAGGTAGTGTGTTGTCGATATTTTTCTTATTCCAATGGATGGAAGCCTTGTCATTATGGAAGGTAGTCTATTGTCGTGATTTTTGTTACTCCAATGGATGGTATCATTGTCATTATGGAAGGTGGTATGTTATCGATATCTTTGTAACTCCAATGGATGGTAGCCTTGTCATTATGGAAGGTAGTCTGTTGTCGCGATTTTTGTTACTCCAATGGATGGTAGCCTTGTCATTATGGAAGGTAGTCTGTTGTCGATATCTTTGTTACTCCAATGGATGGTAGCCTTGTCATTATGGAAGGTAGTCTATTGTCGAGATTTTTGTTACTCTAAGGGATGGTAGCCTTGTCGTTATGGAAGGTAGTCTATTGTTGATATCTTTATTACTCCAATGGATGGTAGCCTAGTCATTATGGAAGGTAGTATGTTGTCGAGATTTTTGTTACTCTAAGGGATGGTAGCCTTGTCATTATGGAAGTTAGTTTATTGTCGAGATTTTTGTTATTCCATTGGATGGTAGCCTTGTCATTATAGAAGGTAGTCTGTTGTCGAGATTTTTGTTACTACAATGGATTGTATCCTTGTTGTTATGGAAGGTAGTATGTTGTCGATATCTTTCTTACTCCAATGGATGGTAGCCTAGTCATTATGGAAGGTAGTATGTTGTCGAGATTTTTGGTACTCCATTGGATGGTAGCCTTGACATTATGGAAGGTAGTGTGTTATCGATATTTTTGTTATTCCAATGGATGGTAGCCTTGTCATTATGGAAGGTAGTCTGTTGTCGTGATTTTTTTACTCCAATGGATGGTATCCTTGTCATTATGGAAGGTAGTATGTTGTCGATATCTTTGTTACTATAAGGGATGGTGGCCTTGTCATTATGGAAAGTAGTTTTTTGTCGAGATTTTTGTTATTCCAATGGATGGTAGCCTTGTCATTATGAAAGGTAGTCTATTGTCGAGATTTTTGTTACTATAATAGAATGTAGCCTTGTCATTATGGAAGGTAGTCTGTTGTCGTTATTTTTGTTACCCCAATGGATGGTAGCCTTTTCATTATAAAAGGTAGTATTTTGTCAAGATTTTTGTCACTACAATGGATGGTAGCCATGTCATTATGGAAGGTAGTCTGTTGTCGAGATTTTTGTTACTTCAATAGATTGTAGCCTTTTCGTTATGGAAGATAGTCTGTTGTCGAGATTTTTGTTACTATAATAGATTGTAGCCTTGTCATTATGGAAGGTAGTATGTTGTTGAGATTCTTGTTACTACAATGGATGGTAGCCTTGTTATTATGGAAGGTAGTCTATTGTCGAGATTATTGTCACTACAATGGATGGTAGCCTTGTCATTATGGAAGGTAGTCTATTGTCAATATTTTTGTTACTACAATGGATTGTAGCCTTGTTGTTATGGCAGGTAGTCTACTATCGATATCTTTGTTACTCCAAAGGATGGTAGCCTATTCATTAAAGAAGGTAGTCTATTTTAGAGATTTTTGTTACTCCAATGGATGGTATCCTTGTGATTATGGAAGGTAGTATGTTGTCGATATCTTTGTTACTCCAATGGATGGTAGCCTTGTCATTATGGAAGGTAGTCTGTTGTCGAGATTTTTGTTACTCCAATGGATGGTAGCCTTGTCCTTATGGAAGGTAGTGTGTTGTCGATATTTTTGTTATTCCAATAAATGGTAGCCTTGTCATTATGGAAGGTAGTCTGTTGTCGAGATTTTTGTTACTCCAATGGATGGTAGCCTTGTCATTATAAAAGGTGGTCTGTTGTCGAGATTTTTGTTACTACATTGGATGGTAGCCTTGTCATTATGGAAGGTAGTATGTTGTCGAGATTTTTTTTACTACAATGGATTATAGCCTTGTCGTTATGGAAGGTAGTCTATTGTCGATATCTTTCTTACTGCAATGGATGGTAGCCTAGTCATTACAGAAGGTAGTCTGTTGTCGAGATTATTGTTACTCCATCGGATGGTAGCCTTGTCATTATGGAAGGTAGTGTGTTGTCGATATTTTTCTTATTCCAATGGATGGAAGCCTTGTCATTATGGAAGGTAGTCTATTGTCGTGATTTTTGTTACTCCAATGGATGGTATCCTTGTCATTATGGAAGGTGGTATGTTGTCGATATCTTTGTAACTCCAATGGATGGTAGCCTTGTCATTATGGAAGGTAGTCTGTTGTCGCGATTTTTGTTACTCCAATGGATGGTAGCCTTGTCATTATGGAAGGTAGTCTGTTGTCGATATCTTTGTTACTCCAATGGATGGTAGCCTTGTCATTATGGAAGGTAGTCTATTGTCGAGATTTTTGTTACTCTAAGGGATGGTAGCCTTGTCGTTATGGAAGGTAGTCTGTTGTTGATATCTTTATTACTCCAATGGATGGTAGCCTAGTCATTATGGAAGGTAGTATGTTGTCGAGATTTTTGTTACTCTAAGGGATGGTAGCCTTGTCATTATGGAAGTTAGTTTATTGTCGAGATTTTTGTTATTCCATTGGATGGTAGCCTTGTCATTATAGAAGGTAGTCTGTTGCCGAGATTTTTGTTACTACAATGGATTGTATCCTTGTTGTTATGGAAGGTAGTATGTTGTCGATATCTTTCTTACTCCAATGGATGGTAGCCTAGTCATTATGGAAGGTAGTATGTTGTCGAGATTTTTGTTACTCCATTGGATGGTAGCCTTGACATTATGGAAGGTAGTGTGTTATCGATATTTTTGTTATTCCAATGGATGGTAGCCTTGTCATTATGGAAGGTAGTCTGTTGTCGTGATTTTTTTACTCCAATGGATGGAATCCTTGTCATTATGGAAGGTAGTATGTTGTCGATATCTTTGTTACTATAAGGGATGGTGGCCTTGTCATTATGGAAAGTAGTTTGTTGTCGAGATTTTTGTTATTCCAATGGATGGTAGCCTTGTCATTATGAAAGGTAGTCTATTGTCGAGATTTTTGTTACTATAATAGAATGTAGCCTTGTCATTATGGAAGGTAGTCTGTTGTCGATATTTTTGTTACCCAAATGGATGGTAGCCTTTTCATTATAAAAGGTAGTATTTTGTCGAGATTTTTGTCACTACAATGGATGGTAGCCATGTCATTATGGAAGGTAGTCTGTTGTCGAGATTTTTGTTACTTCAATAGATTGTAGCCTTTTCGTTATGGAAGATAGTCTGTTGTCGAGATTTTTGTTACTATAATAGATTGTAGCCTTGTCATTATGGAAGGTAGTATGTTGTTGAGATTCTTGTTACTACAATGGATGGTAGCCTTGTTATTATGGAAGGTAGTCTATTGTCGAGATTATTGTCACTACAATGGATGGTAGCCTTGTCATTATGGAAGGTAGTCTATTGTCAATATTTTTGTTACTACAATGGATTGTAGCCTTGTTGTTATGGCAGGTAGTCTACTATCGATATCTTTGTTACTCCAAAGGATGGTAGCCTATTCATTAAAGAAGGTAGTCTATTTTAGAGATTTTTGTTACTCCAATGGATGGTATCCTTGTGATTATGGAAGGTAGTATGTTGTCGATATCTTTGTTACTCCAATGGATGGTAGCCTTGTCATTATGGAAGGTAGTCTGTTGTCGAGATTTTTGTTACTCCAATGGATGGTAGCCTTGTCCTTATGGAAGGTAGTGTGTTGTCGATATTTTTGTTATTCCAATAAATGGTAGCCTTGTCATTATGGAAGGTAGTCTGTTGTCGAGATTTTTGTTACTCCAATGGATGGTAGCCTTGTCATTATAAAAGGTGGTCTGTTGTCGAGATTTTTGTTACTACATTGGATGGTAGCCTTGTCATTATGGAAGGTAGTATGTTGTCGAGATTTTTTTTACTACAATGGATTATAGCCTTGTCGTTATGGAAGGTAGTCTATTGTCGATATCTTTCTTACTGCAATGGATGGTAGCCTAGTCATTACAGAAGGTAGTCTGTTGTCGAGATTATTGTTACTCCATCGGATGGTAGCCTTGTCATTATGGAAGGTAGTGTGTTGTCGATATTTTTCTTATTCCAATGGATGGAAGCCTTGTCATTATGGAAGGTAGTCTATTGTCGTGATTTTTGTTACTCCAATGGATGGTATCCTTGTCATTATGGAAGGTGGTATGTTGTCGATATCTTTGTAACTCCAATGGATGGTATCCTTGTCATTATGGAAGGTAGTCTGTTGTCGCGATTTTTGTTACTCCAATGGATGGTAGCCTTGTCATTATGGAAGGTAGTCTGTTGTCGATATCTTTGTTACTCCAATGGATGGTAGCCTTGTCATTATGGAAGGTAGTCTATTGTCGAGATTTTTGTTACTCTAAGGGATGGTAGCCTTGTCGTTATGGAAGGTAGTCTGTTGTTGATATCTTTATTACTCCAATGGATGGTAGCCTAGTCATTATGGAAGGTAGTATGTTGTCGAGATTTTTGTTACTCTAAGGGATGGTAGCCTTGTCATTATGGAAGTTAGTTTATTGTCGAGATTTTTGTTATTCCATTGGATGGTAGCCTTGTCATTATAGAAGGTAGTCTGTTGCCGAGATTTTTGTTACTACAATGGATTGTATCCTTGTTGTTATGGAAGGTAGTATGTTGTCGATATCTTTCTTACTCCAATGGATGGTAGCCTAGTCATTATGGAAGGTAGTATGTTGTCGAGATTTTTGTTACTCCATTGGATGGTAGCCTTGACATTATGGAAGGTAGTGTGTTATCGATATTTTTGTTATTCCAATGGATGGTAGCCTTGTCATTATGGAAGGTAGTCTGTTGTCGTGATTTTTTTACTCCAATGGATGGAATCCTTGTCATTATGGAAGGTAGTATGTTGTCGATATCTTTGTTACTATAAGGGATGGTGGCCTTGTCATTATGGAAAGTAGTTTGTTGTCGAGATTTTTGTTATTCCAATGGATGGTAGCCTTGTCATTATGAAAGGTAGTCTATTGTCGAGATTTTTGTTACTATAATAGAATGTAGCCTTGTCATTATGGAAGGTAGTCTGTTGTCGATATTTTTGTTACCCAAATGGATGGTAGCCTTTTCATTATAAAAGGTAGTATTTTGTCGAGATTTTTGTCACTACAATGGATGGTAGCCATGTCATTATGGAAGGTAGTTTGTTGTCAAGATTTTTGTTACTTCAATAGATTGTAGCCTTTTCGTTATGGAAGATAGTCTGTTGTCGAGATTTTTATTACTATAATAGATTGTAGCCTTGTCATTATGGAAGGTAGTATGTTGTCGAGATTCTTGTTACTACAATGGATGGTAGCCTTGTCATTATTGAAGGTAGTCTATTGTCGAGATTTTTGTCACTACAATGGATGGTAGCCTTGTCATTATGGAAGGTAGTCTATTGTCGATATTTTTGTTACTACAATGGATTGTAGCCTTGTTGTTATGGAAGGTAGTCTACTATCGATATCTTTGTTACTCCAAAGGATGGTAGCCTATTCATTAAAGAAGGTAGTCTGTTTTAGAGATTTTTGTTACTCCAATGGATGGTATCCTTGTGATTATGAAAGGTAGTATGTTGTCGATATCTTTGTTACTCCAATGCATGGTAGCTTTCTCATTATGGAAGGTAGTTTGTTGTAGATATTTTTGTTACTCCAATGGATGGTAGCCTTGTCATTATGCAAGGTAGTGTGTTATCGTTATTTTTGTTATTCCAATAGATGGTAGCTTTTTCATTATTGAATGTAGTCTGTTGTCGAGATTTTTGTTACTCCAATGGATGGTAGCCTTGTCACTATGGAAGGTAGTCTGTTGTCGAGATTTTTGTTACTACAATGGTTGGTAGCCTTGTCATTATGGAAAGTAGTCTGTTGTCGTGATTTTTGTTAATACAATGTATTATAGCCTTGTCTTTATGGAAGGTAGTCTGTTATCGATATCTTTGTTACTCCAATGGATGGTAGCCTAGTCATTATGGAAGGTAGTCTGTTGTCGAGATTTTTGTTACTATAAGAGATGGTAGCCTTGTCATTATGGAAGGTAGTCTATTGTCGAGATTTTTATTACTACAATGGATTGTAGCCTTGTCGTTATGGCAGGTAGTCTGCTATCGATATCTTTGTTACTCCAAAGGATGGTAGCCTAATCATTATAGAAGGTAGTCTGTTTTCGAGATTTTTGTTACTCCAATGGATGGTATCCTTGTGATTATGGAAGGTAGAATGTTGTTGATATCTTTGTTACTCCAATGGATGGTAGCCTTGTCATTATGTAAGGTAGTCTGTTGTCGAGATTTTTGTTACTACATTAGATGGTAGCCTTGTCATTATGGAAGGTAGTCTGTTGTCGTGATTTTTGTTAATACAATGGATTATAGCCTTGTCTTTATGGAAGGTAGTCTGTTGTCGATATCTTTGTTACTCCTATGGAAGGTAGTCTGTTGTCGAGATTTTTGTTACTCTAAGGGATGATAGCCTTGTCATTATGAAAGGTAGTCTATTGTCGAGATTTTTATTACTACAATGGATTGTAGCCTTGTCGTTATGGCAGGTAGTCTGCTATCAATATCTTTGTCACTCCAAAGGATGGTAGCCTAGTCATTATAGAAGGTAGTCTGTTTTCGAGATTTTTGTTACTCCAATGGATGGTATCCTTGTGATTATGGAAGGTATTATGTTGTCGATATCTTTGTTACTCCAATGGATGGTAGCCTTGTCATTATGCAAGGTAGTGTGTTATCGATATTTTTTTTATTCCAATAGATGGTAGCCTTGTCATTATGGAAGGTAGTCTGTTGTCGAGATTTTTGTTACTCCAATGGATGGTAGCCTTGTCACTATGGAAGGTAGTCTATTGTCGAGATTTTTGTTACTACATTGGATGGTAGACTTGTCATTATGGAAGGTAGTGTGTTGTCGATATTTTTCTTATTCCAATGGATGGAAGCCTTGTCATTATGGAAGGTAGTGTGTTGTCGATATTTGTCTTATTCCAATGGATGGAAGCCTTGTCATTATGGAAGGTAGTCTATTGTCGTGATTTTTGTTACTCCAATGGATGGTATCCTTGTCATTATGGAAGGTGGTATGTTGTCGATATCTTTGTTACTCCAATGGATGGTAGCCTTGTCATTATGGAAGGTAGTCTGTTGTCGAGATTTTTGTTACTCCAATGGATGGTAGGCTTGTCATTATGGAAGGTAGTCTATCGTCTAGATTTTGTTACTATATTGGATGGTAGCCTTGTCATTATGGAAGGTAGTGTGTTGTCGAGATTTTTGTTAATACAATGGATTATAGGCTTGTCGTTATGGAAGGTAGTCTGTTGTTGATATCTTTCTTACTCCAATGGATGGTAGCCTAGTCATTATGGAAGGTATTCTGTTGTCGAGATTTTTGTTAATCTAAGGGATGGTAGCCTTGTCATTATGGAATTTAGTTTATTGTCGAGATTTTTGTTATTCCATTGGATGGTAGCCTTGTCATTATAGAAGGTAGTCTGTTGTCGAGATTTTTGTTACTACAATTGATTGTATCCTTGTCGTTATGGAAGGTAGTATGTTGTCGATATCTTTCTTACTCCAATTGATGGAAGCCTAGTCATTATGGAATGTAGTCTGTTGTCGAGATTTTTGTTTCTCCGTTGGATGGTAGCCTTGTCATTATGAAAGGTAGTGTGTTATCGATATTTTTGTTATTCCAATAGATGGTAGCCTTGTCATTATGGAAGGTAGTCTATTGTCGAGATTTTTGTCACTACAATGGATGGTAGCCTTGTCATTATGGAAGGTGGTCTAATGTCGAGATTTTTGTTACTACAATGGATTGTAGCCATGTCGTTATGGCAGGTAGTCTGCTATCGATATCTTTGTTACTCCGAAGGATGGTAGCCTAGTCATTATAGAAGGTAGTCTGTTTTCGAGATTTTAGTTAGGCCAATGGATGGTATCCTTGTGATTATGGAAGGTAGTATGTTGCCGATATCTTTGTTACTCCAATGGATGGTAGCCTTGTCATTATGGAAGGTAGTCTGTTGTAGAGATTTTTGTTACTCCAATGGATGGTAGCCTTGTCAT
Organism: Vicia faba; assembly: GCA_948472305.1. Taxonomy (NCBI): domain Eukaryota; kingdom Viridiplantae; phylum Streptophyta; class Magnoliopsida; order Fabales; family Fabaceae; genus Vicia; species Vicia faba. The sequence goes on from OX451741.1 coordinate 751,200,239, forward strand.
TATGCAAGGTAGTGTGTTTTCGATATTTTTGTTATTCCAATAGATGGTAGCCTTGTTATTATGGAAGGTAGTCGTTTGTCGAGATTTTTGTTACTCTAAGGGATTATAGCCTTGTCATTATGGAAGGTAGTCTATTGTCGAGATTTTGGTTACTACAATGGATTGTAGCCTTGTCGTTATGGTAGGTAGTCTGCTATCGATATCTTTGTTACTCCAAAGGATGGTAGCCTAGTCATTATAGAAGGTAGTCTCTTTTCGAGATTTTTGTTACTTCAATGGATGGTATCCTTGTGATTATGGAAGGTAGTATGTTGTCGATATCTTTGTAACTCCAATGGATGGTATCCTTGTCATTATGGAAGGTAGTCTGTTGTAGAGATTTTTGTTACTCCAATAGATGGTAGCCTTGTCATTATGCAAGGTAGTGTGTTGTCGATATTTTTGTTACTACAATGCATTGTAGCCTTGTCATTATGGAAGGTAGTCTGTTGTCGAGATTTTTGTTACTCCAATGGATGGTAGCCTTGTCACTATGGAAGGTAGTTTGTTGTCGAGATTTTTGTTACTACATTGGATGGTAGCCTTGTCATTATGGAAGGTAGTGTGTTGTCGATATTTTTCTTATTCCAATGGATGGAAGCCTTGTCATTATGGAAGGTAGTGTGTTATTGATATTTTTCTTATTCCAATGGATGGAAGCCTTGTCATTATGGAAGGTAGTCTATTGTCGTGATTTTTGTTACTCCAATAGATGGTATCCTTGTCATTATGGAAGGTGGTATGTTGTCGATATCTTTGTTACTCCAATGGATGGTAGCCTTGTCATTATGGAAGGTAGTATGTTGTCGAGATTTTTGTTACTCCAATGGATGGTAGGCTTGTCATTATGGAAGGTGGTCTATTGTCGAGATTTTTGTTACTACATTGGATGGTAGCCTTGTCATTATGGAAGGTAGTCTGTTGTCGAGATTTTTGTTACTACAATGGATTGTAGCCTTGTCGTTATAAAAGGTAGTCTGTTGTTGATATCTTTGTTACTCCAATGGATGGTAGCCTAGTCATTATGGAAGGTAGTCTGTTGCGAGATTTTTGTTAATCTAAGAGATGGTAGCCTTGTCATTATGGAAGTTAGTTTATTGTCGAGATTTTTGTTATTCCATTGGATGGTAGCCTTGTCATTATAGAAGGTAGTCTTTTGTCGAGATTTTTGTTACTACAATGGATTGTATCCTTGTCGTTATGGAAGGTAGTATTTTGTCGATATCTTTCTTACTCCAATTGATGGTAGCCTAGTCATTATGGAATGTAGTCTATTGTCGAGATTTTTTTTTCTCCGTTGGATGGTAGCCTTGTCATTATGGAAGGTAGTGTGTTATCGATATTTTTGTTATTCCAATGGATGGTAGCCTTGTCATTATGGAAGGTAGTCTGTTGTCGTGATTTTTTTACTCCAACGGATGGTATCCTTGTCATTAGGGAAGGTAGTATGTTGTCGATATATTTGTTACTCCTATGGATGGTAGCCTTGTCATTATGGAAGGTAGTCTATTGTCTAGATTTTTGTTACTATAAGGGATGGTAGCCTTGTCATTATCGAAAGTAGTTTGTTGTCGAGATTTTAGTTATTCCAATGGATGGTAGACTTGTCATTATGAAAGGTAGTCTATTGTCAATATTTTTGTTACTATAATAGATTGTAGCCATGTCATTATGGAAGGTAGTCTGTTGTCGATATTTTTGTTACTCCAATGGATGGTAGCCTTGTCATTATAGAAGGTAGTATTTTGTCGAGATTTTTGTCACTACAATGGATGGTAGCCATGTCATTATGGAAGGTAGTTTGTTGTCGAGATTTTTGTTACTACAATAAATTGTAGCCTTTTCGTTATGGAAGATAGTCTGTTGTCGAGATTTTTGTTACTATAATAGATTGTAGCCTTGTCATTATGGAAGGTAATATGTTGTTGAGATTCTTGTTACTACAATGGATGGTAGCCTTGTCATTGTGGAAGGTAGTCTATTGTCGAGATTTTTGTCACTACAATGGATGGTAGCCTTGTCATTATGGAAGGTGGTCTAATGTCGAGATTTTTGTTACTACAATGGATTGTAGCCTTGTCGTTATGGCAGGTAGTCTACTATCGATATCTTTGTTACTCCGAAGGATGGTAGCCTAGTCATTATAGAAGGTAGTCTGTTTTCGAGATTTTTGTTACTCCAATGGATGGTATCCTTGTGATTATGGAAGGTAGTATGTTGTCGATATCTTTGTTACTCCAATGGATGGTAGCCTTGTCATTATGGAAGGTAGTTTGTTGTAGAGATTTTTGTTACTCCAATGGATGGTAGCCTTGTCATTATGCAAGGTAGTGTGTTGTCGATATTTTTGTTATTCCAATAGATGGTAGCCTTGTTATTATGGAAGGTAGTCTGTTGTCGAGATTTTTGTTACTCTAAGGGATGGTAGCCTTGTCATTATGGAAGGTAGTCTATTGTCGAGATTTTGGTTACTACAATGGATTGTAGCCTTGTCGTTATGGCAGGTAGTCTGCTATCGATATCTTTGTTACTCCAAAGGATGGTAGCCTAGTCATTATAGAAGGTAGTCTGTTATCGAGATTTTTGTTACTTCAATGGATGGTATCCTTGTGATTATGGAAGGTAGTATGTTGTCGATATCTTTGTTACTCCAATGGATGGTATCGTTGTCATTATGGAAGGTAATCTGTTGTAGAGATTTTTGTTACTCCAATGGATGGTAGCCTTGTCATTATGCAAGGTAGTGTGTTGTCGATATTTTTGTTATTCCAGTAGATGGTAGCCTTGTCATTATGGAAGGTAGTCTGTTGTCGAGATTTTTGTTACTCCAATGGATGGTAGCCTTGTCACTATGGAAGGTAGTTTGTTGTCGAGATTTTTGTTACTACATTGGATTGTAGCCTTGTCATTACGGAAGGTAGTTTGTTGTCTTGGTTTTTGTTACTACAATGGATTGTAGCCTTGTCTTTATGGAAGGTAGTCTGTTGTGGATATCTTTGTTACTCCAATGGATGGTAGCCTAGTCATTATGGAAGGTAGTTTGTTATCGAGATTTTTGTTACTGTAAGGGATGGTAGCCTTTTAATTATGGAAGGTAGTCTATTGTCGAGATTTTTGGTACTACAATGGATTGTAGCCATGTCGTTATGGCAGGTAGTCTGCTACGATATCTTTGTTACTCCAAAGGATGGTAGCCTAGTCATTATAGAAGGTAGTCTGTTTTCGAGATTTTTGTTACTCCAATGGATGGTATCCTTGTGATTATGGAAGGTAGTATGTTGTCGATATCTTTGTTACTCTAATGGATGGTAGCCTTGTCATTATGTAAGGTAGTCTGTTGTCGAGATTTTTGTTACTACATTGGATGGTAGCCTTGTCATTATGGAAGGTAGTCTGTTGTCGTGATTTTTTTTAATACAATGGATTATAGCCTTGTCTTTATGGAAGGTAGTCTATTGTCGATATCTTTGTTACTCCAATGGAGGGTAGCCTAGTCACTATGGAAGGTAGTCTGTTGTCGAGATTTTTGTTATTCTAAGGGATTATAGCCTTGTCATTATGGAAGGTAGTCTATTGTCGAGATTTTTATTACTACAATGGTTTGTAGCCTTGTCGTTATGGCAGGTAGTCTGCTATCGATATCTTTGTTACTCCAAAGGATGGTAGCCTAGTCATTATAGAAGGTAGTCTGTTATCGAGATTTTTGTTACTCCGATGGATGGTATCCTTGTGATTATGGAAGGTAGTATGTTGTCGATATCTTTGTTACTCCAATGGATGGTAGCCTTGTCATTATGTAAGGTAGTCTGTTGTAGAGATTTTTGTTACTCCAATGGATGGTAGCATTTTCATTATGCAAGGTAGTGTGTTGTCGATATTTTTTTTATTCCAATAGATGGTAGCCTTGTCATTATGGAAGGTAGTCTGTTGTCAAGATTTTTGTTACTCCAATGGATGGTAGCCTTGTCACTTTGGAAGGTAGTCTGTTGTCGAGATTTTTGTTACTACATTGGATGGTAGTCTTGTCATTATGGAAGGTAGTGTGTTGTTGATATTTTTCTTATTCCAATGGATGGAAGCTTTGTCATTATGGAAGGTAGTTTGTTGTCGATATTTTTCTTATTCCAATGGATGGAAGCCTTGTCATTATGGAAGGTAGTCTATTGTCGTGATTTTTGTTACTCCAATGGATGGTATCCTTGTCATTATGGAAGGTGGTATGTTGTCGATATCTTTGTTACTCCAATGGATGGTAGCCTTGTCATTATGGAAAGTAGTCTGTTGTCGAGATTATTGTTACTCCAATGGATGGTAGGCTCGTCATTATGGAAGGTAGTCTGTTGTCGAGATTTTTGTTACTACATTGGATGGTAGCCTTGTCATTATGGAAAGTAGTCTGTTGTCGAGATTTTTGTTACTACAATGGATTGTAGCCTTGCCGTTATGGAAGGTAGTCTGTTGTTGATATCTTTGTTAATCCAATGGATGGTAGCCTAGTCATTATGGAAGGTAGTCTATTGTCGAGATTTTTGTTAATCTAAGGGATGGTAGCCTTGTCATTATGGAAGTTAGTTTATTGTCGACATTTTTGTTATTCCATTGGATGGTAGCCTTATCATTATAGAAGGTAGTCTGTTATCGAGATTTTTGTTACTACAATGGATTGTATCCTTGTCGTTATGGAAGGTAGTATGTTGTCGATATCTTTCTTACTCCAATGGATGGTAGCCTAGTCATTATGGAATGTAGTGTGTTGTCGAGATTTTTTTTTCTCCGTTGGATGGTAGCTTTGTCATTATGGAAGGTAGTGTGTTATCTATATTTTTGTTATTCCAATGGATGGTAGCCTTGTCATTATGGAAGGTTGTCTGTTGTCGTGATTTGTTTACTCCAATGGATGGTATCCTTGTCATTATGGATGGTAGTCTATTGTCTAGATTTTTGTTACTATAAGGGATGGTGGCCTTGTCATTATGGAAAGTAGTTTGTTGTCGAGATTTTGGTTATTCCAATGGATGGTAGCCTTTTCATTATGAAAGGTAGTCTATTGTCAATATTTTTGTTACTATAATAGATTGTAGCCTTGTCATTATGGAAGGTAGTCAGTTGTCGATATTTTTGTTACTCCAATGGACGGTAGCCTTGTCATTATAGAAGGTAGTATTTTGTCGAGATTTTTGTCACTATAATGGATGGTAGCCATCTTATTATGGAAGGCAGTCTGTTGTCGAGATTTTTGTTACTACAATAGATTTTAGCCTTTTCGTTATGGAAGATAGTCTGTTGTCGAGATTTTTGTTACTATAATAGATTGTAGCCTTGTCATTATGGAAGGTAGTATGTTGTCGAGATTCTTGTTACTACAATGGATGGTAGCCTTGTGATTATGGAAGGTAGTCTATTGTCGAGATTTTTGTCACTCCAATGGATTGTAGCCTTGTCATTATGGAAGGTGGTCTAATGTCGAGATTTTTGTTACTACAACGGATTGTAGCCTTGTCGTTATGGCAGGTAGTCTGCTATCGATATCTTTGTTACTCCAAAGGATGGTAGCCTAGTCATTATAGAAGGTAGTCTATTTTCGAGATTTTTGTTACTCCAATTGATGGTATCCTTGTGATTATGGAAGGTAGTATGTTGTCGATATCTTTGTTACTCCAATGGATGGTAGCCTTGTCATTATGGAAGGTAGTCTATTGTAGAGATTTTTGTTACTCCAATGGATGGTAGCCTTGTCATTATGCAAGGTAGTGTGTTATCGATATTTTTGTTATTCCAATAGATGGTAGCCTTGTTATTATGGAAGGTAGTCTGTTGTCGAGATTTTTGTTACTCTAAGGGATGGTAGCCTTGTCATTATTGAAGGTAGTCTATTGTCGAGATTTTTGTTACTACAATGGATTGTAGCCTTGTCGATATGGCAGGTAGTCTACTATCGATATCTTTGTTACTACAAAGGATGGTAGCCTAGTCATTATAGAAGGTAGTCTGTTTTCAAGATTTTTGTTACTCCAATGGATGGTATCCTTGTGATTATGGAAGGTAGTATGTTGTTGATATCTTTGTTACTCCAATGGATGGTATCCTTGTCATTATGGAAGGTAGTCTGTTGTAGAGATTTTTCTTACTCCAATGGATGGTAGCCTTGTCATTATGCAAGGTAGTGTGTTGTCGATATTTTTGTTATTCCAATAGATGGTAGCCATGTCATTATGGAAGGTAGTCTGTTGTCGATATTTTTGTTACTCTAAGGGATGGTAGCCTTGTCATTATGGAAGGTAGTCTATTGTCGAGATTTTTGTTACTACAATGGATTGTAGCTTTGTCGTTATGGCAGGTAGTCTGCTACGATATCTTTGTTACTCCAAAGGATGGTAGCCTTCTCATTATAGAAGGTAGTCTGTTTTCGAGATTTTTGTTACTCCAATGGATGGTATCCTTGTGATTATGGAAGGTAGTATGTAGTCGATATCTTTGTTACTCCAATGGATGGTAGCCTTGTCATTATGGAAGGTAGTCTGTTGTAGAGATTTTTGTTACTCCAATGGATGGTAGCCTTGTAATTATGCAAGGTAGTGTGTTGTCGATATTTTTTTATTCCAATAGATGGTAGCCTTGTCATTATGGAAGGTAGTCTGTTGTCGAGATTTTTGTTACTCCAATGGATGGTAGCCTTGTCACTATGGAAGGTAGTCCGTTGTCGAGATTTTTGTTACTACATTGGATGGTAGCCTTGTCATTATGGAAGGTAGTGTGTTGTCGATATTTTTCTTATTCCAATGGATGGAAGCCTTGTCATTATGGAAGGTAGTCTGTTGTCGAGATTTTTGTTACTCCAATGGATGGAAGCCTTGTCATTATGGAAGGTAGTCTGTTGTCGTGATTTTCGGTTACTCCAAAGGATTGTAGCCTAGTCATTATAGAAGGTAGTCTGTTTTCAAGATTTTTCTTACTCCAATGGATGGTATCCTTGTGATTATGGAAGGTAGTATGTTGTCGATATCTTTGTTACTCTAATGGATGGTATCCTTGTCATTATGGAAGGTAGTCTGTTGTAGAGATTTTTGTTACTCCAATGGATGGTAGCCTTGTCATTATGCAAGGTAGTGTGTTGTCGATATTTTTGTTATTCCAATAGATGGTAGCCTTGTCATTATTGAAGGTAGTCTGTTGTCGAGATTTTTGTTACTCCAATGGATGGTAGCCTTGTCACTATGGAAGGTAGTCTGTTGTCGAGATTTTTGTTACTACATTGGATGGTAGCCTTGTCATTATGGAAGGTAGTCTGTTGTCTTGATTTTTGTTACTACAATGGATTGTAGCCTTGTCTTTATGGAAGGTAGTCTGTTGTGGATATCTTTGTTACTCCAATGGATGGTAGCCTAGTCATTATGGAAGGTAGTCTGTTGTCGAGATTTTTGTTACTCTAAGGGATGGTAGCCTTGTCATTATGGAAGGTAGTCTATTGTCGAGATTTTTGTTACTACAATGGATTGTAGCCTTGTCGTTATGGCAGGTAGTCTGCTACGATATCTTTGTTACTCCAAATGATGGTAGCCTTGTCATTATAGAAGGTAGTCTGTTTTCGAGATTTTTGTTACTCCAATGGATGGTATCCTTGTGATTATGGAAGGTAGTATGTAGTCGATATCTTTGTTACTCCAATGGATGGTAGCCTTGTCATTATGGAAGGTAGTCCGTTGTAGAGATTTTTGTTACTCCAATGGATGGTAGCCTTGTCATTATGCAAGGTAGTGTGTTGTCGATATTTTTTTATTCCAATAGATGGTAGCCTTGTCATTATGGAAGGTAGTCTGTTGTCGAGATTTTTGTTACTCCAATGGATGGTAGCCTTGTCACTATGGAAGGTAGTCCGTTGTCGAGATTTTTGTTACTACATTGGATGGTAGCCTTGTCATTATGGAAGGTAGTGTGTTGTCGATATTTTTCTTATTCCAATGGATGGAAGCCTTGTCATTCTGGAAGGTAGTCTGTTGTCGAGATTTCTGTTACTCCAATGGATGGAAGCCTTGTCATTATGGAAGGTAGTCTGTTGTCGTGATTTTCTGTTACTCCAAAGGATTATAGCCTAGTCATTATAGAAGGTAATCTGTTTTCAAGATTTTTGTTACTCCAATGGATGGTATCCTTGTGATTATGGAAGGTAGTATGTTATCGATATCTTTGTTACTCTAATGGATGGTATCCTTGTCATTATGGAAGGTAGTCTGTTGTAGAGATTTTTGTTACTCCAATGGATGGTAGCCTTGTCATTATGCAAGGTAGTGTGTTGTCGATATTTTTGTTATTCCAATAGATGGTAGCCTTGTCATTATTGAAGGTAGTCTGTTGTTGAGAATTTTGTTACTCCAATGGATGGTAGCCTTGTCACTATGGAAGGTAGTCTGTTGTCGAGATTTTCGTTACTACATTGGATGGTAGCCTTGTCATTATGGAAGGTAGTCTGTTGTCTTGATTTTTGTTACTACAGTGGATTGTAGCCTTGTCTTTATGGAAGGTAGTCTGTTGTGGATATCTTTGTTACTCCAATGGATGGTAGCCTAGTCATTATGGAAGGTAGTCTGTTGTCGAGATTTTTGTAACTCTAAGGGATGGTAGCCTTGTCATTATGGAAGGTAGTCTATTGTCGAGATTTTTGTTACTACAATGGATTGTAGCCTTGTCGTTATGGCAGGTAGTCTGCTACGATATCTTTGTTACTCCAAAGGGTGGTAGCCTAGTCATTATAGAAGGTAGTCTGTTTTCGAGATTTTTGTTACTCCAATGGATGGTATCCTTGTGATTATGGAAGGAAGTATGTTGTCGATATCTTTGTTACTCCAATGGATGGCAGCCTTGTCATTATAGAAGGTAGTCTGTTGTAGAGATTTTTGTTACTCCAATGGATGGTAGCCTTGTCATTATGCAAGGTAGTGTGTTTTTGATATTTTTTTATTCCAATAGATGGTAGCCTTGTCATTATGGAAGGTAGTCTGTTGTCGATATTTTTGTTACTCCAATGGATGGTAGCCTTGTCACTATGGAAGGTAGTCCGTTGTCGAGATTTTTGTTACTACATTGGATGGTAGCCTTGTCATTATGGAAGGTAGTGTGTTGTCGATATTTTTCTTATTCCAATGGATGGAAGCCTTTTCATTATGGAAGGTAGTCTGTTGTCGAGATTTTTGTTACTCCAATGGATGGAAGCCTTATCATTATGGAAGGTAGTCTGTTGTCGTGATTTTTGTTACTACAATGGATTGTAGCCTTGGCTTTATGGAAGGTAGTCTGTTGTCGAGAATTTTTTTATTCCATTGGATGGTAGCCTTGTCATTATAGAAGGTAGTCTGTTGTCGAGATTTTTGTTACTACAATGGATTGTATCCTTGTCGTTATGGAAGGTAGTATGTTGTCGATATCTTTGTTACTCCAATGGATTGTAGCCTTGTCAATATGGAAGGTAGTCTGTTGTCGATATTTTTGTTATTTTAATAGATGGTAGCCTTGTTATTATGGAAGGTAGTCTGTTGTCGAGATTTTTGTTACTCTAAGGGATGGTAGCCTTGTCATTATGGAAGGTAGTCTATTGTCGAGATTTTTGTTACTACAATGGATTGTAGCCTTGTCGATATGGCAGGTAGTCTGCTATCGATATCTTTGTTACTCCAAAGGATGGTAGCCTAGTCATTATAGAAGGTAGTCTGTTTTCAAGATTTTTGTTACTCCAATGGATGGTATCCTTGTGATTATGGAAGGTAGTATGTTGTTGATATCTTTGTTACTCCAATGGATGGTATCCTTGTCATTATGGAAGGTAGTCTGTTGTAGAGATTTTTCTTACTCCAATGGATGGTAGCCTTGTCATTATGCAAGGTAGTGTGTTGTCGATATTTTTGTTATTCCAATAGATGGTAGCCATGTCATTATGGAAGGTAGTCTGTTGTCGAGATTTTTGTTACTCTAAGGGATGGTAGCCTTGTCATTATGGAAGGTAGTCTATTGTCGAGATTTTTGTTACTACAATGGATTGTAGCTTTGTCGTTATGGCAGGTAGTCTGCTACGATATCTTTGTTACTCCAAAGGATGGTAGCCTTGTCATTATAGAAGTTACTCTGTTTTCGAGATTTTTGTTACTCCAATGGATGGTATCCTTGTGATTATGGAAGGTAGTATGTAGTCGATATCTTTGTTACTCCAATGGATGGTAGCCTTGTCATTATGGAAGGTAGTCTGTTGTAGAGATTTTTGTTACTCCAATGGATGGTAGCCTTGTCATTATGCAAGGTAGTGTGTTGTCGATATTTTTTTATTCCAATAGATGGTAGCCTTGTCATTATGGAAGGTAGTCTGTTGTCGAGATTTTTGTTACTCCAATGGATGGTAGCCTTGTCACTATGGAAGGTAGTCCGTTGTCGAGATTTTTGTTACTACATTGGATGGTAGCCTTGTCATTATGGAAGGTAGTGTGTTGTCGATATTTTTCTTATTCCAATGGATGGAAGCCTTGTCATTATGGAAGGTAGTCTGTTGTCAATATTTTTGTTACTCCAATGGATGGAAGCCTTGTCATTATGGAAGGTAGTCTGTTGTCGTGATTTTCTGTTACTCCAAAGGATTATAGCCTAGTCATTATAGAAGGTAGTCTGTTTTCAAGATTTTTGTTACTCCAATGGATGGTATCCTTGTGATTATGGAAGGTAGTATGTTGTCGATATCTTTGTTACTCTAATGGATGGTATCCTTGTCATTATGGAAGGTAGTCTGTTGTAGAGAATTTTGTTACTCCAATGGATGGTAGCCTTGTCATTATGCAAGGTAGTGTGTTGTCGATATTTTTGTTATTCCAATAGATGGTAGCCTTGTCATTATTGAAGGTAGTCTGTTGTCGAGATTTTTGTTACTCCAATGGATGGTAGCCTTGTCACTATGGAAGGTAGTCTGTTGTCGAGATTTTTGTTACTACATTGGATGGTAGCCTTGTCATTATGGAAGGTAGTCTGTTGTATTGATTTTTGTTACTACAATGGATTGTAGCCTTGTCTTTATGGAAGGTAGTCTATTGTGGATATCTTTGTTACTCCAATGGATGGTAGCCTAGTCATTATGGAAGGTAGTCTGTTGTCGAGATTTTTGTTACTCTAAGGGATGGTAGCCTTGTCATTATGGAAGGTAGTCTATTGTCGAGATTTTTTTTACTACAATGGATTGTAGCCTTGTCGTTATGGCAGGTAGTCTGCTACAATATCTTTGTTACTCCAAAGGATGGTAGCCTAGTCATTATAGAAGGTAGTCTGTTTTCGAGATTTTTGTTACTCCAATGGATGGTATCCTTGTGATTATGGAAGGAAGTATGTTGTCGATATCTTTGTTACTCCAATGGATGGCAGCCTTGTCATTATCGAAGGTAGTCTGTTGTAGAGATTTTTGTTACTCCAATGGATGGTAGCCTTGTCATTATGCAAGGTAGTGTGTTTTCGATATTTTTTTATTCCAATAGATGGTAGCCTTGTCATTATGGAAGGTAGTCTGTTGTCGAGATTTTTGTTACTCCAATGGATGGTAGCCTTGTCACTATGGAAGGTAGTCTGTTGTCGAGATTTTTGTTACTACATTGGATGGTAGCCTTGTCATTATGGAAGGTAGTCTGTTGTAGAGATATTTGTTACTCCAATGGATGGTAGCCTTGTCATTATGCAAGGTAGTGTGTTGTCGATATTTTTGTTATTCCAATAGATGGTAGCCTTGTTATTATGGAAGGTAGTCTGTTGTCGGGATTTTTGTTACTCTAAGGGATGGTAGCCTTGTCATTATGGAAGGTAGTCTAATGTCGAGATTTTTGTTACTTCAATGGATTGTAGCCTTGTCGTTATGGCAGGTAGTCTGTTTTCAGGATTTTTGTTACTCCAATGGATGGTATCCTTGTTATTATGGAAGGTAGTATGTTGTCGATATCTTTGTTACTCCAATGGATGGTATCCTTGTAATTATGGAAGGTAGTCTGTTGTAGAGATTTTTGTTACTCCAATAGATGGTAGCCTTGTCATTATGCAAGGTAGTGTGTTGTCGATATTTTTGTTATTCCAATAGATGGTAGCCTTGTCATTATTGAAGGTAATTTGTTGTCGATATTTTTGTTACTCCAATGGATGGTAGCCTTGTCACTATGGAAGGTAGTCTGTTGTCGAGATTTTTGTTACTACATTAGATGGTAGCCTTGTCATTATGGAAGGTAGTCTGTTGTCTTGATTTTTGTTACTACAATGGATTGTAGCCTTGTCTTTATGGAAGGTAGTCTGTTGTGGATATCTTTGTTACTCCAATGGATGGTAGCCTAGTCATTATGGAAGGTAGTCTGTTGTCGAGATTTTTGTTACTCCAAAGGATGGTAGCCTAGTCATTATGGAAGGTAGTCTGTTTTCGAGATTTTTGTTACTCCAATGGATGGTAGCCTTGTCATTATGCAAAGTAGTGTGTTGTCGATATTTTTGTTATTCCAATAGATGGTAGCCTTGTCATTATGGAAGGTAGTCTGTTGTAGAGATTTTTGTTACTCCAATGGATGTTAGCCTTGTCATTATGCAAGGTAGTGTGTTGTCGATATTTTTGTTATTCCAATAGATGGTAGCCTTGTCATTATGGAAGGTAGTCTGTTGTCGAGATTTTTGTTACTCCAATGGATGGTAGCCTTGTCACAATGGAAGGTAGTTTGTTGTCGAGATTTTTGTTACTACATTGGATGGTAGCCTTGTCATTATGGAAGGTAGTCTGTTGTCGTTATTTTTTTTACTACAATGGAGTGTAGCCTTGTCTTTATGGAAGGTAGTCTGTTGTCGATATCTTTGTTACTCCACTGGATGGTAGCCTAGTCATTATGGAAGGTAGTCTGTTGTCTAGATTTTTGTTACTCTAAGGGATGGTAGCCTTGTCATTATGGAATTTAGTTTATTGTCGAGATTTTTTTATTCCAATGGATGGTAGCCATGTCATTATGGAAGGTAGTCTATTGTCGAGATTTTTGTTACTCCAATGGATGGTAGCCTTGTCATTATGGAAGGTAGTCTGTTGTAGAGATTTTTGTTACTCCAATGGATGGTAGCCTTGTCGTTATGCAAGGTAGTGTGTTGTCGATATTTTTGTTATTCCAATAGATGGTAGCCTTGTCATTATGGAAGGTAGTCTGTTGTCGAGATTTTTGTTACTCCAATGGATGGTAGCCTTGTCACAATGGAAGGTAGTTTGTTGTCGAGATTTTTGTTACTACATTGGATGGTAGCCTTGTCATTATGGAAGGTAGTCTGTTGTCGTTATTTTTTTTACTACAATGGATTGTAGCCTTGTCTTTATGGAAGGTAGTCTGTTGTCGATATCTTTGTTACTCCACTGGATGGTAGCCTAGTCATTATGGAAGGTAGTCTGTTGTCTAGATTTTTGTTACTCTAAGGGATGGTAGCCTTGTCATTATGGAATTTAGTTTATTGTCGAGATTTTTTTATTCCAATGGATCGTAGCCATGTCATTATGGAAGGTAAACTGTTGTCGAGATTTTTGTTACTCCAATGGATGGTATCCTTGTGATTATGGAAGGTAGTATGTTGTCGATATCTTTGTTACTCCAATGGATGGTGGCCTTGTCATTATGCAAGGTAGTGTGTTGTCGATATTTTTGTTATTCCAATAGATGGTAGCCTTGTCATTATTGAAGGTAATCTGTTGTCGAGATTTTTGTTACTCCAATGGATGGTAGCCTTTTCACTATGGAAGGTAGTCTGTTGTCGAGATTTTTGTTACTACATTGGATGGTAGCCTTGTCATTATGGAAGGTAGTCTGTTGTCTTGATTTTTGTTACTACAATGGATTGTAGCCTTGTCTTTATGGAAGGTAGTCTGTTGTGGATATCTTTGTTACTCCAATGGATGGTAGCCTAGTCATTATGGAAGGTAGTCTGTTGTCGAGATTTTTGTTACTCTAAGGGATGGTAGCCTTGTCATTATGGAAGGTAGTCTATTGTCGAGATTTTTGTTACTACAATGGATTATAGCTTTGTCGTTATGGCAGGTAGTCTGCTATCGATATCTTTGTTACTCCAAAGGATGGTAGCCTAGTCATTATAGAAGGTAGTCTGTTTTCGAGATTTTTGTTACTCCAATGGATGGTAGCCTTGTCATTATGCAAAGTAGTGTGTTGTCGATATTTTTGTTATTCCAATAGATGGTAGCCTTGTCATTATGGAAGGTAGTCTGTTGTAGAGATTTTTGTTACTCCAATGGATGGTAGCCTTGTCATTATGCAAGGTAGTGTGTTGTCGATATTTTTGTTATTCCAATAGATGGTAGCCTTGTCATTATGGAAGGTAGTCTGTTGTCGAGATTTTTGTTACTCCAATGGATGGTAGCCTTGTCACAATGGAAGGTAGTTTGTTGTCGAGATTTTTGTTACTACATTGGATGGTAGCCTTGTCATTATGGAAGGTAGTCTGTTGTTGTTATTTTTTTTACTACAATGGAGTGTAGCCTTGTCTTTATGGAAGGTAGTCTATTTTCGATATCTTTGTTACTCCAATGGATGGTAGCCTAGTCATTATGGAAGGTAGTCTGTTGTCTAGGTTTTTGTTACTCTAAGGGATGGTAGCCTTGTCATTATGGAATTTAGTTTATTGTCGATATTTTTTTATTCCAATGGATGGTAGCCTTGTCATTATGGAAGGTAGTCTGTTGTCGAGATTTTTGTTACTCCAATGGATGGTATCCTTGTGATTAAGGAAGATAGTATGTTGTCGATATGTTTGTTACTCCAATGGATGGTGGCCTTGTCATTATGCAAGGTAGTGTGTTGTCGATATTTTTGTTATTCCAATAGATGGTAGCCTTGTCATTATTGAAGGTAATCTGTTGTCGAGATTTTTGTTACTCCAATGGATGGTAGCCTTGTCACTATGGAAGGTAGTCTGTTGTCGAGAATTTTGTTACTACATTGGATGGTAGCCTTGTCATTATGGAAGGTAGTCTGTTGTCTTGATTTTTGTTACTACAATGGATTGTAGCCTTGTCTTTATGGAAGGTAGTCTGTTGTGGATATCTTTGTTACTCCAATGGATGGTAGCCTAGTCATTATGGAAGGTAGTCTGTTGTCGAGATTTTTGTTACTCTAAGGGATGGTAGCGTTGTCATTATGGAAGGTAGTCTATTGTCGAGATTTTTGTTACTACAATGGATTGTAGCTTTGTCGTTATGGCACGTAGTCTACTATCGATATCTTTGTTACTCCAAAGGATGGTAGCCTAGTCATTATAGAAGGTAGTATGTTTTCGAGATTTTTGTTACTCCAATGGATGGTAGCCTAGTCATTATGCAAAGTAGTGTGTTGTCGATATTTTTGTTATTCCAATAGATGGTAGCCTTGTCATTATGGAAGGTAGTCTGTTGTAGAGATTTTTGTTACTCCAATGGATGGTAGCCTTGTCATTATGAAAGGTAGTGTGTTGTCGATATTTTTGTTATTCCAATAGATGGTAGCCTTGTCATTATGGAAGGTAGTCTGTTGTCGAGATTTTTGTTACTCCAATGGATGGTAGCCTTGTCACAATGGAAGGTAGTTTGTTGTCGAGATTTTTGTTACTACATTGGATGGTAGCCTTGTCATTATGGAAGGTAGTCTGTTGCCGTTATTTTTTTTACTACAATGGAGTGTAGCCTTGTCTTTATGGAAGGTAGTCTGTTGTCGATATCTTTGTTACTCCAATGGATGGTAGCCTAGTCATTATGGAAGGTAGTCTATTGTCTAGATTTTTGTTACTCTAAGGGATGGTAGCCTTGTCATTATGGAATTTAGTTTATTGTCGAGATTTTTTTATTCCAATGAATGGTGGCCTTGTCATTATGGAAGGTAGTCTGTTGTCGAGATTTTTGTTACTCCAATGGATGGTAGCCTTGTCCCTATGGAAGGTAGTCTATTGTCGAGATTTTTGTTACTACATTGGATGGTAGCCTTGTCATTATGGAAGGTAGTTTGTTGTCGTGATTTTTGTTACTACAATGGATTGTAGCCTTGTCTTTATGGAAGGTAGTCTGTTGTCGATATCTTTGTTACTCCAATGGATGGTAGCCTAGTCATTAAGGAAGGTAGTCTGTTGTCGATATTTTTGTTACTCCAATGGATGGTATCGTTGTGATTATGGAAGGTAGTTTGTTGTCGATATCTTTGTTACACCAATGGATCGTAGCCTTGTCATTATGGAAGGTAGTCTGTTGTCGAGCTTTTTGTTACTCTAATGGATGGTAGCCTTGTCATTATAGAAGGTAGTATTTTATCGAGATTTTTGTCACTACAATGGATGGTAGCCATGTCATTATGGAATGTAGTCTGTTGTCGAGATTTTTGTTACTACAATAGATTGTAGCCTTTTCGTTATGGAAGATAGTCTGCTATCGATATCTTTGTTACTCGAAAGGATGTTAGCCTAGTCATTATAGAAGGTAGTATGTTTTCGAGATTTTTGTTACTCCAATGGATGGTATCCTTGAGATTATGGAAGGTAGTATGTTGTCGATATCTTTGTTACTCCAATGTATGGTAGCCTTGTCATTATGGAAGGTAGTCTGTTGTAGAGATTTTTGTTACTCCAATGGATGGTAGCCTTGTCATTATGGAAGGTAGTCTATTGTCGAGATTTTTGTTACTCCAATGGATGGTAGCCTTGTCACTATGGAAGGTAGTCTGTTGTCGAGATTTTTGTTACTCCAATGGATGGTAGCCTTATCACTATGGAAGGTAGTCTGTTGTCGAGATTTTTGTTACTACATTGGATGGTAGCCTTGTCATTATGGAAGGTAGTCTGTTGTCGTGATTTTTGTTACTACAATGGATTGTAGCCTTGTCTTTATGGAAGGTAATCTGTTGTCGATATCTTTGTTACTCCAATGGATGGTAGCCTAGTCATTATGGAAGGTAGTCTGTTGTCGAGATTTTTGTTACTACAATAGATTGTAGCCTTTTCGTTATGGAAGATAGTCTATTGTTAAGATTTTTGTTAATATAATAGATTGTAGCCTTGTCATTATGGATGGTAGTATGTTGTCGAGATTCTTGTTACTACAATGGATGGTAGCCTTGTCATTATGGAAGGTAGTCTATTGTCTAGATTTTTGTCACTACAATGGATGGTAGCCTTGTCATTATGGAAGGTACTCTATTTTCGAGATTTTTGTTACTCCAATGGATTGTATCCTTGTCGTTATGGCAGGTGGTCTGCTATCGATATCTTTGTTACTCCAAAGGATGTAGCCTAGTCATTATAGAAGGTAGTCTGTTTTCGAGATTTTTGTTACTCCAACGGATGGTATCCTTGTGATTATAGAAGGTAGTATGTTGTCGATATCTTTGTTACTCCAATGGATGGTAGCCTTGTCATTATGGAAGGTAGTCTGTTGTAGAGATTTTTGTTACTCCAATGGATGGTAGCCTTGTCATGATGCAAGGTAGTGTGTTGTCGATATTTTTGTTATTCCAATAAATGGTAGCCTTGTAGTTATGGAAGGTAGTCTGTTGTCGAGATTTTTGTTACTCCAATGGATGGTAGCCTTGTCACTATGAAAGGTAGTCTGTTGTTGAGATTTTTGTTACTACATTGGATGGTAGGCTTATCATTATGGAAGGTAGTCTGTTGTCGTTGTTTTTCTTACTACAATGGATTGTATCCTTGTCTTTATGGAAGGTAGTTTGTTGTCGATATCATTGTTACTCCAATGGATGGTAGCCTAGTCATTATGGAAGGTAGTCTGTTGTCGAGATTTTTGTTACTCTAAGGGATGGTAGCCTTGTCATTATGGAAGGTAGTCTATTGTCGAGATTTTTGTTACTACAATGGATTGTAGCCTTGTCGTTATGGCAGGTAGTCTACTATCGATATCTTTTTTACTCCAAAGGATGGTAGCCTAGTCATTATAGATGGTAGTCTGTATTCGAGATTTTTGTTATTCCAATGGATGGTATCCTTGTGATTATGGAAGGTAGTATGTTGTCGATATCTTTGTTACTCCAATGGATGGTAGCCTTGTCATTATGGAAGGTAGTCTGTTGTAGAGAGTTTTGTTACTCCAATGGATGGTAGCCTTGTCACTATGGAAGGTAGTCTATTTTCGAGATTTTTGTTACTACATTGGATGGTAGCCTTGTCATTATGGAAGGTAGTCTATTGTCGTGATTTTTGTTACTACAATGGATTGTAGCCTTGTCTTTAGGGAAGGTAATCTGTGTCGATATCTTTGTTACTCCAATGGATGGTAGCCTAGTCATTATGGAAGGTAGTCTGTTGTCGAGATTTTTGTTACTCTAAGGGATGGTAGCCTTGTCATTATGGAAGGTAGTCTATTGTCGAGATTTTTTTTACTACAATGGATTGTAGCTTTGCCGTTATGGCAGGTAGTCTGCTATAGATATCTTTGTTACTCCAAAGGATTGTAGCCTAGTCATTATAGAAGGTAGGCTGTTTTCGAGATTTTTATTACTCCAATGGATGGTAGCCTTGTCATTATACAAAGTAGTGTGTTGTCGATATTTTTGTTATTCCAATAGATGGAAGCCTTGTCATTATGGAAGGTAGTCTGTTGTAGAGATTTTTGTTACTCCAATGGATGGTAGCCTTGTCATTATGCAAGGTAGTGTGTTGTCGATATTTTTGTTATTCCAATAGATGGTAGCCTTGTCATTATGGAAGGTAGTCTGTTGTCGAGATTTTTGTTACTCCAATGGATGGTAGCCTTGTCACTATGGAAGGTAGTCTATTGTCGAGATTTTGGTTACTATATTGGATGGTAGCCTTGTCATTATGGAAGGTAGTCTGTTGTCGATATCTTTGTTACTCCAATGGATGGTGGCCTTGTCATTATGGAAGGTAGTCTGTTGTCGAGATTTTTGTTACTCCAATGGATGGTAGCCTTGTCACTGTCGAAGGTAGTCTGTTGTCGAGATTTTTGTTACTACATTGGATGGTAGCCTTGTCATTATGGAAGGTAGTTTGTTGTCGTGATTTTTGTTACTACAATGGATTCTAGCCTTGTCTTTATGGAAGGTAGTCTGTTGTCGATATCTTTGTTACTCCAATGGATGGTAGCCTAGTCATTAAGGATGGTAGTCTGTTGTCGATATTTTTGTTACTCCAATGGATGGTATCCTTGTGATTATGGAAGGTAGTTTGTTGTCGATATCTTTGTTACTCCAATGGATCGTAGCCTTGTCATTATGGAAGGTAGTCTGTTGTCGAGATTTTTGTTACTCCAATGGATGGAAGCCTTGTCACTATGGAAGGTAGTCTGTTGTCTAGATTTTTGTTACTACATTGGATGGTAGCCTTGTCATTATGGAAGGTAGTCTGTTGTCGTGATTTTTGTTACTACAATGGATTGTAGCCTTGTCTTTATGGAAGGTAGTCTGCTATAGATATCTTTGTTACTCCAATGGATGGTAACCAAGTCATTATAGAAGGTAGTCTGTTTTCGAGATTTTTGTTACTCCAATGGATGGTAGCCTTGTCATTATGCAAAGTAGTGTGTTGTCGATATTTTTGTTATTCCAACAGATGGTAGCCTTGTCATTATGGAAGGTAGTCTGTTGTAGAGATTTTTGTTACTCCAATGGATGGTAGCCTTGTCATTATGCAAGGTAGTGTTTTGTCGATATTTTTGTTATTCCAATAGATGGTAGCCTTGTCATTATGGAAGGTAGTCTGTTGTCGAGATTTTTGTTACTCCAATGGATGGTAGCCTTGTCACTATGGAAGGTAGTCTGTTGTCGAGATTTTTGTTACTATATTGGATGGTAGCCTTGTCATTATGGAAGGTAGTCTGTTGTCGTTATTTTTGTTACTACAATGGAGTGTAGCCTTGTCTTTATGGAAGGTAGTCTGTTGTCGATATCTTTGTTACTCCAATGGATGGTAGCCTAGTCATTATGGAAGGTAGTCTGTTGTCGAGATTTTTGTTACTCTATGGGATGGTAGCCTTGTCATTATGGAATTTAGTTTATTGTGGAGATTTTTTTATTCCAATGGATGGTAGCCTTGTCATTATGGAAGGTAGTCTGTTGTCGAGATTTTTGTTACTCCAATGGATGGTATCCTGGTGATTATGGAAGGTAGTATGTTGTCGATATCTTTGTTACTCCAATGGATGGTGGCCTTGTCATTATGGAAGGTAGTCTGTTGTCGAGATTTTTGTTACTCCAATGGATGGTAGCCTTGTCACTATGGAAGGTAGTCTGTTGTCGAGATTTTTGTTACTACATTGGATGGTAGCCTTGTCATTATGGAAGGTAGTTTGTTGTCGTGATTTTTGTTACTACAATGGATTGTAGCCTTGTCTTTATGGAAGGTAGTCTGTTTTCGATATCTTTGTTGCTCCAATGGATGGTAGCCTAGTCATTAAGGAAGGTAGTCTGTTGTCGATATTTTTGTTACTCCAATGGATGGTATCCTTGTGATTATGGAAGGTAGTTTGTTGTCGATATCTTTGTTACTCCAATGTATCGTAGCCTTGTCATTATGGAAGGTAGTCTGTTGTCGAGATTTTTGTTACTCCAATGGATGGTAGCCTTGTCACTATGGAAGGTAGTCTGTTGTCTAGATTTTTGTTACTACATTGTATGGTAGCCTTGTCATTATGGAAGGTAGTCTGTTGTCGTGATTTTTGTTACTACAATGGATTGTAGCCTTGTCTTTATGGAAGGTAGTCTGTTGTTGATATCTTTGTTACTCCAATGGATGGTAGCCTAGTCATTATAGAAGGTAGTCTGTTTTCGAGATTTTTGTTACTCCAATGGATGGTAGCCTTGTCATTATGCAAAGTAGTGTGTTGTCGATATTTTTGTTATTCCAATAGATGGTAGCCTTGTCATTATGGAAGGTAGTCTGTTGTAGAGATTTTTGTTACTCCAATGGATGGTAGCCTTGTCATTATGCAAGGTAGTGTGTTGTCGATATTTTTGTTATTCCAATAGATGGTAGCCTTGTCATTATGGAAGGTAGTCTGTTGTCGAGATTCTTGTTACTCCAATGGATGGTAGCCTTGTCATTATGGAAGGTAGTTTGTTGTCGTGATTTTTGTTACTACAATGGATTGTAGCCTTGTCTTTATGGAAGGTAGTCTGTTGTCGATATCTTTGTTACTCCAATGGATGGTAGCCTAGTCATTATGGAAGGTAGTCTGTTGTCGATATTTTTGTTACTCCAATGGATGGTATCCTTGTGATTATGGAAGGTAGTTTGTTGTCGATATCTTTGTTACTCCAATGGATCGTAGGCTTGTCATTATGGAAGGTAGTCTGTTGTCGAGATTTTTGTTACTCCAATGGATGGTAGCCTTGTCACTATGGAAGGTAGTCTTTTGTCTAGATTTTTGTTACTACATTGGATGGTAGCCTTGTCATTATGGAAGGTAGTCTGTTGTCGTGATTTTTGTTACTACAATGGATTGTAGCCTTGTCTTTATGGAAGGTAGTCTGCTATAGATATCTTTGTTACTCCAATGGATGGTAGCCTAGTCATTATAGAAGGTAGTCTGTTTTCGAGATTTTTGTTACTCCAATGGATGGTAGCCTTGTCATTATGCAAAGTAGTGTGTTGTCGATATTTTTGTTATTCCAACAGATAGTAGCCTTGTCATTATGGAAGGTAGTCTGTTGTAGAGATTTTTGTTACTCCAATGGATGGTAGCCTTGTCATTATGCAAGGTAGTGTGTTGTCGATATTTTTGTTATTCCAATAGATGGTAGCCTTGTCATTATGGAAGGTAGTCTGTTGTCGAGATTTTTGTTACTCCAATGGATGGTAGCCTTGTCACTATGGAAGGTAGTCTGTTGTCGAGATTTTTGTTACTATATTGGATGGTAGCCTTGTCATTATGGAAGGTAGTCTGTTGTCGATATCTTTGTTACTCCAATGGATGGTAGCCTAGTCATTATGGAAGGTAGTCTGTTGTCGAGATTTTTGTTACTCTAAGGGATGGTAGCCTTGTCATTATGGAATTTAGTTTATTATCGAGATTTTTTTATTCCAATGGATGGTAGCCTTGTCATTATGGAAGGTAGTCTGTTGTCGAGATTTTTGTTACTCCAATGGATGGTATCCTTGTGATTATGGAAGGTAGTATGTTGTCGATATCTTTGTTACTCCAATGGATGGTGGTCTTGTCATTATGGAAGGTAGTCTGTTGTCGAGATTTTTGTTACTCCAATGAATGGTAGCCTTGTCACTATGGAAGGTAGTCTGTTGTCGAGATTTTTGTTACTACATTGGATGGTAGCCTTGTCATTATGGAAGGTAGTTTGTTGTCGTGATTTTAGTTACTACAATGGATTGTAGCCTTGTCTTTATGGAAGGTAGTCTGTTGTCGATATCTTTGTTACTCCAATGGATGGTAGCCTAGTCATTAAGGAAGGTAGTCTATTGTCGATATTTTTGTTACTCCAATGGATGGTATCCTTGTGATTATGGAAGGTAGTTTGTTGTCGATATCTTTGTTACTCCAATGTATCGTAGCCTTGTCATTATGGAAGGTAGTCTGTTGTCGAGATTTTTGTTACTCCAATGGATGGTAGCCTTGTCACTATGGAAGGTAGTCTGTTGTCGTGATTTTTGTTACTACATTGGATGGTAGCCTTGTCATTATGGAAGGTAGTCTGTTGTCGTAATTTTTATTACTACAATGGATTGTAGCCTTGTCTTTATGGAAGGTAGTCTGTTGTCGATATCTTTGTTACTCCAATGGATGGTAGCCTAGTCATTATAGAAGGTAGTCTGTTTTCGAGATTTTTGTTACTCCAATGGATGGTAGCCTTGTCATTATGCAAAGTAGTGTGTTGTCGATATTTTTGTTATTGCAATAGATGGTAGCCTTGTCATTATGGAAGGAAGTCTGTTGTAGAGATTTTTGTTACTCCAATGGATGGTAGCCTTGTCATTATGCAAGGTAGTGTGTTGTCGATATTTTTGTTATTCCAATAGATGGTAGCCTTGTCATTATGGAAGATAGTCTGTTGTCGAGATTTTTGTTACTCCAATGGATGGTAGCCTTGTCACTATGGAAGGTAGTCTGTTGTCGAGATTTTTGTTACTACATTGGATGGTAGCCTTGTCATTATGAAAGGTAGTCTGTTGTCGTTATTTTGGTTACTACAATGGTGTGTAGCCTTGTCTTTATGGAAGGTAGTCTATTGTCGATATCTTTGTTACTCCAATGGATGGTAGCCTAGTCATTATGGAAGGTAGTCTGTTGTCGAGATTTTTGTTACTCTAAGGGATGGTAGACTTGTCATTATGGAATTTAGTTTATTGTCGAGATTTTTTTATTCCAATGGATGGTAGCCTTGTCATTATGGAAGGTAGTCTGTTGTCGAGATTTTTGTTACTACATTGGATGGTAGCCTTGTCATTATGAAAGGTAGTCTATTTTCGTTATTTTTGTTACTACAATGGAGTGTAGCCTTGTCTTTATGGAAGGTAGTCTGTTGTCGATATCTTTGTTACTCCAATGGATGGTAGCCTAGTCATTATGGAAGGTAGTCTGTTGTCGAGATTTTTGTTACTCCAAGGGATGGTAGCCTTGTCATTATGGAATTTAGTTTATTGTCGAGATTTTTTTATTCCAATGGATGGTAGCCTTGTCATTATGGAAGGTAGTCTGTTGTCGAGATTTTTGTTACTCCAATGGATGGTATCCTTGTGATTATGGAAGGTAGTATGTTGTCGATATCTTTGTTACTCCAACGGATGGTGGCCTTGTCATTATGGAAGGTAGTCTGTTGTCGATATCTTTGTTACTCCAATGGATGGTAGCCTAGTCATTAAGGAAGGTAGTCTGTTGTCGATATTTTTGTTACTCCAATGGAAGGTATCCTTGTGATTATGGAAGGTAGTTTGTTGTCGATATCTTTGTTACTCCAATGGATCGTAGCCTTGTCATTATGGAAGGTAGTCTGTTGTCGAGATTTTTGTTACTCCAATGGATGGTAGCCTTGTCACTATGGAAGGTAGTCTGTTGTCTAGATTTTTGTTACTACATTGGATGGTAGCCTTGTCATTATGGAAGGTAGTCTGTTGTCGTGATTTTTGTTACTACAATGGATTGTAGCCTTGTCTTTATGGAAGGTAGTCTGCTATAGATATCTTTGTTACTCCAATGGATGGTAGCCTAGTCATTATAGAAGGTAGTCTGTTTTCGAGATTTTTGTTACTCCAATGGATGGTAGCCTTGTCATTATGCAAAGTAGTGTGTTGTCGATATTTTTGTTATTCCAACAGGTGGTAGCCTTGTCATTATGGAAGGTAGTCTGTTGTAGAGATTTTTGTTACTCCAATGGATGGTAGCCTTGTCATTATGCAAGGTAGTGTGTTGTCGATATTTTTGTTATTCCAATAGATGGTAGCCTTGTCATTATGGAAGGTAGTCTGTTGTCGAGATTTTTGTTACTCTAATGGATGGTAGCCTTGTCACTATGGAAGGTAGTCTGTTGTCGAGATTTTTGTTACTATATTGGATGGTAGCCTTGTCATTATGGAAGGTAGTCTGTTGTCGTTATTTTTGTTACTACAATGGAGTGTTGCCTTGTCTTTATGGAAGGTAGTCTGTTGTCGATATCTTTGTTACTCCAATGGATGGTAGCCTAGTCATTATGGAAGGTAGTCTGTTGTCGAGATTTTTGTTACTCTAAGGGATGGTAGCCTTGTCATTATGGAATTTAGTTTATTGTCGAGATTTTTTTATTCCAATGGATGGTAGCCTTGTCATTATGGAAGGTAGTCTGTTGTCGAGATTTTTGTTACTCCAATGGATGGTATCCTTGTGATTATGGAAGGTAGTATGTTGTCGATATCTTTGTTACTCCAATGGATGGTGGCCTTGTCATTATGGAAGGTAGTCTGTTGTCGAGATTTTTGTTACTCCAATGGATGGTAGCCTTGTCACTATGGAAGGTAGTCTGTTGTCGAGATTTTTGTTACTACATTGGATGGTAGCCTTGTCATTATGGAAAGTAGTTTGTTGTCGTGATTCTAGTTACTACAATGGATTGTAGCCTTGTCTTTATGGAAGGTAGTCTGTTGTCGATATCTTTGTTACTCCAATGGATGGTAGCCTAGTCATTAAGGAAGGTAGTCTATTGTCGATATTTTTGTTACTCCAATGGATGGTATCCTTGTGATTATGGAAGGTAGTTTGTTGTCGATATCTTTGTTACTCCAATGTATCATAGCCTTGTCATTATGGAAGGTAGTCTGTTGTCGAGATTTTTGTTACTCCAATGGATGGTAGCCTTGTCACTATGGAAGGTAGTCTGTTGTCGTGATTTTTGTTACTACATTGGAAGGTAGCCTTGTCATTATGGAAGGTAGTCTGTTGTCGTGATTTTTATTACTACAATGGATTGTAGCCTTGTCTTTATGGAAGGTAGTCTGTTGTCGATATCTTTGTTACTCCAATGGATGGTAGCCTAGTCATTATAGAAGGTAGTCTGTTTTCGAGATTTTTGTTACTCCAATGGATGGTAGCCTTGTCATTATGCAAAGTAGTGTGTTGTCGATATTTTTGTTATTGCAATAGATGGTAGCCTAGTCATTATGGAAGGTAGTCTGTTGTAGAGATTTTTGTTACTCCAATGGATGGTAGCCTTGTCATTATGCAAGGTACTGTGTTGTCGATATTTTTGTTATTCCAATAGATGGTAGCCTTGTCATTATGGAAGATAGTCTATTGTCGAGATTTTTGTTACTCCAATGGATGGTAGCCTTGTCACTATGGAAGGTAGTCTGTTGTCGAGATTTTTGTTACTACATTGGATGGTAGCCTTGTCATTATGAAAGGTAGTCTGTTGTCGTTATTTTAGTTACTACAATGGAGTGTAGCCTTGTCTTTATGGAAGGTAGTCTATTGTCGATATCTTTGTTACTCCAATGGATGGTAGCCTAGTCATTATGGAAGGTAGTCTGTTGTCGAGATTTTTGTTACTCTAAGGGATGGTAGACTTGTCATTATGGAATTTAGTTTATTGTCGAGATTTTTTTATTCCAATGGATGGTAGCGTTGACATTATGGAAGGTAGTCTGTTGTCGAGATTTTTGTTACTACATTGGATGGTAGCCTTGTCATTATGAAAGGTAGTCTGTTTTCGTTATTTTTGTTAATACAATGGAGTGTAGCCTTGTCTTTATGGAAGGTAGTCTGTTGTCGATATCTTTGTTACTCCAATGGATGGTAGCCTAGTCATTATGGAAGGTAGTCTGTTGTCGAGATTTTTGTTACTCCAAGGGATGGTAGCCTTGTCATTATGGAATTTAGTTTATTGTCGAGATTTTTTTATTCCAATGGATGGTAGCCTTGTCATTATGGAAGGTAGTCTGTTGTCGAGATTTTTGTTACTCCAATGGATGGTATCCTTGTGATTATGGAAGGTAGTATGTTGTCGATATCTTTGTTACTCCAACGGATGGTGGCCTTGTCATTATGGAAGGTAGTCTGTTGTCGATATCTTTGTTACTCCAATGGATGGTAGCCTAGTCATTAAGGAAGGTAGTCTGTTGTCGATATTTTTGTTACTCCAATGGAAGGTATCCTTGTGATTATGGAAGGTAGTTTGTTGTCGATATCTTTGTTACTCCAATGGATCGTAGCCTTGTCATTATGGAAGGTAGTCTGTTGTCGAGATTTTTGTTACTCCAATGGATGGTAGCCTTGTCACTATGGAAGGTAGTCTGTTGTCTAGATTTTTGTTACTACATTGGATGGTAGCCTTGTCATTATGGAAGGTAGTCTGTTGTCGTGATTTTTGTTACTACAATGGATTGTAGCCTTGTCTTTATGGAAGGTAGTCTGCTATAGATATCTTTGTTACTCCAATGGATGGTAGCCTAGTCATTATAGAAGGTAGTCTGTTTTCGAGATTTTTGTTACTCCAATGGATGGTAGCCTTGTCATTATGCAAAGTAGTGTGTTGTCGATATTTTTGTTATTCCAACAGGTGGTAGCCTTGTCATTATGGAAGGTAGTCTGTTGTAGAGATTTTTGTTACTCCAATGGATGGTAGCCTTGTCATTATGCAAGGTAGTGTGTTGTCGATATTTTTGTTATTCCAATAAATGGTAGCCTTGTCATTATGGAAGGTAGTCTGTTGTCGAGATTTTTGTTACTCTAATGGATGGTAGCCTTGTCACTATGGAAGGTAGTCTGTTGTCGAGATTTTTGTTACTATATTGGATGGTAGCCTTGTCATTATGGAAGGTAGTCTGTTGTCGTTATTTTTGTTACTACAATGGAGTGTTGCCTTGTCTTTATGGAAGGTAGTCTGTTGTCGATATCTTTGTTACTCCAATGGATGGTAGCCTAGTCATTATGGAAGGTAGTCTGTTGTCGAGATTTTTGTTACTCTAAGGGATGGTAGCCTTGTCATTATGGAATTTAGTTTATTGTCGAGATTTTTTTATTCCAATGGATGGTAGCCTTGTCATTATGGAAGGTAGTCTGTTGTCGAGATTTTTGTTACTCCAATGGATGGTATCCTTGTGATTATGGAAGGTAGTATGTTGTCGATATCTTTGTTACTCCAATGGATGGTGGCCTTGTCATTATGGAAGGTAGTCTATTGTCGAGATTTTTGTTACTCCAATGGATGGTAGCCTTGTCACTATGGAAGGTAGTCTGTTGTCGAGATTTTTGTTACTACATTGGATGGTAGCCTTGTCATTATGGAAGGTAGTTTGTTGTCGTGATTCTAGTTACTACAATGGATTGTAGCCTTGTCTTTATGGAAGGTAGTCTGTTGTCGATATCTTTGTTACTCCAATGGATGGTAGCCTAGTCATTAAGGAAGGTAGTCTATTGTCGATATTTTTGTTACTCCAATGGATGGTATCCTTGTGATTATGGAAGGTAGTTTGATGTCGATATCTTTGTTACTTCAATGTATCGTAGCCTTGTCATTATGGAAGGTAGTCTGTTGTCGAGATTTTTGATACTCCAATGGATGGTAGCCTTGTCACTATGGAAGGTAGTCTGTTGTCGTGATTTTTGTTACTACATTGGATGGTAGCCTTGTCATTATGGAAGGTAGTCTGTTGTCGTGATTTTTATTACTACAATGGATTGTAGCCTTGTCTTTCTGGAAGGTAGTCTGTTGTCGATATCTTTGTTACTCCAATGGATGGTAGCCTAGTCATTATAGAAGGTAGTCTGTTTTCGAGATTTTTGTTACTCCAATGGATGGTAGCCTTGTCATTATGCAAAGTAGTGTGTTGTCGATATTTTTGTTATTGCAATAGATGGTAGCCTTGTCATTATGGAAGGTAGTCTGTTGTAGAGATTTTTGTTACTCCAATGGATGGTAGCCTTGTCATTATGCAAGGTAGTGTGTTGTCGATATTTTTGTTATTCCAATAGATGGTAGCCTTGTCATTATGGAAGATAGTCTGTTGTCGAGATTTTTGTTACTCCAATGGATGGTAGCCTTGTCACTATGGAAGGTAGTCTGTTGTCGAGATTTTTGTTACTACATTGGATGGTAGCCTTGTCATTATGAAAGGTAGTCTGTTGTCATTATTTTGGTTACTACAATGGAGTGTAGCCTTGTCTTTATGGAAGGTAGTCTATTGTCGATATCTTTGTTACTCCAATGGATGGTAGCCTAGTCATTATGGAAGGTAGTCTGTTGTCGATATTTTTGTTACTCTAAGGGATGGTAGACTTGTCATTATGGAATTTAGTTTATTGTCGAGATTTTTTTATTCCAATGGATGGTAGCCTTGTCATTATGGAAGGTAGTCTGTTGTCGAGATTTTTGTTACTACATTGGATGGTAGCCTTGTCATTATGAAAGGTAGTCTATTGTCGTTATTTTTGTTACTACAATGGAGTGTAGCCTTGTCTTTATGGAAGGTAGTCTGTTGTCGATATCTTTGTTACTCCAATGGATGGTAGCCTAGTCATTATGGAAGGTAGTTTGTTGTCGAGATTTTTGTTACTCCAAGGGATGGTAGCCTTGTCATTATGGAATTTAGTTTATTGTCGAGATATTTTTATTCCAATGGATGGTAGCCTTGTCATTATGGAAGGTAGTCTGTTGTCGAGATTTTTGTTACTCCAATGGATGGTATCCTTGTGATTATGGAAGGTAGTATGTTGTCGATATCTTTGTTACTCCAACGGATGGTGGCCTTGTCATTATGGAAGGTAGTCTGTTGTCGATATCTTTGTTACTCCAATGGATGGTAGCCTAGTCATTAAGGAAGGTAGTCTGTTGTCGATATTTTTGTTACTCCAATGGAAGGTATCCTTGTTATTATGGAAGGTAGTTTGTTGTCGATATCTTTGTTACTCCAATGGATCGTAGCCTTGTCATTATGGAAGGTAGTCTGTTGTCGAGATTTTTGTTACTCCAATGGATGGTAGCCTTGTCACTATGGAAGGTAGTCTGTTGTCTAGATTTTTGTTACTACATTGGATGGTAGCCTTGTCATTATGGAAGGTAGTCTGTTGTCGTGATTTTTGTTACTACAATGGATTGTAGCCTTGTCTTTATGGAAGGTAGTCTGCTATAGATATCTTTGTTACTCCAATGGATGGTAGCCTAGTCATTATAGAAGGTAGTCTGTTTTCGAGATTTTTGTTACTCCAATGGATGGTAGCCTTGTCATTATGCAAAGTAGTGTGTTGTCGATATTTTTGTTATTCCAACAGATGGTAGCCTTGTCATTATGGAAGGTAGTCTGTTGTAGAGCTTTTTGTTACTCCAATGGATGGTAGCCTTGTCATTATGCAAGGTAGTGTGTTGTCGATATTTTTGTTATTCCAATAGATGGTAGCCTTGTCATTATGGAAGGCAGTCTGTTGTCGAGATTTTTGTTACTCCAATGGATGGTAGCCTTGTCACTATGGAAGGTAGTCTGTTGTCGAGATTTTTGTTACTATATTGGATGGTAGCCTTGTCATTATGGAAGGTAGTCTGTTGTCATTATTTTTGTTACTACAATGGAGTGTTGCCTTGTCTTTATGGAAGGTAGTCTGTTGTCGATATCTTTGTTACTCCAATGGATGGTAGCCTAGTCATTATGGAAGGTAGTCTGTTGTCGAGATTTTTGTTACTCTAAGGGATGGTAGCCTTGTCATTATGGAATTTAGTTTATTGTCGAGATTTTTTTATTCCAATGGATGGTAGCCTTGTCATTATGGAAGGTAGTCTGTTGTCGAGATTTTTGTTACTCCAATGGATGGTATCCTTGTGATTATGGAAGGTAGTATGTTGTCGATATCTTTGTTACTCCAATGGATGGTGGCCTTGTCATTATGGAAGGTAGTCTGTTGTCGAGATTTTTGTTACTCCAATGGATGGTAGACTTGTCACTATGGAAGGTAGTCTGTTGTCGAGATTTTTGTTACTACATTGGATGGTAGCCTTGTCATTATGGAAGGTAGTTTGTTGTCGTGAATTTTGTTACAACAATGGATTGTAGCCTTGTCTTTATGGAAGGTAGTATGTTGTCGATATCTTTGTTACTCCAAATGATGGTAGCCTAGTCATTAAGGAAGGTAGTCTGTTGTTGATATTTTTGTTACTCCAATGGATGGTATCCTTGTGATTATGGAAGGTAGTTTGTTGTCGATATCTTTGTTACTCCAATGTATCGTAGCCTTGTCATTATGGAAGGTAGTCTGTTGTCGAGATTTTTGTTACTCCAATGGATGGTAGCCTTGTCACTATGGAAGGTAGTCTGTTGTCTAGATTTTTGTTACTACATTGGATGGTAGCCTTGTCATTATGGAAGGTAGTCTGTTGTCGTGATTTTTGTTACTACAATGGATTGTAGCCTTGTCTTTATGGAAGGTAGTCTGTTGTCGATATCTTTGTTACTCCAATGGATGGTAGCCTAGTCACTATAGAAGGTAGTCTGTTTTCGAGATTTTTGTTACTCCAATGCATGGTAGCCTTGTCATTATGCAAAGTAGTTTGTTGTCGATATTTTTGTTATTCCAATAGATGGTAGCCTTGTCATTATGGAAGGTAGTCTGTTGTAGAGATTTTTGTTACTCCAATGGATGGTAGCCTTGTCATTATGCAAGGTAGTGTGTTGTCGATATTTTTGTTATTCCAATAGATGGTAGCCTTGTCATTATGGAAGGTAGTCTGTTGTCGAGATTTTTGTTACTCCAATGGATGGTAGCCTTGTCACTATGGAAGGTAGTCTGTTGTCGAGATTTTTGTTACTACATTGGATGGTAGCCTTGTCATTATGAAAGGTAGTATGTTGTCGTTATTTTGGTTAATACAATGGAGTGTAGCCTTGTCTTTATGGAAGGTAGCCTGTTGTCGATATCTTTGTTACTCCAATGGATGGTAGCCTAGTCATTATGGAAGGTAGTCTGTTGTCGAGATTTTTGTTACTCTAAGGGATGGTAGGCTTGTCATTATGGAATTTAGTTTATTGTCGAGATTTTTTTATTCCAATGGATGGTAGCCTTGTCATTATGGAAGGTAGTCTGTTGTCGAGATTTTTGTTACTACATTGGATGGTAGCCTTGTCATTATGGAAGGTAGTATGTTGTCGTTATTTTTCTTACTACAATGGATTGTAGCCTTGTCTTTATGGAAGGTAGTCTGTTGTCGATATCATTGTTACTGCAATGGATGGTAGCCTAGTCATTATGGAAGGTAGTCTGTTGTCGAGATTTTTATTACTCTAAGGGATGGTAGCCTTGTCATTATGAAAGGTAGTCTATTGTCGAGATTTTTGTTACTACAATGGATTGTAGCCTTGTCGTTGTGGCAGGTAGTCTACTATCGATATCTTTTTTACTCCAAAGGATGGTAGCCTAGTCATTATAGATGGTAGTCTGTATTCGAGATTTTTGTTATTCCAATGGATGGTATCCTTGTGATTATTGAAGGTAGTATGTTGTCGATATCTTTGTTACTCCAATGGATGGTAGCCTTGTCACTATGGAAGGTAGTCTGTTTTCGAGATTTTTGTTACTACATTGGATGGTAGCCTTGTCATTATGGAAGGTAGTCTGTTGTCGTGATTTTTGTTACTACAATGGATTGTAGCCTTGTCTTTAGGGAAGGTAATCTGTTGTCGATATCTTTGTTACTCCAATGGATGGTAGCCTAGTCATTATGGAAGGTAGTCTGTTGTCGAGATTTTTGTTACTCTAAGGGATGGTAGCCCTGTCATTATGGAAGGTAGTCTATTGTTGAGATTTTTTTACTACAATGGATTATAGCTTTGTCGTTATGGCAGGTAGTCTGCTATCGATATCTTTGTTACTCCAAAGGATGGTAGCCTAGTCATTATAGAAGGTAGTCTGTTTTCGAGATTTTTGTTACTCCAATGGATGGTAGCCTTGTCATTATGCAATGTAGTGTGTTGTCGATATTTTTGTTATTCCAATAGATGGTAGCCTTGTCATTATGGAAGGTAGTCCGTTGTAGAGATTGTTGTTACTCCAATGGATGGTAGCCTTGTCATTATGCAAGGTAGTGTGTTGTCGATATTTTTGTTATTCCAATAGATGGTAGCCTTGTCATTATGGAAGGTAGTCTGTTGTCGAGATTTTTGTTACTCCAATGGATGGTAGCCTTGTCACAATGGAAGGTAGTCTGTTGTCGAGATTTTTGTTACTACATTGGATGGTAGCCTTGTCATTATGGAAGGTAGTCTGTTGTCGTTATTTTTGTTACTACAATAGAGTGTAGCCTCTTCTTTATGGAAGGTAGTCTGTTGTCGATATCTTTGTTACTCCAATGGATGGTAGCCTAGTCATTATGGAAGGTAGTCTGTTGTCTAGATTTTTGTTACTCTAAGGGATGGTAGCCTTGTCATTATGGAATTTAGTTTATTGTCGAGATTTTTTTATTCCAATGGATGGTAGCCTTGTCATTATGGAAGGTAGTCTGTTGTCGAGATTTTTGTTACTCCAATGGATGGTATCCTTGTGATTATGGAAGGTAGTATGTTGTCGATATCTTTGTTACTCCAATGGATGGTGGCCTTGTCATTATGGAAGGTAGTCTGTTGTCGAGATTTTTGTTACTCCAATGGATGGTAGCCTTTTCACTATGGAAGGTAGTCTGTTGTCGAGATTTTTGTTACTACATTGGATGGTAGCCTTGGCATTATGGAAGGTAGTTTGTTGTCGTGATTTTTGTTACTACAATGGATTGTAGCCTTGTCTTTATGGAAGGTAGTCTGTTGTCGATATCTTTGTTACTCCAATGGATGGTAGCCTAGTCATTAAGGAAGGTAGTTTGTTGTCGATATTTTTGTTACTCCAATGGATGGTATCCTTGTGATTATGGAAGGTAGTATGTTGTCGATATCTTTGTTACTCCAATGGATGGTGGCCTTGTCATTATGGAAGGTAGTCTGTTGTCGAGATTTTTGTTACTCCAATGGATGGTAGACTTGTCACTATGGAAGGTAGTCTGTTGTCGAGATTTTTGTTACTACATTGGATGGTAGCCTTGTCATTATGGAAGGTAGTTTGTTGTCGTGAATTTTGTTACTACAATGGATTGTAGCCTTGTCTTTATGGAAGGTAGTATGTTGTCGATATCTTTGTTACTCCAATGGATGGTAGCCTAGTCATTAAGGAAGGTAGTCTGTTGTCGATATTTTTGTTACTCCAATGGATGGTATCCTTGTGATTATGGAAGGTAGTTTGTTGTCGATATCTTTGTTACTCCAATGTATCGTAGCCTTGTCATTATGGAAGGTAGTCTGTTGTCGAGATTTTTGTTACTCCAATGGATGGTAGCCTTGTCACTATGGAAGGTAGTCTGTTGTCTAGATTTTTGTTACTTCATTGGATGGTAGCCTTGTCATTATGGAAGGTAGTCTGTTGTCGTGATTTTTGTTACTACAATGGATTGTAGCCTTGTCTTTATGGAAGGTAGTCTGTTGTCGATATCTTTGTTACTCCAATGGATGGTAGCCTAGTCACTATAGAAGGTAGTCTGTTTTCGAGATTTTTGTTACTCCAATGGATGGTAGCCTTGTCATTATGCAAAGTAGTTTGTTGTCGATATTTTTGTTATTCCAATAGATGGTAGCCTTGTCATTATGGAAGGTAGTCTGTTGTAGAGATTTTTGTTACTCCAATGGATGGTAGCCTTGTCATTATGCAAGGTAGTGTGTTGTCGATATTTTTGTTATTCCAATAGATGGTAGCCTTGTCATTATGGAAGGTAG
Source organism: Vicia faba (assembly GCA_948472305.1). NCBI lineage: Eukaryota > Viridiplantae > Streptophyta > Magnoliopsida > Fabales > Fabaceae > Vicia > Vicia faba. Next base: position 751,234,499 of record OX451741.1, read on the forward strand.
TCTGTTGTCGAGATTTTTGTTACTCCAATGGATGGTAGCCTTGTCACTATGGAAGGTAGTCTGTTGTCGAGATTTTTGTTACTACATTGGATGGTAGCCTTGTCATTATGAAAGTTAGTCTGTTGTCGTTATTTTGGTTACTACAATGGAGTGTAGCCTTGTCTTTATGGAAGGTAGTCTGTTGTCGATATCTTTATTACTCCAATGGATGGTAGCCTAGTCATTATGGAAGGTAGTCTGTTGTCGAGATTTTTGTTACTCTAAGGGATGGTAGACTTGTCATTATGGAATTTAGTTTATTGTCGAGATTTTTTTATTCCAATGGATGGTAGCCTTGTCATTATGGAAGGTAGTCTGTTGTCGAGATTTTTGTTACTACATTGGATGGTAGCCTTGTCATTATGGAAGGTAGTATGTTGTCGTTATTTTTCTTACTACAATGGATTGTAGCCTTGTCTTTATGGAAGGTAGTCTGTTGTCGATATCATTGTTACTCCAATGGATGGTTGCCTAGTCATTATGGAAGGTAGTCTGTTGTCGAGATTTTTATTACTCTAAGGGATGGTAGCCTTGTCATTATGAAAGGTAGTCTATTGTCGAGATTTTTGTTACTACAATGGATTGTAGCCTTGTCGTTGTGGCAGGTAGTCTACTATCGATATCTTTTTTACTCCAAAGGATGGTAGCCTAGTCATTATAGATGGTAGTCTGTATTCGAGATTTTTGTGTTATTCCAATGGATGGTATCCTTGTGATTATTGAAGGTAGTATGTTGTCGATATCTTTGTTACTCCAATGGATGGTAGCCTTGTCATTATGGAAGGTAGTATGTTGTAGAGATTTTTGTTACTCCAATGGATGGTAGCCTTGTCACTATGGAAGGTAGTCTGTTTTCGAGATTTTTGTTACTACATTGGATGGTAGCCTTGTCATTATGGAAGGTAGTCTATTGTCGTGATTTTTGTTACTACAATGGATTGTAGCCTTGTCTTTAGGGAAGGTAATCTGTTTTCGATATCTTTGTTACTCCAATGGATGGTAGCCTAGTCATTATGGAAGGTAGTCTGTTGTCGAGATTTTTGTTACTCTAAGGGATGGTAGCCCTGTCATTATGGAAGGTAGTCTATTGTTGAGATTTTTTTACTACAATGGATTATAGCTTTGTCGTTATGGCAGGTAGTCTGCTATCGATATCTTTGTTACTCCAAAGGATGGTAGCCTAGTCATTATAGAAGGTAGTCTGTTTTCGAGATTTTTGTTACTCCAATGGATGGTAGCCTTGTCATTATGCAATGTAGTGTGTTGTCGATATTTTTGTTATTCCAATAGATGGTAGCCTTGTCATTATGGAAGGTAGTCTGTTGTAGAGATTGTTGTTACTCCAGTGGATGGTAGCCTTGTCATTATGCAAGGTAGTGTGTTGTCGATATTTTTGTTATTCCAATAGATGGTAGCCTTGTCATTATGGAAGGTAGTCTGTTGTCGAGATTTTTGTTACTCCAATGGATGGTAGCCTTGTCACAATGGAAGGTAGTCTGTTGTCGAGATTTTTGTTACTACATTGGATGGTAGCCTTGTCATTATGGAAGGTAGTCTGTTGTCGTTATTTTTGTTACTACAATGGAGTGTAGCCTCTTCTTTATGGAAGGTAGTCTGTTGTCGATATCTTTGTTACTCCAATGGATGGTAGCCTAGTCATTATGGAAGGTAGTCTGTTGTCTAGATTTTTGTTACTCTAAGGGATGGTAGCCTTGTCATTATGGAATTTAGTTTATTGTCGAGATTTTTTTATTCCAATGGATGGTAGCCTTGTCATTATGGAAGGTAGTCTGTTGTCGAGATTTTTGTTACTACATTGGATGGTAGCCTTGTCATTATGGAAGGTAGTATGTTGTCGTTATTTTTCTTACTACAATGGATTGTAGCCTTGTCTTTATGGAAGGTAGTCTGTTGTCGATATCATTGTTACTCCAATGGATGGTTGCCTAGTCATTATGGAAGGTAGTCTGTTGTCGAGATTTTTGTTACTCTAAGGGATGGTAGACTTGTCATTATGGAATTTAGTTTATTGTCGAGATTTTTTTATTCCAATGGATGGTAGCCTTGTCATTATGGAAGGTAGTCTGTTGTCGAGATTTTTGTTACTACATTGGATGGTAGCCTTGTCATTATGGAAGGTAGTATGTTGTCGTTATTTTTCTTACTACAATGGATTGTAGCCTTGTCTTTATGGAAGGTAGTCTGTTGTCGATATCATTGTTACTCCAATGGATGGTTGCCTAGTCATTATGGAAGGTAGTCTGTTGTCGAGATTTTTATTACTCTAAGGGATGGTAGCCTTGTCATTATGAAAGGTAGTCTATTGTCGAGATTTTTGTTACTACAATGGATTGTAGCCTTGTCGTTGTGGCAGGTAGTCTACTATCGATATCTTTTTTACTCCAAAGGATGGTAGCCTAGTCATTATAGATGGTAGTCTGTATTCGAGATTTTTGTGTTATTCCAATGGATGGTATCCTTGTGATTATTGAAGGTAGTATGTTGTCGATATCTTTGTTACTCCAATGGATGGTAGCCTTGTCATTATGGAAGGTAGTATGTTGTAGAGATTTTTGTTACTCCAATGGATGGTAGCCTTGTCACTATGGAAGGTAGTCTGTTTTCGAGATTTTTGTTACTACATTGGATGGTAGCCTTGTCATTATGGAAGGTAGTCTATTGTCGTGATTTTTGTTACTACAATGGATTGTAGCCTTGTCTTTAGGGAAGGTAATCTGTTTTCGATATCTTTGTTACTCCAATGGATGGTAGCCTAGTCATTATGGAAGGTAGTCTGTTGTCGAGATTTTTGTTACTCTAAGGGATGGTAGCCCTGTCATTATGGAAGGTAGTCTATTGTTGAGATTTTTTTACTACAATGGATTATAGCTTTGTCGTTATGGCAGGTAGTCTGCTATCGATATCTTTGTTACTCCAAAGGATGGTAGCCTAGTCATTATAGAAGGTAGTCTGTTTTCGAGATTTTTGTTACTCCAATGGATGGTAGCCTTGTCATTATGCAATGTAGTGTGTTGTCGATATTTTTGTTATTCCAATAGATGGTAGCCTTGTCATTATGGAAGGTAGTCTGTTGTAGAGATTGTTGTTACTCCAGTGGATGGTAGCCTTGTCATTATGCAAGGTAGTGTGTTGTCGATATTTTTGTTATTCCAATAGATGGTAGCCTTGTCATTATGGAAGGTAGTCTGTTGTCGAGATTTTTGTTACTCCAATGGATGGTAGCCTTGTCACAATGGAAGGTAGTCTGTTGTCGAGATTTTTGTTACTACATTGGATGGTAGCCTTGTCATTATGGAAGGTAGTCTGTTGTCGTTATTTTTGTTACTACAATGGAGTGTAGCCTCTTCTTTATGGAAGGTAGTCTGTTGTCGATATCTTTGTTACTCCAATGGATGGTAGCCTAGTCATTATGGAAGGTAGTCTGTTGTCTAGATTTTTGTTACTCTAAGGGATGGTAGCCTTGTCATTATGGAATTTAGTTTATTGTCGAGATTTTTTTATTCCAATGGATGGTAGCCTTGTCATTATGGAAGGTAGTCTGTTGTCGAGATTTTTGTTACTACATTGGATGGTAGCCTTGTCATTATGGAAGGTAGTATGTTGTCGTTATTTTTCTTACTACAATGGATTGTAGCCTTGTCTTTATGGAAGGTAGTCTGTTGTCGATATCATTGTTACTCCAATGGATGGTTGCCTAGTCATTATGGAAGGTAGTCTGTTGTCGAGATTTTTGTTACTCTAAGGGATGGTAGACTTGTCATTATGGAATTTAGTTTATTGTCGAGATTTTTTTATTCCAATGGATGGTAGCCTTGTCATTATGGAAGGTAGTCTGTTGTCGAGATTTTTGTTACTACATTGGATGGTAGCCTTGTCATTATGGAAGGTAGTATGTTGTCGTTATTTTTCTTACTACAATGGATTGTAGCCTTGTCTTTATGGAAGGTAGTCTGTTGTCGATATCATTGTTACTCCAATGGATGGTTGCCTAGTCATTATGGAAGGTAGTCTGTTGTCGAGATTTTTATTACTCTAAGGGATGGTAGCCTTGTCATTATGAAAGGTAGTCTATTGTCGAGATTTTTGTTACTACAATGGATTGTAGCCTTGTCGTTGTGGCAGGTAGTCTACTATCGATATCTTTTTTACTCCAAAGGATGGTAGCCTAGTCATTATAGATGGTAGTCTGTATTCGAGATTTTTGTGTTATTCCAATGGATGGTATCCTTGTGATTATTGAAGGTAGTATGTTGTCGATATCTTTGTTACTCCAATGGATGGTAGCCTTGTCATTATGGAAGGTAGTATGTTGTAGAGATTTTTGTTACTCCAATGGATGGTAGCCTTGTCACTATGGAAGGTAGTCTGTTTTCGAGATTTTTGTTACTACATTGGATGGTAGCCTTGTCATTATGGAAGGTAGTCTATTGTCGTGATTTTTGTTACTACAATGGATTGTAGCCTTGTCTTTAGGGAAGGTAATCTGTTTTCGATATCTTTGTTACTCCAATGGATGGTAGCCTAGTCATTATGGAAGGTAGTCTGTTGTCGAGATTTTTGTTACTCTAAGGGATGGTAGCCCTGTCATTATGGAAGGTAGTCTATTGTTGAGATTTTTTTACTACAATGGATTATAGCTTTGTCGTTATGGCAGGTAGTCTGCTATCGATATCTTTGTTACTCCAAAGGATGGTAGCCTAGTCATTATAGAAGGTAGTCTGTTTTCGAGATTTTTGTTACTCCAATGGATGGTAGCCTTGTCATTATGCAATGTAGTGTGTTGTCGATATTTTTGTTATTCCAATAGATGGTAGCCTTGTCATTATGGAAGGTAGTCTGTTGTAGAGATTGTTGTTACTCCAGTGGATGGTAGCCTTGTCATTATGCAAGGTAGTGTGTTGTCGATATTTTTGTTATTCCAATAGATGGTAGCCTTGTCATTATGGAAGGTAGTCTGTTGTCGAGATTTTTGTTACTCCAATGGATGGTAGCCTTGTCACAATGGAAGGTAGTCTGTTGTCGAGATTTTTGTTACTACATTGGATGGTAGCCTTGTCATTATGGAAGGTAGTCTGTTGTCGTTATTTTTGTTACTACAATGGAGTGTAGCCTCTTCTTTATGGAAGGTAGTCTGTTGTCGATATCTTTGTTACTCCAATGGATGGTAGCCTAGTCATTATGGAAGGTAGTCTGTTGTCTAGATTTTTGTTACTCTAAGGGATGGTAGCCTTGTCATTATGGAATTTAGTTTATTGTCGAGATTTTTTTATTCCAATGGATGGTAGCCTTGTCATTATGGAAGGTAGTCTGTTGTCGAGATTTTTGTTACTCCAATGGATGGTATCCTTGTGATTATGGAAGGTAGTATGTTGTCGATATCTTTGTTACTCCAATGGATGGTGGCCTTGTCATTATGGAAGGTAGTCTGTTGTCGAGATTTTTGTTACTCCAATGGATGGTAGCCTTGTCACTATAGAAGGTAGTCTGTTTTCGAGATTTTTGTTACTCCAATGGATGGTAGCCTTGTCATTATGCAAAGTAGTTTGTTGTCGATATTTTTGTTATTCCAATAGATGGTAGCCTTGTCATTATGGAAGGTAGTCTGTTGTAGAGATTTTTGTTACTCCAATGGATGGTAGCCTTGTCATTATGCAAGGTAGTGTGTTGTCGATATTTTTGTTATTCCAATAGATGGTAGCCTTGTCATTATGGAAGGTAGTCTGTTGTCGAGATTTTTGTTACTCCAATGGATGGTAGCCTTGTCACTATGGAAGGTAGTCTGTTGTCGAGATTTTTGTTACTACATTGGATTGTAGCCTTGTCATTATGAAAGTTAGTCTGTTGTCGTTATTTTGGTTACTACAATGGAGTGTAGCCTTGTCTTTATGGAAGGTAGTCTGTTGTCGATATCTTTGTTACTCCAATGGATGGTAGCCTAGTCATTATGGAAGGTAGTCTGTTGTCGAGATTTTTGTTACTCTAAGGGATGGTAGACTTGTCATTATGGAATTTAGTTTATTGTCGAGATTTTTTTATTCCAATGGATGGTAGCCTTGTCATTATGGAAGGTAGTCTGTTGTCGAGATTTTTGTTACTACATTGGATGATAGCCTTGTCATTATGGAAGGTAGTATGTTGTCGTTATTTTTCTTACTACAATGGATTGTAGCCTTGTCTTTATGGAAGGTAGTCTGTTGTCGATATCATTGTTACTCCAATGGATGGTTGCCTAGTCATTATGGAAGGTAGTCTGTTGTCGAGATTTTTATTACTCTAAGGGATGGTAGCCTTGTCATTATGAAAGGTAGTCTATTGTCGAGATTTTTGTTACTACAATGGATTGTAGCCTTGTCGTTGTGGCAGGTAGTCTACTATCGATATCTTTTTTACTCCAAAGGATGGTAGCCTAGTCATTATAGATGGTAGTCTGTATTCGAGATTTTTGTTATTCCAATGGATGGTATCCTTGTGATTATTGAAGGTAGTATGTTGTCGATATCTTTGTTACTCCAATGGATGGTAGCCTTGTCATTATGGAAGGTAGTATGTTGTAGAGATTTTTGTTACTCCAATGGATGGTAGCCTTGTCACTATGGAAGGTAGTCTGTTTTCGAGATTTTTGTTACTACATTGGATGGTAGCCTTGTCATTATGGAAGGTAGTCTGTTGTCGTGATTTTTGTTACTACAATGGATTGTAGCCTTGTCTTTAGGGAAGGTAATCTGTTTTCGATATCTTTGTTACTCCAATGGATGGTAGCCTAGTCATTATGGAAGGTAGTCTGTTGTCGAGATTTTTGTTACTCTAAGGGATGGTAGCCCTGTCATTATGGAAGGTAGTCTATTGTTGAGATTTTTTTACTACAATGGATTATAGCTTTGTCGTTATGGCAGGTAGTCTGCTATCGATATCTTTGTTACTCCAAAGGATGGTAGCCTAGTCATTATAGAAGGTAGTCTGTTTTCGAGATTTTTGTTACTCCAATGGATGGTAGCCTTGTCATTATGCAATGTAGTGTGTTGTCGATATTTTTGTTATTCCAATAGATGGTAGCCTTATCATTATGGAAGGTAGTCTATTGTAGAGATTGTTGTTACTCCAATGGATGGTAGCCTTGTCATTATGCAAGGTAGTGTGTTGTCGATATTTTTGTTATTCCAATAGATGGTAGCCTTGTCATTATGGAAGGTAGTCTGTTGTCGAGATTTTTGTTACTCCAATGGATGGTAGCCTTGTCACAATGGAAGGTAGTCTGTTGTCGAGATTTTTGTTACTACATTGGATGGTAGCCTTGTCATTATGGAAGGTAGTCTGTTGTCGTTATTTTTGTTACTACAATGGAGTGTAGCCTCTTCTTTATGGAAGGTAGTCTGTTGTCGATATCTTTGTTACTCCAATGGATGGTAGCCTAGTCATTATGGAAGGTAGTCTGTTGTCTAGATTTTTGTTACTCTAAGGGATGGTAGCCTTGTCATTATGGAATTTAGTTTATTGTCGAGATTTTTTTATTCCAATGGATGGTAGCCTTGTCATTATGGAAGGTAGTCTGTTGTCGAGATTTTTGTTACTCCAATGGATGGTATCCTTGTGATTATGGAAGGTAGTATGTTGTCGATATCTTTGTTACTCCAATGGATGGTGGCCTTGTCATTATGGAAGGTAGTCTGTTGTCGAGATTTTTGTTACTCCAATGGATGGTAGCCTTGTCACTATGGAAGGTAGTCTGTTGTCGAGATTTTTGTTACTACATTGGATGGTAGCCTTGGCATTATGGAAGGTAGTTTGTTGTCGTGATTTTTGTTACTACAATGGATTGTAGCCTTGTCTTTATGGAAGGTAGTCTGTTGTCGATATCTTTGTTACTCCAATGGATGGTAGCCTAGTCATTAAGGAAGGTAGTCTGTTGTCGATATTTTTGTTACTCCAATGGATGGTATCCTTGTGATTATGGAAGGTAGTTTGTTGTCGATATCTTTGTTACTCCAATGGATCGTAGCCTTGTCATTATGGAAGGTAGTCTGTTGTCGAGATTTTTGTTACTCCAATGGATGGTAGCCTTGTCACTATGGAAGGTAGACTGTTGTCTAGATTTTTGTTACTACATTGGATGGTAGCCTTGTCATTATGGAAGGTAGTCTGCTGTCGTGATTTTTGTTACTACAATGGATTGTAGCCTTGCCTTTATGGAAGGTAGTCTGCTATAGATATATTTGTTACTCCAATGGATGGTGGCCTAGTCATTATAGAAGGTAGTTTGTTTTCGAGATTTTTGTTACTCCAATGGATGGTAGCCTTGTCATTATGCAAAGTAGTGTGTTGTCGATATTTTTGTTATTCCAACAGATGGTAGCCTTGTCATTATGGAAGGTAGTCTGTTGTAGAGATTTTTGTTACTCCAATGGATGGTAGCCTTGTAATTATGCAAGGTAGTGTGTTGTCGATATTTTTGTTATTCCAATAGATGGTAGCCTTGTCATTATGGAAGGTAGTCTGTTGTCGAGATTTTTGTTACTCCAATGGATGGTAGCCTTGTCACAATGGAAGGTAGTCTGTTGTCGAGATTTTTGTTACTACATTGGATGGTAGCCTTGTCATTATGGAAGGTAGTCTGTTGTCGTTATTTTTGTTACTACAATGGAGTGTAGCCTCTTCTTTATGGAAGGTAGTCTGTTGTCGATATCTTTGTTACTCCAATGGATGGTAGCCTAGTCATTATGGAAGGTAGTCTGTTGTCTAGATTTTTGTTACTCTAAGGGATGGTAGCCTTGTCATTATGGAATATAGTTTATTGTCGAGATTTTTTTATTCCAATGGATGGTAGCCTTGTCATTAAGGAAGGTAGTCTGTTGTCGAGATTTTTGTTACTCCAATGGATGGTATCCTTGTGATTATGGAAGGTAGTATGTTGTCGATATCTTTGTTACTCCAATGGATGGTGGCCTTGTCATTATGGAAGGTAGTCTGTTGTCGAGATTTTTGTTACTCCAATGGATGGTAGACTTGTCACTATGGAAGGTAGTCTGTTGTCGAGATTTTTGTTACTACATTGGATGGTAGCCTTATCATTATGGAAGGTAGTTTGTTGTCGTGATTTTTGTTACTACAATGGATTGTAGCCTTGTCTTTATGGAAGGTAGTCTGTTGTCGATATCTTTGTTACTCCAATGGATGGTAGCCTAGTCATTAAGGAAGGTAGTCTGTTGTCGATATTTTTGTTTCTCCAATGGATGGTATCCTTGTGATTATGGAAGGTAGTTTGTTGTCGATATCTTTGTTACTCCAATGTATCGTAGCCTTGTCATTATGGAAGGTAGTCTGTTGTCGAGATTTTTGTTACTCCAACGGATGGTAGCCTTGTCACTATGGAAGGTAGTCTGTTGTCTAGATTTTTGTTACTACATTGGATGGTAGCCTTGTCATTATGGAATGTAGTCTGTTGTCGTGATTTTTGTTACTACAATGGATTGTAGCCTTGTCTTTATGGAAGGTAGTCTGTTGTCGATATCTTTGTTACTCCAATGGATGGTAGCCTAGTCATTATAGAAGGTAGTCTGTTTTCGAGATTTTTGTTACTCCAATGGATGGTAGCCTTGTCATTATGCAAAGTAGTGTGTTGTCGATATTTTTGTTATTCCAATAGATGGTAGCCTTGTCATTATGGAAGGTAGTCTGTTGTAGAGATTTTTGTTACTCCAATGGATGGTAGCCTTGTCATTATGCAAGGTAGTGTGTTGTCGATATTTTTGTTATTCCAATAGATGGTAGCCTTATCATTATGGAAGGTAGTCTGTTGTCGAGATTTTTGTTACTCCAATGGATGGTATCCTTGTCACTATGGAAGGTAGTCTGTTGTCGAGATTTTTGTTACTACATTGGATGGTAGCCTTGTCATTATGAAAGGTAGTCTGTTGTCGTTATTTTGGTTCATACAATGGAGTGTAGCCTTGTCTTTATGGAAGGTAGTCTGTTGTCGATATCTTTGTTACTCCAATGGATGGTAGCCTAGTCATTATGGAAGGTAGTCTGTTGTCGAGATTTTTGTTACTCTAAGGGATGGTAGACTTGTCATTATGGAATTTAGTTTATTGTCGAGATTTTTTTATTCCAATGGATGGTAGCCTTTGTCATTATGGAAGGTAGTCTGTTGTCGAGATTTTTGTTACTACATTGGATGGTAGCCTTGTCATTATGGAAGGTAGTATGTTGTCGTTATTTTTCTTACTACAATGGATTGTAGCCTTGTCTTTATGGAAGGTAGTCTGTTGTCGATATCATTGTTACTCCAATGGATGGTAGCCTAGTCATTATGGAAGGTAGTCTGTTGTCGAGATTTTTGTTACTCTAAGGGATGGTAGCCTTGTCATTATGAAAGATAGTCTATTGTCGAGATTTTTGTTACTACAATGGATTGTAGCCTTGTCGTTGTGGCAGGTAGTCTACTATCGATATCTTTTTTACTCCAAAGGATGGTAGCCTAGTCATTATAGATGGTAGTCTGTATTCGAGATTTTTGTTATTCCAATGGATGGTATCCTTGTGATTATTGAAGGTAGTATGTTGTCGATATCTTTGTTACTCCAATGGATGGTAGCCTTGTCATTATGGAAGGTAGTATGTTGTAGAGATTTTTGTTACTCCAATGGATGGTAGCCTTGTCACTATGGAAGGTAGTCTGTTTTCGAGATTTTTGTTACTACATTGGATGGTAGCCTTGTCATTCTGGAAGGTAGTCTATTGTCGTGATTTTTGTTACTATAATGGATTGTAGCCTTGTCTTTAGGGAAGGTAATCTGTTGTCGATATCTTTGTTACTCCAATGGATGGTAGCCTAGTCATTATGGAAGGTAGTCTGTTGTTGAGATTTTTGTTACTCTAAGGGATGGTAGCCCTGTCATTATGGAAGGTAGTCTATTGTTGAAATTTTTTTACTACAATGGATTATAGCTTTGTCGTTATGGCAGGTAGTCTGCTATCGGTATCTTTGTTACTCCAAAGGATAGTAGCCTAGTCATTATAGAAGGTAGTCTGTTTTCGAGATTTTTGTTACTCCAATGGATGGTAGCCTTGTCATTATGCAATGTAGTGTGTTGTCGATATTTTAGTTATTCCAATAGATGGTAGCCTTGTCATTATGGAAGGTAGTCTGTTGTAGAGATTGTTGTTACTCGAATGGATGGTAGCCTTGTCATTATGCAAGGTAGTGTGTTGTCGATATTTTTGTTATTCCAATAGATGGTAGCCTTGTCATTATGGAAGGTAGTCTGTTGTCGAGATTTTTGTTACTCCAATGGATGGTAGCCTTGTCACAATGGAAGGTAGTCTGTTGTCGAGATTTTTGTTACTACATTGGATGGTAGCCTTGTCATTATGGAAGGTAGTCTGTTGTCGTTATTTTTGTTACTACAATGGAGTGTAGCCTCTTCTTTATGGAAGGTAGTCTGTTGTCGATATCTTTCTTACTCCAATGGATGGTAGCCTAGTCATTATGGAAGGTAGTCTGTTGTCTAGATTTTTGTTACTCTAAGGGATGGTAGCCTTGTCATTATGGAATTTAGTTTATTGTCGAGATTTTTTTATTCCAATGGATGGTAGCCTTGTCATTATGGAAGGTAGTCTGTTGTCGAGATTTTTGTTACTCCAATGGATGGTATCCTTGTGATTATGGAAGGTAGTATGTTGTCGATATCTTTGTTACTCCAATGGATGGTGGCCTTGTCATTATGGAAGGTAGTCTGTTGTCGAGATTTTTGTTACTCCAATGGATGGTAGCCTTGTCACTATGGAAGGTAGTCTGTTGTCGAGATTTTTGTTACTACATTGGATGGTAGCCTTGGCATTATGGAAGGTAGTTTGTTGTCGTGATTTTTGTTACTACAATGGATTGTAGCCTTGTCTTTATGGAAGGTAGTCTGTTGTCGATATCTTTGTTACTCCAATGGATGGTAGCCTAGTCATTAAGGAAGGTAGTCTGTTGTCGATATTTTTGTTACTCCAATGGATGGTATCCTTGTGATTATGGAAGGTAGTTTGTTGTCGATATCTTTGTTACTCCAATGGATCGTAGCCTTGTCATTATGGAAGGTAGTCTGTTGTCGAGATTTTTGTTACTCCAATGGATGGTAGCCTTGTCACTATGGAAGGTAGTCTGTTGTCTAGATTTTTGTTATTACATTGGATGGTAGCCTTGTCATTATGGAAGGTAGTCTGTTGTCGTGATTTTTGTTACTACAATGGATTGTAGCCTTGTCTTTATGGAAGGTAGTCTGCTATAGATATATTTGTTACTCCAATGGATGGTAGCCTAGTCATTATAGAAGGTAGTTTGTTTTCGAGATTTTTGTTACTCCAATGGATGGTAGCCTTGTCATTATGCAAAGTAGTGTGTTGTCGATATTTTTGTTATTCCAACAGATGGTAGCCTTGTCATTATGGAAGGTAGTCTGTTGTAGAGATTTTTGTTACTCCAATGGATGGTAGCCTTGTCATTATGCAAGGTAGTGTGTTGTCGATATTTTTGTTATTCCAATAGATGGTAGCCTTATCATTATGGAAGGTAGTATGTTGTCGAGATTTTTGTTACTCCAATGGATGGTAGCCTTGTCACTATGGAAGGTAGTCTGTTGTCGAGATTTTTGTTACTATATTGGATGGTAGCCTTGTCATTATGGAAGGTAGTCTGTTGTCGTTATTTTTGTTACTACAATGGAGTGTTGCCTTGTCTTTATGGAAGGTAGTCTGTTGTCGATATCTTTGTTACTCCAATGGATGGTAGCCTAGTCATTATGGAAGGTAGTCTGTTGTCGAGACTTTTGTTACTCTAAGGGATGGTAGCCTTGTCATTATGGAATTTAGTTTATTGTCGAGATTTTTTTATTCCAATGGATTGTAGCCTTGTCATTAAGGAAGGTAGTCTGTTGTCGAGATTTTTGTTACTCCAATGGATGGTATCCTTGTGATTACGGAAGGTAGTATGTTGTCGATATCTTTGTTACTCCAATGGATGGTGGCCTTGTCATTATGGAAGGTAGTATGTTGTCGAGATTTTTGTTACTCCAATGGATGGTAGACTTGTCACTATGGAAGGTAGTCTGTTGTCGAGATTTTTGTTACTACATTGGATGGTAGCCTTGTCATTATGGAAGGTAGTTTGTTGTCGTGATTTTTGTTACTACAATGGATTGTAGCCTTGTCTTTATGGAAGGTAGTCTGTTGTCGATATCTTTGTTACTCCAATGGATGGTAGCCTAGTCATTAAGGAAGGTAGTCTGTTGTCGATATTTTTGTTACTCCAATGGATGGTATCCTTGTGATTATGGAAGGTAGTTTGTTGTCGATATCTTTGTTACTCCAATGTATCGTAGCCTTGTCATTATGGAAGGTAGTTTGTTGTCGAGATTTTTGTTACTCCAATGGATGGTAGCCTTGTCACTATGGAAGGTAGTCTGTTGTCTAGATTTTTGTTACTACATTGGATGGTAGCCTTGTCATTATGGAAGGTAGTCTGTTGTCGTGATTTTTGTTACTACAATGGATCGTAGCCTTGTCTTTATGGAAGGTAGTCTGTTGTCGATATCTTTGTTACTTCAATGGATGGTAGCCTAGTCATTATAGAAGGTAGTCTGTTTTCAAGATTTTTGTTACTCCAATGGATGGTAGCCTTGTCATTATGCAAAGTAGTGTGTTGTCGATATTTTTGTTATTCCAATAGATGGTAGCCTTGTCATTATGGAAGGTAGTCTATTGTAGAGATTTTTGTTACTCCAATGGATGGTAGCCTTGTCATTATGCAAGGTAGTGTGTTGTCGATATTTTTGTTATTCCAATAGATGGTAGCCTTGTCATTATGGAAGGTAGTCTGTTGTCGAGATTTTTGTTACTCCAATGGATGGTAGCCTTGTCACTATGGAAGGTAGTCTGTTGTCGAGATTTTTGTTACTACATTGGATGGTAGCCTTGTCATTATGAAAGGTAGTCTGTTGTCGTTATTTTGGTTACTATAATGGAGTGTAGCCTTGTCTTTATGGAAGGTAGTCTGTTGTCGATATCTTTGTTACTCCAATGGATGGTAGCCTAGTCATTATGGAAGGTAGTCTGTTGTCGAGATTTTTGTTACTCTAAGGGATGGTAGACTTGTCATTATGGAATTTAGTTTATTGTCGAGATTTTTTTATTCCAATGGATGGTAGCCTTGTCATTATGGAAGGTAGTCTGTTGTCGAGATTTTTGTTACTACATTGGATGGTAGCCTTGTCATTATGGAAGGTAGTATGTTGTCGTTATTTTTCTAACTACAATGGATTGTAGCCTTGTCTTTATGGAAGGTAGTCTGTTGTCGATATCATTGTTACTCCAATGGATGGTAGCCTAGTCATTATGGAAGGTAGTCTGTTGTCGAGATTTTTGTTACTCTAAGGGATGGTAGCCTTGTCATTATGAAAGATAGTCTATTGTCGAGATTTTTGTTACTACAATGGATTGTAGCCTTGTCGTTGTGGCAGGTAGTCTACTATCGATATCTTTTTTACTCCAAAGGATGGTAGCCTAGTCATTATAGATGGTAGTCTGTATTCGAGATTTTTTTTATTCCAATGGATGGTATCCTTATGATTATTGAAGGTAGTATGTTGTCGATATCTTTGTTACTCCAATGGATGGTAGCCTTGTCATTATGGAAGGTAGTATGTTGTAGAGATTTTTGTTACTCCAATGGATGGTAGCCTTGTCACTATGGAAGGTAGTCTATTTTCGAGATTTTTGTTACTACATTGGATGGTAGCCTTGTCATTATGGAAGGTAGTCTGTTGTCGTGATTTTTGTTACTACAATGGATTGTAGCCTTGTCTTTAGGGAAGGTAATCTGTTGTCGATATCTTTGTTACTCCAATGGATGGTAGCCTAGTCATTATGGAAGGTAGTCTGTTGTCGAGATTTTTGTTACTCTAAGGGATGGTAGCCCTGTCATTATGGAAGGTAGTCTATTGTTGAGATTTTTTTACTACAATGGATTATAGCTTTGTCGTTATGGCAGGTAGTCTGCTATCGATATCTTTGTTACTCCAAAGGATGGTAGCCTAGTCATTATAGAAGGTAGTATGTTTTCGAGATTTTTGTTACTCCAATGGATGGTAGCCTTGTCATTATGCAATGTAGTGTGTTGTCGATATTTTTCTCATTCCAATAGATGGTAGCCTTGTCATTATGGAAGGTAGTCTGTTGTAGAGATTGTTGTTACTCCAATGGATGGTAGCCTTGTCATTATGCAAGGTAGTGTGTTGTCGATATTTTTGTTATTCCAATAGATGGTAGCCTTGTCATTATGGAAGGTAGTCTATTGTCGAGATTTTTGTTACTCCAATGGATGGTAGCCTTGTCACAATGGAAGGTAGTCTGTTGTCGAGATTTTTGTTACTCCAATGGATGGTAGCCTTGTCACTATGGAAGGTAGTCTGTTGTCGAGATTTTTGTTACTACATTGGATGGTAGCCTTGTCAACATGGAAGGTAGTCTGTTGTCATGATTTTTGTTACTACAATGGATTGTAGCCTTTTCTTTATGGAAGGTAGTCTGTTGTCGATATCTTTGTTACTCCGATGGATGGTAGCCTAGTCATTAAGGAAGGCAGTTTGTTGTCGATATTTTCGTTACTCCAATGGATGGTATCCTTGTGATTATGGAAGGTAGTTTGTTGTCGATATCTTTGTTACTCCAATGGATCGTAGCCTTGTCATTATGGAAGGTAGTCTGTTGTCGAGATTTTTGTAACTCCAATGGATGGTAGGCTTGTCACTATGGAAGGTAGTTTGTTGTCTAAATTTTTGTTACTACATTGGATGGTAGCCTTGTCATTATGGAAGGTAGTCTGTTGTCGTGATTTTTGTTACTACAATGGATCGTAGCCTTGTCTTTATGGAAGGTAGTCTGTTGTCGATATCTTTGTTACTTCAATAGATGGTAGCCTAGTCATTATAGAAGGTAGTCTGTTTTCGAGATTTTTGTTACTCCAATGGATGGTAGCCTTGTCATTATGCAAAGTAGTGTGTTGTCGATATTTTTGTTATTCCAATAGATGGTAGCCTTGTCATTATGGAAGGTAGTCTATTGTAGAGATTTTTGTTACTCCAATGGATGGTAGCCTTGTCATTATGCAAGGTAGTGTGTTGTCGATATTTTTGTTATTCCAATAGATGGTAGCCTTGTCATTATGGAAGGTAGTCTGTTGTCGAGATTTTTGTTACTCCAATGGATGGTAGCCTTGTCACTATGGAAGGTAGTCTGTTGTCGATATTTTTGTTACTACATTGGATGGTAGCCTTGTCATTATGGAAGGTAGTATGTTGTCGTTATTTTTCTTACTACAATGGATTGTAGCCTTGTCTTTATGGAAGGTAGTCTGTTGTCGATATCTTTGTTACTCCAATGGATGGTAGCCTAGTCATTATGGAAGGTAGTCTGTTGTCGAGATTTTTGTTACTCTAAGGGATGGTAGCCTTGTCATTATGAAAGATAGTCTATTGTCGAGATTTTTGTTACTACAATGGATTGTAGCCTTGTCGTTGTGGCAGGTAGTCTACTATCGATATCTTTTTTACTCCAAAGGATGGTAGCCTAGTCATTATAGATGGTAGTCTGTATTCGAGATTTTTGTTATTCCAATGGATGGTATCCTTGTGATTATTGAAGGTAGTATGTTGTCGATATCTTTGTTACTCCAATGGATGGTAGCCTTGTCATTATGGAAGGTAGTATGTTGTAGAGATTTTTGTTACTCCAATGGATGGTAGCCTTGTCACTATGGAAGGTAGTCTATTTTCGAGATTTTTGTTACTACATTGGATGGTAGCCTTGTCATTATGGAAGGTAGTCTGTTGTCGTGATTTTTGTTACTACAATGGATTGTAGCCTTGTCTTTAGGGAAGGTAATCTGTTGTCGATATCTTTGTTACTCCAATGGATGGTAGCCTAGTCATTATGGAAGGTAGTCTGTTGTCGAGATTTTTGTTACTCTAAGGGATGGTAGCCCTGTCATTATGGAAGGTAGTCTATTGTTGAGATTTTTTTACTACAATGGATTATAGCTTTGTCGTTATGGCAGGTAGTCTGCTATCGATATCTTTGTTACTCCAAAGGATGGTAGCCTAGTCATTATAGAAGGTAGTATGTTTTCGAGATTTTTGTTACTCCAATGGATGGTAGCCTTGTCATTATGCAATGTAGTGTGTTGTCGATATTTTTCTCATTCCAATAGATGGTAGCCTTGTCATTATGGAAGGTAGTCTGTTGTAGAGATTGTTGTTACTCCAATGGATGGTAGCCTTGTCATTATGCAAGGTAGTGTGTTGTCGATATTTTTGTTATTCCAATAGATGGTAGCCTTGTCATTATGGAAGGTAGTCTATTGTCGAGATTTTTGTTACTCCAATGGATGGTAGCCTTGTCACAATGGAAGGTAGTCTGTTGTCGAGATTTTTGTTACTCCAATGGATGGTAGCCTTGTCACTATGGAAGGTAGTCTGTTGTCGAGATTTTTGTTACTACATTGGATGGTAGCCTTGTCAACATGGAAGGTAGTCTGTTGTCATGATTTTTGTTACTACAATGGATTGTAGCCTTTTCTTTATGGAAGGTAGTCTGTTGTCGATATCTTTGTTACTCCGATGGATGGTAGCCTAGTCATTAAGGAAGGCAGTTTGTTGTCGATATTTTCGTTACTCCAATGGATGGTATCCTTGTGATTATGGAAGGTAGTTTGTTGTCGATATATTTGTTACTCCAATGGATCGTAGCCTTGTCATTATGGAAGGTAGTCTATTGTCGAGATTTTTGTTACTCCAATGGATGGTAGCCTTGTCACAATGGAAGGTAGTCTGTTGTCGAGATTTTTGTTACTCCAATGGATGGTAGCCTTGTCACTATGGAAGGTAGTCTGTTGTCGAGATTTTTGTTACTACATTGGATGGTAGCCTTGTCAACATGGAAGGTAGTCTGTTGTCATGATTTTTGTTACTACAATGGATTGTAGCCTTTTCTTTATGGAAGGTAGTCTGTTGTCGATATCTTTGTTACTCCGATGGATGGTAGCCTAGTCATTAAGGAAGGCAGTTTGTTGTCGATATTTTCGTTACTCCAATGGATGGTATCCTTGTGATTATGGAAGGTAGTTTGTTGTCGATATCTTTGTTACTCCAATGGATCGTAGCCTTGTCATTATGGAAGGTAGTCTGTTGTCGAGATTTTTGTTACTCCAATGGATGGTAGGCTTGTCACTATGGAAGGTAGTTTGTTGTCTAAATTTTTGTTACTACATTGGATGGTAGCCTTGTCATTATGGAAGGTAGTCTGTTGTCGTGATTTTTGTTACTACAATGGATCGTAGCCTTGTCTTTATGGAAGGTAGTCTGTTGTCGATATCTTTGTTACTTCAATAGATGGTAGCCTAGTCATTATAGAAGGTAGTCTGTTTTCGAGATTTTTGTTACTCCAATGGATGGTAGCCTTGTCATTATGCAAAGTAGTGTGTTGTCGATATTTTTGTTATTCCAATAGATGGTAGCCTTGTCATTATGGAAGGTAGTCTATTGTAGAGATTTTTGTTACTCCAATGGATGGTAGCCTTGTCATTATGCAAGGTAGTGTGTTGTCGATATTTTTGTTATTCCAATAGATGGTAGCCTTGTCATTATGGAAGGTAGTCTGTTGTCGAGATTTTTGTTACTCCAATGGATGGTAGCCTTGTCACTATGGAAGGTAGTCTGTTGTCGATATTTTTGTTACTACATTGGATGGTAGCCTTGTCATTATGGAAGGTAGTATGTTGTCGTTATTTTTCTTACTACAATGGATTGTAGCCTTGTCTTTATGGAAGGTAGTCTGTTGTCGATATCTTTGTTACTCCAATGGATGGTAGCCTAGTCATTATGGAAGGTAGTCTGTTGTCGAGATTTTTGTTACTCTAAGGGATGGTAGCCTTGTCATTATGAAAGATAGTCTATTGTCGAGATTTTTGTTACTACAATGGATTGTAGCCTTGTCGTTGTGGCAGGTAGTCTACTATCGATATCTTTTTTACTCCAAAGGATGGTAGCCTAGTCATTATAGATGGTAGTCTGTATTCGAGATTTTTGTTATTCCAATGGATGGTATCCTTGTGATTATTGAAGGTAGTATGTTGTCGATATCTTTGTTACTCCAATGGATGGTAGCCTTGTCATTATGGAAGGTAGTATGTTGTAGAGATTTTTGTTACTCCAATGGATGGTAGCCTTGTCACTATGGAAGGTAGTCTATTTTCGAGATTTTTGTTACTACATTGGATGGTAGCCTTGTCATTATGGAAGGTAGTCTGTTGTCGTGATTTTTGTTACTACAATGGATTGTAGCCTTGTCTTTAGGGAAGGTAATCTGTTGTCGATATCTTTGTTACTCCAATGGATGGTAGCCTAGTCATTATGGAAGGTAGTCTGTTGTCGAGATTTTTGTTACTCTAAGGGATGGTAGCCCTGTCATTATGGAAGGTAGTCTATTGTTGAGATTTTTTTACTACAATGGATTATAGCTTTGTCGTTATGGCAGGTAGTCTGCTATCGATATCTTTGTTACTCCAAAGGATGGTAGCCTAGTCATTATAGAAGGTAGTATGTTTTCGAGATTTTTGTTACTCCAATGGATGGTAGCCTTGTCATTATGCAATGTAGTGTGTTGTCGATATTTTTGTCATTCCAATAGATGGTAGCCTTGTCATTATGGAAGGTAGTCTGTTGTAGAGATTGTTGTTACTCCAATGGATGGTAGCCTTGTCATTATGCAAGGTAGTGTGTTGTCGATATTTTTGTTATTCCAATAGATGGTAGCCTTGTCATTATGGAAGGTAGTCTATTGTCGAGATTTTTGTTACTCCAATGGATGGTAGCCTTGTCACAATGGAAGGTAGTCTGTTGTCGAGATTTTTGTTACTCCAATGGATGGTAGCCTTGTCACTATGGAAGGTAGTCTGTTGTCGAGATTTTTGTTACTACATTGGATGGTAGCCTTGTCAACATGGAAGGTAGTCTGTTGTCGTGATTTTTGTTACTACAATGGATTGTAGCCTTTTCTTTATGGAAGGTAGTCTGTTGTCGATATCTTTGTTACTCCGATGGATGGTAGCCTAGTCATTAAGGAAGGCAGTTTGTTGTCGATATTTTCGTTACTCCAATGGATGGTATCCTTGTGATTATGGAAGGTAGTTTGTTGTCGATATCTTTGTTACTCCAATGGATCGTAGCCTTGTCATTATGGAAGGTAGTCTGTTGTCACTATGGAAGGTAGTTTGTTGTCTAAATTTTTGTTACTACATTGGATGGTAGCCTTGTCATTATGGAAGGTAGTCTGTTGTCGTGATTTTTGTTACTACAATGGATTGTAGCCTTGTCTTTATGGAAGGTAGTCTGTTGTCGATATCTTTGTTACTCCAATGGATGGTAGCCTAGTCATTATAGAAGGTAGTCTGTTTTCGAGATTTTTGGTACTCCAATGGATGGTAGCCTTGTCATTATAGAAGGTAGTATTTTGTCAAGATTTTTGTCACTACAATGGATGGTAGCCATGTCATTACGGAAGGTAGTCTGTTGTCGAGATTTTTGTTACTACATTGGATGGTAGCCTTGTCATTATGGAAGATAGTATGTTGTCGTTATTTTTCTTACTACAATGGATTGTAGCCTTGTCTTTATGGAAGGTAGTCTGTTGTCGATATCTTTGTTACTCCAATGGATGGTAGCCTAGTCATTATGGAAGGTAGTCTGTTGTCGAGATTTTTGTTACTCTAAGGGATGGTAGCCTTGTCATTATGAAAGATAGTCTATTGTCGAGATTTTTGTTACTACAATGGATTGTAGCCTTGTCGTTGTGGCAGGTAGTCTACTATCGATATCTTTTTTACTCCAAAGGATGGTAGCCTAGTCATTATAGATGGTAGTCTGTATTCGAGATTTTTGTTATTCCAATGGATGGTATCCTTGTGATTATTGAAGGTAGTATGTTGTCGATATCTTTGTTACTCCAATGGATGGTAGCCTTGTCATTATGGAAGGTAGTATGTTGTAGAGATTTTTGTTACTCCAATGGATGGTAGCCTTGTCACTATGGAAGGTAGTCTATTTTCGAGATTTTTGTTACTACATTGGATGGTAGCCTTGTCATTATGGAAGGTAGTCTGTTGTCGTGATTTTTGTTACTACAATGGATTGTAGCCTTGTCTTTAGGGAAGGTAATCTGTTGTCGATATCTTTGTTACTCCAATGGATGGTAGCCTAGTCATTATGGAAGGTAGTCTGTTGTCGAGATTTTTGTTACTCTAAGGGATGGTAGCCCTGTCATTATGGAAGGTAGTCTATTGTTGAGATTTTTTTACTACAATGGATTATAGCTTTGTCGTTATGGCAGGTAGTCTGCTATCGATATCTTTGTTACTCCAAAGGATGGTAGCCTAGTCATTATAGAAGGTAGTATGTTTTCGAGATTTTTGTTACTCCAATGGATGGTAGCCTTGTCATTATGCAATGTAGTGTGTTGTCGATATTTTTGTCATTCCAATAGATGGTAGCCTTGTCATTATGGAAGGTAGTCTGTTGTAGAGATTGTTGTTACTCCAATGGATGGTAGCCTTGTCATTATGCAAGGTAGTGTGTTGTCGATATTTTTGTTATTCCAATAGATGGTAGCCTTGTCATTATGGAAGGTAGTCTATTGTCGAGATTTTTGTTACTCCAATGGATGGTAGCCTTATCACAATGGAAGGTAGTCTGTTGTCGAGATTTTTGTTACTCCAATGGATGGTAGCCTTGTCACTATGGAAGGTAGTCTGTTGTCGAGATTTTTGTTACTACATTGGATGGTAGCCTTGTCAACATGGAAGGTAGTCTGTTGTCGTGATTTTTGTTACTACAATGGATTGTAGCCTTTTCTTTATGGAAGGTAGTCTGTTGTCGATATCTTTGTTACTCCGATGGATGGTAGCCTAGTCATTAAGGAAGGCAGTTTGTTGTCGATATTTTCGTTACTCCAATGGATGGTATCCTTGTGATTATGGAAGGTAGTTTGTTGTCGATATCTTTGTTACTCCAATGGATCGTAGCCTTGTCATTATGGAAGGTAGTCTGTTGTCACTATGGAAGGTAGTTTGTTGTCTAAATTTTTGTTACTACATTGGATGGTAGCCTTGTCATTATGGAAGGTAGTCTGTTGTCGTGATTTTTGTTACTACAATGGATTGTAGCCTTGTCTTTATGGAAGGTAGTCTGTTGTCGATATCTTTGTTACTCCAATGGATGGTAGCCTAGTCATTATAGAAGGTAGTCTGTTTTCGAGATTTTTGGTACTCCAATGGATGGTAGCCTTGTCATTATAGAAGGTAGTATTTTGTCAAGATTTTTGTCACTACAATGGATGGTAGCCATGTCATTACGGAAGGTAGTCTGTTGTCGAGATTTTTGTTACTACAATAGATTGTAGCCTTTTCGTTATGGAGGATAGTCTGCTATCGATATCTTTGTTACTCCAAAGGATGTTAGCCTAGTCATTATAGAAGGTAGTATGTTTTCGAGATTTTTGTTACTCCAATGGATGGTATCCTTGTGATTATGGAAGGTAGTATGTTGTCGATATCTTTGTTACTCCAATGCATGGTAGCCTTGTCATTATGGAAGGTAGTCTGTTGTAGAGATTTTTGTTACTCCAATGGATGGTAGCCTTGTCATTATGCAAGGTAGTGTGTTGTCGATATTTTTGTTATTCCAATAGATTGTATCCTTGTAATTATGGAAGGTAGTATGTTGTCGATATTTTTGTTACTCCAATGGATGGTAGCCTTGTCACTATGAAAGGTAGTCTGTTGTCGAGATTTTTGTTACTCCAATGGATGGTAGCCTTGTCAGTATGGAAGGTAGTCTGTTGTCGATATTTTTGTTACTACATTGGATGGTAGCCTTGTCATTATGGAAGGTAGTCTTTTGTCGTGATTTTTGTTACTACAATGGATTGTAGCCTTGTCTTTATGGAAGGTAATTTGTTGTCAATATCTTTGTTACTCCAATGGATGGTAGCCTAGTCATTATGGAAGGTATTCTGTTGTCGAGATTTTTGTTACTCTAAGGGATGGTAGCCTTGTCATCATGAAAGGTAGTCTATTGTCGAGATTTTTGTTACTATAACAGATTGTAGCCTTGTCATTATGGAAGGTATTCTGTTGTCGATATTTTTGTTACTCCAATAGATGGTAGCCTTATCATTATAGAATGTAGTATTTTGTCGAGATTTTTTTCACTACAATGGATGGTAGCCATGTCATTATGGAAGGTAGTCTGTTGTCGAGATTTTTGTTACTACAATAGATTGTAGCCTTTTCATTATGGAAGATAGTCTGTTGTCGAGATTTTTGTTTCTATAATAGATTGTATCCTTGTCATTGTGGAAGGTAGTATGTTGTCGAGATTCTTGTTACTACAATGGATGGTAGCCTTGTCATTATGGAAGGTAGTCTATTCTCGAGATTTTTGTCACTACAATGGATGGTAACCTTGTCATTATGGAAGGTAGTCTATTGTCGAGATTTTTTTTACTACAATGGATTGTAGCTTTGTCGTTATGGCAGGTAGTCTGCTATCGATATCTTTGTTACTCCAAAGGATGGTAGCCTAGTCATTATAGAAGGTAGTCTGTTTTCGAGATTTTTGTTACTCCAATGGATGGTAGCCTTGTCATTATGCAAGGTAGGTTGTTGTTGATATTTTTGTTATTCCAATAGATGGTAGCCTTCTCATTATGGAAGGCAGTCTGTTGTAGAGATTTCTGTTACTCCAATGGATGGTAGCCTTGTCATTATGCAAGGTAGTGTGTTGTTGATATTTTTGTTATTCCAATAGATGGTAGCCTTGTCACTATGGAAGCTAGTCTGTTGTCGAGATTTTTGTTACTCAAATGGATGGTAGCCTTGTCACTATGGAAGGTAGTCTGTTGTCAAGATTTTTGTTACTACATTGGTTGGTAGCCTGGTCATTATGGAAGGTAGTCTATTGTCGTTATTTTTGTTACTACAATGGATTGTAGCCTTGTCTTTATGGAAGGTAGTCTGTTGTCGATATCTTTGTTACTCCAATGGATGGTAGCCTAGTCTTTATGGAAGGTAGTCTGTTGTCGAGATTTTTGTTACTCTAAGGGATGGTAGCCTTGTCATTATGGAATCTAGTTTATTGTCGCAAATTTTTTTTATTCCAATAGATGGTAGCCTTGTCATTATGGAAGGTAGTCTGTTGTCGAGATTTTTGTTACTCTAAGGGATGGTAGCCTTGTCATTATGGAAGGTAGTCTATTGTCGAGATTTTTGTTACTACAATGTATTGTAGCCATGTCGTTATGGAAGGTAGTCTGCTATCGATATCTTTGTTACTCCAAAGGATGGAAGCCTAGTCATTATAGATGGTAGTCTGTATTCGAGATTTTTGTTATTCCAATGGATTGTATCCTTGTGATTATGGAAGGTAGTATGTTGTCGATATCTTTGTTACTCTAATGGATGGTAGCCTTGTCATTATGGAAGGTAGTCTGTTGTAGAGATTTTTGTTACTCCAATGGATGTTAGCCTTGTCACTATGGAAGGTAGTCTGTTGTCGAGATTTTTGTTACTACATTGGATGGTAGCCTTGTCATTATGCAAGGTAGTTTGTTGTCGTGATTTTTGTTACTACAATGGATTGTAGCCTTGTCTTTATGGAAGGTAATCTGTTGTCGATATCTTTGTTACTCCAATGGATGGTAGCCTAGTCATTATGGAAGGTAGTCTGTTGTCGAGATTTTTGTTACTCTAAGGGATGGTAGCCTTGCCATTATTGAAGGTAGTCTATTGTCGAGATTTTTTTTACTACAATGGATTGTAGCTTTGTCGTTATGGCAGGTAGTCTGCTATCGATATCTTTGTTACTCCAAAGGATGGTAGCCTAGTCATTATAAAAGGTAGTCTGTTTTCGAGATTTTTGTTACTCCAATGGATGGTAGCCTTGACATTATGCAAGGTAGTGTGTTGTCGATATTTTTGTTATTCCAATAGATGGTAGCCTTGTCATTATGGAAGGCAGTCTGTTGTAGAGATTTTTGTTACTCTACTGGATGGTAGCCTTGTCATTATGCAAGGTAGTGTGTTGTTGATATTTTTGTTATTCCAATAGATGGTAGTCTTGTCACTATGGAAGGTAGTCTATTGTCGAGTTTTTTGTTACTCCAATGGATGGTAGCCTGGTCATTATGGAAGGTAGTCTGTTGTCGTTATTTTTGTTACTACAATGGATTGTAGCCTTGTCTTTATGGAAGGTAGTCTGTTGTCGATATCTTTGTTACTCCAATGGATTGTAGCCTAGTCATTATGGAAGGTAGTCTGTTGTCGAGATTTTTGGTACTCTAAGGGATGGTAACCTTGTCATTATGGAATTTAGTTTATTGTCGAGATTTTTTTTATTCCAATGGATGGTAGCCTTGTCATTATGGAAGGTAGTCTGTTGTCGAGATTTTTGTTACTCCAATGGATGGTATTCTTGTGATTATGGAAGGTAGTATGTTGTCGATATCTTTGTTACTCCAATGGATGGTGGCCTTGTCATTATGGAAGGTAGTCTGTTGTCGAGATTTTTGTTACTCCAATGGATGGTAGCCTTGTCACTATGGAAGGTAGTCTGTTGTCGAGATTTTTGTTACTACGTTGGATGGTAGCCTTGTCATTATGGAAGGTAGTCAGTTGTCGTGATTTTTGTTACTACAATGGATTGTAGCCTTGTAGTCTATTGTCGATATCTTTGTTACTCCAATTGATGGTAGCCTAGTCATTATGGAAGGTAGTCTGTTGTCGAGATTTTTGTTACTCCAATGGATGGTATCCTTGTGATTATGGAAGGTAGTATGTTGTCGATATCTTTGTTACTCCAATGGATCATAGCCTTGTCATTATGGAAGGTAGTCTATTGTCGAGATTTTAGTTACTCTAATGGATGGTAGCCTTGTCACTATGGAAGGTAGTCTGTTGTCGAGATATTTGTTACTACATTGGATGGTAGCCTTGTCATTATGGAAGGTAGTCTGTTGTCGTGATTTTTGTTACTACAATGGATTGTAGCCTTGTCTTTATGGAAGGTAGTCTGTTGTCGATATCTTTGTTACTCCAATGGATGGTAGCCTAGTCATTATGGAAGGTAGTCTGTTGTGGAGATTTTTGTTACTCTAAGGGATGGTAGCCTTGTCATTATGGAAGGTAGTCTATTGTCGAGATTTTTGTTACTACAATGGATGGTAGCCTAGTCATTATAGAAGGTAGTATTTTGTCGATATTTTTGTCACTACAATGGATGGTAGCCATCTCATTATGGAAGGTAGTCTGTTGTCGAGATTTTTGTTACTACAATAGATTGTAGCCTTTTCGTTATGGAAGATAGTCTTTTGTCGAGATTTTTGTTACTATAATAGATTGTATCCTTGTCATTATGGAAGGTAGTATGTTGTCGAGATTCTTGTTACTACAATGGATGGTAGCCTTGTCATTATGGAAGGTAGTCTATTGTCGATATTTTTGTCACTATAATGGATGGTAGCCTTGTCATTATGGAAGGTAGTCTAATGTCGAGATTTTTGTTACTACAATTGATTTTAGCCTTGTCGTTATGGCAGGTAGTCTGCTATCGATATCTTTGTTACTCCAAAGGATGGTAGCCTAGTCATTATAGAAGGTAGTCTGTTTTCGAGATTTTTGTTACTCCAATGGATGGTATCCTTGTGATTATGGAAGGTAGTATGTTGTCGATATCTTTGTTACTCCAATGTATGGTAGCCTTGTCATTATGGAAGGTAGTCTGTTGTAGAAATTTTTGTTACTCCAATGGATGGTAACCTTGTCATTATGCAAGGTAGTGTGTTGTCGATATTTTTGTTATTCCAATAGATGGTAGCCTTGTCATTATGTAAGGTAGTCTGTTGTCGAGATTTTTGTTACTCCAATGGA